>JAGPOW010003648.1:18315388-18350405 GCA_030014935.1 Caiman crocodilus | reverse complement strand
ACACACACACACACACACACACAGGAAAGAGAAAAAAGGCAGAGGGGGGGAGGGAAATAAAAGGAAGCAAAAGGCAAAACACAGACTAAGCCAACAAAAGAAGGGAAAACTACAAATTTTTATCAACAAGGAACTTGAAACAACATAGACAGATGGGAATTACAAGCTGAGCACTATTTTAACGAAATACTAGGAACTCAATCATCTGCACATTGTAGAAAAATCTCTGTCTCAGTTTATTACTATTTTTAATCTTAACACTTATTATTTGAACCAACCATTCATCTGGCCAGCAATGTAAATATTCAACATGTACACAACTTTATTAGGATTCAAAATGCCTGTTTTGGATTTTGTTTTTAAATTTGGAGTGTACATAAAGCAGAGAGCAATGATTAGAAATATTATACAACCTTTAAATCCGTCTAACATCATACACCCAATTTTTCAGTACATACTCTGAATGTATTTGGGATTTTTTTAGTCCCACAAACTCACTGTGGTCCAGATTTTACAAGTAGATCTGCACAAGCGGACTCCTGTGTTCATGTGGCTTGCTCCATTCAGGTCTAGGAATCTGCTACCAGAAATCCACCAATAGAATCAGAAGCATAGAGTTACGGGGTTTAATTTTAGCAACAAAAATTGCTTCAATGATTCCTCCTTTTTTCTTATACTCAATTACTGATCTTGCCTTAAATTCTTATTTCCACAAATATGGACAACCCCTCCCACTGCCATAATCCCAAAGCAATTTTTTCCTAAAATGCCTTTAGAGATCTCGTTCAATGTGCAATGCTTAGAGTTGGAATGAGATATTTTTAATTATTAAGCTTCTGTACAGAACTGTGTTTTTGTGTAAATTTGTTAAATACCGTCTCAAGTTGATTTCCTTTTTTAGCCTGTTATTAGGGGAGGGTGATAAAACTGTATACATTCTATGATGCACATAGGGTCTGGTCCGATCCTGCAAAAAGACCCATGACTGCAGCGCACTTTGCCTATGCAGAATTACAAAATACTATTGAAGCCAGCAGAACCCTATGTTGGCATTCAAGTCCTTGCTGGTCCTACCTATTGAAGGATCCAGGCCTAAACACTAAAAAAAAAAAAAAAAAAAAAAAAAAAAAAATTAGCTGCCAGGCCAATCTTATTTTTTTTGTTTTATCAAGCCCGTAAAAGGGCCCTTTCCCTGGCACTGGTTCAATCCTTATATTGACCTGTAATAAACAAATATAACCCATTTTCCTGTGGTGGCATCCTAACCTCATTAAAATAAATGGCAAAACTCCAATTTAAGTCAGTGGCACTAGGATTTAATTCCTGGCTTTGTTTTAGAAATTTTAGAAGAAACATGCAGTGTCTCAGGAGTTAATGGTTTGCAGTTTTGCGATCTCAATCCATATTTTATATCTGTACAAATAAAGAAATGCATAATTTGAGCCAGATTTAATCTCGCTTAAGGCTTGGACAGATCAAACACTTATATCCCTGAAAAAAGATGGGAAGATTTACTAAACTTCAGCTGAATCTGCACTACTTCACTAACTGCTCCCAAGCCATGGTGAGTAGAAGTTAAATAGGAGCACCTTACCTAAATGACCTGGTATTAAATTACCACTACTGACTTTCACTTAGTGGGTTAACAGCAGACAAAACAGTTACACAGGTCAGCTGACATACACTCCCAAGCAGGAAACCTACCCCTCCCCTTTAGGAATGGTGTCGGTAGGCATCTGCCATGTTCTTACACTGCTGTAAATCAGGAGCGATTATTGGCTTCAATTGATTTACTCTTAATTTACACCTGTATAAGTGAAATTAGAGCTCAGCCCTTAGCTAGCATGTCAAACATGCCCTGATGCCTGTGATTGCTCTTGACTGCCAGTGCAGAGTAGTGAGAGCCCTGCAGAGATGAGCCCTTGCTTTCCAGTGCAATTAACTGTGGAACAGACATATAATTTCTTTAAAGCTAGTAAAAGCCAAATTTTCCCCTTGTTTCTTTATTCAAAGTTGTTCCTCATACCCATTCTGAGGGAGATGTTGCAATATTCTCATTGGCTACCCAAATATAACAGTCACACTGCAGAAATAACTATACTCAAACTGTTTGGAGCCTAAGGGCATGTCCCCATGCGCAAGGATGTGTGGTTTGTGGCACCACAAACCACTCTGTGGCACCACAAACTGCATGTAGGGAATGTCAAAATCTGCGCTGCACTGCAAAATTTGCTACTGGCAAAACCAAGTAGCAAAAAACTCAGGGAAAAAAGCAGTGCAAAGCATGAGCCAATAATGTGTGCTGGAACAAACGGAGGGCTGGCCAACCAGAGCAATGCTCTGGATGCCAGCCAGGCTCCATGGTGATGGATCTGCGCCCTTGTTGCACCAGGGCACTAGGTAATACTGCTGGGGTCAGCACAGGTGCTGGTTCCAGCCTCCCCTACCCCAGACAATTTGCTGTGTGCCAAAGCCCACATGCAGGGCCATGTACTGGGGCACAAAGCAACAGCACAAATTTGTGCCACGGCTACTTGTGCCTCTATAAGCACATGGCCCTGCATATAGAGATCCACCCTAAGGCTGTGTCCATGCAAGCATGGACATATGGTTCCCTGGGGACAACTAGCAGCGGCACACCTTGCGCCACTGCTAGTTGTCCCCAGGTACGCCTGTGCCACAAACCCTCTGGTGCACAACAGGTTACTCCGGGTGGGGTAGATGAGGCTGGGGCTAGCACTGAACTGGCCCCAGCAGCCTTACTGGGAGTCCTGGGGGCCTCCTAAGGCTGCAGCAGTGGCAATCCTGCTGCCCAGAGCCTGGCCAGCAACTGGATCATAGCTCTGGCCAGCCAGGCTTCAGTTTTGAGCAGTGCGTGCTGCCCCTGCATATACTGCTCTGCTTTTTTTTTGAGTGGGGTTTTTCTGCCACCTGTATATCCAAGTATCAACCCCCCCGTGCTACTACCTTGCAGCACAGAGGACAGCTGAATGTGCAGTATGTGGCGCCATATACTGCATGGCCACACTCATCTGGATGTAGTCTAAGAGTCTGACTGCCAACCAGGGCTGTCTTTACCAAAACAAAACTGGATTCTCAAGTTTTGAGGAGGGCTTTCAAGTGGGTTGTATAAGATGGAGTTCATCTAGGGTGGCCTCTTGTGTAGATATAAAGGAACTAGTGCATAAGATCATTTTGACTACACTTTGCTATTGCCTGCTCAGTGAAATTATTAACTTGACCTTATTATTTTTCTCCCTCCCATCCATCCTTCCCCACACATTCATTTCTAGCATAGTAGAAACACAGCACTACTGCTGTAAGGTATTGCTGGTTCTCAGGATTAAATTCTCCACTCTAGAGAGGACCCACAGAAGATACAGGTATCACTTTAAGACCGAGATAAACTACGTTTACGTGAGTTGGGTTCTCAATAATCTGGCCATCCAATGGGACAGTCAACTCTTGCACAAGATGCCTTTCCCTCTTGAAGCAGGATGAGTGCTGTTGGAGACAGAAGGCATGATGGGAACAGTACTTCTCTCTGCCTCTCTTTCCCTGAAGGATTCACTGTAGCTGCTCTAACCACTATTGGGGCTGAGGTCAGCACAGACTAGCCCTTGGAATCAGACGGTTGTAACTATAGCAGAGTTTGGCAACAGAAAGGAATCTAGCCCCTTAAAGTGGAATTAAACTGTGCTGGCCCTCTCCGCAGAGGAATGTTGTACAACTGAGCCAGATATACCCTTTTATTTGCTTTTTCATTACACAAGCCCACCTCAAAACCAAGCATAGCAATAAGAAAAGATAAAGCCAGTCAAGCTTCGTGTTTTTTAAACTATATCCATGACTGAAAGAGACAATTAGAAACATAACAGGAAAAAAAACAGTGTAGAGGACAGGTTTCTGCAGGTCCCAAAGAAATCATCTACACAGTAGAGTCAGTCTACATAATCCCCAACAAACCTACTGTTTTCAACTGCTTATAAACAAAATTTGTGCCTGCATTATAAATTGTTGCACATTGTCCAGCAAAAAAAAAATTTAAAGTCTTCCTATACACATTCTTAAACAATTTCTTGCAGCAAAACATACTGCTACCAAACAATTAATTACAAAGATGCTTTTTTCATATAAATAAGAAAGTGTGTTTAACTCACTGGTACATAGTAATAAAATTATCCCTAAATCACTTATTACATTAAGCAAGATAAATAATTTCTCTCTTGGACATTAACAGGAAATCTGCATTAAATTATCTTTAAAAAATAAATCAACCCCCCTAAAAAAAATTAAATTAAACCAATGGACCAACCAAAAAAAACCTCTGCCCCAAAACAAACTTCCCAGGCTGTAATAATTATTGCACAACTAAAAAAAAAAAGCTTTGAAAACCATATTGAACTACTAGAAACTACTGTATGTATAAAAGAATTAGATAATTTGGAACATTCTGCTACATTCTTCCTAGAAGAACTTACAGTTATCTACAGAAAAAATCACTTAAATATAAAATGTGAAAGTATTGTTTTGGCTGAATGCAACAGCAATCTTTAGGATTAAAGTAATCAGAATGAAATAGTGAAAATACTACTTGGAGGGGCTTTTAAAGTTGTTTCTTAAATTGTATCTCAATGAGCAAAGAGAAAACAATAGAGATCTATCATTATGACCCACTGTCTTCATAATTTAAGGCCAAAATGTACTCTCAGCTATATGCATACATCACCCACTGATTTCAGAACAAAATGTATGTTGAACAAGGGCAGAAGTGTGTCCCTACAACTAGGGAGTTTTTATGTCCTGGAGCTCATGGTTTAAAGGAACACTGTCAACCTTCTTTTAAAAAGAAAACTCTACTACGTAAGTTTATCACAGAAAGAATTTTGTAAATAACTTCTTACCATTAATATTGTTTATCTCTTGTGTCTGATCCCTGCTCCCCCCAAAAAGCATTCTCCTTTGTATGAAAAGCACCTGCCATAGTGTAAGTGCTACCAGGACCAAACAATCATGGTTTGGCAAAATGAGACTAGACTGGCAGCTTTTTCTTTTGGTTTAATTGACTTCATTTTCTGGTTTGCCTGCATAAGTGTGATACTGCTGTGAATCTGGATCATAATCAAATGATCAAATGAATGTACATAATCAAATTGTTCAAAATTGCCTGGAAAGTTAAAGAAAGCAGTGCTATTAAAATACTTCTGTTGAGACTGGCCTTGTTAACCAAGCACTTCTACACATGGAGACACGATCATGAACTCAAACATATTGCTTTATGAAATATAAATTCTTGGCCAAAATCTGGTTGACAATGTCCCTTTAGGATGAATATTCCCTGAACTCTCCTACTCTAGGAAGGAAATAATATGCTTTTGGCCTCAAGGTGTTCATTCAGTGCATGCTTCTCTGCACTCCAGCACTGTCTGTATTTTGCTGATGGGATTAGCTGGTGCTATGAGGAATGCTGTTTAGAAGGGCAAGTGGGTCAAACCCATCACTCTTCTCCTACAAGCAATGCCACTGAAGTCATGTAAGTGTGAATTGGGCCTGTTGTTTTCACAGCACCTAACTCTGTACAGACATTGGCCCCAATCCCTGCTTCCAAGTCAATGACAAAAGTCCCAATGATTTCAGAGTGAGCAGGACCAAGCCCCTTGTTTCCCTCCATGACCTCTCCCATTCCTACTCATCCTTGAAGCCGTTACTTCAATATGCCATTAGTAAATTCAGAGATGAAGAGGACTCCTCTGTAATGCAATTATATGCAGAACATTGATGGAATTTCACTAAAACTTAATTTATAAAAGTAAATAGAACAGCCTTCTCTGTTAAATGTCAAGGGAAATACTGGACTTGATCTACTCCCCACATAAAAGCAGGTGAAGGAACCATCCTTCCCATGAGAGAAGGGAGGTGGCCTCTTGCTGGTGGGGCTTTCTGGGTCAAGCTGCTGGAGATGCCTGGGTAAAGATCTGAATCCTTGGGAACTTTTGTCAAAACCAGCCTTACCCTCTTGCAGAGACTGTGCTGGTTTCAAAGCCCCCCTGGAGCAGGACCCTTTCCACACCAGGTTCACCTGCGTTACATGATGCATTCCCTACAATGAACCAAGTCTAGTAAAGTCTATCTGACCTTTATAGATATTTTAAAAAATGGCACTGTATCATTTTTTCTCCTGATGTATGATTGAGCTTTGTTTGAAAAACACAAAGGGTTTCCTGGTAACAGGTAATGTCACATTTTGCGACTTTAATGTGAAGTTTATTTAATGAATGATTAGGGCTTTCAGGTATTACCAGGGAAGCACTTACAAATCAAGATGTATTAAAGGACAAAACAGCAGAGAGAGAGAGAACAAGGTAGAGAAAGAGCATTAAACTCATGAAACAGAATCTCTCTCTAGTAAAGCAACTCCCTTGCAGTACCATGGGCTTTGACTTGTATTAGAGAGCTCTGCAGCTAGGAAGAGTCAAGTGACTGTATACAGCTGAATAAAAAAAAAATCCCTTATTCTCATCTAGTCTTTACATACTTTGGCATCCCATTCTGCCTCTGAGTGTTAAATGCTCACAGACTACAGTTGATAATGCAAATACTTAAATAGCAGGGCACCAGGAGGGATGGTCATCTTCAATGCTTTCTTCTTTTCTTTCCTCTTCCAACCAGCTGTGATGAGCAGTCCCCTAACCTGCCATATATACATGTCTCCTTCCCAATTCAAACACTGCTATAATGCTGTGAAACTTTGGAAATCTAAACACAGATTTAAAAGAATTTTACTCACTGGGCACATTTGATTTATGTTAAAGATTTTGTTCTTAGAGTGTAAACATATTGATGTGAGGTTCAGGTGAAGCCCCAGTCTGCAGAAGACCCCCCAGGACACACTACGCACCTCACCCAACTATAGTCCAAGGTGAAGAATACTGTTGTTCAATACAAATACAGATGCACATCTCATAATTCAATCCTTCCCTATTTTCCATCACCTAATCACACACGTTTATCCCAAGTAACAGCACACAAAACAAGCAGACATCAATTTTTTTGATGCAGTGGGTTTTGAAACCACCCAATGGGAACAGATTAGTTTCTCTTCTGAATAATACATTGTTATTAATAAATTAAACATTGACCTACATAAACCTCCTAGGTACCTGTGGTGCTCAGCTATTATCAGAGATCAGAGAAGAAACATGTGTCTTCAAGTATTATAGCTTCTTTTCTTTTTTCTTTTTTTTTTTTTTTGCTGCTATCATTGATGTAATAGTAGTACAAACTGGACCAGGAAAAAAGTTATGTTCCCTGTTTTAAAAAGAACAGCATGGCATAAGGCAGTCTATCAAAAAGAGCAGTCTTTTTTAATCCCCCTATGAGCTTACGTCAGCTATTGCAGCAAACACGGCAGAACCACCACAACAAGCCAAAAGCCACATTTCCAGATATAACACTGAACGGCTCTCAACCCTTTGCTCTTTCTGAAACCCCAGCATGATGTTTAAGAAACAAACAAAACAACCAAACAAAACAGCCCCCCACCCAATACCCCAATATTGATTAAAGTTAATGCCCTTTTTGGGGGGCACCAAGAGACTTTTCCAGTTTCACTGCCTTCTTTATTTCCAGGCACCGCCGTGCACCTAACACAGGCCACCCTGACGTCTTCTGGTTTGGGCCATATGAAAAGGTTTTGTTACATTTTCCTCTCTCCAGTCTCTGCTCATTTCATTTGAGGCGCTGAGTCACATTTGCCAAAGCAACTGCAAAGGCCTGCACTGCAGAAAACGGATACTGAAAGTCCAAAATGTAAGCGTTGCCATCAATCCTTCCAAATTGCATTACCTGGGGAAGGGGTAAAGGCAGAAAGAAGAAGAAAACAAGAGACAATAAGTCAAAAGGTGGGAAATGCAAAGAATTAACTTGAAAAAGAACAAGATCACCATATCCTCACTTAGACTGAATAGTACTTTGTTTCTACTGAACCCCCCGACCCCCATTCTGGTAGATCCATATGGGCCTCTGGCATATACAATAAGGTCAAGGAAGGCCATCTGTAAGAAGGCTCCTTGATCTCTATACCTCCTGGCCCCAGTGGCCTTCCAAGCTCCTTGTGAACTCCATCCGAAGCCTCCATCTAGTCAAAACAATAGATGCTGAGCTCTGAGGCATTGCCTCTGCACACTACTTGTCATAAGGCCAGAAGGAAATACAATTTGTACTACCACCAGCCCTGTCCTTGCCTACCCATGTTTCCCTCTAAACTCAGTCCTCTGCCTCAGCACAGCCTCTGAGCAGTCACACCTGACTGAGGGAAGAGAAGATCTATTTGTGAGCATCTTGTCAGGCAGTGCCCTTCATTCTTGGACTGAGGAGAGAGTTGTCATGAGAAGGAGGGCACCTAGGTATCCTAAGGTTGTTGAGGATGTGGGATAACTATACAGAGAAAGAGCCTGTGAAAGACTGTTTCTGTGGATGAGGTGGGGCAGTACCTCATTTGAGTTGGGGAGGGGACCACTTCTGAATTAAACTACCTCCCACTCAAACATGCAGGCCTGACTTCTGGGGGTCAAGCTACAAGACAGTCTCAAGAATGGGAGGGGGAGGCCAGGTCAGCTTCTCCAGGGGAGCAGGATATTTTTAAACAGCTGCACATCCCAGCTAGCGTCTGATCCCAGCACAAAAGGTAGGGGTGAGGAGTGTCACCAGGTCCCAGGGCCAAATCCCAGCACAAGGTGTGTAAGAGGTGGCAATGTTGGGCTCCCAGGGCCCAATCCAGGCACATGGGGCACAGACGGGCAGTGCCAGAGCTCAATCCATCCTGTGGACCAGCCCCGCATCACTTATCTGGCCCATGGGGCCAGAAGATTGAGCACCACTGGACCACACCATCAACACACCCCTTCTACTATTAAACTCCTAGCTATCCTGTGTATTAGAACACGAGTGTGAATGTGGACAAAACTTTGAAACAGTTACTGGGATTCATCAATGCTGCTACAGACCAGCTATCATCAGCCATTAATAACTGTAAGCATTACCAGCGCTGCAGCATTCACAGCCCAAAATTTTGCTTTCTTTCCTGCCTTAACTCATTAATTATTTGAATTGATTACCATATTTACCCAAATCCAAGATGACCCTGAATTTTAAGACAACCTCCCAATAATTTGATTCTAGACATGGAAAATGTATACATTTTTAAAATTTTCCATGTACAGAATCTAAGTATTGGAGGTCGGTCTTAAATTTGTTCCTCCCACTACTGCAGCAGGGAAAGAAGTGGCAGGAGGACAGGCAATACGAAGGGCAGGGGTTAGTCAGGCAGGTGGTAGGGGAGACAGGCAGTGTGGTTGCAGGTTTTAGTGGGTGGGAGGTGGGAGGGAGGTAGGGGACTCAGTGGGGAGATAGGCAGTGGGGAAGCAGGTGGAAGGGAGGTGGTATAGGGGTATGCATAAGCAGGCGATATGGGGGCAGTTGGGGGTGAATCAAACATCTTGCCCCTACCACTTGCCCCCCTTATGCCTGGCCCCCCACTGCCTCTGCCCCCTGTAGTCCTAGGCTTCCCGCTCCCTCTTCTCCACCTTCCCCCCACTGCTGTAGCCTCTACCACCCCACCTGTCCCATGTCCTCCCCACTAACCCTTGCTCCAACACCAGCAGGCTTCATTTTACTCCATCCTGTGGCATAGAGCACAGCCCCAGCCTGCCCCCACAGCAGTGATCAGGAGGCCTAGGCTACAGAGGGGTGGTGGGAGGAGATGGTGGGTGGGCAGAGGCTGTGGGGAAGGAAGAGTTGGGGGGAAAGGCAGCAGACAGGTGAGGGTCTGAGGCTGTGGAGGTAAGAGAGAGAGGCAGCTGGGGGTAGACAGGCAGCAGTGGGTCCGGGTCAGTGCCACAACAACCACCTGCTGCCCCACTGCCTCATATTCAATTCCTAGACAAGGCACTTTTCCCCCACTTAAATGGGGGTTAAAAATTTAATCCCGGGATCTAGCAAATCTAGCTAAGAACAGACCTCTCTATTAGCGAGTTGTCCTAAGATGAAAAAAAGCATTTCCCCATGTCTGACTGAAGCAGGATAACAGTGTCTTTCCCTGTGTTTACTGCTGAACCTCACCCCCCAGCTCTACTGGCAGACCTCTGATCACTAGCCGTGAACAAGCTTGTTGCATAGTAAGATTTCTCCAAGAGCAACAAGGCTTATGCAAGCCAGAGGCCTACTCCTGTGCCCATGAAGCAAAACAGCTTCTCTGACACCGGCTTCCATGCCACCCGCCCCCCTGCAGCTTGTTATTGCAGTTGTCATTATCCCCCTACCTGTCGTCCTTCCAGCTCAATCTGGAAGTTTTTTGCAGATTCCTGGGTCACCCGTCCTCCAAAGTCCAGTTGGTATACTTGAGTGGCCTCGTTCCACAAGGGCTGCTTGTTGGCCATTACGTACACAAAGCCCTGGCTGCCCAGCCTTCCATCCTCCTTCTCATTGGCCTTCCGACACTTGAATTCATCCAACTCACTGGCTGTCCTCATATTCCTTTTGGTTTTCCACCCTTTTTTGCTGCCCTGGCTCTGGTTCATCAGTTCATCTCCACTGATAAAAAGCTCTGGCTCACTCTCTGAGCTGTCCTGAAACTCATTTGTCTTGTTCAGCTTCTTTGACTTCAGCTGGTCCTTCTGGCTCTTGACTTTCTTCTTCTCCCTGCCCAGCCTGGGGCTGGATATTAGAGAGTTAAAGTCAGTCAGTGTCCTCGCCTCCTTTTTGACCTTGCCCTCTGTGATAGCCTGCACATTTCCTTCCTCAGCTCGACTATCCAGGCGTTTCCGGTTCTTCTTCCCAAACTTGTCTGTCCTTTGAGGGACAGGGCTTTCTGTCAATGACAGCACCTCCTGGAAGGTGTCCGCTGTCTCCACCATTACTTCTGTACCCACATGACCCTGAAGCTCTGCTGGTGGTGGAGACATAACTGGTTTCTCCACCACAAGGAGTGGCTTAGGGGGCAATGTGCCTTGGGCATTAGGAACAGGTGGGCATGCACTGTAGGAATTCCATGGGTGCAAGGCTACTGGTGGAAGCTGTAAACTAGAGCAAGTGCTGCTGCCTGGGTACATGGGTGGCAGGGGGCAATAAGAGAGATTAGATGGATAACCTGGCTGAAGCACAATAGCTGGCTCCTGTTGTGCAAACTGCGTTGGGGCCAGAGCTTCTTTGGGGGAACAGGGGGGCTGCATTCCCTGAAGAGGAGGAGCACCGTAGCTTCCTGGGTAAGGTACTCCAACTCCGTAATTCGTCTGGAAAGTGGCAGTGGGACTGGTTGGAGACTTAGGGGAAATGAATGGCACTCGAGACATGTCCAGATGCTGAGCTTGACCAATTATTAGAGGAGCAGGTTTAAGAGTGTTGGGCACTGAACTCTGAGCTGTCCTTTCTTGAGGAACCCATATGTCCTCACTCACCATGGGATCCCACTGGTACGGAGGTGGCCGCTTTACAACAATGGCAGCCTCTGTCAAGGCAACAGGCACGTGCCTTATCGATTTTTCCACAGGGCAGTGCTGAGCCAATGCCTCATCCTCTGTGAAGGCAGAGTTGATATAATCTGTCCGGTCACGAGAGCTGTCAGGAGGGCTCAGCAAGTTGTAGGAGGACTGAGAGGCCAAGGGAGAAGTGCTGATGGAGTGAGCAATGATAGAGCTGTGCTGGGAGCCACTTGCTGCACTTAGGTCAGGCCTCATACTGCTAATGCTACTAGTGACGTTGCTAGTGTTGGCACTGCTGAGGCTCCCAGCACCACCACTATTTGGGTTGGGGCTGCTGTTACTGCCACTGCCATTGCTGCACTGACTACAGGTGTATAAAGCTGTCGGTGCCCTCTGCTGGTACTGCGCTGTTACAACACTGCTCTTGGGCTTGGGGGGAAGTTGCAAAGTGGCTCTTTGATTGTCGACCAACTGGGCCATTTTCAGAGCTGCCTCTCTGCTGTTCCTTCTCAAAGTAGCATGGATAAGACTGCTGTCCAGCCTCTGGGTGAGGCTACGGCCCTGTGAGAGCTGGCCAGCACTCTCTGGGTAAGGTGGTGGGTCCCCAGTTGGGACAGAGTAGCGGGGAACGGTGAGCCTGTTCAAAGTTGCACTGGTGCAGGGCTGCTGCATCTTCTTCTCTGCTGCTGTAATCCTCAGCGTGGCAGAGCTGCCAGGACCAGGCAAGGTGTAAGTGTTCTGCGCACACAGCATCCTTGTCCGAGGGCGGCACACCTCTTCAACATTACCACTGCTATCAAATGTTGTTATTCGCTCATAGCCAAGAGGGGTCTGATAATGTCCTGCTGGGTACAGGGAAAAATCTCCCTTCTTCAGGCAGAGATCCACTGGTGGCTGAGGAGGAGGAATGGGTGGGGGAGGGGGTGCAGTGGTGGGTGCTGCTGGTATGGTCCCAGGGTACGGGGGGGGTGGGTTCATCTTGTTTAGCTGTATTTCTTGAGCGGTGCTGAAAACAACAGCATCTCCTTCCACCAGCTGCTGAACTGGCCGTAAAGTTTTTGCCTTCTGGAGATGTTCGTGGTCTCTGTCTCCTTCTCTGTGGTCCATCATAGCCATCTGTATTGCACCCTGTGACGGCAGAGGAAGAGGAGGTGGTGCTTGGATGATGCGGCCCATTTCCACTCCTCCAAAAATTACCTGTCCTGGGTTGGAGTACCTGCCGGGGACTGAGTACTGCACTGTACTCTCACTTGTGTGGTCTGAGGTCCCCACGGCTGTTGTCTGATTGGTCAAGACATCCAACTGCACGTTCTGATTAGCCAACAAGGACTGGACCAGCCCAATGCTCTGAGTTGGTGACATTGCCTGGGCTGAGCTGTGAATAGGAGCAATAGGGATATTCACAGTGCAGGGAGGGTTGTTCTCAGGGACTCCAGAGGCTCCAGTTACTGCAATGAAAAATCATAAGCAGAGTTTAGAAGCTGCTGCCATCTAAAACAAACAAGGGGAAGTATTAGATTCACTCGCCATGTCTTGTAACATTATTGCCTGATCTATATTTGCAACTGGGAATTTGTATAAGCCATAGAACACTGCTGTTATTATTACCCCTTTTTCACAACATCAGCTATGGCCCTGATCCAGCCAAGATCTTAAACAGTGGTTTAACTTTTAACATGTGTATAGCCCCAGGTTAAAGTGAATGGGACTATACATGTGCTTAAGGATTTTGCTGGATTAGTGCTTTGCTAATACAGGTACACATGGCACTTTCCCCACCTACAGCACAACACATTTTCTGCATCTAGTGCAGAGAGTGACAAGCACAGTGTGACAGTTCAAGAAAGAGAAAGTTGGGAGAATTATTAGTAAAGAGGAGGATTCATAGAACGGGTAGGTTTCAAGAGGCATTTGGAGGAGGAAAAGGGTGGGGGAGAGAGAGAATGAGAACAGTGAGATATTTCCATGTGTATAAGACTTGGGGGTAGGTGACAAAGAGAACAGTAATGCAAAGGAATGGGGAGGACCCTAAACAGCTAGTGGATGGGATGGAAGGGAGCTAGAAACAATGTTACTGCAAGATCTTGAAGGTGATAGCACAAAACTCAAAGGTAACAGGCAGGAAGTCAGGGAACGGACTCACAGTGAGGTGAGGCTGCCAGGAAGACAATGTTAGTTAGCATCAGCCCTTGGAACAAACTGGAAATGGGAAAGGGGAAATGCAGAGGTTGAGAGGAGAAGGTTGCAACAGTTTCCATGAAAGCTGACCAAGCCTTGGGTATAGCAAGGAAAGGAAAGATCTTTGAGGCACGACACAAAAAGCAGAAATGGGACACAGGACTTCATCCTGCTCCTGCTACAAATGGCAGCAACATTCCCAAAATAGTCTCAGTGTGGCAATGGAAAAAACAAGGAGGACTAGGTCAAAAACAACACTAAGATTTATAAACACAGAAGACAGCAAGGACTGAAGAGCTGGCAATGGAGACTAGGAGGAGAAGATGGGGTGAAGTCAGGATGAAATATCCAGGGACCAGCATCTCTGGAGTAAATCATTATTGTCCATAGGATTTCAGTAAAGCAATACTGAATTACATCAGCTATGAGCCTGTCCTGGGAAGCTGGGGATTGACCCTGAATTTGTAGCAGTACATTCTACAGAAAAATGCCCAAACCATACAAAACTGAGTACATAGGGAGAAGTTAGGGACAAAGTGGTATATTTCAAAAGCAGCCACAAAATTGATGTGTAGCTGAAAGCAGGGGAACAAATGAAGTTTACATGAAAGAGAGGGTCCAAGACCAGGGGAGACATCAAAAGAGTGAAGACAAGTCTATATGATATCTTGCATTACCATGCAGAGACACCTCAGTTAGCTCTAACTGGGCCAGCTCAGATTCCAGGAGCAGTCTAGCAGTGCTAGTGGCATATGAATACCCACAACAGCTAATACCATTTTGTAGTACCACATACATATTCACAGGGAGCTAAGGAGCCACTGAACCTAAGCAACCTGGTAGACGAGAGAGTGGCATAAAGCAGTGGTGCTCTATCCTTTTCCCTGAAGGCCAGAAGAGCGTTGCAGAGTTGGTCCATGGGTCGGATAGGACCCTGCATGCCAGGATCTGGTCTGTACTGCCTTGGCGTGGCCCTGCCTGCCTGGATCAGGCCTGGGGCCCTCCACAGACTCTGCCAAGGCTGGCAGATCAAGGTCGGGTTCTGGGTCCTTCACCTCCCTACCCCCAGGCCTGTGACTAGGATCAGGTCTGCACTGCTCCCACCTAGCCTTGCATGCTGGGATCAGGCCTTGAGGCCACGTGCTGCCCTCACCCAACCCCATGCCAGGATTGGGCCCTGCACTGCCCTGTGCACCTGATCCAGCACACATGACCACACTGTATGGCCCCGTGGGGCTCCCCAGAGGTCGGGAAATTTGGCAGCAGAGGAGCGGTGCCACCACTCTCTCCCCACCAAATTTTCAGACCCATGGGGAGCACTGCAGGCCAAATGAGACAATGTGGGGGTGGCTGGATCTGGCCTGCGGGCTGGGCACCCCTGGCCTATAGTACTAAAAGCAGCTGACAATTCACAATGGGGAGGTCATTAGTGACCTTGGCTGAGATGGGTTCAGGGAAAAGAAGGCCACATTAGGAACATTCTTTCCATCTCTTGTAGACTCCTACCCAGGAAAACAAGGGGATGAAGGACTAGTTTCTTCAATACTGCAATCAGATAGGATGTCAAGCCATGATGTGATTCACAAAGACCTTCCCAAACTTCATCTTCTGAGAATGAAAATATTTCTGCACCAAAAGTTTAGCGTGGGTCTGATTGTGGGCAATGCCTGACCTAAACAGGCAGGGCGAGAGATAAGGCTCAGAATCTAACAGAAATGTACTGATTGCATTTCCTTACTTAAAGGACTTGAAGAAAGGTAAATTGGAACTGGGAATTGTGCAGCAGCCAAATCTACTGCCATCATGTCCATGGTAACTGGAAAGTATGACTTCCATGGAAAGTTGAGATGGGCTAGGTCAAAACAGACCACTGGTTCATGTAGTCTGAAATCCTCCAATCACAGCCAATAACTAATTATTTCAATCAGCTCTGTAAAAGTCTGGCACCCTACACACCTGACATAACTTTACCACTAATACGATTAGCTTTTCCATCAATGCCAGCCATCAAAGGGAAGATAAACATATAGATTTTTGTGGCAGCAGTTTTGCCAGCTTGCCACAGAGGGAGGTAGAAAGCTTAAACAAACTATAAGGCAAACTATAGTCACCTGTGTGATACCATACATGCCTGGCTCACCACACATTCCTCATGATGTCCCTACATTATCAGTTAATGCCTGGATGCATGGGATTTCATTGTTATCTTAGCCTGAACATACTTAAAGTATTGTTGTTATAGGTACTTTACACTTTCCCAAATAAAACTGTATTTGCCACCATGCAGCCCAATATCCCCAGCAGGAGTTTTTTCTTCATTTTATCTAATTGAGTTCTTTCTTCACATAATCTGAAAAATTAAGTCAATTCACTATTCATTTCCTTTCCAAATCATCTTTTAATATATTCAACAGCACCCGGTCCTGGATTACAAAACTATTAACTTTTCCACAATCCAAGAGTGGTTTTTTATAGTGTCTGTATTTGCTATCAAATGGAATGATTTTCTCATAGGAAATGATTTTCTCATTTCCCTTCCCTGCCCTTAATTCATGGCTATTTATTTTTCTTAATAAACAGCCCAGAAAAAAGGCCTTTCTACATTTTTTTATTGAAAATATTTGTAAATGTTAGGTCAGAAATGAGTTTTCAAGAGGAATTTGAAAGAAGAGGGAGGAGTGGACAAGAGGAAAAACAACTATTAAAAGAACCACTCTGTTCTCTTCTTCTATTAGCTTTTTTTCAGAGCTCTGACAGAGGCCACAATGTTTTGATTGCACTAAGCTACAGTTTCCTAAATACAGCTCAGCACTTTCTTTAAATTAACTCTTTGCTATTAACCCTAGCACTGAGCTATGATGCAACAGTCTATAATTCACAGCACCCTTTTCAGCACCTCTAATGTAAAACAAGTAGGTAAAACGGATCCAAGACAATCTAAATATTAGCAAGGGCCATAAATATCTTTCTGTGACTCAGGACCCATGTTAGGAAATCTCTGGCTTTGAGAATTTTCAAATATGTCAGACATATCTCTATTGCTTTGTACTTTTTCCTGTTTGGACCCTGGACCTGAACATAATCTAGGCTTGAATTAGGCCTCAGTTCAGCAGAGCGTTAGACCACATACTTCATTTTAAACACGCATTTTTTCCTGTTGAAGTCCTAAGGACTATTTTGATGGTTAAAGCCCAAAGTCTAAGTGCTTTAACAGAGTAGGGCCTTATGGCTTGATCCAGAATCCCACTTAAGTCAATAGGAGCCTTTCTTACTGTATTTTGGATTGAGCCCTTACTTCAGTAGCAAAACAAGGGGTAGGCCACCATGGAACCCTGGATGCTGGCCATGGAGTAAAGGGGGGCCAGAATAGAGGCAGGGGGACACACTGAAGTGATGGTCAGAGGCTGGGCTTCGCATTCATTGGTTAACCCAGCAGCTGTTAGTTCCAGCTGGGCAAACCAGAAGCAGGATTCTCCTTGCACCAACTGTTACTGTGTTAATCATTTCAAAGCCACTGCCAAAATAAGGCTTTTACAGCCATGATCAACATCAGGTAAGACTCTGCTGAACTCCTACATCCCCATTCTTCTGTGCTCAGCACAACCCCCTCCCCACCCCTCACTCACTGCAGTTTCTCAACTTTCACCCACACATTCCTCCTGAAAGAAATGTGAAGTCCCAAGAAGATGACACAGTGGATTCCAAATGGAACATGACAACAATGTCTCTGTTGCCCTCTGCACCAACAACAAGATATATATAAATTCATTTAACTTCTTTGCTACTGCACCATCCATTTTCTTTACATGTCTTGTTACAGCCTGGTGCTTCTACTTGCTGTCATTTGTCATGTTCACTTGCGATGTCTCATCCTCAATGCTCACCACATTGTTGGGGTCTCCCACTAGTCTCATGTCTGAGCTGAGCAAGTAGGCAAATATCATTCCTGATGGCAAAATTAAAAAGAGGCTACTGAAGTATTCCTGTCTCTGTGCAGTGACAATCACAAATAAGAACTGGATTTGGAACTGGAACTGCATTTTTCAAAGGAAGCCAAGTCTGTATGGCACTGGGATGGTCACCTTTTCTCAAGCCTAAGCATACAGCACAGCAGTTCTGCGTACTGCTGCTGTCAGGTTACAAGAATGGGTCTGACAAGCGGTATAAAGGGCATCACTCTGTGGACAAGTCTTACAAATCTTACAGGATTTAATAGAGGGTGGTGAGCTGTCTATGAACTTTAAATTCAGCAGCAGAACTCTATCCTATGGATACAACTCTTCAATATTACTACAGGTTTAAAAAAAAACAGCCTAAAGAATCCTAATGACTTCAATCCTACCAAAATCATAAGATGTGTCTAAAAGGGGGACTTGGAGTGAGGAATTTTGCTTTGTCTATATTGGAGGGAAGGGGGGTGGGAATCTGTCCACAAACTCACCAACCCCATGGGACTGCAGATATTGAATTCAACCTCACCTGGTAAATCATCTTCATCTTCACTGAACACATTGGGATTGAAGACGGGCAGGTTAATGTAGTCCATAGATATTTTTCGCACTTCTGGTAGATAAATAGTCATCTGTCTGGGCTGGAGGTGCAGCAAGCTGGTTTTATAAATAACTAGGCAAGAGTAAAACAAGAAAAATAATATTACACAGAGGGAGGCAACAGGAAGAGAGAATAAAGGGGAGTCCATAAAAGAAACCAAAGGGGAAATATAATTGCTTTTATGTGACATTATTGTAAAATAAATGTATGCATGGTCTATTCTTGATTAGGCTACCATGCAATGCTTGGCAGCAGAAACAGTTTAGAAGCAGGTCCTTGCTACCTGGAGGCCTTCTGGTATTCTTTTCTTTAGTTATTCATCCTTAACCAAAAGCTGCAGCACTGCTACATGCTGTATAGAGCAGTGTTTTCCGGACTTCTGATACCTGGAGAACACTTTTATTCTGGATTAAAATTGGTGGCACACTTCACTCTGACACCTGAAAAGGTAGAGGGAGGGTTTGTGTGTGTATGTGTGTGTGTGTGAACATATGTATGTATGTGAAAATATAACTACATCTGTAGATATAAGACAGACAAATATAGATATATTTAAAATATTTAAAATATTCCATTCTCCTGCCAAAGGAAATCACGCCACTGCTGAGATACACTGTGAATGGGAAGGAAGGAAGCAAGGAAGAGGAAAGAGGGGGGAGACAGGCAGAGAGAGAGAGAGAAAGCAAGCAAGCAGGAGCTTTGCCCTGTTCTTTCCACTCTCTGCTCCCTTCCAACTCCTGGTCTGTATCTCAGGGGGCAAGGGCAGTCTCCACTGTTGAGGCTGCTCCTGCAGGGTTTCACATGTTGGTGACCACTCATGCCCCCTCCTGCTGGCCTAAGAGTGTGGGAGGAGTGGAGGGGACAAGCCAGGATGCAAAATGTGGCTCCCTGCATCTTCTCACCTGCTTGCAGCAGATGCTGCTGGAGCACGGAGCATGGGCTGGCCAGCACAAGTGCTGCCTGGGGCATAGGGAAGGGCAGGGGAAGGCAGCTGTAGATGCCACTGGAGTTGCTGGGGCAACTTCAGGGTGCTAGACAGGGGAGGAGAATATTTACCTCCTCACACAGGGGGATGTAGTGGCAAACCTCCATCACTCTCGTGGCATGCTAATGTGCCACCCTTTGGGAAACCTTGGTACAGAGATTCAAATTTACAGACACAAATTCCTGAATTTCAAAACAGGAGCCCTTTAATATTTTTGATGGAAGGAAAAAGATCCTACTAACCTCCCTTCAAGGTTATTTTTTTGTCCTTAGCTTTTCCCCACCTCTTCACTTGTTTAAAAAAAAAAGCCGTGAGGATCAATCACTACAAAATACAGGTGTCATAAAAATGTTTTATGTCTGTTTTGGGGTGGAATGGAGCTTTAAAAATAAAGACAGTGATAACAGGATAAAACATTTCTCAGAACTGAACTAGTCAGGAGCTACAGGGACTGCTACTGGTGAAAAGCAAAAGATGCTTTATCCAAGGAATGCACAAAGGAGGTCTGTGGCATTCCACTGGCCAAGCTGTCTCAGCACATGTGATCAGGCACTGCATTAACATCTGAGAGTCCAATCCTGAATCCCCCAAAGTAAATGAAGAATGCTCAGTAGGTGCCTGATTAAGCCCAAATGAATCAAACTGACAGCTTGTTTAGAGTTCAGTTAATTTCCTTGTGAGAAAAGATCAAGTCCTGAAAGTGAATCTGCCATCTCTTGGCAGAAGTCCCAATGACTGCTTTGCTCTTTCGATGCTCTCGGGCCAAACTGCCTGCACTGTCATGGGATGGGAAAATTTCCACTTCTCTGGCACCGGGAGAAGTCAAACACTGCATGAAATATGTTACTTGAAGACTCCAGTTCAGGGCAGCAGTGCTTCATAAAAGAAGTACCTGTTTCAAACACATGAGAGAGCTGATGGCAGTGACTCCTACTTCAGGAATAAATGTCCACACAGGTCATGTTTTCAGAAACAGATTAAAGAAAAATTCCAGGGATACCACCCCAGGGAACTACTGCAAATCAGAATTTAACAAGTGACAGAGGTGGTGCTAAATCCAAACTCCAACTGTTTGTGAACTCTGGGAAAGCTCTGATTTGGATCCAGATCAAAACATCATTACTTGGCCCTGTCTCTACTAAATAAGCATGTACGGTGAAGGGGTTAGGGGAAGAGATATTCAAACAGGTGGCTAGCAATTCCTATCTTTGTGTAAGTGTTTTCATTCAGAGACCAGTTCCTGCCACCCTCATTCTTACTGGGTGCATCTACAAGTGACATTAATTTGACTGAATAAACTTCTGCGCAGTTTGCACTGGAGTTTATTGCTCCTGGACACTGTTTACATGTGCACCTGGGACTGTAACACATTGAGTGGCCCCAGCTGGCAGGGAGCCTGGGTGTCAGACTGCCAGCCCAGGGCTGCTCCGATCTGGATCAACATGCTGCAGAGGGGCTGGCTGGAACACAAGCATGCTCCAGGGTGGGGCTAACTGGCACTTGAGACTTTACTGAGGAGCTAACTAGGCAACTTTGCAGTAAATGCCTCATGTACATGCACTCACTGGACTCACTGAGGAGTACCTCACTTTTTGCCTAGACTCAGTGACTGCCACAAGACTACACCTGGGGAAGAGGATGATTCAGTTAGAAGCTGAGAGCAGGGCCCCAGTGCTGCTGTCTTTCAATGGTGTTTACTATTTTCCTGACATACTTGCAGAAGTTATGCAATGATGCAAAAAATTCATGCAAAGAACCTTGGAAAAGCTACTGGAAGGTAAGTTTCTTCAAGTAATTTTGATATAAGCAGTAGTTAAAAATATATTACACCCCCTAGCTTACAACAACTTACAGGGAAACTCACTTGTTTCCCAAAGTTTTCTTACTAGAAAATCTATTCTGTCATTCCTATTTCTGATAATCAAAGTACCCAAAGGCCAGATTCCACCTTGATTGCAATTTACCTTTTTTACCAAAACTAAGATTCAACATTTTTTCTTGATTTGCTCCTATTATTCCATCTAGAGATGTGAATCTCCCCTAATTCCACTGAAATGTTCACATAACCTAATTCTTACCCTCTAGGGAGAAAAACAGCATTGTTCAAAGACATCTGTACACCTCTTTAGTGAAAATTATGTTTTTGTTACTTGTTAGCAAGAGTTTGAAACTGAAAATAATCAATCAGGTTCATTTTTACCTGCACCCAAGTTAGTTGGTAGAAAAGCAGCCAAGCCCACAATTTTAAATTTGGTTCCCCAGATATTAGATGTAACCTGAGCAAGGTAGTTGTGCTGGAAAAAAAAAAAGAAAAAACACAATTAAACTTTTCAAACTTTATTCATGCCTTCAAAATTTTCACAAGTAAATAGCCCTTTAAAAAACATACAAATCTAGTGTTGTTTTGTGCAAACTCTAATGCATGTGGCTCACTAACAGATAATGCTATTTGATTGCCTGCAGGCTTATAGAAACTCTTTGAGTATTAATACTACTACAAATGACAAAGCAAGTTCATCTCATTCTCTGATTCTCTAAACATCAATTAGTACATATCTTAAAAAAGAACTGGGATTTGTCCCAGTCTCATTTTGTGTTCTGGGCGTTGCCACTTGCAGAAATTATATACATGGCAACCAAACAGGTCATTCAGTAGAGAGCTGGCAGGGGAGGGAACAGGAGTCACCAGTAAGAACAAGACTGTTCTGATACTTGTTTCTCCACCACAAGAGTACAGCACAGCTCTTTCCTGTATGTTTGCACTAATAAATTCTAAGGGAGCTTCTCATTTTCTCATCAGATTGTAAGGATCACTTATCAAACAACAAATGAAATAGAAAGGAATTATTACCGATAACCAGCATTTATATAGCACAAGCACTTTCCCAAAGTGTGTACCATTGCTTTACAGGTGTATAAACTAAGGCTCTGAGAAGTTAAGTGATTTGCCTGGGGTCTGAAAGAGTAAATGAGTCAAGAACAGAGTCCAAGTCTTTGATCTTACTGCCTTATCCACTGAACTTCTACCATAACTTCTGCACAAGCATCAAAAGTGCCAGGCTTCCTGTCCACTATTTCAAACACAACCTGCTGGCTTGGAGGGAGGCAGGGTAAGAGGTGGGGCTAGGAGAGGGAGGAAGGAAAGGAGAAGGTTGGGAGAAAAGAAAATAGTTCTGTTTCCTAACCCAGTAATTCCTTCACCTCTTCAGATGGACTACAAGGCACTACTGCTGTAGTGGTATCAACACACAGCCCTTAGGGACTATACAGGAACCAGAAACTGATTTCACAGAGGCCTTCATGCAGACAAGAATGTATCAACTGGAATGAAAATGTCTGCCACAGGTTCTCCTACGATAAAGTAGTTACTTTTAAAAAAGTCAGGATGAAATCCCTCACTGAATTCAAAGGGGCCTGAATTTCAGCTTTACTACCCATTGTCATTTAGTGGCATTTGAAGTTCTACAGGGGATTCCTATTATAAGTGCAGGCAAGTGACTAGAATCTTAATCCCACTGGACATGTCTACACGTTTGTTAAGGCGCAGTGGTTACTTGTATAAACAAGTACTAAATAAATGTGCAGTAACCAGAGTTACTGCACGGTAGCACTGGCAAATGCCTTTTCAGTGATGCTACTGTGCAGTAATGTAATAATACTGCACAGTAGCATATTAGCACTGTCTGTGCCATTATGTGCTACTGCAAAGTGTTATTAGGCTACTGCACAGTTAGCATATCATGTAGTTGTGTCCACTGTGTAGCAACCATCATTAGATGGCAGGTTTTTTATAGCAATTTCTGGAGATTTATCATTGATGGCTGCCTTTGGAAAGAAAATACATATTTGGATGCAAGCATGACTACATTATTAGTAGACAATACCTGAGTGATATCTTCCAATGGAAACTCTCTTCTAGTTAGGCTTGGTGAACCAATAGAAGGTTTCCTTATTGGTAATCTTGGAGACCTTGATATCTCCTGAGCAGCTCGTGACATTTTTGGAGATTTGCGGGCTTCTATATTAATTCTGTATAGAAAGCAGTAATCAGAATGATTCAGCAAGCATGGATGGGCACACTTAATGTCTTCATGTATAGAGGGCAGTGAAAGTAACTGGCAAACTCTGTTCAAGTGATGAAACCAACAGATGGACAATGGTTTGACTGTCCACCATCTGTTTAGCCTAAAGCGGAACTGTCCGACTGGCAGCCCACAAGGCAATTTTCATCCCACATGTTCCCAACTGGCCACCACTTCCATCATCCCTCCAGTTGCAATAGCTCCCTCATTCCTCCAGCTTTTGCTTCCTGCCCCTGCTGCAGAGCTGAGGTGCTCACACAGTGCAGTGCAGCAAGGAGGCACCCAGTGTGGCACAGTGCAGGGAGGGAGTCCATGGGTGCAAGGGCTCCATGGCTCACCCTGGTGCTGTCTGCGTGGTGGAAGTAAAAGCTGGAAAGTCTTGGCCTAAGGATAGTGACACAACGCAAACCAAGTGAGTGTCCCTGGCACAATAGACCACCCCTCCGTATAACTGGCATTGAGACAACCCTTCTGTATGACTGACATTAAGACCGCCCCTCCAAATGACTGACATCATCTCAAATTTGGTGTGTTCTGCCTAATTAAGTATTCCTACCTGGCAGTTTGTAATTGGCTACTCCAAAAGTATAAAAGTCTGCTCAGTTTCTGCCCAAGTTGGAGCAGAGCGCATTCTGACCACGTTATGAGAAAGATCTCTCAGAGCTCTAAGCATGCTGCGAGGAGCTCTGAGCACGTGGCAGAGTGACTTTGGTGGACTGATCACCGACCAACAGCTCCCTGTCAGCGACCTCCCGACGTACCCTTTCCCTGCGCACTTGTTTTGTGCATGAACTCGTTGCGGTAACCCAGACTGTAACCAAGCAAGTGAGCCTACAACCTGTGTCACGGTCACCGGCGGCGTAAGTAAAATCTATTTTAAAACCAACACGCTGTCCCGCCTCTCCATTGCTAGCCTGCCTGATGTCTTAACACCGTCCCCCCCTCAGTCGGCCCCGACCAGTCGGCCAGCCGAGACAAATAGTATTTTACTGGCCAAATGTAAAGATGACATGTAAAGAGATGCGAGTCAGATGTCCTGATTCTAACTTAGACTCCGCCCTCATTAGGACTGCTTAGCAATGTGAAGGGGGAGGTGTAACATAGCCAAAGTTGTGTTCTCGTACTCAAAGGGGCATAGGCAAGCAGCAGAGCAGCTTGCAGGTAGCTGTACTTCCAATCAGGCACAACTGCCTGGTTGGGAACAGGGCCCAGTTGTTTGTGATAAAAGCAGGACCTGAGCAGTGGAGCCAGCAGTTTGCTGCTAGCAGTCAAGGAGAGAACATCACCTCTCTGGAGCTGCTGCTCACGTAACATCATGGAGGTAAATGGCAGGAACTAAGGAGATGGTGGAGGCTCCTGGTCCTGAGGTATGACCTAAAACTACACCGTGCTGGGGCTGGACGGTGTAGTGGGACTGCCGGTGGTAGGGCAGTCCTCAGGAAATACCTCACCTGTGCCTCCCCAGTGAAGGATGAGTACAGGGTGCCAGAAAGCTTCAGCCCCTGCTGCCTTGTGAGTTAACCTAGGGAAGAAAAAGGCTAGGGGACCACACTCCAAAGACAAAGCAAAGGGCCCAGATTTATGGGGTGGAGCCTGGCAGGGTCCTGGGCATGTGAAGGAGCCAGAGACAGGGCCCGGGTCCACAGAGAGGCTGGAGATTCATAAAGGAAGCTCGGTGTGAGGTTCTAAGGGAGGTGGGATCCTGAGGCCAAGAAGGAGGTATTGATGGGCAAAGGGATTGATGCCCAGTGTCAGGCAGGGAATCAAGTCCCAGTGTCAGGTATGCGCGGCTCAAGAGAATCCAAAGCCAGGCAGGGAGCCTGAAGCAAAGAGAGGGGCTGAGAGCCCCAAGTAGGGGTGAAGACAGCCCAGTGCAAGGACACAGGAAATGAGAGTCCCAACATGAGGGCACAGAGATTGCAAACTCCAGTGTGAGGGCACAGAAGTGGAAGTCCCAAAGTGAGGCACTGGAGAGAGGGTCCCAGTGTGAGGGTAAGGGAATGACAACGCTAGTGTAGGGATCATAGGCCAGGTGTTAGGCCATTAATATCACCTGCAAGGCATGGGACGCATAAGGGGAGGTTCGGAGCCATGTATACACCCTTGGCTTCAGGGCAAGCAAATGGGCAGCCGCCTGCCTTGTTTTCAACATCAAATGGTTTTCATCAAAGGTGAGGCAGGAGAGGCAGGTGGGTGGGCTGCCCTGAAACAAGTGGGCGGGCCCATGACTCAACTGGCCCCAGGATACATACTTGTTACAGGAGGTGATGTAACTTACATGTCACAGAGTCATGAAAAGAACATGGTACCAGGCAGACTCTGAGTGAAGTCCATGAGAAAGCCAAGATTACATTTTGGCTGCTGGATTTGGGTCCCTGTGCCATTAATAAAAGCCAAGCTTCACAAATGTAGCCAGCTCTCCTCTTCTGAGGAAAACATTATTTATGCTTTCTCTAATGTAAATATCTCAAATGGGGCTCCAGGATGTGAGTCTGAGGGGCTGAAAAGGGGCCTTTGCTGGAGAAAAACTCATTGCATTTAGAAAGGAAAAAATTCATCTCATCAGCAAAGCAGCCTTTCTTGAATAGTAAGGATCATAACTCTCCTGTGATTTCAGATGAGAAGCTCCATTTTCTGAGCCTCAAACTATAGCCAGCAGGCCTGACTGCCTGCTAAGAAGTCATAGGTAAAGTACCAGCCTTTACTGGAAGCTATGTGTAATCTGATGCTGACAGCTCACTGGCATCAACAAGACTCCACACGGGTGTAGCATTCTGCCTATGCACCTTGGGTTGCAGGCTCAGGCTTTGGGTTTGAGGAGTCAGGTGCTATTTAACTGTGAAGAACAAAATGAAAAGGAAAATGCAGAAGGGCAAGGGCTAGACTTCATATTAGCCTGCAAGCAACAGCATTAGAAACGAGAGTTTTGTGTGTATAGAAAACCTCTTCATTCTAGCTATGGCTGGCAAGAGTTGCAAAGCACCTAGCATAATGGGGCCCTGCATCGTACTTGTGGCCCCTTGATGCTACTACAAAACATGCAATAATCAACACACATGGCTAGACTTGATGTAATTTTCATTTTTCCCCACAGACTTCACCATTAAACATGGATGGATGTGAGTGCTGAAGGTAACAATTGCCTGCTGCTTAAACTATGTGACTGAGCGCCTTTATTATTATTTTACCAATCAATAAGACACGAAAATACGACAGGCCATTTTAAAGATGACATTTTCATTATATAGCCACCTGAAAATTTCTGTGTAGCAGGTGTTAGTAGAGACTTTGTCCACACACAGTTCTACATCAAAAAATTGTGAAGGGTGTATGTGTGTTTGTGTGTGTGGCATGGGAGGAGGAGGAGAGGGGAGGAAAAGGAACAGAATAGAATGAAGAATGAATATTCCTTTGCTATCATGGACACACCACATGCCCTGGACTTTTTTCTGACTTGATGAGCTATCTGCAAGAGGCAGACTAAGGCTGGGGAGTTTGCTTACATTATTATGCAGCTAACTATAGAGGATGATTTTAGGGGATTGATAAGGTCTGCAATGTTCTCTCAGGGGGAAAAAAAAGACTCCTGAGAAGCTGTAATTTCCACAGGCAGATTCTTGCCAATGAAAGGTGTAAGAACATCCCCTTCTGCTTTAATTATATGAGGCATCAAGACAGTACTAAAAAAAAAGACCTAGAAAAAAGAAGGAAGATAAAACAGCCAAGAAGGGATTACCTGGGGAGTTTGGGTGACTTGCTAGCTCGACTGATTTTGGGAGATTTCTTTGCAGCCCAGTCATCACTCAGTTCAATATCGCTGGAGTCTGAGCAGTTGCAGCTGTCGATCACAGTGGAAATCAAGCTGTTTCCATAGATTTCATCTACCAAGACAGGTCCCAAAAAATGTAAGAACCATTTCAGAAACCTGATCCCAATTTCAACTGTCAGTCATCTGAGACATAAACCTGATCCACAAGCAGAGCTAGGATAAAATGGTAACAGGGAAAATTGGCTCTTTTTCAAAATGCGCAATATAACCTCAGAATTTCAGATGGCCCACATTCAAGTGAACAATGCTCATTTGTTCAAGGTAACTCGCAGACAGAGACTGAAAAATATCTCCTGTTAACTAGTAACTAATCAATAGGCTAATGGTACTTAGCTCCCCACCACCAAACACAGGGCAGCAGTACAGCTGCAGCAGGGGTAGGGAGGGAGTAGGAGTGTGGCTGGGGCTGCACAGCCAGGGTGGGGCACAGGACGTGGGTTGGAGCTGTAAGTGGATTGTCTGTGGGTGGGGATCCTGCTACTACATGCACCCCAGGAGGCATGGGGGACATGTGCCCCCAGATCTGCGCTGGGGGAGGCAGGCTGCCACTGTGGGCTGGAGCCTAAGTCAGGCTCTTCCTAGCAGGGATGAGGGTCGGGGTGAGGAACAGGGGAGGGCTGGGCTGGGCTGGGCTGGGCTGGGCTGGGCTGCACTGAGGGCAGGCAGGGATGGTGTTGGAAACAGGCTGGGGGAGGTTGGGGGGGCTGCAGACACCCCAAAATTTGCCATAGCACCCCCCTCCAGCACTGCCACCACCCACCCTAAGCACACCCTGGTATAGTCCAGCGCAGCCCCAGCCCAAGACCACAGCAGCCGCTCACATCCCCCTGCACAAATCTGGGAGCACATGTCCCGCATGCCTTCCCAAGGTGCATGCTGTGGTGGGAGCCACCACCATCTCCCTACGCTGGGCGTTCCCCATGATAAGCCACTTGTGGCTCTGTCCCACCCCTAAAATAATTTTTCCCCCTCTGCCTATGAACTGATCCCTCCCAAATCAGGATTCAGGAACTTGCATTTTGTAAACCAGAAGCCAATGTGATCAGAGTTTGATGACTAGCGTGTTAAGGATGGAAACAGATATCACCCGGACATTCCATTTGTGCTGCCATGACATTTTTTAGGATGGCACAAACACTGGGCAAACAGACCCTGATATCCTTTGTTGCACCGCATGAAAGGAAAATCAGTGGCACAACAAAAGATGGTTATAGACTCTGCTGCTTTATTGCGGTGGACATCTATTACCACTGTGGCATTTTTCCTCACTCAGCCAGAACCATGGGTTTGGCTGGGCAATGGATAACCCCACCCTCCCCTGCTCAGTCAGATCTGGATGGGGGAAAGTATCTCCTGCTCAGCCAGACCTGGAGCATAGGTCTGATGCTGACAGCATCAGGGGGAGGACAAGGAGCAGTGTATTTCCCCTTGAGAAGCAGATCATTTGAGCTATGGACCCATCATGGCACAGTCAGTCCACTTCATGCAGTGACATCTATTTCTAACCTAAGTTCCTAATGAAGAGATTGCTGCTTGCTGTAGAAAAGCACTGCAGTTGCTACCCATCAAGCAGTTCTGTGGGTAAACAGGATTTCAGTCTTTGGAACTTGCAAGCTAGAACCTTCCTAAACACTCATAAAACTGTCCCACCTGCTTTTCCGTCCGTCTTAGGATCCATGATGACAAATTCTGGCCGCAGTTTGCTGATCCGACGTCCTTTTAAGATTGGCACCAATCCCCCTAGGTATTCCAAGTACAGTGTATAGCATGGACCTCCGACTTCAGGATCATCCTCTGTCCGTTTCATGGTACAGTGCAGTCGCTCATTGCCAGCTGTTGGGTAGCTGACAAAATCTCTCATGTTGTTGGGGTCTGGGATTGGAGGCTTAAGTGAACAGAAAAGAGCAAGAGAAAGTTACTTTTGTATTATTCTTGGTCCTTGAGCTCAGCAATACCACCCTTATTAAGTGGGGTCTACAGATTGGTGTCCTGCATTGGGTCAGGTACCAATGGGTGACCCACAAAGTGAGTTGGGTTCAGGTGGGAATATGAACTACTTCACATTTTGCAGTTTAGGTGAGGGTCTGAAAAAAAATGTTTCAGGTTAGCTTCAGGTAGGAATGTAAGCCTCATCAATGGCTGCTGAAAAATGTAAAAAAATAAGTGCTTCACCAGAAGAAGCAGCACGAAGGACATCAAACAAAGAAGAAAGAATGGCTGCAAAGGAGAGCAAAGAAAAGACAGGTCACATCCTGATCACCTGTCTCGGCAGGAGGTGGCCAGTGGTGTCCTGCAGGGTTCAGTTCTTGGCCCCATGCTGTTCAACATCTTTATCAACGATTTAGATGAGGATGTGGAAAGCAAACTGGACAAGTTTGCAGATGATACTAAGTTATGGGGAAAAGCAGTCACGCTAGGGAACAGGTTGCGGATCCAATTGGACCTGGACAAGCTGGGCAGACTGGAACTGGATGCAGCTCAATAAGGATAAATGCAGAGTGCATCTGGGGAGAAGTAACCACCAACATGAATTTAGGTTAGAAGGAGATATCCTGGTCAGCATGCTGGCTGAAAAGGACCTCAGGGTTATGGCTGAATACAGGATGAACAGTTTGATGCTGTAGTCAACAAAGCTAATAACATACTGGGATGCATTAGACAATGTGTTGTAAGCAGGGCTAAGGAAGTGCTACTTCCTCTCTACTTGGTGTTGGTGAGACCCCAGCTGGAATACTGTTCCAGTTCTGGGCACCCCACTTGAAAAAAGACATGGAGAATCTTGAAAGGGTCCAGAGAAGGGCCACAAGTATGATTATGGGCCTGGAGGAAACACTAAGGGATCTGGGACTGTTGAACCTGGGGAAGAGAAGACTGAGGCAGGATGTGGTGGCCATCTATAAGTATGTAAAGGGTGAATATCAGAAGCTGAGAGAAAAACTATTCACTAGGGTGCCCCAGAGAGGGCAAGGAGAAATAGCCATAAACTGTTAAAGGATGGTTTCAGGTTAGATGTAAGGAAGAACTTCTTTACAGTAAGGGTAACCAGAATCTGGAATAGACTTCCCAAGGAGGTGGTGCAATCCCCAACTTTGGAAGTCTTCAAGAGAAGACTAGACAGACACCTAGCTGGGATCATTTGATCTCAGCAGTTTTGCTGCCCAGAGCAGGGGGTTGGACTCAATGATATTTCAAAGTCCCTTCCAGATCTTAATTTCTATGACTCTATGATTCTATGATGTTTTCTTTGATCTCCGCAGCCATTTTGAACACTAACTTGCTGCTTCTTCCAGTAAAGCATGTTTTTTTTCTTCATATTTGTCAGCAGCTCCCCGGAATTGAATCAGCTTTAGACAAAAGCACCAAAAAGCCCCATCAAAGTACTCAAGCTATACAGACACTGCAGAGCCAGTTTGAACTAACGTGCTGCTGCTACCAGCAAAATGCAGGGGTTTTTTTTCATGTTTGTCAGCAGCAGGTTGTGAATTTCTCCACAGCAGGTTAGGTTGGTCCACGAGTAAGAAGACTTGCTAATGTGGGTTCAGTTGTATATACCAAGTGCAGGTTCGAAAAGTGGGCCTTTAAAATCAGACCCACACAGGAGTCTACAACAGCTCAGCATTAGCCTAAACTAATCTTAGAACCACTTAGTTACACAGCAGTGAGAGAGACATACCTGCTGGTTGGGCCAAAACCTGTACACAGAAAATAAAAGTTAAGTAAATGATAAGCAGAAGCATGGGTATTGGTCTGGGGCCCAGGAAATCTGAGTTTAATGCTCAGCTCTGCCACGGTTTTCTATGGGACTGTGGACAGGCAACATAAGTCCGTTCTACACATAATATATATTACTCAATTAACTGGTTAATTGTGCAATAAATTTAGGCCAAACATGTGAAAAAAAATTATCATACTGACTATGCAGCTATAAAAAGATCCAACCTACTACAAAGTTAGTGCCTGAAAAGGTGCAATGACTCTGCAGCTAGTTTCCATCCCACTTTAATTTTAATATGTAGAAGGGCCCTCAGGCCTTTTCCCTGTTTGGGCCTGCAACTCCTTTCATCATTTGTAAAAATGGGATAAAGTAATTCTTCAGTCATCGGCTTCATCTCTATAGATGATAAGCTTTTTTGGGACAGTGACAGTCTAATATCAAGGTTGTGCAATACCCAGCACTGAGGGGCCAGAGGATGGTTCTATAGTACCAAAATGCTGTTATTGGTATTATTGTTATTATTATTACTGATAAATTGCCACATCTTAGTTTCTTCCAAAACTAATATAAAAGGGAATAAGAGCTGGCGAAAAAGAGAGAGAGTAAAGCTGGTGCTGGTGAACAGTGAGCTTTTCTATACTACAGTACATACTTTTAGAGATGGAAGAATTACAGCTACAGTATGTCAATTACTCTTTTCCAAAGGTACCAGTTATAATACAACCCTGTGTTTTAGAGACTAATCCATTCCAGACGTATTTATGCATACAAATTACTAAACTAGCAATACACAAAATGCTCGCTCATAAACAAACCAAAGCATGATTCACCATGTGGCTATAATGGGTTGTTATATAATGGATTCAGTTTGCTCTCACTTAAAATAGTGTGTGGTTGGATAGATTCCACTGGCTTCAAAGCACCTACTCCAGATTGACACTGTTATACCCAGAAGTTGAATTTGTCCCAATAAAATAAAATGGTAATAAGCACCAGCACTACATAAAATGATCAGATGCAGCTAAGCACTTTACTTGCTAAGACCTCAGTTCTGGGATGGTATAAACAGTTCTGGGATCCACAGGTGTAGCTGAGGGCATGATTAGAAGACACAGGGATGGAGCAGATGGCCCTGCAATTAGCACTTGGTAAGTAATTCTGTTGATGATATGCAAAAAAGAAAAATATCAGCTCATTCTCTCTCAGCTGCGTTGGCTCAGCAGGGCTAATGGGGCTGAGTGTCAATAAAATATTGTTTCTGTCAGTAATTTCAAGGCAGACAACTTCAGTAAGTACAGCTATTTGGGGCTACCAATGTACAAGCATCCTTACATATAGCTGGGAGATAAGAGTTCCATTGTCTGTGCAGCTCCAACACAACCAATGTTAGACTAATATTACCATCACAATGGGGTGGATCTTCAGAAATCTGCTGTGAGTGGCAGGCACCGTGAACTCACAGGCTTTTGCTTGACAGACCAACCATAAAGGAGACCTCATGATTATAATATTCTGAGCCTTATTTTGTGTGCTGAAGCAGTGTAAATGAGCCCTTTTTATTTTTCATCTTCAGTCTCTCTCCTTTTTGGTTCCCCTTTTCTCACTGAGAACCACTGGGTTAAATTCTGGCTCCCTGATGTCAATTGGAGCTCTTTCATTGACTTCAGTAGAGCCAGGATGTTCCCCCTTATCTCTTGGGAACACCTGAATGAAGAATGAAAAAAAGGCTATGATTCCTTTTACCTTGATTGTTGGTGTGAAGGCAGTGGTGAGGTATGAGCAGAGCCGAGGAGGCAAGGTCAGTTTGCTGATATCTTTGTCATCTCGCAGGCAACTTGCAATGGTCTGCTGGCACAGAAGCTGCAAACTGGAGACCCTGTGCTCTACTCGGACCACATACAGCGCAGGGCCAGAAGCCATGAGCAGGCGCGAGTCCCTGTGGCCCCAACAGATAGAGATAATGGGACGCTGCAAGGAAAGGAAGATTGCACAACTTAGCGCAGCATAAGCTTTCTCCTGGACATTGGTACAGCAAGATGCATGTTCAACAGCAACATTTGAATCCATTGCCAAGGTTCTCCAAAAGGTAAAAATAAGAGTAGCTTTGCGCTGAGTTACTGTCACTGGCAGAAAGTGTGATTAGCCCTTTGCCATTTCTGCCTCCCAGTCCCAAACTGACCACTCCCCCATACTGCCCTTTTACAAAGTATTTCCAGGTGAAAAAAACCCTCTAAATCACCATCATGGACAGACTATACATACTGCCCTTCCTTCATTTTTTTGTTCAGTGATATAAATGTCCAAATTCATACCAATTAACAGAATAATGGTGATTGAGAGATGGAACTGGATTGAGGTTTCTGAGACTTAAAAGATATGGCAACAGCTAAATCCGGCCCTCCTTTGTATACTGTAACAAAAGGATGTTACTTTGGTATACCTGGCTGTTCGTTTGGGCAAATTTAGGACACACACACACACACAATTAAGACGGCCAATGTTGCACCTGTTTGTGATATTCTCTGATGCAGGAGTCAAGTAACATAGGTGAATTGAAAAAACAGACTGGTTAGTCTTGTAACAACCAGTTTGTAGTGAGGTATATGCCAAGATAAGGGCAATGTCATACTTGAGGGCTAGAGTTGATTCCCCTGAGTCCAATTTTCCCCAAAAAATCCTTGAAGCTTTGTCCTACATAGTTTGGAAGGGGCTCTCCATACTACTCTCTTTAAATCTTCTCCCTATCATGATGCCTCCAGAAAGCTATTGTGCCATGACCAGTTTATTGAACTTTCACAATTATCTTACTGTTAGCTGTGCTCTCCTTAACATCTGTTGTGTCCACCTGTCATCTTTTGTCTCTGTGTGTAAGCTCAAGGGGGCTGTCTTTTAATTGTGCTTGTGTGTACTGTGTCTAGCACAATGGAATCAACAGCAACAGAGGTGAGAAACAAATTGTCTCTTCTGTGAATAATACTGCACAGCAGGCTACCATAAGCACATTCTAACAAGGTCTGTTTCTTCTTCTGAAGCATTGGTTACTGGCTACAATCCTATGCCCAACGGATTAGGTCCTGTTCTTTAGATGAAGAATGGACACAATTTACTGAAAGGATGGAGATGTGTTAACGTGGTCAATTAGGGACGTTTTATCCTTCTAATCAGAATACACCAAACAAGAATGAACCAGACAGAAGGCAGGTGTTAACAAAGAAAACCAAGTAATCAGGCTTTTCCTCCTCCCACCTCTGAAAAATGTGAAAGATTACACAACACACAGAAACCTGAACTAGATTAGCAAAGATGTTAGTAAGCCTCAGAGACTGACTTTTTTTGAATTGTGACCTCTTAATATTTCAAGATGAGAGACCAGAGCAAACTGATTTTTATGTGAATGACAGGAAGTGCAGCTGCACAATGCCACCTCACTGCTTATTATCAAGATAAATAGTAGGATGAAGCAACTTTCTACCAGAGAGAATTTTACCTGCTGGGCCATCTCAACCTGATTTTAAATTTCAAGGAAAATACTGGTTTTAAGACAGGGCGGTGGGTGGGCGGGAAGTAGAGCAGTTTCCTTTTCAGTAAAACCAGGCACCGCAGACACACACACAATCCCATACCCACACGACACAACTTTGCATGGAGGTATGTACCCTCTGGCTGACTGATGTGCAAATGCAAAACAACTATATGTGAGCATTATGGTTTTCACAGCGATTGCTAAAGGCTCTTTGTAGTGAAGAACGACACTTCAAAAGGAACCAAAACATTCCTGTGGTATCATGAGCTAGATACACCCTGTCATCACCACACGTTCAGGGCAGAGGTTTGGTCAGTTCAAAATTCCATTTAATTTTGGATGCTTAAAAAGAACCCTTATTCTACAGTACAGGATGTTCTACAGTATGAGCATGAACCACATTTCAGGGCTCTACTGGCATCTCACACTGGTTGGGAACTGTGAGCTGGTCAGTGCAGCCCACAAAATAAGCAGGATTGAATGGAGAGGGTACAAGGGAAATGCACCTGAGGGAGATGTTGACTCATTCAGTGAAGCCCTGGGAGAGGGCACCAGTGGATGTGCAAAGACATGCATCCTACCATGAGTACAGCTAGTACTGTAAATCCAAACTACATCCTTTCACATAAATCAGTTGAATCAATTCATATATATATATATATATATATATATATATA
>JAGPOW010003648.1:18240814-18315288 GCA_030014935.1 Caiman crocodilus | reverse complement strand
TACCTGTGTTTAAGCCATGTACCTCATTTACATACATGTATGTTTCATTAGCATACTTTTTCTTCACCTAGGGGTGTGCTTTTTAGTATTATAATGAGTTCTTTGACCTAATTCTCTGCCTTTTCTTATTTTCTTTCAAGTCTCTCTCACCCAGTTACCAATGTCTCCTTTTTATTATCACAGATGGCCATTCTTTACATAAAAGCCTCTTCTCCTATCGTGTTTGGGTGGAGGTTTTCAAGGGTATTCCTTACATTTCCCCCCTCCATTTAATTTGGTCTAACACAAATTTGGTATTATTAGCTTTTCTTGTTTGTAAAATCATTTGATTGTTTTTAGGCTTAAAGGCAGATGTGAGAGCGGGCAAGTATTGTATACAGTAACAAGTCACTATACTTATAGCACAGAGAAGGACAACTATACTAAACAATTGTCTTAATTATGTAAAATTGGGAAGCCAGGAAAACAACCAGGAAAAGTCTGGACCAGTTGGTTTTTAAATGCCTGTGCTAGTTTTTGTAAGGCACCAATCTTGTCTTTAATTAGCACAGAATTATTAGTGAGGTTGAAACAACACATTCTTTTGAAAGCTTTACACTTCTGATTGTGTCCTAGTAAGAGATAATCAATAGCGGCTCTATCTTTTAAGACAGCATCTTTTAATTGTTTTTGCTCATTATTTAGGGTCAAAAGAGCTCGGGATGTGGCATTTAGCCCTTTTGCTAGAACACAGGCAATTGTATTCAGATTTCTGCTATTACTTGCAATGAACCCGGAACTTTTATAATTGATGTAGCTAATGCTATGTACTCAGCTTTGGAGAACCGCTCAGGGGAATTATTCTCATCACAATCAGTGGTGAGGATAGGGTATGCTCGCTTATACCTCCCACTGAAAGGGGTTTGTTCGGGATGCATTATGTTAGATTTTCTTGGGATAACTGCAGTTACTCAGTCATTGGTGCATGGTCCTTCAGTAGCGTTTGCTGGAACATATGAATATATTATTCTCCCACAAGCCAGAAACCATTCTCAAGGAAGGATGATATGTGCATATGCAAAGGATATTTGACTGGTCTTATTACAGAGGATATTTTTACCTTGGTTCAATTTAAGGCAATTATCTGTACAATTGATCATTAGGAAACATTTGGAAGCCCACAGATGGACCAGGTACTGCCCATCCAGACTGCAGGACAAAAAGTTTGGGTACCACTGGCTTAGAACATTTTATTTTGAACATCCAGTGTTCTCTATACCAGGGGTATCAAAGTCACCTGTGTCCTCAGGCAGCATCCAGAAGGCAAGGAGCCTCCTGGGCCAGGTCCAGACCCAGTGAGGGTGATAACGTCTGTGGCAGAAGCAAGGCAAGTGACAGGGGAGTGAGATGTCAATACAGCCTTCACTTGCCCCTCCTCCACTCTCCTATAGACACACTTACCCAATGGGACTCCATAGCTGGGAATTTGGCAGCAGGCTCTGTCCCTGTTTGTCCCACCCCCAAATTCCCAGAACCCCAGGGTCCCCCATAGACCTCATGAAATGGCTCCATGGGATATACCCAAATCACAGGCCACATGTCTGACATCCCTACTTTAAACCATCAACCAGTCTCTGGGCTGGTATTGGTGTGTTGGGTGCTTACTGATGCTCCAGACACATTCTGCCAGAACTTTCACCAGGGCAGCATTTCAGCGGGGCTGTTCTAACATGCCCTTCATGTCTAACATCCAGCATCACTTCACACACGAAGGAGTCAAATGAGGTACAAGAAAAATGGTTTTATTATTAGACACTGGAAAAGACAGACAACTGCCAGGTGTGACCTGACCTTTAAATATATTACTCAGATAAAGTCTCTCTGAAATGTGAGGATGAGGTTCAATTACTGCAGTAAGACTATTACCACCTGGCTACAGTGGTCTATCCAAACCCTACTGTGGAAAAAGATTAGCCAGAGATACCCTTACTCCTTGTAAAATATTCCACCATGTGTGGATTCAGTAGCAACTTTATTAAACTTTATTGGGGCAAACAAACAGATTTTGCCATACACTGTCTTTTTTCCCCATGTTTGGTCATGTGTTCTTTGCTAGTAGCAGAGAAATCTGGGCAGAGATTCTGGTACTTCCACGTCTGTTTACCTAACGAAATCCCATTAGTTTTTATAAGACTCTCAGCCCTAAATACAGGGGTATGAATGAATCTCAGAGATCAATCATAAACATAGACAGGAAAAAGTTGAATTTCCACACACAGATAATTTAAGTCACACAGCACTATTAAACTCAAAAACAAATACACAAAAAGGCAATAGTTCAGATGTTTTACCAAAGAAACACATTGACTATAGGATTCAAAAAACTGATTAATGATGAGTTTGATAGCTTTGTGTCTAAATCAGTCAGAGAAGCTATTCTATGTAGTTACATACACCCCCATTGGGAATGTTACTTCCTAGAGCACTGGACTGGATATCTTTGACCAAGCTACCTCCCTGTGCTAGCTTATTCTGTATCATTCATTTTTCACCCCAACAGAGGAGCAGTATAACATGCATTCCTTTTATAACTGCTATGAAGTTCAGTCAGTTAGAATTCAGTTAGACTGTAGCGGACAGGTATTTCACTAAGTTCCTGAAGACTCACAAATTTTGGGTGTTAAGGCCTGCTTTCTGCCTAAGCTAGCACCTTGCTATTTGGACTAGAAGTCTCATGGAGTGTGAAGTAGTCATATCCAGGGCAGGAAATCCCACTGGCAGACATCACCTAGTGAGATAAGACTTTGTTTTTGATTAGTGCTGCAGGTCTGAAAATCCTTTGGGAATGAGACACCAGATGCAAAAGAGAATCTGACTAGTGAAAGGCATGTTTGTATACGGATGTAAAGGCTATAAATAACATAACATGAATGTTTCTCTCTTTTACTTTAAAGAAGGATGAAACTGTACCTGTGCACACACAGAGTGAGAAAGAATGGTGCATTGGTTAGGAGAGTAGATGGGACTGGTAAGGCCTGTGTTCAGGTCCTTCAGCCATCACAGGCTTTCTGTGTGAGCTTGGGCAGACCACTTAGTCTTTACCCCTGTACAATGTCAAGTGAGGGCAGGGTGGCACTTTAGGCTAGAAACAGACGTCATCAAATTAAGCAGATCAGCTGTGCCAGGATATGTCCCAGCACAGCAGATCTGCTCCACTGGGCAAAACATAGTTGTCCCGCCTATTGATCCTGTGAGACAACGGATGATGTGTTGCCTGCTTACAGAGATGCACCATAGAGGTTCCCCCTCATGTGTCTCTGTAGACAGAGAAACCTCAGCTCTTCCCTGCTCACAGAGACATGTCACAGAGATTCCCTGGCGTGTGTCGACCTAAGCAGGGAAAGCCAGGCAGGCAGTCCCAGGGAGCAGCATGATTGGGCCCCTCAAGCCTTGGGATCACCTGCACAAGGTGGCTGGAGAGAATGGGTAGCTCTGGTGGGAAGGGCTGCCTGTACTCTTGCACCATAAGGCAAACAGATGTCCACTGCTAAGCAGAGGCATAAATTGTTACCACCTATGTTAAAGCCACAAATTTTGGCCATTTGTGGCATAAGGGGCATGGGCATCTGTTTCCTTGGCCTTTGTGCTGCCATAAACATTCTTCTGTTTCCACCTTTACAAACTGACCAGTTCAGAGAGGCATGAGCTTTCGTAGGCAACAACCTACTTTGTCACATCTGTGTCATGTGAATATAACCATTAATTTCTAAGGAGGACAGGAGGTTAAATATATTAAAGATTATGAGGTGCTCAGATACTTCAGTAGTGAAGGCACTGTAAGATTTCTTCAAACTCCAGAACAGTTAATTTGCAGTTTAGTTTCTTATTTATTTCAGTTCCAAGTTTCTATAGCCAGGCATCTTCCACATCTCAAGTCTAGCTGAAAGACTTAGTTTTTACTGAATGAGTCTCTTCCAGGACAAGATAATGAACTTGGAGAAAAAATAGACTCCATTTCCCAGTTGTGAACAACTATAAAAATTCCTCATTGTGATCTGCTGCTGTGATAGCTAGAGGTTAACGGGGGTTACTACAGATTGTCTTACTTGAACATTTCAAAGCCTCCTTTGAGGCTTCTGAGATTCTGGAGCACACTTCACTAGCGAAGTCTAAATTGCCTTGTCGTTCTCTCCATAAGAAAACAAACTTGCAGTGTCACCCGACAACCCCCCAAATAAGATTAATTTTGAGGGATGTACCCAGAAGACCACATTAACACAGCACCAATAAACCTAAAGATTCCACATGGAGTATACACAGATCAAGAGAACCACATCTGTTTTCCCAGATAAAAAGCAGGCAAGGATCTTTGAGTAGATGTAGTATCTTTTATTAAACTAACTGAGTACTGTAGTTGGAGAAAAGTTCTTTGCAAGGTTCAGGCGCAGTCACCCTTCTTCAGGCAGATAAATACTTGACACTGGAGAAGAGCGCCTTTTCCCATAACTTAACTGAAAACTCTACCCTTCTCTCCCCAGAGCCCTGGAACCATTACAGGATTTCTGTGGAACCACGTGTTCCTCAGTCTACCTCAATCTATATATGGATTGATTCATAGTTTCATAGTTATAGTTTCATAGTTATTAGGGTCAGGACCTATTAGATCATCGAGTCCAACCCCTGTCCTGGGCAGGAAAGAGCGCTGGGGTCAGACAATCCCAGCCAGGTGTCTGTCCAATCTCCTTTTGAATATTTCCAAGAAAAGACAACACTACCTTCTTTGGAAGTCTATTCCATATTTTGGTGACCCTCACTGTAAAGAACTTTTTCCTGATATCCAGCCTGAATTTGCTCTATTTTAACTTGTGTCCATTGCTTCTAGTTACCCCAACTGTTGCCCTGGTAAACATTGTATCCCCCACTTCCTGCTGACTCTCCTGATGAGTTTGTAGGTGGCCACAAGATCATCTCTCAGCCTCCTCTTGTGGGGGCAAAAGAGGTTCAGGGCTCCCAATCGGTCCACATAGGGTTTTTTCTATAGATCTTTAACCAGACAGGTGACCCTCCTCTGAACCCTTTCCAAGTTATCCACATCACTCCAGGTTATCCACCCCTCATGCTAATACAGTTCACAGGCCAGAACTTTCATGGGCAGCAAAAGTATGTGGAAGGCATTGATGAACTATGCTTACAGCAAAGTACTAAAAAACTAGAGGGTTTTGTTTTAAAATCCAACCTGAACTACTCAAAATATACAGGTGAGGAAGTCACTTGCTCTCTTTAAACTTTAAGGCACCTGGCCAATTTGGTGAATTCAAGAAAGAACTTCCTAAATATTCCAGTCTGCTGAATGGAGCTCTCTTAAATAAATGTTTCTCTTTGTAAAATTCTGCCAATATCCCAGCAACACATGTTCTCACAGACCATTCCACAGTCCTTAAAAGTACGTTTGTATGTTTGAGATAAGACATCACAGCTAGGCATCACAGTACAAACATTCAAAAAGTTCAATCTAAGTTGCATTGAGGAATCGATCTAAGTTGCATGGTTTTCTGTAAACAGTGCAGTTTAGATCAGTAGCAATCAGAGCACACATTCGTCCTTTGGACAGGGTGGAGGCAGGGGACAAATCTTAGACCAGGTTCCTCCATTTTTAAACCAGTCTATGTGTGCTGAACTTCTGTTCTGTTGCAGGTATAAACCAGTTTTGCATACCAGACTTCTGTTGTTGTGGATATAGACTTATTTCCGTTCACTTCTACATAGGGACCTACTTAATTCATGGCCAGACAGAGGAATTTTTGCAGCTTGGTCACAGCACAAAGAAGCAATTTCACAGGCATTTCCCTGCACCCCTGCCCCTTGTCACTGATAAGTGGACAGGCCTGGGGGATGGGGAAAGGTTTGGAAGGGGGAGGTGGGATGAAGGGGCATCCAGCATCTTGGCTGCTATTTGTGCAGCCCTGCCCCTGGCCACTGATAGGTGGAGAGGACCTGGGGGGAAGGAGGGACAAATGGGCAGTTGCCCTTTGCGCTGATCTGCCAGCTGCTGCCTCCCCCTCTTGGGTGGGTTGCAAAGCAGTGAAGACTGTTGGTTCCCACTGGGGAGCTAGAATTTTATTTTTTTAAGTTGATTTCATGGACAATTGCAGATTGAGGTTTTTGTAATATCACAAATTAATTAGGTCCCTACCTATACAGGTAAATGTGTAATGTCTGTACCTGACCCATAAGTCCTACAAGTTTGTGTATATCCCCAGTCAGTCAGAATCAGTGCATAGAGTAATTCTACTCTTTTGCTCCAAATCTTGAGGGACTGCATCTGTTACTATCCATCAAAGTTAAGAGCCAGAGAAATGTTATATAAGAAATCAGCAGGGTTTTCTTGCTTGCTATTAGATGCTGTTACTTTACGTCAGGTCTGTCCAACTGGCTGCCTCCAAGCTGCATATGGTCTGCTTCCCCTGAGCACCACTGCCCTTATTGCTCTGGCTGCAGCAACAATCATGGTCTTGAGGTTTCCCCTTCTTCCCCAACTTTGGCTGCACACCCTCAACCCAGGGGGAAGGGCAGTGTGGCAAGGCACAGTGCAGGCCCCAGCACTAAGGGACCCAGCAGCCCAGAAGACATTGCATTCTGGGGGCCATGGCTCATGCCGCCCTCAGTGTGTGGACTCTGGCTGCTTTAAAGTTGGACTTATGTTAAATCAGGAGTGCATGCGCTGAGGGTCAGAATCCTGCAATAGGTGTTAGGGATGTGGCGTTCTGTTCTTCACTTACTGCTTGATGTGGCACTCCCCAGAGCAGGCTTTGGAGTTCTCCCAGTGGTTGAGGACCGCAGAATTAAGTGGCTTTCCTTTGATTAATGTATAAACCAGAACATGAAGGAACAAATTTCAGAATGCCCCATTCTGCTGCCATTTTGCTCTATAGGTGTTCTCTCACTGATTTTAATAGAAGCAAGATAAAACCTGGTATTTACAGAGGAAACTTGTCACTGATTTTAACAGGAGCAAGATAAAACCTGATATTTACAGAGGCAAACTACACCTTTAAGTTGTAGTGTTGGCTACTTTTTCAATAGCCAATGGAAACACTGAAGCAGAAAAAAACTGATTTAATTCTTTCCAAAAAAGTCTTCAGCTCTGAGATCCACCCTTTCTGAATGATCTCAGCTCCCTTCCGAAGTACACACTGATCCCATCCTTCACCAAAAATACCAGAAGCTGCCGTTCTGTAAGAACCAACCAAATACTGCCCAGAATCTTTAAGCCTTTTATACAATCATACTGAATCAACATTTAAATAACTGATTCTTGGAAAAAAAACATATTTCACTATCAAGCTGTCTGCTCATCAAGGTTACATCAAGGTTAGCTCTATGTAAGATTGTTACACATGCAGTTAATTACAGGGCATGCCATACGTCAGTTTTTCAGTAGGGTAGGTGCAATTATTCTAGCTTTATATATGTACATGAGATTAGAATTAGGTTCTCTGGGCTCTACTTCCCGTTGTTATGATCCTCCGGGACATATAAAAGAGAATTTATACGGCCCTGGGAAACAATAGGCAAATGATCTGAACCATTAAGAAAAGTGAAAGATGACAACTTCACAGGTTTTGTAATGTCTGCAGTGAGGCAGTTTTGAGGAGAGGTTACAGGAGGCTCCTCTATTTCAAGTCCAATTGGGAAGAGATGAAGCAGCTGTATCCACTCAGAGGACAGCTTTGCAACAGCAGGTACAGTTAGCTGATACAATAAAGATCCATCTGCACATCAAGCGCAGGCTTCTGAAGCGACAGAAATGGGTTGTAGCACTTTCAGTAAACAGTTTTAGTAAAGCTGTAAAAAACAAGTCTCAGGTGCTGCCCATTACTACTATTGCCATCTCTGCTTAATGCCAGGGTTATGAGGGTTTCATAAATAAATTCAAGCAGCAAATTTTGTTTGAAAATTTTGGGCAGATTTTCTGTGTCATGAGAGAGCTTCAGGTTGACAATTAGTCTTAAGACTGTGATCATGTACCAAGGGGTGGAAGAACCAGTGCCTGACATCACTCTAGAGGATAAATCTCTTGGTGCTTTTGACAGCTTTTGCTTCTTGGGTTCTATGATCAGTAGGAATCTTGACCTTCAGACTAAACTAACAAAATGGAGAAGCAGCTAAGAATTTTCGGCTATTACAGGAACATTCAAACTATTACAGGAATATTAACTATCAGCTAATGTAAACATGCATATCTATGAGACTTGTGTGTCATCCCTACTTTATGGTTCAGAAATGTGGACTATACACACTAGACACCAATGTTTCCTCTATGCTGCGTGGTGTGCACAGCCACATAGGTGCGCCTGGTAGCGAGGCACGAGTGCGCCTGTACTTGCCACACAGCTTAGAGGCAATGCTACTAGACACATCAGGAGACTGAACAGCTTCCATATAAGATGCTGGTGAAAGATCCTGAAAATAAAATGGGAAGACATAATGTCAAATACAGAGGCGCTGGAGCGCACAGGACTGTCACACTTAGAAACCACTAACAAGAAGAGGTTGCAATGGCTTGGCCTTGTCAGGAGAGTAGGAGGAGACCATAACCCCACAAATATTTTGAACAGTGAGATTTGAGGTGGCTCTAAAAAGTTGGGTCACCTTTTATGGCAGTACTGCAACATGTACAAAAATTATATGAAGTTGTTCAACATCAATGTAGAAAGTTGGGAGGAGCATGCAGAATCCCATCTGATCTGGAGGGAACATCTGACACTGGGTCCAGCTCAACATGAAGCAACTTTGATCCAGAGGATGGAAGCAAAGCGAGAAAGAAGAAAGCAGTGTGCTGTAAACTTGGTCTCCAACTCAAACACCACATGGATCTGTGAAACTTGTAACAAGCTGTGTCACTCTTGAATTGGGCTTGTCAGCCACAAGTGGATTCATCAGGCACCTGACTAGACTTCTTATATGTACACCATGAGCCAGAGGATCAACATTTGCCTATATTTACAAGAAGAAAATGTTCATCTCAGATAGAATGCATAACCATAAAGACACCTCAATCTTTTTATTTAATTTAAAATGCTGGAGAAGCAGGGCTGAAAAACTAACTCACTCAAGGAAGGAACCTGATGCATTTCTGCTTGATCAGATTTGTATTTGTATGTTGGGAGCATTGATAGACGAGAAGGATTTCCAGAAGTGACAGTATTCTTCTGAATATCTAGCAGCTTATGGACAGCCTTTAGCACATGCTCTTTATATAAAACAAGCACGATGTATTAACTCTCTGCAACAACAGCAGATATGCAATATGTGTGTGACACTACAGGCCTAAGATTTTCTTAGTCCCTAAAGGGTGGATCCAGTGAGACAAATGTAAGGGGCCAGTGCTGTGGAATGACAAACACCATACATTCACAGTGGGTTCAAGAAGGGGTGAGGATACTCTTTGTCTCAGGAGACAAGTTGTTTGAGCCCTACCTTTGTTCTTCAGTCTATACAACCTCTGGTAAGTGCACTTTTGTGAAAGCAGAGGGTATGGTGGATGGTGAGTTGTAGCCACAGACATGGCAGTGAGAAAGAGAAGCTGTTACACCCTGTCAGCTCCACCCTCCCACCTAGGAATACTATTTTTATATAATAATGTTATGTTGGATTGGATGCTTCTAAAGTAGCGCATTTCCTGTGTTTATGGTGTTACATGCAGAGATCTTAACCACAAATACAGGTTGCCCACTTAGGAACCACATGATTTGACACCAAAACTGTACCAAAGCCAGGGGAGAAGGTGGACCAGTTTGTTCCTGGCAGAAAATATGAAAACAGTTGTCACTGTGAGAAGAAAAGCAAAGTAAACAGTTCTGACTGTCTGGCTTGCTGTGGCTTCACAATCATTAATATCCACTCTAACTTTCATATACATTTTATATTAGTTCTTTTGAGTTATAATTATAAGCAATCTGAAAATGTCTCGCTTTCTTAATACTCTACAAATGCACCTAGTATATCCAGAGAGCATAAGCAATGACAGCTTAATTTATTTTACAAAGATTTCAAACACCTGTTTTGTCACAGAAATGAAACAACAGTGCCTCCTCATATTAAATAAGTTTTGCACCAGTAATCTGACATTTGCAGTGTTCAGCACTGTTTAACTCTCATGTCATTAATTAAATTAGGAACAGGATTTGTTTAAAATAAAAGCAACATCCCCAATCATGTGCTACTTGTTCCAGAGGAAATAGTTGTTATAACAGAGTTTGAGATGTGAAAATTCCCATCTTCTCACCCCTTCCTTTACAGTTGGCCAGTGGTGATTTCTATAACATCCCATCACAGTACTGACTGCCATTCTACAGCAAATTATTGATTTTACTGCTGTTGGTGCTTATAAGACAAATCACTGGGACCACTGATTCTGTCTGTCCACTACATCTCTCTCTGGAGCAGACATGTTGAATAACAAATGTCACTAGCAACCTCACTTTTTGCAATAGTCATATTAGCTGATTTTGACAGCAGACCAAATGATCTGCAAAACTCTATAGTCTTTTGTAACTCAAATGGCAATATATGTAGTTCCACTATTCAAGTGGGTGGGTGCATAAACAATAGAGACAGAGGCATGCTCCTTTTTGAGAAACTGTCTCCTCTCAAGCTCTTACCAGTAGAAATCAGAAATTAATTTTATTAAGTAAAAAGAAATAAGCATAGTAAAAAGAGAAGAGAATCAAGTCCCCATTTTAGGGTTGGTCTGCATGTAGATTTCATACCTGTATAAATATTGCAGTTTGAATGTGACTTCTGTTTTTAATAAGATAGTTATGCTATGGATTATAACTCAGGAAAGTTTAATATATCCTGTGGATGTAGGTATTTTGATTCCCATTTCCATATGGAATAAGCAATCCTGGCATAAATGCATTTATATTTGTTTTGTCCACATGGGTGGGAGAGCTGCTATAATTGTCTTAGTACACTGACAGCAGTAAAAACTGGATAAATAGGCTCTTACTTAAATCAGCACTGAGACACCATGTACACACATTTGAATCCCTAACAGTTTGTCCCATACACTAGGTGTGGGGTACAGAATTCTAAAAGATGCAAAACCTAAAGAACAAAATCCAAACTGAAGCATAACTGGAGGTTACTGCTAAATATAAATAAATGCAAATGAGAATATTCATGAGTCAGTTTGCCAGATGGTCCTTAACTCAGCCTTCTGTGCTCAACTCACGCCATGATATTGTAAAATTAACAACAACAAACAAAAAGTCTGGTTACTACTGTTAAGAATTATTGTATTTACTCAAATCTAAGATGACCCTGAATTTAAGATGACCCCCAATAATTAGACTTGATATGTGAAAAATGTATAAAATTGTTATAATTTTCCAAGTATAGTAATTATTGAATTCAATCCCCTCCCCACTGCTCCACAGGGAAAGCAGTGGCTGAAGGGGAGGGTCAGACAGACCCCTTGTCCTCTGCCCCCCCACTTCTTTCCCCTGCAGGCTTCCGCTCCCCGAAACGATAACCCTCCACCCTTAGCTCCCCCAAGGTTTTGCTTCTTTTCCCCACCACCTCCCCAGTCTTTTCCTCTTTCCCCTTCAGTCCTCCGAGTTTTTGTCTCTTCCTTCCCACTCCCAAGTCTCCCTCTTCCCACTACTCCCCAATCTCCACCTCTTCCCCACCTCACTCCCCGGTCTTTACCTCTTTCCCCCTCACTTCCCAGTCTCTGCCTCTTCTGCCTTCTCCCCCTTTACTGTCAAATGCTGCTGGCACTCTATTTCCTCCCTGGAGTATAGCATATCCCTTGCTGAACCATGCAGCAGCAGGGCAGGGGATGGAGCTCCACATGCTCTGTGCCCAGAAGGGAATCCAGCCAAAGCTGGAGCCAAGCTGTGCCTGACAGTAAGCAGGGGAAAGGGGTAGAGAGGGGAGCAGAAACTGCAGAGGGCAAGCAGATGGGGAGAGGGCAGCAGCCTGCTGTGGGTCTGACTGTGGCCCCAACCTGGGCTCAGGGCCAGGAGTCAGAGCTGCAGCAACTGCCTCTCCCCCCCTACACCTTTTATATGCTAACCCAAGATCATGGAAGGCAGGGGGTTCTCCATGATGACTGGGGGAAAAAACGTTGTTTAATTCTTTGTCTGCTACCACTAGGAATTTCTTCCCTCTACAATTTCACAGCCCCACCCATTGTTTATCATAATTGCCATGGCTGCTTCTTTCCTCAGACCTGATGAAGAATGCCTTGCATTTGAAAGCTTGTCTACTTTATCCCAACCGTGCAGTTGGTCCAAGAAAAGATATCACTCAGAAAAATCCTTGCCTCTTATGTAACTACTAGACTATCATGGCTACAATGTCAGTCTGACACCATGTCACTCCACATTCTAGGACCTCCTGTTGTGTTAGATTGTCCTACCCCTACACTAGGGCAGAGGTACCCTGCACATTATAGTTTTGTGGTTAAGGACAGAGGAGTCTTATAGTTAGGGTATTAGACTTGGAGGTTAAGTTCTGTGCCCAGCTCTGTCAAACACTTTCTGTGCGATTGGAGGCAAGTGATTTAGTCTACATGCTCCTTGGTTCCTCATCTATAAAACAGGAATAATAGTGCTTTCTTGGTCTATGTTGCCTGTTTACATTTAGTCTGTCGGGCAAAGTATCTCACTATATGTTTATACAGCGCCTAGCACAATGAGACCCCAATCCCAGCTAGGGCAAACAACAATAATTTATATTAATTCATGTTCTAGATATTGCAAAGAGCAAAGACCTGAAGCTTATCAAAACCACAGTTGAACATTTCAGTAATATGTGCCTATACTGTGGAGCTACTGTAGGTTTAACACTATTCATGCATGAGCATTACACTTGATGTCTCATAACATCCCTTACCTGCACGGGTGTCTCCAGCGTGTAGATATGTTCCCCACGGACATTGTAGAACTTGATAAGCGCACTCTTCAGCATGGAACCATTGCCAAGTTCAGCAAACTGACTGTGCTTTTCCATGCCCGCAACAGCCAGTAGGTCTCCCTGTGTACACCACTGCACCACCACATCTGAAATTAAAAAAGGACACCACTAGGAGGTGAAAGGAGCTCACCTTGCAAAGCACGGTAATCACATTTAATAGGAGCAGCCTTTTCATGAGTAGCTAGAAGCTTGAGCCTTATTCACTTTCAAAGCACTTTGAGTTAGTACGGCACATACATATTTCTGAAAATGCTCCTAACGAAATGCAGTAGCTAAGTAAAAATGTACTGATTTATTTATCTTTATCTGTAGCCATTAGTCACAAAGCAGGACCTTGTTTTTACATGCAAGAGTCAGCAAGCCATAAACTTGGGTATAATAGAGGTTATAATATATTATACATAGCAATTGCCTCTCCTTCTGGCAGATCATGAAAAGCAAAGCCTACAGCTTCCTTCTGGAATGCTAATTCTGACTTCCCCCCACCCCTAATTTTTACCTTCCTGTCAGTTCATGTAAGCGAGAGCGCTGGAATATTTGGTGTTTCTGCCTTCCATGTCAATAGTAGTTTTATCTGCCTGAGGGGTTCAGAGCTGGCCTTCAAGGTAAGAGGCAAAGTCTTATCCCTTTAAGGGAAGAGGCAACTATTTCAGGTCCAGACAAACTGTAGGCTAGACAAAACTTGTGTGTCCCGGAACACTCATTTCTGCCATGAACCTTCTGAAGGTGTTTGTGGGCGAGAAGTTGTCTTCAAATGAAGAAGTAGGGGAGAAATGGGAGCTAGCAGCAAAATTGTTTTAAGTTGTCAACTTGTCATTTTCAAAGACTTTTATGTGCAATTTAAAATGGTTTTTTATTATTTCAACTGTTGCCTTGCTGATGATATTTCTCATGGGGATTATGCTTCTGTACGTATTACAAGCAGGATGTTTGTTTCTCAAGAGGATTTTTTTTTCACAGGCTGGTGTTCATGATGTGCCTCTATTTTCTCTCTTTGCCTTCAGTCCCCTAGTACAGAGGTACTTTAGGTGTTTTTATAGTGGGATTTATCTTTCAAGGCAAATATAATGTTAAGCACACTAGAAATGTATAAGATAAACCAGCCACAGTTTTAAGAACCAGCCTAAGTACATATACATCCATAAAAACAACACAGCCATTTGGGGAAAGGTCTTAGCATGAGAGACTGTGTTGCAGCAAAATTCATAGCTCACAAAGATGATAAGGGATGCAATGGTTTTAAGACATCTTTTCATCCTCACAAATGAAGGCTGCTCCCCTTCGCATAAGCCCTGAAGGCTTCAGTACAGCAGCCTCCCCATACTGCCCCAGGGGCTTGTGTTGAACAGCCTCTGCACACTGCTCTATCCTGCCATGTCCCTTTGCCACCTGCTCTCCCATGCCCTGTATAAGCCTCCATATCAGGGACTGCAAAAGGGCCCTCAGAAGACAGCTTCATGGCTACCATCCATAGTTATTGTGCCAGGGGAACCCTCTTGACATCACCTGGGTCTTTTGAGACTCCTTTACCCATCAGACAATGGCCAAAACAGAGATGAGGATCTTATTCTTTATGCTTTTTGGCCTCTTTAATTTCATTTCCATCAAGAAAACAAAGTCATTAGTGTAGCCTGTACAGATTTCTGGGTTTAAGACATTTATCCTGTGTAGAGTTACATGCTACTGATGTAATTACTTTTTACAATCTAGATCGGGGCAGGCAAAAGTCCAGCCCATGGGCTGGATTGGGCCTGTGGTAGACTCCATTTCCCAGAAGATCCTGCCCGTGTCACTGCAGCTGGTTTCCATGGAGACCCTGGGAGTGTGAGGGCTATGACAAGGGGGGGGAGGCAGGGTTCCCATGGAGACTGGCCCTAGCCTGGGACATGTGAGCAACAGATCGCAGCACTACTCTAGCTCAAGACCATGCTGTCACCACCACTGCAAGATCCTGGCCCTGGCCCTACTCCCTGCCCAGCTGCATGCCCTACCAGCACTGCTGGGGCCAGACTCCATAGAAACCATGGCCCCCGCGCAGTCATTGCCCTGCCACTCACGAGGTCTCCATGGAAACCGGCTGCAGCAACCTAGGTAGGGGCTGCTGGGAACTGGAGTTCAGCCACCAGCCAGATCTGTCATTTTGCCTACCCCAATCTAGAGTGCGGTATCATCCAGGACGTGCCATGCAGTTTTCAAATACAGAGGAAGGAACCGAACCTGCCTTAGGGAACTTAACATTTACAAAGACAGGGACTGATGGCAGATATGCATGTGCCTGCAGGGAGATAGTCAGCAGAAGGATCAAGGCAAAGACTGACCCATATCTTGTTAATTCATCTTTCTTGCTGATGATAGAAACTAGCTTCCCTCCTGCCACTATTTGCTCCTGACCACACTCTCAGCTAAAATTCCTTCAGTACTCTTTCCTTTTTTTCAAGTCTGTCAAAATCTTGGCTAAAATTATCCCCTTTGTCTATGGGAACCCCCTGCAACCTCCAGCAATGCCACCCAGTCAGCCTCTTCCCACATCTGTGACAAGAAATCTCTTTCTGCTTGTGTGAGGGTCTCCCTGAAGTCCTTGTTCAGTTACCTAGTGATTCATACCCACTCTGCTGTTAAAAACATTCACATTTGAAAATTCCTGATCAACCACAGTGTGATGCTCACAGGGCCCACCCCTCAGCACACAGCATCTGTAGGGCTCCCTGTTCTTGTTTTCTCTTCCTGGCAGCCAGGGTTCTCCTGCTGCAAAGACACCTCCCTTCCTTCTGAGGCACTTGCCACAGGGTTTGGCTGGAAGGGGGAGCTCTCTTGATCCCTGCCACTCATGGGAGGTAGTAAAGGCAGTATCACGCAGGAGAAAGCACAACCTTCACATCATGTCATAAGGCTGTGATGTGACTGGGCCTGCAGTCACAGAAGGCACACAGTTCTCTTTTCTCAGCATGATGCTGGAACTGGGAAGTCTCTCCATATGGACTGGGACAGGCTGGGTATCACTGGGGCCTCATGCTTAGCAAAGGGAAAGGGGGTCGTCCCCCCTGCTCAGATTCTAGCCTAGTTCCTGGCTAGCTGTCTCTCTTCTCCACCTGGCAGCCACTGGGAAAGTCTATGCCTTCGTAGCCCCAGAAGGGCCAATGCTGCTGTCATTGACTGTAGTCAGTAAAGGATTAGCTATCAATCTTTACCTCCCCTTGAAATCTAGTTCTGAGACTCTCTGGAGATAAACACCAATGAAGAATGCATCAAGGGCCTGACAGTGACAGGAGCTCTGGGAGACTGGAGCCAAGGGATGAATGTGCCTGCTTGGCAGTTTTTCCTTTCTCTCTAAGCTCCTAAAATCACACTGCTGCACAGAAGCACAGGCTGACTAGACACTGCCCATGACCTTCGCTTGCTCAAAGATGGGAAATGGAAGTACAACCCCAAGGCTTGTTTTTTCCTTTAAATTAAATACTGATAAATCCACATCAATTTATTACCAGGAAGGTCAATGGAGAAGCCCAGGAATCCGTGAGAGAAAGGAACACAGAACCCAGGGGATGCCTTTCAGATTGCTGAAATCCTTCTATCCAGGGCTCCAGGAGGATGCTGATCATGCTTTGGTTGCAGCTATCTTTTTATGTAAGATTATATATAGTGCCTTTTGCTATGGTATCCAGGTGCCAATACATCTTTAGCAATTGCCCCAGCAATTATGGAGATCAGACCTACCCTTGCTAGAAGGGAAGCTATAAAGGCACTTCTTCACTTTATGAACTTTATGAAGGCAGGCAAAAACTCAAAGGAGGTGGCCAGGGCTCTGCTTTCACCTCTCATCTGAACTGGTCACCAGTGTTATCCAGACATATGATGGGTAATAAGCTGCAGCCCAGGAAGAAATGCAATAGCAGGTAAATGGCAAATACTTAGGAGCTCTGGAAATAATGCCTCTGGGATACTGTGGTTCTTTGGTACCCTTTACTGTGGATTCAGGGACACCTGAGCCCTGAAAGAAAAATAGCTCACTGTAACAGACAACTAGGCTCAGAGCAACAGACGGGTAACAGACTAGCGGGTATCACAGAATCAGCATCTCAGACAAAAAGCATCTCAGACAAAATCTCTGTCCTTAGATTGAAGAGGACATCATGAAATATCTCACAACCATTATTCAGTCTGCTTTAGGGATGTCAGAATTTTCATGACTTTCCAGGTGGATGGAAAGAGGTATCCGTGTTTGGGAAAAGCAGATTTTCTTCCAAAAAGAGCAGTTTTATTTTTCTACATGATTCCAACATAATGCAAATGCTCTTTACTAAGCAATGATTTTTTTTTTCATACCTAGAGTAAAAGTGGTGTAACACCAAAAATATGTTGGTATTTCTTTAGGTGTGAAATAATTTCACAAAGGCTTGTTTTGAAAACACACAGAGTGGTCTTCAGCAGCCTGTGCAGATGGAGACATCTGCTGCAGAATCCACAAAGCAATATTGAACACATCCAATACACACATGTGAGCCACAGTTTACATTCAACACTGAAGATTATTCAATTAAAATGAGACACACTTGCAGGGACATTATTGTAGGTAGGGGACACAGACCCTCAGTTTGTTTTTCTAAGGTTTTCTTACAGATGATAAGTAACAAAAAAATCTATCTGTCCGTCTGTCCGTACAAGAAAAGACAAGTACAGAGAAGGCAACCAAGATGCTCAGGGGCACAAAGCAGCTGCCATATCAAGAGAGACTAAAAGAGCTAGAATTTTTATGTTTGGTAAGGAAAAGATTGAGAAGGAATATGACAGAGGTCTAACAAAATCAAAAAGGGTCTAGACAAATTGAATAAGGAACTGTTATTCATCAAATCCCAGAATACTTGAACTAGGGGGCACCCACTGAAATTAGCAGGAGACAGGTTTAAAACTTACAGGAGAAAGTACTTTTTTATGCAGCACACCTAGTTAGCCTGCAGAACTCATTACCACAGGAGGTGGTAAAGGCAGACAGCATAGCTAGGTTCAAAAAGAGAATAGACAAATTCATGGATGATAGATCCATTATACCTCTTAAACCAGGGGTGGGCAAAATATGGCCTAGAGGTCATACCTGGCCTGCCAACTGATTGCATCTAGCCGGCAGGTGGGCGGCTATGAAGTGATGGGATCCAGCCCACAAGCAGCTGGAGGCTCCAGCTGCTGAGTCATTCTGGGCATGTCCTGACCTCTTCCATAGCTTACACCAGCTCCCCTGCCCTATGTGCTAGAAGTAGCACTGGATGGACACCAACATCAGCTGGCAAGTTCCAGGTATGGATTGGGGTGTCCACCCAAGTCCACAGCGACACTGATGCATCAGCATGTCAGCTGCAGTCCCAGGCAGTCGCCCTAAACCCCACTGGGAACTTGCCAGCACTATCCACAGCCAATGCTAGGGCCTGGGATGTTGTGGATTGTGGTGTGCTGTGACAGTTTGAGCTAGGGCCTGGGGCAGAGCCATGGCAGCAGATCATGGCTTTGCTCCATGCTCGGCCGGGATGGGGCCTGGGCTGGGATATGACGGAGCAGCATCCAGGAGTGAAATAGGTAGGCAGGGCCAGGATTGCAAGGCAAGGACTATGTGGGGCCAGGATCTTGCAATCCCAGTCCCAGACACGGGGCAGGGCATTGGACCAGGAAGATGGGATAGGGCTGGTTAAAGAGTTTTGGTGAGCTGCTGGTGGGGAGAGAAAAGGGGTGTTGACCCAGCCCGCAACAGCTCACCAAAACTCCATGTGTGTGTGGGGCCCATGAGCCCAAATAATTGCCTGCTCCTGTATTAAATAGCGCAGGCGGGGATGTATCCTCTGGCATCTCTAAACCAACAACAGATGATGCCAGGGATGGCCTGACAGGGGACAGATCATTCTAGAGATACCTGGTTCAATGATCTTCCTCTAAAGCATCCACCCCTGCCACTGTTGGAGACATAACACTGGGCTAAATGGACCATACCCTTTTCTTATGCAGAAAAAAATAATTGGAAATATGTGTCAGGTATCCAGGTTGTAGCTGTATTGGTCTAGAGCAAAAGGCAATCAGGACTCATAGTAGAGATGATATCTTTTATTAGACCAAAACGATTTTTGCAAAAAAATTCTTTAATTGCTTTTAAAGAACTTTTGCAATATTTTCTCCAATGTCTGATGAAGGGTGTTTGTACCCAAAAGCTTGCAATAATAGAATTTTTTTTTGCAAAAATCTTGTTGGTCTAATGAAAATATCATCTCTGCTATGAGTCCTGATTGCCTTTTGGAAATATATGCACACAAACTGCAGCATCCCCTGAAGTGTTTATTAACTATACAATATGCAGAGTCATAGATTTTGGGTAAGCTCCAGTAACACAGTGGTGATATTACCCACACAACATTTAGTATACACAAGTACTAAATGACTGTGCAGTAACAACTGTGCAGTCAGCATCTCATGTAGATGTGGCCTCTGCAAATTACCTTAGGATCTTTATGCACTTACCTGAATTCAGATGGAGTCAACAGGATTTAATCACATGCTTAGCTGCATGCACATGGTTAAGTGCTTTGTTGTAACTGCAAGCGCCCCTGCTAACTATGTGGCTACTTAGAAGGTACAGTACTAATCATGTGTATGAACAGCAGAATCTGGCCCTAAATTAAAAGCTTTATGTGAAGTATGTATTTTCCACAAAAATACATATGCAGATATTCCTCAGTAAATATTTGTCTAAGATATTAAAATTAATCACTGGAGGTTTTCTTTTCTCAAAAAAAGACTTTCCACTTAATATTGTTATGCTGTTAATAATTCTCTAGATTCCCTGGTGTTTATATGGGTAGATTAAGCACAGTATTACAATTTACTTCGATAGCCATGCGATTGCAATGGCTACACAAATGACAGATATGATATCAAAAAAATTCTGTGTAGAATACAAATAAAACATATATTACATGTAAACATACAGGTGTACACAGGGCTGCAAGGGCAGTATGCTAAAAGAAGGTGACCTCATCAAATAGAAAATTGGCTACCCACTTATTTAAAAAGCAAGAAGTCGAATAGCTGAGCATTGTTTTTATTCCAGTAGGTGTCACTGCTGACAATGGAAAATTGCTGTAGCAGGTAGCAGGCTATAAAACAGAGACACTAAAACAAAAACACATACACAAATAATGAGGTGAAAAATACAAGAAGAAAAACTAGGTATGGGATATGGGGAGATGTCTCTCTTTAGTACCTTTCAACCCTGAGCGGATGATAGTAGGTGATAAGTCATCATAGTTGTTCATTAAACTAATGTCTCCTGATGTGAAGCTGACAGTGAGTAGTGGCTTGGTGTTCTGCACTGGTACTGGATATGGAGCCGGACCATCTGCAAAAACAAGATTGTTGAGTAAGTAAAAAGGGCACTATCGAAAACAACTAAATCCAAGCTGAAACACACTGCTGTCCAGCCTGCTGTCACACTGTATGGCTTTGAAACTTGAATTCTGCCTGGTTGTTTTTATCATGAACCCAAAACAAAGCAAAATAGGCCTAGCCACTTAGCCTCACAGACTCAGTGATGTGCCCCCTCATTATCCAAAAGATGATTGCTCTTGGGACGTAATCACAAGAAACTCAAAGAGATGCATCCAAAACTGTGGGGAAAGTTTGTGTTCCCTTGCTGAAACTTGACTGTTATTCTCATCTCAAACTTAAATCTTTCTCCCCACACCCATTTCATTCTCCCTGATGGTTCTGTGCGTTTCAGTTAAAACTTAGCAAGCACTGAGTTATCCATGTTACCAATAGGTGCTTGAAACTGCAAACAGGCATTTTTACTATAGTTTACCTGTAAATATAGTGTTTTACATCTATAATATGATATAATGCATATTATAATCATACTTAGAACTACTTGCTAATTACATTTTCTCCTTAAGTGCACATTCCAGTTGAAGTCATAGGAGAAATCGTAAGTGCCTCTTAGAGTAACAACTGGCCTCTTACAGAATGCAGTCCTTTACATGTTAAGAGCTAACTAATTGTATGTTCCATCATGACACCCTCTAACCAGAGTCCAAATATATCAGAAAGTCTAAAAACAAGAGACCTGAGCTAAGAGTACTTTGATGGCCATCCAAAAAATACCTTTGCCTGTAGGAGTCTATATTTCTGTATTCATGTGATCTCCTTTTACATTTAATATTTAATGGGCAATAGCACCATCTGTAGCATTCATTATTTATTTACTTCATCATTTACTGTTCTGACAGAAGACATTCCAGTCCCTAGATAGAGTGATTCTGTGGACCCAAACACAATGAATTTTGAGTAGTCAATCATGAAATAGTGGATTAAGAATGGCACTGCTTTCAGAATTTATGAGAAGGCTTATCAAAAAACACTTGAGAGAAAAACTGTCCTGTAACTGATACATTAAAAAAAAACATTGTTTTTAGATGAGTAATAAAGTCCATCCTACACATCTGTGTGAGTCAAAGGCTTGCCACCTTTGAGAGGTTTGGGAAGCACCTGTAAAGCTATAAAAAGAACACATGTTACAGTATTCATTAGAAACAGGCTTGTAATTGAGTCCATCCACTCCTGACTGACTCAGCTGCGGTTAGCACGTTTCCTACCCCACTCAAGTTCATTCTGAATTATGTTAGTTTTCACCCGTTCCATCCAAATCCATTATTCCAAAATCAGAACCATGATATTCCAAGATAACAACAACATGAATTTATGCCTTTCCTTCTCCTTTATTCGAGGCTTCCTGGGAAGCCCAGAATGACTGGAATCTGTTTCTCTTATGAAGTCAAACCTCTACCAGCATTGGAGATGGAGACTGTGTTCAAGGAAGTCAGGACAAAACTCAGATTCAAAGGAACTAAACTGTCAGCAGCTGATCTCTCAAGATTTCTAATGTGACTGGTTACAGCCCATTTGGGAAAACATGCCCCTTTTTGGACTGGACCCAAAGTGAATCCTAAAGTGCAAAGGCAGAGAGAGGTGCTGGCTCAGATTCACCTTTGGTGAATATGAATATTTTTATATTTTATTTTGTCTCACCATCATTGACAGTATGCTATAGATTAGTTAGACCTGATATACTGGAACACAACAACAACCCAGCTACTCCCATTTCTTGTCTCCAGCACTAACCAAGAGCATCAATCTAATATCCAATTTGTCTTTTTATGGCTGGGGAGGAGGCAGAGAGTATCCTGTACTTGCCTGAGAATGGACACAATGACTATTAGTCTTCCCCTAGTCCAAAAATCAAACCTCAGTGATATTACACCCTGATGAGGAGGGAAAGTGAGGGGAGGTTTACTTCTTGGCTTCAACTGGCAATTGAGGCAACTGGACTGAACCATGAAAACTAATAATTCACACACCTTCTCTTAGCTGATGTAACTGCACCCTTTAGGGACTGGAACCATAGAAGTCCCCCTACAGAGCATGAGTGCCCCATGGCGTTATTGTTATTGAAGGGGTAGCAAATGTTCAATGGAACAAAGCTGAATGCATCACTACCTTGCGGTGGGGAGTAGTCATCTGAATCTGTGTCGCTTTCACTGCTGTCTTCCACCAGGAAGCTGGGGTAGTTCCAGGACATGCTGAGGATCCCATCCGATTCGTGCAGAAGCACGTGTGCTAGCATGCGGCCGTGGCAGTCCATGACAATGACCTGACCATCGGCGGTGCCAAAAAGGACCTGGAGATAGTAGAGCAACACCCTTAGCAAGAGAGAGAATAGGTCCACCACGTCATCCCCTTCAGAATTCTCAGAATACATTTCTACCAATTAACCAGCTATGTGAAAATGAATCCAGAACAGAGTAGCCATGTCTTTCAATGTAATCTTAAGGATAAGGAAAAAATACCTTCCAAGAATGCTATGGAGGTGGTAAAGCACTCACAAGTGGGTAAACGCCAGAGCTGAGGCTGTCTATGAAACCTTAACTCATCCCTCTTGTCCATATGCATTAGAAAGTTGCTGCTGTTCACCTTAGCAAGAGCAGAGCTGAAGCGAGCACTTTGAGCCCACATGCCTGAGAAGGGGAAGACTGGACTTAAAAAGTCAGACTTATTTGGGCTTGCTGCTGTGAGGCACAGCATTAGAGCAGGGGTGTCAATCAAATGTCCTGCGGGCCTACTCTGGCCTGCAGACCTGGGTCATCCAGCACACAGATTTTTGCCCTGACTCTGGCTGTGATCTGTCTCGGCTGGCCAACTGGTCAGAGCCGGCCGAGGGAAGCGGTGGTTAACTAAGCAGATGTCAGGTGGGCTGGCGGATGGAGAGACAGAACAACGTACTGGGTTTAAAATAGATTTTACTTACGCCACTGGTGGCCATGACGCAGGCTGTATGTTCACTTGCGTAGTTACAAATCGGGTTACCGCAACAAGCATACAGACGTAATGAGCGCGCAGGGAAGGGGTACATCAGGAAGTTGTTGACAGGGAGCCATTGGTGGGTGATCAGTCCACCAAATTTACCCTGCCACGTGCTCAGAGCTCTCTTCACAGCATGCTCAGAACTCTGCAAGGTCTTTCCTGCTACGTGGTCAGAGCATGCTCTGCTCCAACTTGGGCAGAAACTGCACAGACTTTTATACTTTTAGAGTAGCCAATGATACACTGCCAAGTAGGAATACCTAATAAGGCAGAACGTGACTAAATTTAGGGTAATGCCAATCACTTAGAGGGGGTGGTCTATTGTGTCAGGGACACTCACTTGATTTGAGTTGTGACATGATCTTCCTCCAGCAGTAGTGAAGTAACTGAGCGAGATCCACGTTGCTGGAGCCCTAGCAGCACCACAGCTTGTTCCTGAAGTGGCAGGTAAGCACCTGTGATACCAGGCCTCTTCCCAATAGGTCCCATGCTGGCCAGACTGGGCATCCTGTGTGCTGGATCTGGCATGGGGGGGCCAGCTCCATGCCATTCATTCAGCCCATGGACTCACTCACCTAACCCCCAAGGATCTGACATCCCTCCATTAGAGGGACTGAAAACCAGCAGGCTGGGCTGCATTAGTTCAGTAGTTCATAGCGATTGTTTGCTTGACTTCAAATAAATGTGGGTGTGTTCCTGAGTTACCCTGTCTCTGAGAGTACTTGCAAGAGGAAAAAATAGTTATTAAATGGTGGCAGGGGTTTTAAACCTTAAATACCTAAAATAGTGGAAAAGGTAATGTTTCAGGTTGGAGCTCAGGCCTGCCATTTTCTATATTTTAAAAGAAATCTCTTGACATTATTCAAACCTGGCCCTGGTTGCCATTAAACTCAAACAGCAGAAGATAACAAGACTTTTTATGATGCCTTTAGATCTGATATAATTTAAAAATCTATTGCAGAGGCAGTGCATGTCAGAAGCTGCTGTATCAACAGGTGCAGGAGAGAAGTAAGGTTCCAGCAAAGATTTCAAATGGCTTATGAGAATCATAAAAGTTGAATAGGGGAGGGGACCAGTTATTTAACTGATGAGCAACTGGTTAGAAGAAGACAGGAGAATGACCTCCAAAGGTAGCTAAAGGCAATATGATCAATCAACTGGAACTAGGCCACTGAAGCCCAGGAGGAAGGGAATGTATTACGCATTCAGGAAAAGATAAAGGAGAGCTTCCACCCACAATGACAAATGCAAAATAGATGATGCAAGGCCTTTTCTTGTTTAAGATACTATTTAACCAATGTGCACAGTCTAGGACCAGACAGCTTAGAACCTATAGATTTCTCTCCTTTAAGTGAGTTTGGTGCCTAAATATTTTGAAGAAATGGAAGGTCTGTATGTTGGGTGCACTTCAGAAAGCCAACAAAAAAATAAGATGTAGTAAGAAAACCTTGAAATAGCAAGAGCATTATTCAAGGCTGCTACCATGTGAGTCTACAAAAGACAAGTGGGCTTCAGGCAAATTAAAAGAGTCATTGCCAGCTAAAAATCTCGTCCATTTTCCAAATAAGTTAAAATAAATGTCAAGTACTACACCTCTCCTTTAACCCACTGCCTGTTTTTCTGTTTTACAACCACAGTTTTTCTACAATTCAAATGTTGTTCTCTTTCCTGTTGCTATGTGAAACACACATATACATTAGAGGATAAAAACTATCTGATGGCACAGGGTAACCAGTGAGAATCCACAAATGAAATAAGCTGAGAAAAAAAAGACAGATTTTATTTTTTAACACTGTCCTTCAATTGTACTTGTAAAAATGTACTTGGAAAAAGTTTCAGGAAGCAGTGTGATTTCACAGTTGTCTGGTGAAAGGAGAACTTCCCTTTGTTGGCTGATCAAGAACTGCAAAAGGCTTTAAGTGGGAAGGGAAGATAAAAATTGGGAAAGAGGGGCAATCAGGAAAGTGTTTTATGAGTGTTGCTTTCTAAAAAAAACCATTAAACACGGCTGACAAACACTGCTCTCACTTACAGTTGTATAAGCTCAGAGGAACTTCAACCCAAAACAATACAAGCTTTACCAATGGCACGTTTATCACAGCTAGATTCTTAAACTCAATCTAGATCATGCTTTATTTATCTTACCACTGACCATGCTTGACCAATCCACTTTATTTAGACTGCTCCAACTTTGAGTGGTTTCTGACTGCAAAATCCCTCGTTGCAAAGTGTACCTAAGTCTAGAATCCTCTCTCTGTTACAATATACTTCACAATAAGATGGAAAAAACCCCCCATGATTAGTAAAGGCATATACTGCCTAAGGAAGACTTTTCTCCTAAATCCAGAGGTCATATATTGGTTTAAGGTTTAAGCACTGAAACTTAAGTGTTTATGCTTCTTATTTATTTATGATACTGATGGAATATTCTGGTTATTCATATCCATGTCCAATGAGTTTTTGGATCCTGCTAAACTCTTGGCTTCCGTGTTATCTTGGTGGCATTTTAGGACAACAGGCCAGTCATGTTAAGTTAAAAATATTCTCCTTATTGCTTTTAAATCTGCTACCTAAGGGAACAAGACCTGGGTTACAGGCTCTTTATAGTCCAAGTTCAAAAAACTTTCAAACATATTTTTTGCAGGCTAAATTCAGAACCTCCTACACAGGTACTGCAATCAAGATATGGCTTCTTCTAACCTTAATCAAGTTTTACAAAGGCAAGTTAAAATGTTTTTAGTAGCTGTCAGGAATTCTTGTTTTCAAAGTACAGTAAAAGAATTTCAGCAGAAGAAATCTTATTTTGTTCAACCATTATGTCAGGTTAACGACCTACAATTTGTTTGAACTGGTGTGGCTCCTTCTGTCATACATAATGATGCTGTGATGTTTGGACCAGAGTTTCAGCTGATGGATGCTGGCATAGCTCCATGGAAATCAATAGAGTCGTAATTACAGTACATCAAGATCTGGTTTGCCAAGTTTCCAATTCAGGAAGCTCCCTCCCCCAATACAACTGTAATTTACAAATGATCACCTTAGTGTTGCCTAAATATATATAAAGAAAAATTGGATTGAATGCACACAAAAATGATTTGTTAGTATCAATCCAGACTCAACACGGTTGTCACCCTCCCCCAATCATTTTACTGACAATCTGCAAACTTTTTTTCTTTTTTTTTTTCACTGATAACCAAACTTTTTTACTAACATACATTTTACATAATGTAAACACAACCCTTCTGCCAGGATTTGGATGGCAGCAACAAGGGTCAGGTTCACATTTTGGAGTTTAAAACCAAACATAGTAAAAAACTTTGGTTGTCAGTAAAAAGTGTGCAGTCTGTCATTAACCATTTTATCTCAGGTTTGCAATCCTGCTTTACCGCAGCAATGCTTTTAATGGGCTGCCCCAACCCCAAGGATCCCCCACTCACCCCAAACCTTATATTCCTGACCATATATCATGCTGTCCCCATTCCAGCCTTCTCCTCACCAGCCCCACTCCCCTGATCCTGGCACAGACACCTACCAAATGCCTCTCCACCCTCCTAGCCCCGTAGCTCCATCCCAACTACACCCCTCTCCACAGTACTACTCAAGGCCATATAGCATTGCCTACCTATAAGGTGAGCAGTGTTATAGGCAGGCAACAGGACTCAGCCAGAGTTAGATTAACACATAGGTAAACTAGGCACATGCCTAGGGCCCTGAACTGCATGGAGCAGGGGGGTGGCATTCCTTCCCTCTGCACCAGCGGCCCAAATAGCCCCATCTGCCTCCCTTCGCTTCCCCTCCCCTCTACTGGCCTTGTTGCCACAGCAGCTGCTTCCTAGTGGCGGCTCCGAGCCCCGCTCCCCATAGGCAGCAATGCTGGGCTGGAGGGCCAGGGGGAAGCAGGGGAGAGGGGAGTCTTGACCAGCCTGGGACCTATGAATTTGTTTGCCTAGAGCCCACTAAAAGGTTCATCCAGCCCTTGACTCTGCAGTAGCAGCACAGGTCTGTGGGGGGAAAGAGGCTCTTGTAGATTAAAAGCCCTGACAGCTCCCTGCACAGTGCTACACTCCCACTCAGATGCTAGGTGGCACTGCTCCTCTCTGCCTGTCCTTCTTGTTCAGTTACTTAGGTTTTTATGGACAGTTCTGGGGGGCGGTGTTCTGTTTTCTTTTGTTTTTACAAACTTTAAAGAGGCATCATTAGCTCTTTTTTACAGCCACAAGCACTACCACAAATCATTTTTATTTAAAACATTATTCCATATTGAAAGGTGAAGATTCTGCCACTTTACCACATCTGATATCATGGAGAAAGGTCTATCTCTGTATATTCTCTGCAAGGGCAAAGCATGGAACTCAAAGGCTGGATCCAGATGTGTAGGCACGTGTGATTTGTGGCACCACAAACCTCTTTGCAGCACCACAGACTGCATGCCTACATTGTTAAAATGTGTTCTGTGCTGCAAATTTGCGGATGGGGCATAATTTGTGAACGGGAAATGCCAGTAACAAAAAAACCCAAAACCACCAAAACCAGAAAAAGGCTGCGAGAAAAAGTGGTGCAGTGCACACTACAGGAGTGCATGCTAGCAGACACAGAGGCTCGGTCCTCCAGGGAGATGCTCTGGCTGTTGGCCAGAGTGTCTCCATTCCTTTAGTTTCACTCTGGTTCCTCCAGCATGCTAAGAGCTAGGAGAAATGGGGAAAGGGCAGTTTGCCCAAAGTAGGGCATTTTGTCCCACACAAATTTTGCCATTACTATTTTTACTGCTAGAAGCACACAACCCTGTACGTGGGGACACGCTCAAAGAAGCTATCCTAATTTGAACCTGCTGAGGAGCTAGCCATTTTTTAGCGATATGGCTATTACCACCCGTCAAATTTATACCTGGTATTTGCCTATTATCATGGAAAGCCTGAGGAAGGTTATGTGTGCCCAAAAGCTTGCAGAAAAAGATAATTTTTTACAATTTCTTAGTTAGTCTAATAAAAGATATCATCTCTGAACCAAGAGTTCCAGAGTTCTGCATTTCTTTTTTGTCTCAGACTAACACAGCTACCAAATACATCCTTATTATCACTGAAGTATTCTACAAGTATTTTTGTAAGTAAACTTAAGATTTAACTTCAGCAATAGCTGAAGATAGACCAAAAGCCATGACCACAGGTTCAGTGATTCACTCATATAAAAGGCAACCTAGTATAGTCCTTACTGAACGTTTAAAGGGCTCCGATAAATCATGATCAGTCAGTACCATTGCAGAGGAAAAAAATTAAAATACACTGTTACCTGCAAGAAATTTAGGAGCAAAACTGAAAGTTTCTCATGTTGCCAAAAAAAAAAAAAAAAAGAAAAAGAACCTCCCAGGAAGCCTGATCAAATGCTTTCTCTGAATCAAAACTTGGAACAAATGCCTTCGTTTCGTGCCAGGGTAGGAAGCCAGGTTTTAGATTAAAACTGAAGTGGGAGGGAAGAAGAATGCTGTAATCTGGATTTCTAAGGATATGGTTACAATTGTAAAGGCATTAGAATTAATGTAGTGGTAATACATTAGGGAAATAAAATCAAATGCAAAGGAAGTGAAACTGTGGTGCCAAAGGATTTCAGTACCCCTTCCTTTACTGAAGAATCTCAGGTTTATAAAATACTTGTTGCAATTAGGGGTGCACCAATAGAGATTTTGGGGGCCAATACCAATAGCCGATTTTTAAGGAGGCATATTGGCCAATACCAATCCAATTTCCAATACAGTGCATGCAGCTGGTAAGTCCATTGTGGTGGAAGGGGAGTGGGGAGGGAATGAATGGGGGGGGGTGCAAATCAATGCCCCCCGCAGTGAAGAAGGGGGAAGGGGCAGGCACTACCCAGTCAGGGCAGGGAGGGGCATGGGATGGAGCTGACGCTTGTGTAGGAGGGCAGCTTCTTCCGCTGCTTGCACCCCAGGAGGGATGGGGGGGAGGGTGCCCCTGGATCTGCATGGGACAGGGTGGGTGGGCTGCAGCTGTGGGTTCAGCAGGGGCTGGGCTTGGGGCAGGGGCTACAGCCACACCAAATTTTGCCACAGCCCTGCTTCCAGCACTGACGCTGATGCCCACACAGTGCAGTCCTGGTTCAACGCCCTGCCCCAACCATGAAACTATGCACTGGGAAGAGCTGGGCATCAGGGCTGGGAGCAGAGCTATGGCAAAATCTGAGATGGCTGCAGCCCCCTCCATAGCCCCTGCCCTGAGCCCAGCCCCTGTTAAAAAGAACCTGGCGCAGCTCTGACTCCAGCCCACAGCTGCAGCCCGCCTGCCCCACCCCGCTCTGCACAGACCCAGTAGCACACACCCTCCCCCACAATGCCCTCCCAGGGTGCAAATAGTGGTGGGAGCCTCCCCCCCACCCCCATCAGTCAAACCTCCCACGCAGTTGGGATAAAGACATCTTGCAACTAACAGGACCCAAAGCCCCATCAGCTGTGGGTCTTTTGGTCCTGGACATTCATGGCCCCCATGGCAGGGAGCCCCCTCAGCAAAGGGGGTTCCCAGTGATGGGTGCCTGCTTCTTGCCAATGCAAGGGGAATCCAGGATTGAGCTTCCCATACACAGGCAATAAGACATGATTAGATTGAATGCATGATGCCAAAATCACATCTCCTGCCATGCACGTGTGGCATGGCAGGAGGTGTAACCATGTGGATCATGCATTAGATCCAATTGCACCTTTACCTGAACAAGTAGAGGGGGCTTGGTAGTCAGAAACATCCTTACATTCTGAGATATAATGGTTAAACTCCTTTCCAAATACATTGTTTTTATTAATTCTAACTGTCAATACACTTGGCCCCCCAAATACACAAGATTATTTTAAAAAAGGACGGGATAAATTAATGACCTTAACAACTTTCTGCATAAGTTCCATGGTCTAATTAATTAATGTGTGAAAAACTATTTCCTTTAATTGTTTTTTGAATTTCCTACAGTTTAATTCCAGAACCTGTGGTTCTGAGAGACAGAGAAATAAAACACCTGATCTTTTTTTTCTCTAAACTGTTCATCTGTCTTGTATACTTTCATCCTTTCCTCACTTACTCACCTTGTTTCCAAATCCCAAATTCTCTAATAACTTCTCCCCATATCCATCATTCAAGGCCACTGAACATGCTTATTACCCTTTTCCAAAGACCCCATTTTTCTACAGTCCCATTTGAGACAGGGTGACTAGACCTGCATAGAGTACACTCAGGACTGCCCATGTGGTATATAAATAGGGACCTACTTAAATCACGGTGACACAAGGCTTTTTGCAGCCTGCTAAAGACACGCAGAGCCAATTTCTCAGGCATTTCATGGCAGCCTCCACCCCTCGGTGATGAGTGGTAAAGAGGCTTGGGTGGGGAGGAGGGACAAGAGGGCAGCCGCCATCTGGATAGTTGGCTGTCCTTCAGCAGAGGGGGTGCAATGCAAGGGGGGCGCAGAGGTGAAATGCAAGGGGGGTGCAGGAGGAGTGTAGCAAAGGGGTGCAATTCAAGAGGCGTTTTCTTTGCTGTAGCAGTAAGGGTGAGGGGAATTTAAGACAATTCTCTGATAATTAGATTATATACCTGGAATATGACAAATTCAAAAAATTTCTATGTACAGAATCTAATTATAGGGAGGGTCATCTTAAATGGTTGACTTAGATTTGAGTAAATATGGTAAACAGCTTTGGGACATCTGCAAATTTTCCTACTTCACTGCTCAACCAAAATGCCAGATCATTAATAAATGTATATGCGATACATCACAGAGCACAGGCCCCCACTGCTTTGTCATTACAATAAACCATTTAAACTTACCCTTTGCCTTCTGTGTCCCGGACAGTTTTTGATCTATGGCAATGTTTTCCTTGCACCCCCTTGCTACTTTGCTTCTTTAGGAACTTCCTATGCCAGATCTTTTTGTAGGGCTTTTGAAGGTCTAAATAAAATTATATCAGTTCTCCTTTATGTTACTTTATTTGACACACACAACAAATTCTGAGAGATGAACAAGATGCAACTTCCCCTGCAAGAATCATGTTGGTTAGACCCTGTCCAAATGTGATTTCCAGGTGTTATGTGATTCACATTTTAATTTTCATTTCAGTCAAATACTGGCTTATCATTGGTTCCTACATAGTCTTTTTGTACGTATATTAGGGAACAAGACTTGTTACTCTCCAATCCTCTAGCATAGGGATGTCCATAGGAAGTAGAAGCTAGAGAAGGGAAAGGGACTGTTAGGGACTTTGCCCAGGTGTCAGGTGTGGGCAGTTGCAAACAGGCACCTGACACACGGGCAAAGTACAGGGACAGAGTCCTAGGTAGCCAGGGGTTGGGAGTTGCCAGCAGTCAGAACTGGAATCATGAGCCACAGCCAGAGACAAGATATGCCAAGAGTTGAAACTAGGATCAGGAGTCAAAGCCAGAGTCAAGATATGCCAGAGTCCAGAGCCAAAGGCCTGGTCAGGATTTGCCCAGGGTAAAAAACCAGAATCAGAAGGCATACTCAGGATTTGCCAGAATCAGGAGCCAAAGCCAGAACTAGGAACCAAGCCACAGTCGAAATATGCCAGGAATCAAAACCAGAAACAAGGGCTACAGCCAGAGTCAGGATGTGCCACAAGTCAGGACCAGAACAAGGAGTCAAAACCAAAGATTCAGTAAGAGAAAGAAAGGAAGCATTTAGAGGGCAGAAGCAACTACCTCAGTCTGCCTGGGCAGAGTGCTGCAGGCTAGTTCTGGCCTTTATAGGCTGGAGAAAGTGGGACTTGATGTCTGTGGTGTCAGGGGACTTGTCACTCTGACTGCCCCATTAGGACCATCTGGGCCCAGGACACTGATGCCAGCTTGCTGCAGGTGGCACCTGTTCCCCTACAGCCTCTTAGGATGGATTGCCCTGACTGAGACTGTCTGTGCCCAGAGCTCTGATCTGGCCTCTTTGGAGGAAGGCTGGAGACCCCAGAGACAGATGGTAACAGTAGGAGTGACAGGGATAGCAGAACCTAGATGGGAGCCCTCAGGCTATGAGTTAACCACTCATGGATCATATACAGCTCATGGGCCACCCATTCTAGAATACAAACTATTTCTTTTTTTTAAGTGCAAAATGGTATGGTTTTGCTAGCAGCCCAGCTAATCCAGAGTTACATTTTTTTTTTTTAAATTCTGTGTTATACTGCCTTGGCATGGGGCCTGATTATATTTTGAATTTCTTCCAGCACCCACTCCCTTCATTACCTCTGAGCTATCATAAAAGAAGTACTTCCAATACCAGAAAAGAGCAGGTCAAAGACAGGAATCCCACCAGCATTCTCATTCATTAAGAATGATTTGAAGCACTCAGCTGGCTTCTCAGCAAAGTTTTTATTGTCCTTAATTAAAACCTTAGTGCAGTGTGACGCAGCAGAATTAATGGCACTCTTGCAATCTTCCTGATCCTGATCCATTTAAAGAATTTATTGCTGTTTGTTCCCACACCTTTAGTAATCTGCTCTTTGAGTTCCATTTTAGCCCTTATAAAAATCTTATTTTTGCTTCTTGTTGTTTATGCTTATATTTACTGGCTTCCAAATTTTCAGTGATTCCCATTGGTCTTTCACTGCCCACCAAACCTTGCCACTTAGACCCGTGATTTACTCCTTGCACTCCCCATTCCCTTTGTCTCAGTAGATGTGCTGTTTTTCTAGGTAGTAACCACACCACCTTGAAGGCTTTTAATTTTTTTACTCTAAACTTTTAAGGCATTTTCATTCACCTTCTGATCTGTTTTTTTAAATTTTGCTTTCTGAAGTTTAAAGTTGTCCTTTTAGTACCTTTTGGCCTCCTTTGCTTTGGCACTGCTGAACTTCAACAAAAAGAAGAAAAAAAATAGCTCATCCCAGAACCACACTCCAAAAATGACAGTCTGCAGAAAGAGCCATTAACACCCAACTGGATACACATTGTCAGAGGTGCAGTGCACAGTTCAAGAGAGCTGTCTGCTTTAATTTTGACATCTGGCCAGACATCAGTATTCATGCTAGGAACCAACATTGCAATCTTCACCATAATGCCGTCATATTAATAAAGATAAATCCATGTTTGTGACCCATGATTAAATTAACTATAAACTGCTTAAAATAGAAAATAAACTTTCAAAACATCTACTTACATGTTATATTTAATAACAGGGAAGGAATATGGAAAATTATTACCTCAAAGCATTTTCATTCTCTACTATTAGTTTAATTTAAAAAAATATTAATATTATGAAAGGTTTTGGTTAGGGCATTTTATGGTCCACTTAGTCACGGAACTGGCATTTCATATTCCTTGTATTCTTCTAATTTATAGATGCTATGCTTGCAAAGTGTGGACAACACAGCTGTAACAGTAGCATTCTCAGTCCTCTGATGTTGAGAAACAACTTCAGTATTTTTTAAACACGCTCAAAGCAGCATTATTTTATTTCCATTTCTCACCTAAAAATGCAGAGGGAGAGAGAGGATACAGATAGAAGCAGACAACTGCTCTGCTGCAGAGTGCTTTTTATTCCCATTAAGAATTCAGTTGCCGTAATATGATGTCCTGAACTTTAAAGATGATATAAAAAGAGAAATCCACATAATTCACACACAAAAAAACTTTAAAAGACAGAATTCAGTTTTCTTCAACTGCCTTTCAGCCTCGAAAACCTGATTGCAAGTCTTCAATCTCCTTGAGAAACGAGCAGGAAGCACTGGCCAGCACACACATGATTTATGCTGCTTGCTCCCACATACACTGACTGAGCAAAGGATTCTCATTCCAGACCATCAGCATGTAATGCTGTATAGACAGCATACTTTCAGGCTTGCTCTCCCATGAAGTCCTCAGGGTAATAACTATTACAATGCCTTCTTGTGAGAAGACAAAGCAAATGCACTGGAGATTCTGGGGACAACACTGCTTTTAAAACAAAAGTGAAATTCTAAAACCTAGGGACTGAAGTAACGCTTGATTTGATCTTTATAGACTTCTTTGTGAAACCAAAAATACAAATCATTTCAGCTTTCAGGTCCTGAACTTCACACCTGCTGTGGACATGTGAGAATGGAACCACTTACGCACACAGATAATCTTATGTATGCTGTTTGTAGCAGGACACTAAGGCGCCTGCTACTGAGAGAGCCCGGAAGACTCCTCAGGTGCTGGTTGCCAGGGCAATGGGAGGCAGCAAAGGACCCACACCCGCCAGCGGTCGCTGGCTATAAGGGACAAGGCCTGGCTCTTATGAGCAGGGGAGTTGAGGCCGGAGGCAGTTTCCTACCGGCATCCAAGGCAGAAGGAGCTCCCTACCAACAGCCAGAGAGAGAGAAACTCCTGGAGTAGTGATGCGAGGAGAAGCCTGACTGCAGGTACCGCCAGCAGAGTAAAGGGTAGCAGCTCCAAGATGTCCGAGCAATGTCATTACAGTCAGGTGGCTTAGGTTTAAGTTGTAGCCAAGAGGCTTGAGTTTATATTGCAGTTTGTTTAACACGGATGGTTTGGGTGAGGCTATAAAGGGATGGAGGAGGCCTCATAGGGGACTCATGGTAGAGTGAGGACCCCAGCCCTAGTGAGGGCATGGAGTTTGGGGATACAGACCCCAGCTCCAGAGGGGAGCCTGGTGAGAGGGCAGCCCTGCAGAGGGAAGAGCCTGGTGAGAGGGGCAGCATTATGGAGAGCCCCAGTGAGAAGGGCTGCAGTACAAAGAAGGCCCTAGTGAGAAGGGTGGCGTACAGAGAAGGCCCACAAGGCTTAGATACGCAGGACACCTGGAGCAGGAGAACTGTGGCCAAGTGGAGGAGAGGTAGCCTCCCTATGAAAACACATCATCAAAGTCGTAGTGGGCGAGAAAAGGAGGGTACAAGTCCAAAGCTTGGCACATTAGAGGCAGCAACAAGGGCTATTACAGCGACCCTGCGTCCCTCCTGTTACACTGTTTGAAAGCAACTGGGCAAATTCTAGGAAGTTTCATTCTTTTACCTATTGGTAATTATACCTGGGTAAGTATTAACTTTCTCATTACATAAAGAACATATGCATCTCTTTCTCTTCCTTGATTTTTCAAGACACACTTCAGTACATCATTGCATACTAATTAGATACTCACAGAAAAAGAAAGGCTGTTCTCTGCAAACACTTGTTTCACAAACTGACTCTTGACTGACAACATACCTCAGTTTGCATTATGCAAAAACAATTGTTACAAGACCATTCCCTACCCCTCAGCCGCTTTGTTATACTTAAAACTACAGTGAATACCTAAAAAAGAATGTTTTGAAGATTTGGGGCTGATAATCATCCGTCTCTATAAAATGTTAGGGAATGGAAATGGGATCGGGATCACTAAATTTACAAATATGAAATGTGAGGGAAAGTTTCTGAAAGCAGTGTGGGCTTTCTCTTTCACTCAGTTCTCCAACCTTTTTTAGCTCATTAGGAGAGGGGTTAGGGAATGCACACATGCTGATGAGAACATATTTCCATCATCTACATCAGAATATTAGTAGTGTCAAATGAAGTTCAATATTTATGTGTTTGCGCCATCAATTCTACCAGCAACCGCTCAGTCAGACAGAGGAAGCCACTAACACTCAACCTCCTCATACATGCTTGGCAACTGCCTGTACTATCCCCAAGCCAAGACTTCTTTGGCATTTTCCTGAAAAAGACTGTAAGTGCTCTCCCCTTCCCTTAGAGGGGCTGCCAACGTACTGTCCCTCACAAGACAGAATACTCAGATGACAATTTGGAGCTTTATGGTTTTTTATTGTCTTAGATTCATAGATTGTTAGGGGCTGGAAGGGACCTTACAGATCATTGGGTCCAGCCCCACAGCTTTAGCCAGGAAGACTACTGGGGTCAAGTGACCCCAGCAAGGTGAGTGTCCAGTCTCCTCTTGAAAAACTGCAGGGTAGGTTCCACCTCTAGAGGAAGTTTATTTCGCAATCTGGACACCCTGTGAAGAAGTTTTTCCTGGTACTGCTTACTTTAATTGGCATTCTGGACCAGGGAATAGCGACAGAGGAAAGATCTAACAGGCAAGGTCTATTCTGTTTCAGGTCAATTTAGAGGTCCATAGCCTAGCCTGTATGTCCAGGCAGCATGGAAGCAAAAGTTGAGGCCTCCCCAGATCTTGGGTCTAGGCACAGAGCCTTGTGTGTTGCCACCTTCTCTATCCAAACTGAGCTGGACAGGGAGCACACAGAAAGGGAATGGTCAAGTGGAACAGACCATGGAGATAAAATTGAGTAATAATGGACCACCAAGAGATGACTCTTTGCCATTCACCAGGAGGAAATCCCTCCTCAACCATGATGCCTCCACAACCACTCCTGAAATAGCATAATGCAAACAAGGACTCGCCTTGTGGATGAACACTAGCTAGGCTCAAATTTAACCGAGGAAAAAGGAAATGGTCTCTCACACTATGGAATTAGTCCTTCCCTGCACTGCTCTGAGGATAGCATAGCCACAGCAATGTGCTATCCCTGTTATAAAAGGCATTTACAATTAGAGTCAAGATCACAAGCAACCTCTGTATGAAGCATACAACAGACTGGGGAAGGGACAGAGCAGAACAGTGGCAAACAGACTGGGGAGAGAAAAAGAAAGCAGCAGACTGGACACAGAACAGGGCAACAGTGCTCATTGTCCCAGTGGGTAATTCCAGGAGGCACAACCCACTCAGAAACCTAGATAAGCAGGAATCTGGGTTTTGTGTTTGGTGCGGAAATATGCAGATTTTTGTCCTTTAAAGGAGAAAAACACGGAAAACTCTGGGTTTCCCCTTGCAGGCTAGCAGAATTCCAGCCTGCTAGGGGCTGAGGGGAGCAGGAGCAGGGCAATGACAGGCAGAGGGCCACAGGCATGTGTGCACACATATATGCACACGGCAGCCAGGCAGCAGGGTGGAAAGCAGCTCTTGCAGCTCCCAGGAGGTAAGTCCATGGGGCGGGTGGTAAGTGAGGCATGGAGGGGCAGGGAGGCATAGGCAATGCATTGGGGGACATGTCCCACCCACAGATTTCTGCACCCACAGTGGACACAGCGCTGCAGCCTGACTGGATCAGCATAGACAAAAGACACCTTTGCGGCCCAGTGGGAGGAACCTGGTGCAGGAGGGTAGAGCAGGGCAATGAGACTCATTGCTATCACTGCTGGGACCCCCATGGCAGCTGCATCACCAACAGTGCAAGGAGTAACGGGCCAGGTGTGGGGCCACACTACTGTCACCAGTTGCTTACATACTGGGCCATGGCTCTACCCCTGCTGCCATGGCCCAGTCACCACTGCTACTCCCGTCAAGCTGCAGCGCTACCCCAGAAGGGAGGTGGGGTAGAGGGCAGAGTGGGCAGCCTGAGGGGGGTAGCAGTGACCAGGCCATGGAGGAGGTATAAAGCCACAGCCCAGTGTGCAAACAGCCGGTGGCAGGAGAAGTTGAAAGCAGCATTCCCCCACCCCTACCCATCCCCAGTCTGTTATTCACCCCATTGTTGGTGGCATGGTTGGTGCGGGAGTCCCGGTGGTGGCAGCAACGAGTTTTGCTGCCCCACTCCACCGTCCTACACTGGATCCTGTCCACTGAAGGTGGTTCCTGAAAGGTCCCACCCACTAAGGCAGCTCCTGCCTATGCCAGTCCAGACAGGTTGCAGCTCTGTGCCCACTGTGGATGCACACACCTGTGGGCACATGTGCCCCCCCCATGTCCCGCCCAACATGTTGCCTATGGTTTCATCTATGGTCAGGCACCCCTCCCAGCCCAACACCCACCACACCCCACACACTGGGGGGCTGAGGTCTGGGGGCGAGGGTCAGAAGTGAGGGGCACCTGCAGGGCTCAGGGGTTGGGGGTTGCAGCTTGGGAGTGAGGAGCACCATGGGGATGGGGGGCTGCAGGTCAGGAGTGAGAAGCATCAGCAGAGTTTAGGGGTCTGTGACTTGGGAGTGAGGGTCACATCACTCTCATATCAGGGCTGCTCAGTTCCACAAAGCAGCAGGGGGGACAACCACAGCTGGACCCACACCCCAGTAAGCAAAGGGGGCAAGGGGAGCTCTGATTTTCTATGATAAAAAAACCAAAATCAAATACCAAAATATAGAAGTACTTAGAATTTATTTTATAAAAATGATTGAGGTACTGGCAGGCTCTCAAATTACTTTTACATTGTAAATATATCAATAAAACATTGTGTTCAACTACTCTGTGTGTGTCTATGGGTATGTATGTGTGTGAAGAGAGAGAGAGAGAGAGAAAGACAGAAACAGAGACAGAGCGGTATTTCATTTCAATCACAGAAAAACACGGATTTGGGGTTTTTTAATCAGAGAATTTGGGATTATTAAACAGAAAACAAAGATTGCAGCTGATGAATTTATCTGCGTCAGTGGCTACCAAAAACTAAAATCCTGCCACTAGGAGACTAAATGAAACACTTTATGTATGTATGTTATTTATTTTATTCAATTTATATGCCACCCTTCTTCCCCTCATATTAAATCTCCCGGGTTGCTATACGCCAGTGTTTCCCAACCTTTTCCAGCCCAAGACACACTTACAGTAATAAAAATTTTCCATGGCACACCTGTTAAGGCAGTCCCCATCCTCATACCTAGCTTGCTGCCATGGCAAAATTCTGCAGCACGCCTGTTCATTTCTGATGGCACACTGGTTCGGAAACACTGCTATAGACAACTTTTCATCCCAAGGTTCAGTCCTCTATCTCATGCTGTTCAACACTGATAAAAAACCACGACAGAAGCTAATGAGACAGCATGAACCATTACAGCAGCAGTGTACAGAAAGACAGCATGCCTCTCTGCTTCTCCTTTCAGACTAAAAGGAAGGCACCATCTCAGCCAGAATTCTCAACACATAGCTGCTATCAAATGGATAAAGAACAGTTGGAGAAAAGCAAGACAAGACCAAGATAATATAAGGGGAAAGAGGAAAGCACTTAGAAGCATCACCTTATTGCTCTCTTTCATACAGTGGCTACTCAATGAATATTAAGGATGTAACTATCATTTGAAAAATTACCCATTTAACTTCCTCTAATTATATTAGTTAAATGGTTAAATGATCCTGTGGCAGAGGGGCAGGGCAGTGCAGAGATCTGGGGCTAAGTGTGATATGTGGGACTGTGGTGAATTCTGCCACCAGCTGGGATTGAAACCGTGGCCAGAGCAGTTTCCACATGGTCACTGTGCAGGAGCAGGCAGGCAATGGCACCAGCAGCACAGAGCAATGGTATGCCTGCCTCAGTGCTGCCTGCTTTTGGGGGCACGGCTGTAGCAGGGGCTGCCTGGGAGGAGGTGCGGATCCAGGCTGTAGCATCGTATGGCAGTTTCAGCAGAGGGGTAATTAGCTGTTACCTTGGGGAGCAGAGCCAGACCAAGTTGCCCAGAGGAGTCAGCAGGACCTAAATAGGAGTGACTGCAGCAATGGGAATGCCACAGGGTACCACAAGACTAGACTGTATGCAGGCAGGTATCACCGCCCCCCCTGGCCCACGGCACCCACAGGGACTCCCACCTACCAGGACAGCTGTGCTGCACCATGCCACATCACACTGCACCCAGGCAGTGCCTCTAGCCTATGGGCACCTGGAACCCCAGGCAGCGCCTCCCTCCAACCTCCCTGCCCACCCCCTGGGCTCCCTCGACTGCTACTCAGCAAGGACCCACAGCAGCCCTCCCAAACCAGGGGCATGGGACAGACGGATGTGCCATGCAGACTGTACCCGAGGCATCTACTGCGGGCTAAGCGCCCTCTTCTAGGAGCTACCATACTGGGGAAATCCCTCTACTGAGTGGGAGGAATGTAGTGCTGGCCCAGATGCTGGCTAAATCCAGACAGTGAAGGGAGCAGGTAAGCACACCTGTCCCAACAGGTGGAAGCCCCTGTGTGTGTCATGAGGGGGAGCGCCTGGATCTGTGCAGCCCACCCCTGTGGCACCTGATGGCATCCCCACTGTTGCATTCCCTATTTAAGCCCCACTGGCTCCACCATGCATTTTTGCCAGGTTCGGCTCCCCAGGTAGCCACTAGTTACCTCCCTGCCACAGCAGCTACCTGATGCCGCAGCCCGGATCTGCACAACCTCTTGGGCAGCCGCTCCCAGAGCTGCTCCCCCAACACTGGGCAGCATGGAGCCGGGAGGTAAATTGTATAAATATAATTATTGTTTAACCTTTTACATCCCTACTGAATACAGCATCTTGTCCAAGTCTCTGTCCCAGCAGACATTTTCCAAATAGAGCTTCAAGGACACCTACAGGCACGGAGGAACCATGGAGAGTCTCGATAGAAAGAATTTGGCCTTTATCATGCAGAAAGTCACCTGAGGGTAGAGATGGGGCCTCTGGAATTATTTGTTCTGCTGCTGATCTGAAGACAGTAATACCAACTGTCTGAGTGATTTCACAGTGCCTGAGATAAGAAGTGGCATGATGCACTATAAAAGCTCCTCAAGGAGGGAGTAAAGCTCTTCTACTTTTTACTGTCCTCATGTATATGGAAGCAAAGTCTTCATCAGAAGGGCACCTACTTGATATAAAGAAGGAAAGGAAAAAAACTAAAAGGAGAGACCTGAGAATATTAAAGAAAAATATTTAGAAGACCCTAGAAAGCAATGGGAAATATAACATGTCCAGGATAAATTCATAAGGCTGCTTAAAATAATAGTGGAAAGAGAAAGACAGGCTCAGCAGCATTCATTTAAAACCAGCATCACTTCCACACATGAAAACACTGTCTGTTATATGGTGTCATAAAAATCAAGTCTTTGAGCAAAAAACAAAACCAAAGTGTTACTGGTTTCCAACATTTCTCAATAGATGTATGAAGAATATTATGGCTCCCCCCAAACAGTTAAACATTCTAACAACATATAAAACTCCACATATTTTGTCTAGAAAAGACAGCAATAGAATAATATAAATTCATATAATTCTTAGTATAAGCAATCAGGGGTCACTTGTCATTAAGTCGAATCAAGAAGCTTGCCATGAAAGCTAGAAATGCCCACTCCGCCCCCCGCCCCCCAAATCCAAACAAAAAATAGCTCAAAATATTAAGATACCTAATTTAGGTGACACTTGTTTGTCTCACATAACTTGATGAAGTTAGCAAAACTGGTAACATAGCCCTTGTTTCTCCCTAAGGCTTCCTTCCTGTGAATCTTTTTTTAAACCCTCTTATACCTTGTCAAGTTCTTTCCTGACAAAAAACTTGTCCTGAAAGCCAGCTAAAGCTTCCTTTCCCTTTCTGTGTGCTTTTATATTGCTAACAGTTTTCTGCACCACTATGCAACATACAACACCAGATTCCTCTTATATGTACTTTAACCATTTTCTGTATTCTTTGTGACTTGAATAAATTGCCATGTTCATTAATAACATTTCTTAAATGCTATGGAAAAAAGTCTAATTGCTTCTTCTCAAAGATTACAATGTCTGAACTGCAATTCTGAGCATTTCTAATCATCGTAAATATGCATGATAAGCAACACTTGAAGGTGGGGTGTATTCAGAATTTTGATATGGGAAAAAACAACTTTGTATATGCAAAGCCACAAACATATGGATGTTTCTTAGCATTTTAAAAGCTCCTTTATATAAGCCCAAAAAGAACCTTAGTAGGGGGTAGGAAATATTTCAATAAACATAGACCACAGTCATTGCTTACACTTCAGCTCATTCTTACATCCTACAATTTTCCATCTTTGCCTTCCCACAATATCTAGAATAATGAAGGCAAATTCCACCATTCCTGTCACCATTACATGCTTGTAGCTCTCTTTCATCATTCTGTCAACTCATTAGAGATTTGTCTTCAAGATTTATTCTCACAGTTAGATGCTCGTGCATAATTAAACTTGATAAATTCGAACGAACACTACAGTAGTAACAAGTACCTGAACCACCCAGCACCTGACTAATAGTGCAGGGGCTGGAGACGGGCAGGAATAGTAAATGGAAACAAAAACCATCTACCTGGCAAAGTGCACCGCAATACCAGAAGACCTAAGGGGAAACGGACACAAACAGTCTATGCATGGCACATACTTTCTGCCCACTGAATACCACCTTATTCCCAAACCAATTTTCTTCAGCTTGCAACAATGTTATACTTCCTTATTTCCAAATAAATCCAAAACAGGGTCTTTCCTGCTAAGGTAAAAAGCAAGTGCAATCTGAGTGCTACCCATGAAGACAGAAGGGTTTAAAAGAAATATGAGGAGGAAGAGGAGGGAATTAAAAAAGACGTGGACATGTTGCGTGTGTCTACACAAAACGTTTACCATGGAGAAGACTAATTCCACTACACATTAGTGTGGCGGGCAAAGCTCATGCTAACATACACATTTAGTCTAATGCACAGTAGCATCACCAAAAAAAATTAATTTGTGCTAATGCACAGTGTCGATTACATTGCATTAAGTACCTGTCATTACAGGTACTAAACATAATGTGCTGTAATTTATGTCACATTAATGAACGTGTAGATGTACTCTGTGCGTGGAAAAAGATTTGTCTGACAGATTTCGGCTCACAAGGACTTGGCAAGCACCAAGGTATTTTAGAAACTTGAGACTAGGATTGAGGTCACTTCTGCTAGTAGATTGGTACCATAAGTAATAATTTAAGTGCATTTTTTGTTAATGTGTTTGTATACAAAGGCCCCATTTTGAAAGCTGATGAGGCTTCTCCCATGACAGTTTGGGGGAAGCGTCTGTTTGACTTCAGTTGACATTATGAAGTTCTTATGTAGTTTCTACTACAAAAATGGTTGCATCCTGAATGTCTCTGGCAAGGAGTATTCATTGCCAGAGCCTCTAACACGGTCTTTGCCAGATTAGAGTCATTAGCCTTCAAACGTTGCTTATTCAAGGTGTGACCAGAGATCTGCTTACCCTAGGAGATGGCATTCCCTCCTGTGTGAAAGAACAGGAAAGAGAGTGGAAGCCAACCAGCAAGAGGACAAAGAGACAGAGGGGGACAGAGGAGGGTTTTAAAAAAAGATTCATACAGGAGAAGCCTCAGGGAGAAATAAGTGTTATTAAGAAGGGAAAAAGAGGAAGGCCATTTTAGCTGAACAACACCAAGGTCAAGGAAGGTAAATTCAGCTGAAAAATTCCATGACAGAAACAAACCAGCAGGAGGGTGTCTGCATGCAGGAGCTGAGTGGAGCAGTGAACTGTCCTATCTTCCTGAAAACAGGGAGAGCCCAAGGGAGGAGGAGCTAAATTGAGGGGTATCACTGTTTAGAAGTGTGCTCCTCCCCACTCCCCACCCCCCAAAAAATATTTGCATTCCTTTGTGCTTTACCTTTTAAGGGAGGTGGGGGAAGAAGGGAAGCAATAGTGTGTCTAGAAACTTTGAACAAATCTGTAGTTGCATGCAGACAGCTATCATGTAAAATGACCAAATATCAGGAAACAAAAACTTCAACACTCCATGGACCTCAGGAACTAGATGAAGTCCACACCACTACCAGACCTGGTTAGTGTAGCCGTCTTGGTGTGGTACTGTGGGCAGTGCGATGTAACCCAAGGGCAAGTTAATTAAATTCTGATGCAGCACCTTATGAATTATGCCAAATTGCTTTCCGCACAGTACACATATAAAAACCATATAGCCGCCTTCTATATTTCAGGTGCTGCCTGGCATCACAGGAACTTTAGGAGGAAGAGAGGGTAACACCAGCTGACTCAGGACCAGTATTTCAAATCTGGGACTGTACTGGAAAATTGAAGCTCAAATAACTGAGGGTCTTGTGCAAAGCCTTCATGCAGTCCATGATAAAGGTTCTGCTTAGTTTAGCAAACTCAAGAGTCAGCAAGACCTGGGCATAGACATCAAGGGCACAACTCTCACAGCAGACAGCAAGTGATCACGTGACTGTACCTGTAACTCAGGGGTGGGGAAAATACGGCCCGCAGGCCAGATCCAGCCTGCTAGGCAATTAATTGTATGCCACCCAGCCCACAGCTGCTCCTGCTGTGCTTGCATGGGGCACAAGCCACATCCACTCCCACTGGAGCAGCACAATTCGCTCCCAACTTTGTGCAGGGGACAGCCCTGGTCCTGGCCAGCGCACAGATTCTGGGGGGAGCCACTGCTGGGGCAAAAGCTTGGCAGTTCCTCCTTGTGTCTCTGTTGCAGCACTCCCAGGACTCATGTACTACCTGGAGGAAGCCAGCTGTGTGATGGCACCAGGCCAGCCTGGCTCCACTCCCTGCTTCATGGAGGAGTCCTGGGAGCTGCATGTGGCAGCAGGAAGCACAGACAGGCCACAGGTTCCATTGCACAGGGCTTCCCCCTTGCAGCATGTGGCTCTGGCCAGGTCCCAGGAACTACACGAGATGCAGGGAACCGTGCGTTATGGAGGCAGGATGGTCTAGCCACGTGCAGCTCCCAGAAATGGCTGGAGCCGCACACCATCAGGGGCCTCTGCCTATGAGGCCCAGAAGCACCCTAGGGCCCGTCACCTGAGGCCACTGCTGACACAGTAGCAGATGCTGTGCGCTATGGGAGGGGATGTAGGAGGGGATGTGTAGGGGAGGTCTACATCCCTCCACACCAGCACCCTCTCTCACACAACCACCCCCCACACACCCCACAACCACACCCTCCCCACACACACACACACACCCTCCTTCAGACAGCCAACACCACTCCAAAACCCCACACACACAAACACCACACATAAAATACATCAGACTAAGACTTTATTTTGAGCTATTATGCAATCAACTCTATATACACACCACATGTAAATCTGGACAAAAATACTTCTTGAAATAAAATTAAAATGTGTTATAATAGATGTTTTTCTGGTTCCAAGATGGCAACCTCCCTACCCCTCCCAAAAGGAGTACTTCTAATGACAAAGGTCAAGGGGGGCTCAGAGGTGGGACTTCCAATCTCAAGATGTTGACCAGGGGGCAGGGCACCTATCAAAGGGCAGGGCTACCCTTGTGGCCCTCGACAGCTCACCAAAACTCATTAAGCAGCCCTACGGCCAAAATAACTGCCCACCCCCGCTGTAACTGAACCACAGGGAAACCAAGAGGGCTGTGTGTGGCTGAAAGGATGCACTCACATACAGTCTGTTTCAGGTTCAAGTCTGCAGGACCACCTGTCCAAACATAGCCTCAGAGAAGTTTTCACTGTCAAGACTGAAGCTCTTTGGGGTAGAGATGGTCTCTCACTTGGCCTAGCACAATGGGGCCATGAACTTGGCTATGGTATTAGTAATACCAGTAAAAATTAAAGACCATACGAACTAAAACGTGTAAGTGGAGCCAAAGCCAGAGCTGAGTTTCCATTTGCCCCACACCAGGATGGCTAATGCAGTGGCCAGTGGTGTCAATGCTGCTGACTGCTTTGGAGCTGGAGCAGTGAAAAACAGCAAAAGGCAAGTGGCACAGGGATTGGGGACAGGTGGCAGGGGGGCAGGCATAAGAGGAGGCAAGCAGCCAGGGGGAAGGTAGCAAAGGGAAAACAGGAGGCAGAGGTCAGGCACAGGCAGGGGCAGAGCAAGGGGACAAGGGATGGGGGGCAAGGAGAGAGAGCAAGGGGAGGGGCCCCCTTGGCCCCCACCACTGCCTCCTCTGCCATTGCAGTGGGGGGCCAAATTTAAGAAAACCTTCCATTGATTAGATTCTGTACATGGAAAATTATAGGGAGCTTGTCTTAAATTCCAAGTCATTTTGGATTTGGGTAAATATGGTGCAGGGTCCAATCCTTGGGGTAACCCTACTTTTGGATGCCCACCTTGAGAAACCTTAGGCTTGACATTCAAAATACTGGGCAGGGCCATAAGTTAATTAACCATACTAAACAGACTTGTAATTTTAACATTTTAATGTTCTCTTTGTCTGATCTCTCTATTTAGTATCTAAGTTCTTGGGGCTGAGGTGTGTACTCTGCTAAGTCTGTACTCAGCATGATGGTGCAGTGATCCTAACAGTGACAGACACTGCACAGATCGTACCCAGACCCCTGTCTGTTCTGTACCACTGGACCCAGGACAGGAAATCCTTGTTAATGCTAAGTGCTTTCTGCTTTCCAGATTCCATTTTGAGATTTAAGATATTTAAGAGAGGATTTGAAATATGAGCCTTGTCTCTGTCACCCATCAGGATGAAAAGAAAAAAGATGCTGAAGCTGTCTTGGTTGCTATGGGAATGGAGATACAGGTGCTGGGGGCATTTGTGAATGAGGATGTTGGAATGAGCTTGCTGAGTGGTTCCTGCAAACTGCAGAAGAGAGGCAATTCAGCAGATGGCCAGGACTTTTGCACTCTGGCTGACTAAGACCATTGACTCTGATTCATAAGGCAATGTAATACTCTGATTAATCAAAGGGTGCCTCCACCTCTACTTCTCATATGCCCACCTGGGCCTTGGAATGCAAATTACCTGCATTTTAAATGTTTTGCTTATTTTCTGCCTGGAGGGACCAACAACAATAGAATTAAAAATAAAAAAGAATTAATCACTGCATTGCCACAGGCTTCATCCTCTACCCATTTTGTGCAGGATTGCACCCTCTACCCATTTCTATTGTAGGATTATAGGAAAGTAGGACTGGAAGAGACCTCACAAGATTATCTAGTCCAGCCCCCTGCTCAAGGCAGGATCATCCCTGACTAAACCATCTCAGTCAAGTGTCTGTCTAACCTGCTCTTGAAAACTTCCAAGGATGGAGATTCCAGTTTCTCTAGGTAGCCTGTTCAAATGCTTGACCGCTCTCATAGGATGCAATTTAATAAAGATAAATGTAAGGTACTCCACCTGGGAAGGAGGAAACCCCCAGCACACCTATAGGTTTGAAAGTGTCCTTCTCAGCAGCTTGGAGGCAGAGAGGGATCTTGAAGTCATAGTTGATTTCACAATGAACATAAGCCAGCAATGTAACGAGGCCATCAACAAGGCCAATCGCACCTTGTCGTGCATTAGCAGGTGCATGACTAATAGATCAAAGGAGGTGATGCTCCTCCTCTATGTGGCACTGGTCAGGCCGCAGTTGGAGTACTGTGTCCAGTTCTGGGCACCACGCTTCAAGAGGGACGTGGGAAATCTTGAGAGGGTCCAAAAGAGGGCCACTCACATGATTAGTGGCCTTCATGATCGACCCTACAGGGGAAGGTTAAGAGAGCTGAATCTCTTCAGCCTTCACAAGAGAGGGCTGAAGGGAGATCTTGTGGCCGCCTATAAATTTATTAGGGGAGGTCAACGGGGAATAGGGGAAGCTCTATTTACAAAGGCGCCCCAGGGAGTGAGTAGGAATAACAGGTGTAAACTAGTTGAGAGTGGATTTAGGTTAGATATTACGAAGAAATTTTTCACAGTAAGGGTGGTCAGGATCTGGAATGGACTTCCAGAAGAGGTGGTGCTATCACCTAGCTTGGAGGTCTTCAGGAGGAAGCTAAACAGGCACCTGGCTGGGGTCTTCTTTCCTGCCCGGGGCAGGGGGTCAGACACGATGATCCATTGTGGTCCCTTCTGACTCTACAATTGATGAATCATAGTTAGAAAGTTCCTCCTAATTTCCAACCTAAATTTACCCTGCTGGAGCTTGAGACCAATGCTCCTAGTCCTGCCTCTAGTCACAAAGTAAAGCTCATCTCCATTCTCTCTATGACTGCAGATAGTTGAAGACTGTTATCAAATCTCCCCACAGTCTTCTCCCATCCAGGTTAAATAATCCTAGTTCTATCAGCCTTTCCTCAAAAGTCTTGCCTCCAAGACCCCTAATAATTTTTGCAGCTCTGCACTGGATTTGTTCCAAATTGTCCATTTCCTTATTGAAGTGTGGGGGCTAAAACTGGACACAGTACTCCAAGTGAGGCTTCACCAGTGCTGAATAGAACAGAAAAATCACTTCCCTTGATTTGCAAGTGACACTCTTGTTAACACAAGCCAATATGCCGTTGGCTTCTTTTTGCAACAAGAGCACACTGTTGGCTCATATTCAGTTTATGATCTACTGTAACCCTATATAATACTGCAGTGGGACTCACTGACAGGAGTAAAGCCTCTTTCTCGTACAATCTGCAGGACAGGACCCTAAAGACTAAATCCTATTTCATTTTATGTTCATATGTGGCCTGTATACAGTGGCATAATTACAGTTTCTGGCACTTACACACAGTTTTGGATTCTACTTCACCCTGGGCATGTCTAAACAAGATGCTTACTGCACAGTAGCATACCAGCCAAAAACAGTGCTGATATGCTACTGTGTAGCATTATTAGGCTGCTGAACACTAAGCATCACAAAAAAAATGTGCGCTAGTGCTACTGCACAGTGGCGTGAGGTACTCGTGCTACCATGCATTTAGTTAGTACTTCCTTAAGCAAGTACTAAATTAAATTCACAGTAACTACTGTGCATTAATGAATGTGTAGACGTGCTCCTGGTGACAGAACAGAACTGCCCTGTGCGTTGTGCCGGCTGGAAGGAGGGCCTGCTTTCCCCATTTCATAGCCCAACAGAACACAGGCACAGGGTGTATCTACACAAGACAGTCTACTGCGCAGTAGATTGGTCTACTGCAGGTGAGCTGTGCAGATCTGTCTGCTCCCGGGGGCTAGTGAGGGCTGAACTCTCCATGCAGCCAAAGCTGGCTGAGACCTGCCCCAGAACAAGACAGTTCCCAGCCAGCCTGGGGCTGCACAGGGTTTATCCCCATGTGCACGGGGCGGAAGAGATCTACAGTGTCTCCCAGACCTGTGCATATCAGGGCCACTCCCCATGCGTATGGGGCCAGAAGACAGCTGCCACTACAGCCAGCAGGACTCTCCTGACCCCATGTGCATGGAGACTGGCTCCATGCTCCTTGCCAACCCCCAGGCGGAGCTTGGAGCTCCCCTAGGCTGTGGCAGAGGGTCAGAACAGGGCAGGAGCAGCCCTCTACCAGGCTGCTCCCATTAGGAGCAAATCTGCTCCCAAGGGGGAGCATGTGTAATGTGCTCCTGGGTAGACTTACTGCACAGTATTTTTACTGCGCAGTAAGCCTACTTTGAATTAAAGTGACATGTAGATGCACCTACAGGGAGCAGGAAATTTAGGTTCTAGACCCACTCATCACCTCTGGGTTTTGAACCTCCATCTCCTGCTTCCTAACAAAGCACTCTAACTACCATGCCACTGCAACTTGCCTTTAATAGTCATTAGATGAAATGGATGAACGACACTCGGAAAGTGTCTGCCCCAACAGAGGCAGAGCAGCAGCCATTTCACTGAGCTGCAGAACTTCTGGCTGGTTCTTTTCCTCCTGAAACTACCTCTCTCCCTCTCTTGGCTGCTAAGGCATCCTGCTTCAGGAAAACATTCTGGATAATGCCTGGCCCTGTGACCTGGTGGTTAAAGCACTTTGCTGAGAAGCAGAAGATCAACGTTCAAACCTCCTCTAGCTGAGGGGGACTTTGAATCTGCTTCCTGGGCAAGAGGCCCTAGCCACTAGGCTACTGGGAGAAACCTCCTGCTGTCTTTCTGTGACTAAAACTGTACATCTTACCCAGCCTTTCATATGTACTTGGGCAATCCCAGTTCACTATGTAACTGCCCAGCCAGAGTATAGCCCTAGTGAGCATATGCATGTTATACACTCAGATCCAGATTTCAAACTGTGCATAAGTATTAAAAAATTGTAGGTCTTTGGGCAGGTACATGCCATTCAGGTACAAGAAGAGAAATAGAATATAGCCCTGTATTAAGATGGAAGAAAGCACCCCCCCAGGTCGATAAGAAGATTAACAATAAGCCTCTGAATTTTTATGAGTTAAAACTAATAGTTGGATGGGAAAAGAGGGAAAATAAACACAGGATCTTATAACTGTCAAAATAAGTCTAATAATTTACACTAGTGGAGAGGCAGGGAACAAATGTAAGTTAATAGCCCCTCTTGGGATATTAGCTGCAACAACAGAACACGTCTTGCTCCAGGAACTAAAATTAATTCATTCATATTCAATAAGATGTTATTCTCTTGGAAACAGTGGGTCAGAGTCTCCTCTCACATGCACCCACATAGATTAATGGAGTTGCACTAGATAGAAACAACCAGATAGATATGAGAGGAGAATCAGGTCTGCTACCTAACCCCAGTCCAGCCCCTATGGCAACACGATTCCTCTCTGCGAGTCAAGGCTCCTTCCCTCTTGTATCTAGACAAATAGACAAATACCTCTATGTGGCCAAAGAACATTATTAAGAATGATTTTAGCAATCCAACCAATAAATGTATTCTTTTTTATTAACAGATATTTATTTTAAATCTTCTTTTTGAAGAATGAGGGGTAGCAATCATTTTTAAAAAAAAGACTAATGTTGAAAAGTGTTTCCCAAGAAGAGTGGAAGCCAATTCAAAAGGTAAATATCATTAAATAAATTATCTGTTTAGCCTCCTCTAAGTATATTGGCTAAACCAAGGGTTTTCAACCTTTTTTAAAAAAATGTACCCCTTTAGTCTCAAAGTTTCAGCTAATGTACCCCTTTATATTTTTTCTTGTTTTTAAAGGGGGGGGCACAGATCATGGCCCCTCCCCCACTACCTGCTCCAAGGCGCGCGTGCACATGCTGGTACAGAGCTGATGCCTGGGCTCCAGAATCGGGCACAGCTGGTTGCAGCCAGCCCCGGTTCTGGGCAGCTGCTGCCAGCAGGCAGCTGGAACGCTGCATGCCCTACTGGGAGCAGCCCAGGCTCCAGCAGCTACCCAGAGCCAGGATAGCTGCTGACAGCCACTAAGCCCCGGCTAGGAGGCAGGGGCAGCAGGGCTGGGGGGCAGTGCCTTTGGGTGGGGGCAAGGGGCACAAGCAGGATATCCTGCCATGTACCCCCACCCTCATTTTGTTTTTCTGCCATGCTGGCACTCCGGCACCTTCCAAGGTAGGCACTGTGGTGTTTTTTTGGCACTCCAGCCAAAAAACATTGCCTACCCCTGGTCTATGGGTACTGGTCCCCCCCCTTGCCCCATCCACTCTCCTCCTCTCTCCTCTCTTCTGCTTGCCCTGCCATCTTCTGGTTCTTGTTGGAACACTACAGGGCTTCATTTCTCCTCCCCCCACCCTTCACTGCAAGGCTGTGTCCAACCCTGCACTAAACAATAATCAGCAAACTAACTGGTTATCACCGGGCTTATCAGTTAAATGATTAATCATTTGACCTTTCATATCCTTAAAGCCAATACAAGGACATCACTGGGGAGTGGGAGCCACTATTTGGGGTTGAAAGAATATTGTTAAGAGGTGCACTTCGTATGATGTGTGGGCTTATGAGATGCCCCTGCTACTGTATTCAAATTGTTTTTTTAATATTAAAAATCTTGGGTTAGACACAGTAAACAAAAGATAGGAATTTTTTTTTTTTAAAACCTCCTACCATCTGGCAAGTCACACATTCAGCTTAGATCAAGCATCTTTTCTTTGTAAACATAAAACTGCTGAGCTACTGGGTTCTATAAAATTGTCTTATGCCAGAGGGGAGGATGTCCCACACTTGGCATCATCTTAAATTCCCTTTTTATTCCTGTATTATCACCACTACTCCAGATTCTCCCTCAAAACAAAAAGGCCCTTCATATGACCTGGGAGAGCAACTAAAGCAATTTTTTTCCAACAACCCAAGAAACCTCACCTTGAATGATTTTGTCAGCAAGACTCAGAATGAACTGCAGAAGATCTCACTGAACACAGGATCTATTCCAGAGGTCACACAATCATAGAAAGTTAGGGCTGGAAGGGACCTCAGGAGGTCATCTAGTCCAACCCCCTGGTCAAAGCAGGACCAGCCCCAACTAGATCATCCCAGCCAGAGCTTTAGTTAGCTGAGTTTTGAAAACCCCCAAAGATGGAGCTTCCACCACCCCTCTGGGTAACCTGTTTTACTACCCTCCTAGTGAGAAAATTCTTCCTAATACCTACCCAAAACTTCCCTTGCTGCAACTTGAGACTGTTGCTCTTTGTTCTGTCATCTGCCACCACTGAGAATAGCCTAGCTCAGGGGCGGGCAAATGTTTTGGGTGGAGGGCTGCTTACTGAGTTTTGGCAAGTCATTGAGGGCCATATGACAGGCAGCCAGGGGCAGATAAATATTAATTTTCTAAATTTTTTAAGGGCCCCATGGGCTGGAAAGAATGGCCTGGTCAGCTGTATCCAGCATACAGGCCACATTTTGCCCATCCCTGGTCTATATACATCCTCTTTCAACCCCCACATCAGGTAGTTGAAGAATGCTATTAAGTCTCCTCTTCTCTAAAATAATAAGTCCAGTTCCCCCAGTCTTTCCTCATAAGTCATGTCCCCCAGCCCCTTTACCACTTTCGTTGCCCTCCATTGGACTACCTCCAATTTGTCCAAATCCTTTTTGTAGTGGGGGTCCAAAATTAAACACAGTACTCACCAGTGCTGAATAGAGGGGAAGAATCACTTCCCTTGACTTCCTAGGAACACACCTACAAAAGCTGCCCAGTGTGCCATTAGCCTTCTTGGCAACTAGGGCACACTACTGACTCATACACCGCCCATGCTGGGATGCAGGAGGACTCTGATTTAACTTGAACCAGGAAGGGGTCTGGGACAGAAGTTTCATAAACCAGTTTGACCTAAATCAGTTAAGTCTGATACTACATTCAATCAGATTTATCTTAAACCAGCTTCAGCCATTTTGAAACTAGTTTATATATACTGAGCTTCTGTTCTGTTACAGGTTTAAACCAGTTTCTGAAGACTTAAACCAATGTATGTGTAACTTCTGCCCCACCCCTAAAGGATCATCCACACACAGCAGCAGTAGAGTGCTCAGTCAACCAGTCAAAGAACAAGTCCCACTCACATGTCCTAAGTCCATGCACATCAACTCCAGAAATGAGCTACTGAGGAGAAAATAGTACAGAGATGGGCACCAGTATACATGCTGAGGCAGACAGACAAGACAGTAGCAGAAGCTGCTCTGAATGGCTGCTTAAGGCAGACAGCATTGCAGGAGAAGGCAATAGCTTCTCCCAGTAGTTTCTACAGTGAAGAAAAGCAGATAAGGGTTGGAAGGAAATATAAGAGGGCTGTCAGAATGAACATGGCAGGGGGGCATAAAAGGTTCTCAAGGCACCCACTGGGTACCCCAGTATCTTGGTTGACAATCACTGTCACAGCAATTCAAAGCATTATTATACCCCAATTAATAATTTCTTTGAAAGTATTTTGCATGGTTATACACCTGGGTCAGGCACCTTTTAATGGTAATATAAAGAAAAGCAAATAAAATAAAATAATCCAATCTCCATAGTAGGCAACTTCTGTTTGCATCAGCTAATCCATCTCCATCCTTTCTTTTAGTGTCAAGTGATAGACATATTAACTATAATGATGATGAATGCTAAGGAACATAAAAGCTTACTCAGGTAGTTGAATGGTGAAATAGCCATTTGAAGTGGTGCACATAAAAACCAAAGGATTCTCTCAATACCCAGTTACTAACAATATTACCAACATCCTATGCCTTATTAGCCAAGCAATAATATACCATTTTATGACAGATACTTCCAAAGTTCAGTCAAATATATTCCACAGGTTAAGAAAACTTCATTTTTCCTTTTAGAGGATTAGTATATGTTAGGCTGAGACTTCAAACGGCCTGACTTTCAAAATCTGTTGGGCCAAAATGCTTATGCAAAGGTGCAAATGCAAATGTAACCGCCTGTGAGCTAGTTGTACCTTTACTGCATGTACAAATTGAGCAACTTCAAGTTTGAACTACCAGTTTGATAAGTAACTACCTGCCTACCTGCACATGCTTCCTTTCAGTTCACTTGCAACACTAGTGTAGTTGCACAAAGATGTTAGGCGCATCATTGGACGTTCCTTTCTAGCATGTATAACAGCACATGACTATCTTTGATAACCAGCACTAAAAAGAAACCATGGATGGCACAGTCGTGCAGAATGAGGAATGTTCAGTGCTTTTCATCTAATGAGCAAGAAGGATGGGTTGTGCTAAATTTCCATAATATTTAGGTTGATCAATCTTGGTATGGAGGGAAACTGTTTTTATACTGTGCTGAATTTACTGAAACTGACTACTCAATGCATCTATGTCATAAAATGTCAATACAGTTATGCATTTCTATTCTAAAAGCACCATTACCTGCTGATCATCAGGCGTCCATATACCACAGGTGATCTGACTCTCCAAATTTATCTCTGACGACCAGTGTCTCTGTCCACTGACTGAACCAACCAGCACAAATCCATCTCTATAGGAGATTAGTGCTTGAGTCCCATCATGGCTCCAAGTAAAGTCGCTCACCTTAACACATAAAGGAAAAAAAAATTAGACCTAATTCATGCAGTGGTTTCCACATTATATTAAGACAGATTTTCATAGTATCAGACAAAGTGGCTCCTAGAGAAAGTGCTGTACATTTAAAAGTGTGGTATTGATGCTATACTGTTCTGGTAAAATGTTAGTATGTTTTTCTCTCCTTTTATAACAATTCTGTACTTTTGTGGGTGCTCTCCAATCCTGAAAACACAACGTTAATGTTTGATATTTTAATCCTACTTTTCTTCTCAAATTCTCAAAGTGTTCTTGTAAAGGTTAGGTTATCCCTGCAAGTATTTTTATCCATTTTATATCTGGAGAAATTTAACATGGGTTTAATGCAAGGTATCATAAAACTTGCTTAGAATGCATTTTGTATCACATGTGACTAAAAATCAAAAAGGTCTGGAGAGTATAGCAACAGGGTTAAGAAATATTACAACCCTGCCTGTGAAATTCATCTATACCCTAAGAAACAGCAATGAGAAGTGGATTCCCTGAGAAGATGCAACTCAAGAATTTTCTTTATTGTGGTCCTTCCTGGGTGAAAATGCGTGGAGGCAATAAAAGCCTCAAATAAGACCTTCAAATAAGTTATAAATAGGATGTGAGCAAGTGCAGTGGCTTCTGGTTCTCTGTCTAGTGATACATATGTTAAAATCCAAGATAAGCCAGACAGAGCAAGAGCCTCTGTGACATTACAATTCAGTAAGAGGTTTTTGTTGTTTGTTTGTTTTTTTAAAGTATACATCTCAACTTTTCACCCTCTTCACACTGGGCCTCTTAAGACCTGCTCATTCTTGATGGAAGAAACCATTTGCATACTAACCTGTGCCCCACGGTCATTTACAAGTTCCACAGACCATCTGCCTTCATACTGAATCCAAACAAATATTCCTCCATCTGCATCACAGGTTGCCAGTTTCTGGAATGGTTCATTCCATCTCACCAACACAACCTAAAGAAATTGCAAAGAAATGCACCATCACCAAAACTGTACATAGTGCTAACGAGTGTTTTGCAAGAGTCAATTAACTAATACTGCAAAATAAACAATGTCACGTTTAAATTCTAAATCAGAACTCTAAAACAGTAATTTTCAGCACAACATCAGGCAGCACTCAAGCACAGCTGGAATCATTTTATTTCGACTGTCATACAACTCAAAAATTCCCCTGACTGTTAAAGCCTTTTTTTTTTGCAAAGCATCAGATACCTCTGAAACAAGCAAAAAAAAAAAAAATGCTGTACGTGGCAGCCATTCTCCACATTTTTGGAATTAGATCATCCCTTGTTAGACTCAAGGCACTCCTCAAAAATGCCAACTCTTAACTTTTACTCATTTTCAAACTATGTAAAAATAGTAGAGTAATTCTTCTGTTGCAAAGAACTCAGAAAAAACACAAATCAGAATGTCCTAACAGTATGGATTACTACTCGAAATCTCAGGGTTTATCTTGTGTATCATGTGTAGAAGTTTGCACAGCTAACAGTACTAATAATTGTGTGGCATCCTGTTTCACCCTTAAAAGGATCTCATGGCATCCTGGTTGAGAATCATTGCTATGTGGCACTCCAGAACTCCACTACAGAAAAAGCAAACAAATGTAGAGGTCCTAGTACACCCACAATCCACCTCTCTGAAACCACTTCCCCACCATCACCTCAACCCAATCACACTAGGCTCCTATAAGCGTCAGTGGAGCGCATTCCAACATGTTGGAAATCCAGCATATTGGAGCAGACTTGATTAATCGAGTCTGCTGGAGCACAGAAATTGATGTGCTCCAGCGGCCTTCGGCATCATGCGTATCAGCGTCTTCGCACTGAAAATATGGTGGTAGGGAGCTTTGAAATAAAACATGTCCAATGTGCTTTAGTCCAAAGTGCCCTGATGCCTTTTTTTCAGTGCAGGGACACATGGGGATGTTGATACATGTGACATGTGGGTGTTTTTAATTAGCACAGCTTGCTAATTAAAGCACCGGTGTGACAGCCCAAAACACATGTAAAAATGCCCACTGATTTAAATGGAGTCAGGATAGCATTACCATATTTCCAGTTCCAAAGAAGAGGACACATGTCATGGTGACACCTCACTACCAACCCACAGTGTCCTGGATCTGCCAGTGTCCCTCACTCCCAACCTGCAGCCCTTCATCCCTGCTGCTGCCTCTCACTCCAGACCCTCAGCCCTCTGGTGCTGCCATAGCTGGCCCATAGTTCCAGCAGTGCCCTTTACTTCCCCCCCCAACCCCAGCCCTCCCACAGCTCTGGCAGTGCCCTTCACTCCTGACCTGCAGCGTCCCTACTCCCCTCAGCTCTGCTTCAGAAGGCCTCTGGCTGCCCCCATCCTGACCAAGCCACAACTTGGCAGCTAAAGCCACTCCAGCTCCTGTAGGGAGCAGCAAAGCAAGCCTGGCCCTGGTGTGGGCTGAAGGGAAGAGGAGGGGACACCTGTTGAACCCTCCACCCCAGGCTGGGGCTCCTATGCTGCACCAGGTGGTCTGGCTATGCCTCTCCATGCCCCAGGCAGCATCTCCCAGGTACCCCACCCCTGAGAGCATAGGCACTGGCTCTGGTGCCACTAGCCCAGCCACACAGCTCCCCACTGTCCCGAAGGACCCCACACCAACTCCCTTCCCCTGCTGGAAAGGCAGGTTCCCCCTCTCCCCCCTCCCATCCCTGACCCTGTACCCTGCCACAGCCCTTGTGCCTAGATACCATTCCCCATCTCCAGCAGGCACTGCCCTCCTTCATGCACCATCCCCTCAACCCCCCAACTCAGACAGTCCTCAAGACCTGGCCCTCTAACCCCTGTCCTCCATATACTTACCTGCATCCAGCTGCCAGGGCTGCTCCCACCCCCCTACCTGGCTGCATGCCAGCCGTCCGTGTGCACACACGCATGTGCGCGCGCAGAAGCACATGGTGCCCCTGCCTCCTGTCACTCTCCCCTGCTCCCACCAGCAGAAAGGAACAAATCCCAGACATTTGTTCAGCTTTCAAAAAAACACCTGGATGAAGATCGGAGGACCCAAAATGAGGATACATCTGGGAAAACCCGGATGTTTAGTAACTTTAGGTCAGAACCACTTATAATAGGTACCAACTATGCAGTAAAAACAGTCACACTAGGCTGTTGGGCAAGGGTGGGCAAAATGCAGCCCGTGGGCCAGATACAGCCCACCAGGCTCTTCACCTGGCCCGCAGGGCCCCAAAACAGTTTAGAAAATGAATATATATCTGCCTCTGGTTGCCTGTCATGTGGCCCTCAATGGCTTGCCAAAACTCATTAAGCAGCCCTCTGCCTGAAATAATTGCCTGCCCCAGTCTAGTGTCTGTAATTAATCAATATGAATTAAACATGGATGCTGCTTTTTTTTTTTTTTTGCTACTGAATGTATTAGGAGTCAAGAGTTTATGTGGGTTCTTACTTTTCACAGAGAGATCTAGATACTTCCCACAGAACTTAACCAAACCAAACTCAATCAGGACTTAGCTCTCATTTATAATTAGCAGGAAGCCAATATGAAGGCCTCAAATACATAGATGAAATGAACTCAGCCATTATAGTGATTCAAACAGAGCTTAGCCTTAGAGTTAAAAAAAACCTTCTGCTGATGACCCCTCACTTTTTCCCTAATACAGTATTCTTTCCAAAGTGCAAAATAATTCACATAATCTTATATGTGTGTATGCAGATACATACGTGTGTGCACCCACAAACACACACCACTTTATAACAACCTAGTACAGGAAAAATGAAGACAAACAATATTAAGTCATCAATTATGGCAGTGTAATTTTAAATTATTGTACCAGCACCCAGATCCTAAATTGATGTTTGCTGAAATATTAGACGACTTTCATAAATCCAAATAATCACTGTTCATTAAACACACACACACGCACACGCATGCACACACAGCATGCAAGCAGACATGTACACATATACCAGGACTGGTTCCTGAAATTCATTCTGCTGCTTTTCTAAATGGAATTATACTCTTTAAGAGCCTGAGGCTGCATGTACTGCTTTTTACAGAATCAGGAGCTAGATATGCAAGATGGGACCTGAATTTGCTGGCTGAATCAAGCTCATATATCAGTTATTAGGCTGTGAGGCTTCAGCAGATGTTATTCAGTTTAACTTGCCTTTCCTAAAGGAACCATCTTTTAGATACTGAAATAGCTGATCAGAAATTGTCTCTTGAAAAACCACATCAGGTACCTGTGGAAAAAACTGGCTTTATGGGGAGCAGTAAACATCTCCAAAAATCAGGCCTACACTGTGACTGGGCTTTTCATAGATAAAAAAGGAAAAACTGCCAAGGGAATTTAGATACAGAACATAAACTGCTAAAATAATGTTATAGTTCTTATCTAATCTCATAAAAGCCTTACTTAAAGATGCCATTGCATCTTACCACCTCACAGCTATGCTTGCCTCCTTTAAGGGTTTAAGAAATATGTATGATTTTTTACAAATTGTGCTCACTTGTCTGGCCTGGTGATATGAGTTAAGGGCAAAGTGGCAATATTTTGCTTGAAATATCTTGAGTCTTACCCATTTTAAACATGAATTTAGCAAAGATATCTTTCTCTCCTTTCTGCATTATAGGGGATGTGCAAATTGAACAGATTAGGTGCAAATCATCTTGTAACTGAATTTCATGTGTAATTTCTTTACATGTGATGGAAAATCCAAGAGTTCATTCAATTATTCCTACAAATAGATTAAGTAAACATATCTTTTACTAGGTTTTTAGGTTTTCCATGCTAGACTAAGCATTCCCTCCCAGGCCACCGTGATTGTATTTAAATTAGTAACTTTATTCCCAAATCTCAGCCTGGTGTGAGTTTCAATGGCCAAAATGTCAAAGAGTTCCTGATGTTCAGAATCATATTTCATTCCTATAATCAGAACTGAAAGCAGGACAATGACTTCCCGTGCCTTTTGTCAAGTTGTTCAACAAGAAGTTATTTTTGAGACATTTCATAATTCACCGTTATAAAACACAGTGCAGGTGTTCTCATTTTACAAGGTCATTTGGAAGATATTTATCTCATTCAAATTTAACATCTGACCAAAGGTGCTGATTCCACAGCTACCCAAGTATCTCCATTTCATTTTATGCGCTTCTCATATTTGCAAAAGATATTTAAAAAAAAAAGGGACAAAACAGTGCCCAGGTATTAAGATAAGTTTTAAATCAGCTATGGCTGTAAAACTCATGAAAACAAACTGAGGATGAAATCCATCCCTGTGCAGAGCATCACTACAAGGCCAACACACCCCACTTGCAGCAGTGCACAAGCTTTGTCTAAGCTTTTAGCATGGGATAAATTTTATCCCAAATGCACAGATGAAATAGTTTGCTAGCAAGCCTTATCACTTGGGGTCTCATTTTTACTTTTGCTACCCTGAACTTTCTTGACTAGGTTGTCTAGTATCCTCAGGTAGCAATTCGTAACTTATCTGTTGCTTAAAAATTAAGTATAATACATTCATTTAGGGCATGATACAAAGGGCAACAAAAATCAATGGGAGCCATCTCATGGAGTTTAATGAGTTTTCCCCCCTATGCAATATTAGATGATGCCAAATTAGCTTGCAAAGTAGAGCATTCATTGGTTTCAATAATTTTATCTTTAGCATCAACTTTATTTTATGGGATTAAGTGTAATTAATACTAAAGCTGTAAAAAAAAAAGTCCCAAGAACTGATTGTATTGTTGTTATAATGCATAAACACAACAGAATCAACAGAAAGGAAAGTTTTTGAAAACTGGCTTTTGAAAATCATGCAAGATTAAGGTCTCTCTGTTCTTATGACACTTCTGCTGCTTTTAAACTTGTAATATTAAAGTCACCAGATTCATGGGAAGGATTAAATGTCACCTTTAATTTGAAAAAAAAAATCAATAGGCATATTAATACAGAGCCCAAGCTGCAGTGAAAAGCTTTCTAATTAGATTGTGTCCATACAAAGGAAATAATTGTAGAGTTCCTTGTGCACCTACATCTCAAATTCAGTTGACCAGTGACAATATATGCTTTTCCTTTTTTTTGTAAACAAAAGGTTATGTTACTCATTAACACAAAAAGTTGTGCTGTATGTAAAATATTATTTGCTGCTATAAATTTATATTCCAGTAGTACCTCAAAACTCATGGAATATCTTTGGGATCCATATTCACAAAGCACTCCCAGAATTTCTGAGCAAGAATCATATTCCTTTAAAAGTTAATATGCCAGCTGCCATTTCTCAGGCACACATCCAAAGGGCTGCCAACTCTCGATATTTGATCATAAACTTTGGGATATTTTGTATTTTCATTGATCCCCAGCTCCTGGACTCATACAAACATGTAAGAAACCCAGTCCTCAGTTATACAAAGTAACACAAGTTTCTAGTTCTCACAGTTGTTCAGAAAAGCTTGAAAACATGGACCTTGAATGCTCAAAACCTTGTAGGCAAATAAAAATTCTTATATTTATGATTTTTTAAATCTCTCTTGATTTACACATCAATCACATCGTTTTGGGAGGTTGACTCATGGTTTTGGCATACCTAGGGTTGGCAATACTGTAATCTATTTGAAAGATGTATTTTTTAGTTCTGCACAATTATCAGCACCTATTTCAGCTTGCATCTACAGAGCACACACAAGATTTGGTAGGTTAACTATTTTTATAGTAGTACCCAGAGGCTCTAAAATTTCTTCTGGATGTAATGAAAACTTAGTGAGGTTCCAGATTTACGTAGTTTACGAACTAAGGAAAGGGTGCCAAACATATGACACATGGGCTGGATCCAGCCTGCAGAACTGTTTTGAACAGCTCAGAATTTGGGAGCATGGCCTGCTGCAGAATTCAGGATCTCTGGACCTCAGTGAAAATAACTATTCATGGCAGGCCCCCCAGAGCCATACTACCACACAAATGCAGCTCTGCACCACTGTGCACCTCTGGACCTGTGCCTGACCCCCAGACCTTTCCAGACATGACTCTGCTGCAGTTGCCGCTGGTTCTGCAGATCTGGTCCATGGTGATTTTATGGCTTAAGCCACATACTACTTAAAGTTGCATCACATCTTAACCCTGATCTAAGCCAGTGTTGCTCAACAGTTTAAGTAGCACATACTCCCTAACTTCTGAAAAATTTAGTAAGTATGCCAACACTCAATTTTCAGGGGATTTTATATTTACAGACTAATGTGTGCCATATGTTGGAAGAAGGGCTGTGATATGACAGACATCTAATCTGGTGTGGATAGGGTTGCCATGTTTTACACCAGGGGTGCACAACTCAAGTAAGTACCTAGGCTACAGGGGATGTTGGCCAAAGCTAGGAGGGGTGAACCAGCCAAATTATTCCTGGGGAATTTAAAGTGCCACACATCAAATTTTTTGCCATAGTTTTGAGAAAAAAAGAGGGCGAGAGAGAGAGAGTGTTGGGGTACCTGCATACCACCAGCTGTGTCTCACATACTCCCAGGGGTATGCATACCACAGGTTGAGAAACTATTATCCAAGCCATCAATCATGAAGTTAAATGAATATAGGCAAAACCCTACAACCTCAATATGTGTGCACCAGAGTCCCACTCATGTAAAGAAGCAGTTGAAGACAAGATGCTATAAAATGGTTTAGTAAACACTTGGAAAGAGAAAAGGGAGGAAGAACAGGGTATTAGTGACAGGAACACACAGCAACACAGAATTGTACATAATCTTCAGGTTTGATTTTTATTCATAACTTTAAATCAATAAGAGAAAGATCTCAGTAAATCCTGCTAGTCACCTGCTAGGCAAAGTTTGCAATTTGCTGGGGGCATCACAGGCTATGCCAGTTTTGAAAATGATGATACAGAATCATCCTTCCTCTCTACAGAATGGAAATATACCTGGGAAATTCAACCTAATGGTCATAAACTAGTCTACACAATCTGGGCTTGTATCTGTGACTGCAGAATGTAATGTAGACAGTTGACAATACCTCCAGGGCTAAAGAATCAGGCCCTGGATGCAGATCCATGATCTTGAATACTACACATTCATTTTTTTTTAGTTTTTACATCTATCTGGGGGGAAAAATAAAAAGTTACAGGCTTTGTTGTTCTACTTTCACACCCCCACCCCAAAAGTAGATGGATGCACTAACAGTTTTTCAGATTGAGCAGGGATTAAAAGCGCTTCACTTAGGCACATCCTACATGGAAAAGGTTTTGGCCCCAGATTACCATAAATCCATCTTCACAAATACTTAAAAACATAACAAGAAACAATAAGACAAAATAAAGAAGACATTGAGATAAAGCAGCTATAATTTTCCATTCAAGGATCTCAGGCATTTTGTTTAATATGAAATATGCCTAATACATTTATGATATATGAAGCACTATTATTCTCATTTTATCTACTGAACACACAAAAGCAAAGAAAGCTAAAGGTACAGGTATCTTAACAAATTAGGGATGAGAAAAGCTAGGGTGTGATTTTACCACACATGCTAAACTGAGCTAGATGAGTTTGACACCCCTACCTCCCCCAAACCATCCCAGACAGGTGTAAGGAGTTTCTTACTCTTCCCCCAACAGAATCATACCAAACATTTAACATCTATGTGCAATAATAGGGAAACCCAGGTAGAGTTAACCCCTGCATTTTGCTAGGAACACGTTTGCACCTTATCACACATTATTCTTCACTACCCACTTGGGAACACTTCCCACCACATGTGGGAATATACAAACAGACTAATCACCCAAGCTAGCTGTTACACACTGTGAAAGCATACATTTGCAGAGCAATGGGTGACTAAGCCCAACTGGGTAAGGTAATAAGTCATAGTAAGTAGCTAGTACAATTTGCTGCAAATTGATTTTCTTTTATGAGTAAGACATTAGCTAAAAGAACAATTATTTAAATTTACATGAAAAATACTACAATTGCTTAGTTGTTATGTATGTAAAAAACAAACCTGAAGCACTGTTTGAGAGAATTGACTGAGTTAAGCATAGAACTGTGGCCTGAATTTAAAACAGCCACAGTGTAAAATTATTATTGTTATAATTGAAGAGGTTTTTTTTAATGTATTAAAAGAATTATGACAATTAGAATGGATTAAAATGGAAGTCACATTTTGCAAGCATTTTTAAGCTGTTTCCATTTTGGAGATCCTGGAATGGACAAAAATCTTACATTTTTGGAAAGTGTCATGAATTTTCCTCTAAAATTGTTATTGAACATATTTTCAAGTAGTCACGTGACCACCATTTTTCATTTATTAAAACTAGGCAAAAAAAGAGGAAAAATTACATGTGCTTTAAAAAAATTAACAATAGCTACATGTCTTACAAAAATGTCTTTTGATTGAAAACCATTTTCAAACAAAAAAACCCCTTTGTTTCCCAAACTCTTAAGAACAAGCAGTCTATTTAAAATATAAACACATAAAATATAAAAATATATTTAAAATCTAAACATATAAATATTTTTTATATATTTATATTTTAAATATAAATATATACACTATAAATATATTTAAAAATATAAAGATATAAACACATAATACAATGAAGCCCCATAACTTTTTCAAATCAGAAGATTCATTCTACTCTAGCACAGACCTTCGTTCTTACTGATGATGATGCTTCTGTTGATGAACAACTGGCCCACTGAAGCAATTAGGAAAACTCCCACTGATTTCAACAGGTGCCAGAATGCATCTGGGAGCAGCAATCAACATCAAGCCTTTCCTCTTACATCAGGTACTTTTTTCTCAACCTTCCCCAAGATTAAAGTCCTCTCATATCCCTGTGGCTGATCAGATATAGCCCTTGTTCTTTTTAATACTGAAAAAAATCAAAACTCAATTAGTTTTAATATGAAGCTGATGAAAACAAAGAAAAGCTTCCAATTTAATTTAGGGGTGAACCTACTTGGATATGGCTCTTCATCCTAAGAGGCAAAAGCATTCTTACTGCTCCTTTTCAAAAAATGAATCTCAAAAGATGAGTCACCTTGATTACACGTAGGATGAGAAACCAGCTAGAACTGCCTAAAATTCTGCTCCCTATCACCCCAATCTAATATGATTTAAAATAATAGGTGTTCAAACTATTAGACAAATCATTCATAATGGTTATGCACACAGCAGAGCAGGTGGCAACATTTGGAAGTACAGTGCTGGTGGCATTACACATCATTACTTCTATGCAGCAACAAAACACAATTCCAGTCACTGGAAGGAAACTGTAGATCCCTTCAGTGCTTTGTGCTGTGAACTACCACCTCATCATTGGTCTTGGGTCCTAAAGAACCATTGCTGCTTCAGTCCTGGACACTGCCCCGTTATGGGATGTAGGAATGAAAGTGAATGTCACAGCTGGAGCTTCATGTGCATCCAAAACCCTGACTTCCGCTACTCCCTTCTTTCCATCCATAGTGGAAAATTATATCTTTTACCAATACTGCTTTGCCAGTCTCTATCCCTCTATCCACCCCTTTGACCACACTCTTCAAAACAAGTTCCACTTTTCTTCTTTGGCCAAGGATTTCAATCCTTGCAGACAAAACTTTTTTTAGGATGCCAGGTTCCCTGGGTGTCAGGTTTCCTATCTTCTGTCACCCAAAAGTTCCTAAACAAACATAGAGCTATCAATCTTTATATCATCCCTAATTTACATCTATGTTTTCACCATATTCTATGTATTGTGGACTAATCAAATATGAAATAATAAATATCTGTATGAAAAATACTATATAAAATTAACTATTTTGGAACCACTCTAGTTTCACCCACTCTTCTCTTATTCTATCTGCCACCACATTCTCACACAACCTATGCTTTGTGGGCTAAAGAAACGTAACACTACTGCTATGGTTTAATCTCTCTTACCTTAGGCAAATACTATATGGTTTGGTACTTAGACATCATGCTACTACCACTTTCAGGATGTACAGATTAGACTAATGAAAAAAGTGAAATCATTGATTATTTTGATAGATTGAAAATTTAATTTCTTTAAAGTATTAGCATTTATTTTGTACAATATTGTACAAAATTTTGTTGCATTGCTACTAGTAACAAAATAAAGCCCAAGCTTCAAGCCATGGAGACTGTCAAACTTCAAAGAAAGACATGATGACAGAAAAGACCATCCTCCAGCTAGCAATGCTATTACTTACTAAGGTTTCTGACAAGGTTTTTGACAGGATCACAAATGCTTTTGAATTGGCATGTGTATGACTTCTGTCAAATACAAACACTACTCTTCCCAACACTACTCAGACTTAGTGATTCTAACTCTCTATACAGCAATATTTATTTTATTAAGCTCTAGCTAACATATTATAGCATAAGGCCAGGCCTCACTGTGGGCCTCATTCTGTGGGCCTCAGGCACTCCTAATTTCACTTACTCATTGCTTGCACAGGTGACCAAAAGTACAGAATTCACCAGTCGTCATAAGACAAATGTAAATGTAATTGAAATAAAGGGACATGGAGTCTATGGTACTGAGATACTATGTCACAGCAGCGATATACCTAGAGATTTAATATTAACAAAGAGCTCCACTCAGTGTGACCAAGCTTCAGTGTGCTTCTGTTTCTCAGTTAGCTCCTCCTAGAGAAAATCCAGGGAAGGGTTTTGGGCTAGGGACAGATGTAACACAGAAACTGGTTTAAACCTGTAACGGAACAGAAGTTCAGGGCACATAAACCACTTTCAAAATGGCCCAAACTGGTTTAAGATAAACCTGGTTGAATGCAGTATCAGACTGAACTGATTTGGGTCAAACCAGTTTATGGAACTTCTCTCCCAGATCCCTTCCTGGTTTTAAGTTAAATCAGAGTTCCTTAGCATGCTTTTCAGCCCTGGGATGTGCTCTCTGCTCTGCGGAGCCCTCTGCCCTGCCCCCAGCTGCCAGCAGGGACTTTACCATCCCCAGCAGCAAGGTGGATTCCCCCGCCTGACCCCCTCCTCCGCCAGGGAATTGACCCGGCTCCCAGCTGGGGCAGGAGAGTAAAGCCCCTGCTGCTAGCTTCCTCCCTCCACTGGGCACCAGGTGGGCATTTTCCCCCCCACCACATTCCCACCTCAGCTGGCCCACAGGCCAAGGAGGGGGTGTGGCTGGAGAATTGCTACAGATCCCAACTCCGGTGAGAGGAGTAAAGCCTCCACTGTGGGCTCCACCCCTCTCCCCGGTGGGGCATCCTCGGGTCGGCCCAGAGCCTATGGGAAGGCTGGCACTCAGACAACAGAGGCCCCCAAAGCACTCCCCGCTGAGTCCACCACCCCCGAAGAAGTTCCGGTCAGGGCAGCAGTGGGCTGCGCCAGGACCTGCTGGGCTGCAGGCCGCACTCATCAGGGAACCCTGTGCTGCAGGACAGTCTGGGGCAGCAGAGTTGCAGCTGGCTATGTGAGGGCCCATGTCAGCGGTGCTGCCATTCTGCCACACAGCTTGGTGGGTGGAGTGGGCCAGGAGCCGCAGAGGCTACACCAGGCAGGGCTGATAGGCACCAGGCACTGGCTCCAGTCATGCAGGAGGGGAAGACTCACACAATGCCCGCAAGGAGCTCAGGGCAGGGTCTGGCTCCTGGGTGGGGATCAGGCACTGGGCAGCCGCAATGCTCTGACCCCCATGGAATGGGGGTGAGAAGGAATGGGAGGAGACTGCCATTTTTCCTCTCCACTCCCTTCTCGGCTGGCTTGTTCTAGGGCCAGGGAGAAAATGTCACCAGGTGATCAGCCCAGCTTCCAGCTGCAAGGAAGCCCACATACAGCCCGGATGATCACCCAGCCACACCCCTGCCCCAGCCAGTTGGACAGCTGAGGATGGGGTGGGGGGAGGGAAAACTGGTCCCCATTATAGGCTTCTCACCCTCTGTGTCAGGCTCAGCCTGGCTAGAGGTCCAAAACTAGGCTGTGGGGAGGGCATTTTTGGCCCCACGCCCTTCCCATCTGGCCTGACAGCTGACCAGGGGGCATAGCCGGGTGATCACCCCAGCTTCCAGCTTGTGTGGGGAATAAAGCCCTCACTGCAGGCTTCCCTGCAGCCGGGAGCCGTGCTGATCACCTGGCAATGCCCCCTGCTAGGCCAGCTAAGGTGGGAGTGGGGACAAAAATGGCACCCCCCGCCTGGCTTTGGATCCCCAGCCAAGCTGTGCCCAGCACAGGGGGTGGGAAACCCACAGTGGGGGCCATTTTTCCACTCTCTCTTCCTCCTCAGCTAGCCTGCCAGCCAAGGAAGAGGAGGCATGGCTAGGTGATCTGTCCAGCTCCTGGCTTGGGCAGGGGAGTAAAGCTCCCACTTCAAGCTTCCCTATGGCCTGGAGCCAGATCAATCACCTGGCCATGCTCCCTGCTCAGCTGGTAGGCCAGCTGAGATGGAAGTGTGCAGGAAAAACAGTCCCCACTGAGGGCTCACCCATCCCTGCACCTGGCATAGTGTACCTGGGGGTCCAGAACGGGGGGGGCATTTCCCCCCCGCCACTTCCTCCTCAGCCGGTCCACTGTCCAAGGAGAGGACATGGTAAGCTGATCAGCCTAGCTCCTGGCTGTGAGTTTGGGGGGGGAGGGGGGATAGAAGAAACATCTTGCTGAGGGCTCCCCCATACTAGGGAGACTCCAGCTGGAGGTCCAGTGCCAGGGGGAGGGGAGGGTTTCCCCCCACACCCCCTCCACAGCTGGCCCAGACTAAAGAAGAGGTATGGCTAGGGGGACCTGCTCTGGGCATGAGGAGAGGGGGAAGAAGAGACCCGCTGGGGGCTCCCCCCACCCCATGGTGGAGACCCTGGCTGGGGTCCAGTGCCAGAAGGAGGGGTGGGTTTCTCCCCAGACTCGCTCCTCAGCCAGCCCAGACTGAGCATGGTTTGGAGCATCAGGCTCTGGGCACCAGGAAAGAGGGAGAAACAAGCCCACTCCCCCTCCTCCTCCTCCTCCTCCTCCTCCTCCCCCCCCTCTCCAGTGCTGGGAGTCTTGTGGGGGGGGGTTCCCCCACACCCCTTGCTCAGCTGATTGGCAGCTAAAGAGGGGGATGGCTGGGGAAATCCTGCAACTCCTAGTTCTCTGCACTGGCCAACAGGCTGGGAGGTGATTTCTAGCACTCCCTGGTGCCTGGTATGGGCCACTGCAGGGGTCTGATGTCTTTTACTTTTGAAAAACAAACACCTTCTTATTGGTTCAATTCAAGCAGTTTACCTACGGAGACTGAATCCATTCAGACTCGGGCTTTTTGACTCTGTCCCCAGCCTTGGAGAGTAAAGCTATTCTTCATTTGCCAGCATATACCATGGACACATCGCATACCTGGTAACAGTGTACCAGTGAAGATTAGAGATAGTAGTATTACCTGGTGAAAGACACATACTGACAACACAATTTGTCAAATGTGTGGGTTCAAACTCTGTTTACATGACATGAATGGTTCTACTGACTCCAAGCGAACAAGTCTTATATGGAGTGCAAGCCACCTTTGACCCATTCTACAATATTAAGCACACATGATTGTTTAAAAAAAATGCAGGGATGTTGATCTGAGTTTTACTGAGTTCTTGGGAGAACAGATATGAAACAGTCTTTCAATCAGAGTAGGAGGGCAAAAGTCACTGCTTTTAAGATTGAGCCCAATTATTTTTTTATGCTGATTATATGGAACAGTGTTAGCAATAGCAAGGGACTGGATTCAGTAACTCAGGTGGTTTCCTCCAGTCCTATGCAAATACTGATGTTCTTCAACAAAAGGAAAGATATATTTTATATATATTTTATATATATTTATATATGAGACCCCAAATACTAAAAGAATGCTGAATTACAGCTCTTTGTTTCTATAGATCTCACTAGATGTGGAATCCACACAGCCAAAGAAAACCCAGAGATTACTGGACTATTTTCATTACTGAAGTTTCAAAGAGCATGATACCTAGCACTTAGAACAAGGCACTTTAGAGAGGAACCAGACTCCCGGGTCCTGTTCCTGGTTAATAGCTTGTGTGTCCAAAGTCTCACAGAAAATTAGATGAACTATTTCATCCCTATATGCTGAACACCACGCAAAAGAGGTTTTGTGAGGCTTAATTTATGTTAACTAAGCATACAAGATCGTGCCCCCCATCCCCCTCAAATTAGTATATTAAATGTAAAGATGTACTGTTCTGTGACCTTTTTTACTAATCCATTTAATCAAAACTCAGCCAGGTCAAAATGAAAAACAAGCATAGTTTTCTCTAAATCACAGAGGAGCCATATACTGTGGACCTGATCCTGTATTTCTCATTCAAGCAATATTGAAGTTCAAGTTCAATATTAAGTTCAATATTGAAGTTTCCCTTCTGCTTGAACAGGAAAGTCAGGATAATAATATGTGCCTCAGTTAATTAATAGCTATATGTATGTCACCAATTGTTATAGTTTGTTTCTCCCCTCAAATATACATATATTACTCCCACTAGATGTATATTTCATATACATATATTACTCTCATTAGACAACTTAAAATCATCTCAAGTTACAAAACAGATTCCAAGGCAAGAATATATATGACAGGTTGAAAAAGAATTTAATTCAAATACAGATAAAAATATTAATCCAGTTTTTATTTTTTTTAATTAACCACAACCAATAGTTCTGGATTCAGTTTCATCTCATCAGATTTGTCTAGCTCTTTGTCACATCTAATGTGGAACAACTAAATTTAAAAGAGGGCTACGTTAAAATGTATCTCCTGTTAAAGCTACAAAGAAAGCAAACCCACCATAATAACCTTATAGTTAAAATCCAAAAGCTTCTCACAGAAGCCTGAAATCTCTGCAGAACGTGAGTATTTTAAAAACAGAAACTGAAATTCAGGCACCCTTGTCCAGCATGCTCCTCACACTCAAAACTGACAAACTGAAAATCATCCTTGAAGAGAATATAAAGGAAAAAATAAGAGATAGGCAGATTTATTATTAAAAACACACAACTGGAAATCCAAAAGACTCTGTATTTTATTGATGTTATGATCACAAAGCTTAGTCTGAGCATCAGCCATTTCCATTTAAGTTTTTACCCTTTTTGTTAAATGGCATTTCAGACCCTTACATGCTTACTGCTACTATCATGATTAAAAATGTATCATATATTCTTTAAAAAGTCCTTGGCAGATAGGCTGCTCCAAATACCATTTTCAATTGCCACAATATGTATAGAACTTCTAATTGAGTTAAAAGCAGTGATTCTCAACCAGAGTGCTATGAGATCCTTTCAATGGTGTTATGCAGTGTTACAACTGTTAGATATGAAAACATGAGTATGAGTCACAAGATAAACACAAAGATTTAAAACAGGAATCCAGAGCGTTAAAAACTCTGGCCTGTTGTGCCTTTCTGAGTTCTCAGCAATATAAACATTGCTCAATTATTTTTACGTAGTGAAAAAACAAAGGGTGACTTAAGTCTATAAAGGTTCAGAACCACTGGGTTAAACCAAAATTAATTTCTCTTACTTTCCCTTATGTCCTCTATCATTACTGTGGTCTGATGAGTGGATGTGCCATAGAGGGGGAATCAAGAGACCCAGGTTCTGGTCCTTGCTCTGCCACTGATTCCCCACTTCAACTTGGGCAGATCACTTTAACCTCTGTCCCTCAGCTTCCCCATCTGTAGAATGAAAATCATGGTCCCTGTCCTCCAGTAGGGTCTGCTCACTAGGTTCCCACTGTAGTATGATGTCTGGCCTAGAACCACAAGTTTGGTCACAACCATGACTTCATAACAAGACCCATGACTTTCCGAGGGATTTTAGAATAGAATACTGTCATCCCAGACAGCCGTACTGACTGAGCAGAACTACCACATTCATTTGGGAAAGATTTGGTGCTCCATATGTTTACTTTAGTGAAGCAGAAGTTTAAAGGTTTTAAAACATTTAAATATTACTTAAGCGTTCAAATATTTTTATTTTCAAATTCAAGATATGCATCTGATTTTTTTCCATAATTACATGATTAAGATATTGTGTTGAATAACTTTTCCTCTTTAACCCCACAATGACTTTAGCCTTTTTGCCAGGATAATAATATTGCCATAACCATCCTAACCTTCCTTTGTAAAGTGTTTTGAAATATAAGGATGAAAAGTGTTATGTAGGTGCCAAGTATTACATTTATTTATGTATTTATTTATTATTATTTATATTACTACCCAACAAAGGATTTTTAATAGATATAGTAAGCAATTTAGCTAGTTAACAACTCTTTTAAGGTGATATACACCTATTTCACTTGCTCCACTTCTACTGCTTTCTGTAATGACAAGCTCTCTCACATCCACACTAAGCTTTTGGCTTTTTGTTTCTAGAGACATTACACTCTATTCTGTTATAATAATGCCTTCCCTTTATATTCAGAAGTCTCAGCTCTCAAGTTACAAAGAGCCTAAAGGAATTATGCTGATAAAGAGAAATACTACTGTCCATAATACATGCTGTGCTGTAGTTAAAGAATACCACATTTAGAAGTAATCTTGCTCAAAATTTCTTATTCTCTCACCTCATCTTTCATCATTTTCTTGAGCACATGAAAGTGAAGTCATGGCTCTGCTGAAGGGCAGAACAAAGGCCTCTACAACGTAATCATCAATGAAGATGTTTAAAGAACACTCACAGGGCATATCCCCATGAGTAGGAATGCGCGTTTCCCTGAGACAAATAGCAAATAGTCCTTGGGGACTCTGGAGCATGGCAAATTGCTCAGACTGGGGTAGGAGAGGCCGGTGTCAGCACCTGGGCTGGCCACCTTTCAGGTAGTTGAAGGCTATTATTAAATCCCCACCCAAGAGTCTTCTCTTCTCTAGGCTAAATAACCCCAGTCCTCAGCCTCTCCCCATAAGTCAAGTGGTACATGCTGCAGTCATCTGTATCACCCCGCTTTTTTGGCGCTTTTTTTTTTTTTACACCAGGATTTCCCAATGTCAAAAAACCCCCACCACTATGCTATTTAGCAGCATGGTGAACACGTGCATGTGCAGTGCATGCAAAACCACAAACCATACATGCACACTTGTGCCCTCCCTATAGATCACTTCAAAAACCCTTTTGTCCATTAATATAAAAAAATCCACAGCAGGAAAACAATTTTGCTTACAACTAATAAATTAGATATTAACCATGTCATAACCTCAGTATGTAAAAGTGGCTAACTGGCTAAAAAAAATAAAAGCCAATAGCCAAAAGTAAAGCCAACAGATAGGATTTAAAAAAAAACCAGCCTTGAGGGGGTAAAGAGAGAACAAAAGTAAAGAATATATAAATCTTCTTGATGGCCTTGATCCCATACGTAAGCTTGGAGAATTTCCACATGCTCCTGTAGGTTAACCTTCCATGCGCAGAGTCCAACACACTTAGAAGATCTTGCAGAAGCAAGACATGATAAATCTTTTCATGGCCTACAAAATAGTTGATTTGATCTAGAGAAGACCAATCATATGAGATGCTGAATGCCTCTTGAAAAATCAGTAAGGCTTGAAGGCCTTCATCTTCTCATAGGACTGGGTCCCAATTGCACAGAGCCTTAACAATAAGGGACTGAAAGAACTGGCAGTGTGCTATAGCTGTTGTATGCGAATTTTGGGGAAAACCAATTTAATGGTAGATAAGATTTTACAGGTTCTTCAGAGCAGAGACTTGCTTCCAGTGTTTGGAAAGCACTTAGCATGTTCTGAGTGTTTCTGCATGCTATAAATAGCAGTAACAAAATGAACTTTCTCCAGGGAAGGCCTGGAGTAGCCACCACATATCTGAGAGACCATGGAGATATCCAATAATAACCCTTTCCCCTGCCGCTGGCATTAGGAGAATGAACCATCACTGACAACTCAAATTGACAGCACTGCAGTTGCCTTCAAAACCCGGAGGGCTGTGTCTGCTACAACGGACAGCAACTTCCACTTCAGCTGTTCTACTCAAGTGCTGCCACTTCATCCTATGATCATACTTTTAATTTAGAGAAAATTTATCATTGTGCCAGAGACTGTCATTGTGGTAGTTTTTTCCTTCCTGGAGAATGGATTTCAGTTTATATGAACACTATTTAAACAAATATGAAAAGTACTAACAGGATCTATTTTTGCGAACATCAATGTTTGCATAAAGATTTGAAAATATAAAAAGTGGTAAGTAAGGGCCAAGCTGTTTGTTATAGGTACTGAATTTTGAACAGACTTTATTTTCATTGCTAATAATGAGATGAAAAATAAGATCATATTTAACTCAGTGATACACAGAAACATTTTGTTGTATAGGGTACTTTAAATGCTTCCACTGAAAGAATATGACGTCAATATCAGCTGAGGATGGAGCCCTAGTATCAGGGGCCCTAACAACCTGAGCTAATTGACTAGTGGGCCACACCTACTTGGGGCTTTGACTGACAGCTTTAACTTCAGTTAGCCACTGTCTGGGCTTCCTGACTGGGTGCTGGGAAAGCAGCTTCTTTATTCAGCTCCAGACTCTGGGCTACCCAACCATTCCTGCTGAAGGTCTGCCCTGGAAAGCCTCTGTGATTTGGCACTCCTGATCCTAATTGGACTCTGTTCCTGGATCTAATTGGGCTTTGGATCCCCTCCTGGATCTGTTCCCTGGTTTCCTGACCCTCCTTGCTTGGTTCCTGCCTCTGGTTTTTGGGTTCTTCCCTCGGGCCCCGGGAGAGGCATGTCTGGGCCAGGGGTTAGTGAGGAGCTAGTTAGGGAACTACTGGAGAGGCTGGACGTGTTCAAGTCCGCTGGTCCG
>JAGPOW010003648.1:18137646-18235242 GCA_030014935.1 Caiman crocodilus | reverse complement strand
GATAGGTACTTGGCTGGGGTCCTGTGACCCTGGCACTCGTTCCTGCCATTAGCAGGGGGTCAGACTAGATGGCCTGCTCTAGGCCCCTTCTGACCCTAGATACTATGATACTTAGTGCTTCTGTTTAATGTTGGGCTGAATAAAAACATACACACACAAAAAAAGTAAAAGCTGGGTAGAAAGAGCAAATCTCTATGTTTATTTATCCATGAAAATCAGTGTCTAGAAGTTTTCAAAAAGAGTAAACAGGAAGGGGAAGAGGATGCACTGCACTACAAGTACTGCGGCATTGAAGTCAGTTCTCATGCCGACAGGATAAAAGAACATGTAGAAAGCAAGCAACACATTAAAATTAAAGAAGAATGTGAGATTAGGGATAAATAGGCCATATCTGGAGCCTTTAACAGGGCATTAATGAAAGGGAGAACCCAACATGACTGTGTTAATGAATTTGTGCGTGCTGTTTGTTTTGCTGGCCAAGAACTGTTTCTCGCGGAGGGACCAATCGATGAATTTGTGTGCAACAATACTGTCCAGCAGCAAAAACTCTTCCTAATGCAGACAACCTCATTTGTAAGTACCTGAGAGAAAATGATGAATCACTAGTATCTAAAGTGAATGAAAGAATTAATGGAAATGTGGTGTCTAGTTTGATTTTTGAAGAACCCCTTATGCGTTGGACCGCCCAATTCTCTACCAACTGATTTGGGAAAATGTGGCCACCACTAACACAGATTCTGTCTCCTATATGGCTAAGTTTCCACAGAAGATAAACCTCAATCAGAAACCGGAGCTATGATGAGTTACTTGTCTTGCTCATTTAATTCATGTTGCACTATCATCAGCAACAGCTATTGAAGAAATGAGAGATGTGCAATCTTTCGTCGTTAGATTTGAGGATGTTTTCAAGCATGCCAACAAGCTTATGGCTTTGTTTTATAAAGGGTGAGACAACTGCAAGACTGCCAATTACTGACTCCTGGTGTGCCGCATCGGTGGATGAGTTCCTACCTGGCTGCGTGTCATGTAAATAAGGCATGGACTGTGCTGATGTGTATTTTAGATCATCTCAAATTTGTTGGTGCTAAAGCAGAAACTCTGAAGAAACAGGCAAATAATCCCAGTGACTGCCAGATTATGAGCACCAAGGTCTTGTTCATTGTTGAGAACTTGGATTTGCTGTCTGAAATGCAAAAAGCACCTGAGTTCTCCCCTGCTGCCGCCAACAAGACATTTACCAATACAGATGTTTACTGCACACTGACAACCAAAATATCACCTGAATTGAACAAAAAAATGCAACAGAAACTTACGGCAAGAAAACACAACTGTTTTTTTAAATCCTTCCAACCTTGGAACAAAAAAGAACCAAAAAAGTTTTGAAAGACTTCAACACTGTTCTCTGCAAAAAATGGCAAATGACTGTAACACATCATTTGAACCCTGCAAGTGTTTAGCACCGAAGATTCTTTTTGGAATGTCATCCAGGTGTTGAACCCCTTCCTCAAGGTGAATTTTGCAGCAGACTATGACAACTATGCCAGAGTGTTTCAGCCAATTGCCACCAAAGATGAAATTTCGCCTCTTAAAAGGGAATATACTACCTACATGAACATGCCTATCCCTGACAATGTGGAACTGTACATGCTGGCTTTTTGGAATACCCACCAAGACACACTTCCCAACTTTAGTAAAGTTGCACGATGAGCTTTGAGTGTACCACCTCTCTGGATCAGTGGATGTAGAACGCTTATTTTCAAAACTGGACTATATCCAAAAGAGCAAGAGGCTCACCATGAGTGAGAATACACTTAAAAAAAAATGCAAGCCTATGCAAACCAGGATTTCTGGAAAAACTATTAGTTTTGATGGGACACAAAAATTACATTTGTAAATAAAAAGTTTAGCCTAAACTTACTGTTTTTCATTCTTTTTCTAATAATTCAAAATCATTTATGAAAACCTGAGTTTTTACACAAAAAAATCTTAAGAAAAATATTGTTGGACAAAAGTTGGACTGTACTTTTATTTTTTTAAATTATTGTTCATGGATACCATAGGAAGTTATGACAGTAGGATGATGATGCTTCTGGTGAGTACAACTATTTCTTGCTATAATACCAGTATAGAAACTGTTTAAACATGTATTTGAATTGTCACCATACTAAAAAGTAAATATGTATAAATGTATTATTATTTTCCCCAAATTAAACATTCTGTTTTTTCCTTTCTTCCTTTTATCCTGATTTCAGCATGGTTCTTATGTTTGGAAGATAAACCTCAAAAAAATTCCAGGAATTTTCTTTTGAATTTAAAAACTGAAAAAGGCGGAACACTATGCACAAGTAGCTATTCATGCCCCATCCATCATGACCAAACATCCCTGAACAGAATTAAGGTGTTGTCAGGACAGCTCATCTCCCCATGCTCCCAACTCCCTGCAAGGTAGTGTTGGCAGAAGCGAGCTTCCACTCCTTCCCCTATCTTCTCTTTCATGGCTCCCTACAGCAGTGATCAAAACAACAAGCCAGCAATGGCTTTACCAGGGTATTTTCTCTTTTCAGCTACCAAAGAACAGCTCATTCTGGAGTGGCCACAGGATTGAGTCTGCCCTTCCAATCATCCTGAACCCATGCCCAACAGCAGCTGGTGAACAAGGGGAAAATTAAAAAACCCTACCAGGATTATACTGCACTTGCTCTGTGGCCCTCCCACCCCCCTTCTCCTGATGGTGTCCTACCTCACAAACAGAACAACAGTAATCACATCCGTTTCTCCTGTCACATGGACCACCGCGCCTCTGTCAGAGGGTGCCAGAAATAAACGTTTCTCTTCCCACGGCATAAGGGACAGCAACACAAGATAATAATGGTTTTGTTCTCCATCAAAATGGCATAGATTCCTTCCAACCTTCCACTAGCATGTTATAGTTAAGCTGGCACAAGAAGCTTAAACCAGTTTTTAAATGGAATGGGTGCACATCATTAAAACCCATGTTGACAGCATGGCTGAGACCCTGGAGCCCAAGGTTAATTCTTATATGACCATACACAGTAATGCTCCAAAAGCCTGAGAATATGGAGAGAATGTATGGCATAACAGAAGTCAACAGGCTCCTAACTAAACAGGAGCCAACAGAAGATGGGAGCTTGAACATATCAATGAGGACCAGTTTTCATACAGCAGGGTCCCACAGTGGAAAAACAGGCAAGAAAAAAGAGAAGGAAGTCAAGAAGACACTGAGGGCAATGAAAACCTGCCATTATCTCCCACTGCTGGTATGGATTCCAGGGCTTCTGCCTTCCTCTCAGAGACCAGGAAACAACCAAGCAACTTCTCTCACTTTGCTTTGAAGTTGAATACCACAAACACCTGTTCTCCAAGGGATTTTAGCATCCCCCCCAGTAATTTCAATCTATAACACTACCAGTGATCAAACTGGCAATCCTCTTGCAAATGGATAACTGCAAGAATAAGTGTGTTCTGCGGACTAACCACCCAGGGAATGGAATGCCCCAGTGAAGACTTGGTGCAGGGAGAAGTCCACTTGATAATGTCCACATGTACATTTAACAATATGTCAACAAAGATACCTTGGTTTTAAACTGTTCTTAGAAGGCACACTAAAGAACCTAAATCAAACCTTCTGATACTCCATAAGGTATGCATTTCTGTATTAAAGAAATCTACCTACAGAAAGGCCTGTTGTCCCCGTCATTGTTGAGCATGCCCCACAAAACACAAAGTGTGTCACCTAAGCAGATTACCTGGGGTAACCCCTGGACACCCCTCAGAAATGCTATAAGCAGAAAAGAAAAGTTCATTTACTCACAATAAAGTAATGCTAAGCTTAACATCTCATTTCCACATACCCCTATCACTCCCTGTTTCACACAGGAACCATTGTGTGCAATTAAGTTCCAGAGAAAGAAAACTACAGGTGACACTTTTAGGCAAATGCAAAAATCTGTCTCTCTCACAATATGTATTTGGACAATTCAGCATCTCTGTCAATGTACTTGTCAGGGGTGGAGGCGGTACATAAGTAATAGAAAATGACAAGTGATATGTGAGTAACAGAAATGACAAGATATTGATATCAGGCTACAAATATTTATTTGAGTAAATTTATGCACAACTTTTCAAAAGGTTTTTAAAGAAACAAGTTAGATGGGAACCTCACAAAAACATAATCAGCAGCAGCAATCCCTCATAGTCAAGGATGACTGTCTTCCATGATTGCCTTATATTAAATAAGTTAATTATACATTTGAACAATATACCTACAAGGTCTGCCCTAGCCTGACATTAGAAGGGAGGCAGTTAGTGGCCTTTTCTTCTCCTCTCCTTTCCAAAGAGGGAATGATTGTGGCTGCAGAATGGCTGCTCTTGGCTCACTCTCCTTTTGAGTTAATGCCCTCTGCAAATAACTCCCCTATGCAAGAGACACCTGTTTCCTCAATAGATTCTCCTCACACACACAATGCTTGCTTCCCAGTAAGAAACACTCCTCCACAACATTTGTACCCGGATACACATCCTGCTACCCACTTTTTCCCTGACACCTTGCATGCATGCTCTTTTATTGGCACCATGCTGGGGAAGCAGCCTCTATTATCAAACGCCCCACACAACTCTCTGTCCAAAAGTGTGTGGGCTGCATTTTCCAGTCCTAGTAACCTGAAAATAAAATGCAAACGAATGTGGATAAGAATGAGCAAAGGATAAGATAACAATTTAATTTGGATTTATTTTTAAAAAGCAAGGTTTGATATTATCCTTATCATCATCAGCATCATCATTACCATCATATAACAACAACAACAATATATTTTCTAAAGAGACTGAATACAATCAATAAAGACCAGAGAATCCAACACCATACTGTCCAGGGAGCTTCAGCTGAAGGGACAATTCTAGTTCTGCCCCAGCTATCCTAAGAATTTTATTCTCTATGTGGATTTAGTTTCCCCTCCTCTAATGAAGCATCTAGATCCTAGATGTACAGGGAAAGGTTCACTTCCTGTCATCACACTGGGAACAAGATGTAGGGGTCATGTAAAAGTAGTGACTCCCTGAGCGAAATACACCAAGGATCAACCATTCTTTCCTCATCCCTGCAACTTAAAAATCCATAGAGTACTGATAAGGACTAAATAAAAAGACTGCGCACCTGACTCTCATCTATGCTTTGACAGAATAATGAGATGTTATAAATTAAGACCACTTTATAAGTTTTACACTTACACTTACTTCAAGGGCAGTTTAAAGGGACCTTAGTATACATGAACATTGATAGGGCCTTACAAAAATCTAGATGAATTACCTTCCAACAAAAGGCAGTTTAGGAATCAAGTGCATTTGTCTTCGAGAGTTTGGATCCTTTGGGATTATTTCCTGAAAATAAACCTCAGTAATGGTGGGGGGGAGGAGACGAGGAAGCTTTGTGTATGGTCAGAGCTGAATGCAAAAAGAAATGGATACTCTTGCAGCAGATCTTCATGACTCCTTCTTTGAGTCCTAAATAGGGGTGTACCAATAGAGATTGTGGGGGCCAATACTGATAGCTGATTTTTAAGGAGACATATCAACCTATACTGATCCGATTTCTGATACAGTTGTATGCAGCTGATAAGTCTGTTGTGGTGAAAGTGGAGGGAAGGGGAGTGGGGGGGCAGATCAAGGCCCGTGCTATGAGGGAGGGTGTGGGGCTGGGGTAGACGCTGCCCCGCCAGAGCAGGGCAGGTATGGGATGGAGCTGCAGCTCGTCCAGGGAATGCAGGTGGGGCAGCTCCTGCTGCTCATCTGGGAGGGCACAGGGTTGGGGGGGAAGGGGGGAGCATGTGACCCTGGATCTGCACTAGGTGAGCTGGGCAGGCTGCAGCACTGTGTTTGGGACAAGTGGCAGCAGCACTAGGAAGGGGGCTGCAGCCACCCCAAATTTCGCTGTAGCCCACCTGTAGCCCCCTCCCAGTGCTGTTGCCTGTCCTGAGCGCAGCACAGAGCAGGCCCTGGCCCCAAATGCAGCCTGCCTGGCCCACCCCGGACAGATCAGAAGGCACACACCTCTCTCCTCCTCCCCTGCCCCAGAATGAGCAGCAGCTCCAGCCCATGCCCATGCCCATGCCCACCCCCCCAGCTGGCCAGCACCTACCCTAGCGCCAGCCCCATCCCCTCTCTCACAGTGGGGGGTGTTGATATGCCCCTCCACACCTCTTTTGCCACAACAGATTTACCAGCTGCACACAGCTGGGCTCTGCTCCTCACTGCCTGCATGCTGCACAGCAACTGCACACACACGGGCATTTATTGGCCAAATCAACAGACACATCAGGCCGATTTCTGATATAGTCAATATTCCTTATATCAGTGCCAATCCAATATCAGATGGATGTACTGGTGCACCTCTAGCCCTAAATTAAAAAAGACGACCAAAAGGCAAATCACTTTTGAAACTACAGCCTTGGGGCTCTCTGAAAAGATAGCTCTTTAGCTGGTAACTTGAAAAAAACAAAACAAAACAAAAAAACAAGACAGCCCAGGTGAACAAATTACTTAACAAACAACTCAAACAGAATGGATCTAATAAGGCTCTCCATTCATTCTTCAACATTACCTGAATGAAACCTGGTACTGGAGCATTATTGGAGGCCCTTATTTATTTGGCAAACTCCCTCTGATTTTGGAATATCTATACAGCAATGTGCTGGAGTACTGGCAGAAGTCAAAAGGAGAATGTACAGAATGAAAAACCTCACTGAAAGACTAAAAAAAGGAAGCCAATTAATTAAGGCATGTAACAGAAGTTTTCCAATATCTGGGTTTCTACCTGAGAAATGACAAACCATAGTGGAATACCAAGGTACCTCTCAACATCTGCCCACATGAAGTGCGCTAAGTCTACAAGGTAGCTGATAATTTTCTAACTGCTCGCTCTTAAAACTCTAATCAACAAGGAAAAAACAAGCTGTGTTGTTTCTGTCTCTTAGTGGTACAACACTGTCATCATCTGTACTAAATACTTTATATTCAGAACTCAACCAGTGATTTTCTTGTTGATGTGCAAGGCAAAATACAATCTCTCTCATACTTCCATTGCTGAAATGGCTCTAATAACCTTCCATATAAGACTTATTTGAGATTTAATTGTGGCAAAGGCCTCATGCATGCTGCCCCTTTGTAAAGAAATAAATTTCACCCAAAATGAACTGGAATGAAAGCTTAATTTCATCAGGTAGACAAACAGCTATGAGTTCAAAAAAGCTTGGAATAAACATTCTGTGTCGGTAGGTTATTTCTATGGTTGCATCAGTTCAAAATGAGTGATTTTTCTTTTTTGAAAAAAACAAAAAAACAAAAAAAACAAGAATCCAAACTTAAAAACAAATGAGAGCACTACCAAATCTACCAATGTTTTTAAATGACAATAACTGTGCAATAATCACATGAGCGTGAGTTACAAGGAACATTAGAAACAAATACCACACTAGAGTTTTCTACAACTAGAATGCAATTATTTGACTATCCCCAATTCCCAAAGAAATACTTAACTACTTATTAGCCTGATAATGAAGTCCAGTCATGAGAAACTGTGTTAGCTAGATGTGACGTTTCTGGCCTCCTGAGGAACACCAATGATTGTAAATTAGCTAGCCCAACTGAGAGAGGAAGTGCCTGTGTTGTACTGGATTATGTATCAAAGCTAATCTGCTTAGTTTTCCACAAAACTATGTGCACCTCACAGGGATGGATCTTGGAGGGGACGGGGGTGAAGTGGTGCAGCTGCACCCCTCTGATTCCTGCTTCATCCAAACTCTAACTCAGGTGTGATACTTGGGTTGGGGTGGAGAAATGACTGACAGTGAAGTATCTGAGACACTGTCAAGATGCTCATATTCTGTTTTGTGAATCTGAATAAAATATGGACATTTAACTATAATGACAACAGTACTCATGACAATACCTTTTGACTATTTTGACTATATTTTACCTACTTTGTTGTGTTTTTTTAAACTTTATAATATAATCTGGCAAATTAGCGCACATTCCTATAGTTATATTTGTCTCTGCTTTGCTCTTAAACTAAATAATATAGGGCTAACCCCTAGCATATAAGTAAAGCATCAAGTTTCTCTTTAATTGGAGAAAAATGTGCACTGTACTATATGCGATGATGTGCCACACATGCTGCACCACCCGCTTTTCAAACTCCTAGATCCACCCATGGTTCCTCATCTTTTGGTGGGACACCCCTCTGCTACTGATTTGCGGTAGCAGAGAAGCTGCTTCAACTTCTACCAACTACGCAAAAAGTCACACAAACTCCCAAAGAACTATAGCTGAGTAGTCTCATCTTCTGAGTTTGGGAAGGCAAAGGGGAATGGGAAGAAAATAACTCCTAACAGTCACAAGTACCCAGGGCAAGGGGGTGGATTCTTTCTGGACCCAGAAGTGGCAACCAGCAACACCCAGAAACAAGAGATAACAAGCAACCTCCACTCTGCGTTGTCACCTGGGGAGCACAAACACAAACGTATGTTGTAAATATCTGAATTGCCTTCCACAAGCTACACATGCTTATTTCTCTCAGCCTCTCAATACAGGGCTTGCCCTCCAAGCTCTTTTTCAGTTTTGTCACTCATCTCTGGACCCAGGACCACACACAGGACTCTAAATGAGACCTAACCAGTGCCAAACAGTGGCAGTCTCACCTCACATATCTTATAGTCCTGTGTGAAGCAACAAGTATTTGCTTCGGATTCAGCTGATTCGGAGGGACAGTGATTTGATTCAGTGATTCCAATTACTGTCCCAATTCAATTCAGCTGAATCGGATTCAGAGCTTCGGTGCCAATTCAGAGACTCAGCCACAGACAGTCCTTGATGACGCTGGACACAGCTGCCTCTAGGCTGGCAAGTCTGTTGTGGTGGGTGGAGTGGGGAGGAAAGGGTGGCGTGCAGTAGCAGGAGCCCCCCTCCCTATGTCCCATGCCTCTCCACCCCGGATGGGCAGCTTGTCCCAGCCCCAATCTCTCCCTTGCTGGGGGGGACGTTGATCTGCACCCCAATGTCCCTCCCCCGCCCACCACAACAGATTTACCAGCTGAAGACAGCTGTGTCCAGTGCTGTTGAGAACTGCCTGTATAGTCTAGGGCCGAATCTCCAAATCTCTCCAAATCAATTCAGAGGCTTCTGATTTGATTTAGACCTCTTAATGGGTCTCCTAATTCGATTTGGATTCAGAGATTCGGCCGCTGAATTGGGCCAAATCTCTGAATCAAATCAGCTATCAAAGCTTTGCACAGTTTTAATATCTTATACCTAGTACTTCCATTGATACAGCCCAACTGCATTTGTCTTTTTCTTTTTTGCAGATGTATCACATTGCTGACTCATGTTGAGACTGTGATCCACAAACACCCCAGAATCCTTCTCAGTTGTACTGCCTCCCAGCCAGTTACCACTCATCATGTATACGTGCTTTTGACCATTCTTCCCAAGATGTAGCACTTGCTTGCATTCAGCTTCATATTCTTGTTGCTAGCCCAGCTTTCCAATTCATTAAGATCTTTCTAAATTCTACTCCTATCCTCTAATGTGTTTGCAATCCTTTCTGTCTTATTCATAAAGCAGCTTGGCAAACCTCAGGGCAAACCCCTCCTCCTAAAAAACAACCACTAAGGAAGATACTTCTGAAAGACTTAACGGACATGCACAGACAGCATGAAAGGAAGTTACTATCATGATAGCAAGGGATCTCTCAGGAACCACTAGCAGCCTAGTCACAGATCAGAGCAGGCTAATTTAACAAGCTGAGAATCAGGGTAAATTTGCCCTCATGGAGATCCATAAAGCCACAGGCTAGACTGCTACCGGTGTCCAAGAAAGCTGGGTTAAAGCTAGGTTAGATACCTCAAATGCTACGCTCCAGTCACTTTTATGACCTCAGCACAGACAAACATATGGAATGCCATATGAGCATACTGGCCAGACAGACTTCCTAAAATGCTGTAAGCTTGGGGGTAGGAAAGGGATATACTGAAGCACTTGCATTATACTTGTGCTACTGTGATCTGGGCCCCATATACAATATGGTTATACTTCACTATTTACTACCTTTTTTTGCCAACTTGCTACATACCATAAAGCTCTGTTTGTGCTACATAAAAACTGCCTCTTTTTGGCCAACTGGAGCGTCTCTACCTACAGTTTTCTCTCCTGCAGTTTTCCCCCTTTCTCCAGCTGCCAAATTTCAGCAGAAATTGCTGAAATTGTTTGCTTGCTCCCATGCTGCTCCTTTCAGAGTTGACGAGGCAGCAGTTCTTCCAACCTGCAGACACCAGAATCTGCAGATACCGGAGCAGTCCTCCAGACCAATCAAACCTTCAGTCACAATGCTAGACATTCTGGTCAGGTAGGAAGGCATGCATCTGCTCCCCTCTTTTCCATACCTAAGGAGCCTGGTGAAAGGGCAGGCTGAAGAAGTAGGTCAGTTACTGGCTAAGGGGGCTCCAAAATTTCTGGAGATAATGAAAAGTTTGCAAGGGAAGGCTGCTGCCTTCCACACACAGTTTCTTACTTATACAAAGGTTGGGGTAGAAGAGAAGGCAAGTGCCAAAAATCAACTTATCAGCTGACTTTTTTCCCCCAGAATCTTTAAGGCTTGCTGGTTGTGTCTGAATATTAAGAGACCCTAAATGACTACTAATCTAGTCTTGAAAGCTTTTTTTTTTTTTTTTTTTTTTACATGCTCTGTTCAACTGGCTCCCTTCACTAGATTAGGCTACTAACATAGAAGTGGTCACATGCTTTTGGAGACCACCCACTTCTCTCCATTTATATCACAATAGGTCACAACCAGGATAAATGCAATTCATCTAGCTCATTCACCATGGGCCTGACTTCAAAGGGAGAACCATCTTTGATGGGCAAGATCTCACAACCATTTGCTGCTAAGGAGGGTTAATTCCCAGGATGTTACTTAGATTTGGGGCAATGACCATCTTTTTTTCCTATGTTCATACAGCATCTAGCAGGGTGGATTTGATTTAAATCAATTTGATTTTAAATCACTGGTCAGAGAGCCTCAATTTAATCATTGGTTTCTACAAAAAGTGCATTCTTGTTTGATAACCTTTATTCATTTAACTTCTTGATACTGCACCTTTAGAGACAGGTAAGGGCTTGCCTCTGGGTACACAAACTTGCAGAGGGCTGATAGGTACGTAATCAGGTCTGTTATCTCTCATCTCCATATACTGCTGGTTAACAAGGATGCTGTCTCTGGAGACACAAATCCACAGATTGAGAACTGGAATTAAGCATCACAGAGATGCTTAATGGGATCTCCTAGACTGAGCACAGAGTCCCATTGGGTCGAGTGGTTTTCTTTAATCTTTACTATTCTATAGAGGAGCCTCTGGGAACCCCATAAATGGAACCATTAATATAGTCCATGGCCTTTTGTGACCTATTTATAAAACTTTTCTAAAAGGTTACATGAATATGTGGTCTTAAATATTGTATAATTAGAAGTTATAATCCCTATTCCGTGATGGTACCTTTGATCTTTAACATAGCCTAAGTTAAAACTATCTTTATATAGGTTTAGAGGTGCATCCATACATTGATCCCATATGGGTTCAGCACCAATATAAGAAAAATTGATTGTATCAACCATCAGTGTTTTTTGGCTCATGCAGCCAATAGTGTGGCCGATAAATGCCCTGTGCAGGTGCAGCACAGTACGCAAGTGGCCAGGAGCTCAGTCTGGCAGCATGGAGTGTAGCAGGGTCCTGCTGGTATGTCTGTTGTGAGAGAAGGGGGAGGGGGCAGATTGAGGCCTCTGCAGTGAGATGGAGTGGGGCTGGTGCAGGTACTAGGGCAGGGACTGCTCAGCTGTGATGGGGTGCGGGATGGAGCCGCAAGCGGTTCATCCAGGGGGTTCAGGAGGGGAAGCTCCCACCACTGCATGCACCCTGGGAGGGCATGGGGGGCATCTGCGCACAGGGCAGGGCAGGCTGCCGCTGCAGGCTGGGGCCAAGGCAGTGCCATGCTCTTCCAGGTGGGGGGGTTGGGCCAGGCTGCATTTGGGGTGGACAGTGATGCTGGGAGGAGGAGTTGGTGAGACTATGGCGAATTCTGGGGTAGCTGCAGCCCCCACGCAGCCCCACTCCCAGTGCTGCCCACCCCAAGTGCAACCCAACCTAGCCCCCACCAAGAAGAGCTTGGCGTTGCCCGAGCCTCAGCCCACAGCAGCAGCTTGCCCTTGCCCTGTGCGCAGATCTGGGAGCACACACCACTCATGCCCTCCAGGGATGCACACAGCACCAGGAGCCACACCCTCCCCTCTGCATCCCCCACCCCCAGAAGAGTCGCTTACAGCTCCGTTCCACACCCCACCCCAGCTGTACAGAGCCTGCCCCAGCCCCGCTTCCTCCCTCACTGCAGGGGCTTTAATCTGCCCCCCGCCACACACCTTCCCTCCCCCTCGCCCCTTCCCCACAGCAGATTTACCAGCTAGATGCCATTCTCCAAGCTGCCCGGCTGCATATTAGAATCAGATCAGTATCAACCAATATGGCTCATTAAAAATCAGCCATCAGTATTGGCCAAAAAAATCTCTATCGGTATACCCCCATTTATTTATTTTTACCAAAAAAATAAATAAAAATACGATTAAATAAAAAAATTTGATTAAAAATTTTTATTTCTTTTTTTTTTTTTTAATCAAAATCGATTTTTTTTTTTTTTAATCCACCCTGGCATCTAACAACCAGAGGGGCCTGCTCCATCAGTTGCGCGGCTTGGCACCACCATCATACACAATAAGAATGTTATTGCCAAATCATTTGGTTTGGCATCCTATGATAATCAATGGATCACTGGCACCTAACTAGATTTGCTGCATACATCTTGTGGATTTGAACATGCATTTTACCATAGTGATGCTGTGACCCAAAAGGTGAGACATACTAGCACACTGTGCTAGCATACTAGCACTCCTTGCAATCAATGTGGTACAAATATCTTTCCAACAATCTGATAATTAGATCAGGAAACAGAATATGCTACGGGAAATGATCTTCCTTAGCTGCATCTGACCTGTAAGTCCTTATACGCTGCATTCACTGACTATCCTTGCAGGCAGTTTTTCCTCATTTCATACAAACTAAAAACTGCACCTATTTACTACAATAGCAGTTCGCTGAGTAACTAACCTTTTTATTTATGGTTGATTTCACACAGAAGACCCCAACAAGGGAGTGATAAATAATCAAGGGTTTCAATCAACTATACCACCAAAAAGATCAAAATAGATACAGGTCAGGCAATGCTCAGAAACAAAAGATGATTGTTATTTATATTGAGGTCATGCCTAGGGAACTCCACCAGGTTAGGCCTCTGTTGCTCTGGGCCCTGCTCAATGTCAGGATAAATGACAGTACCTGTCTCAAAGAGGCTAAAAGGCAAGACAATATCATTTGTTAGAGCTATCAAGGAGACCATGGGGAGTGGAAAGCTGTACATAGTCACCAGTATGGGATGTCTTAGCTAACGGCAGCTTGGTGGTCCCTATGTAAGTTATCACAACTGGTCATCCAACTGAGTACTACCATTTGGCACTTCCTGTAAGCATCCTTGAGGGGGCTGGCATGCACCATACTCTCATCTCTAACTCTCTAGGTAGCCCAGGCTGCAAAAAATCTACTGCTTCTTGGTAGTTCTTAATAGTTCTTTTATTACTAATAGATCAATTCTCAGCCAAACTAAAAAAAATTCAAGAGCTTCTAGTAACATGACAAGACATCTGATGGCTGAAGTCCTTTATTTTCCCTACCTGCAAGGCAGAAGCATCATCACATTACCACCTGAGTGACTTGACCCTAAAATTGATGGACGGCTTCAAGATGTGAGAAGATAAATGAGTCTCCAGGACTATACTGAACTTCACTGGCTGAAATATCAACAAGGGGTTTTAATGTCTGTGATCAGGACATAAGACTACAAAGAACTGCGCCAACACCAAACTCACTCATCATGGATCACCAAATGTTAACACCTCTTGGTTATTACCAATCCAGGTTACAACCTAGATGAATGAACCCCTTGACTGAACCAAAGACCCTGAAAGCAAAGGCTCTAAATCCCAGTTCTAAACTCCTGAAACAACGATGCCTTTGTGCCTTGAACAGATTAAAATAAACCTTACAGTTCTGATGTTTACCTTTCTCTCCACTGCATAGAGAGAAATGAAATGCACACATTTTTGCCTGTGTGTTTCAGTAAAAACCTGAAGACAATTCCACTGGGCAAAATATGCAGAAATTTTTTGCCTTGGGTCACTAGCCTGTCTACTGAGCAGCTGGAAAGTGACAGAGACGAAAGCCTGCTGGAGGAATAAACTGCATTTAAGCAAGTAAAACCATACCTTGGCTTCTCATTATGCCCCAATGCAGTTTTCCTCTCTCCTGAGACATTAAAAAAAATGTCAAGGCAAACGGCCATGCTTTCAGGCTTTCAGTAAATCAGAAATTAATCTGGAAAGATGCAGAGGAAGGTTGCTGCTGGACTGTTCTGAAAATGAAATTCTACCCAGGTAACAAGGAAACACTGGTACCAGTTAAAAAAAAAAAAAAAAAAATCAACGGTGTTTTAATCTGAAAGATGACACGACTTGAAAATATATACATCTCTGTCAAATAGCTAAAAGCACTGGTTTACTGAGATAGCAGCAGCAGCTTGAAAATTACTACATTTTAGGCATTGAGTTTAAATAAGACACTATACTCACCTAAGAGGCTGCCTGGCAATTTGTGTGATATTACACCCCACCATCTCCTTTCTTTCCATCTACCTAATTTTCAGTCCTGGCACCACTTCCAATATTTGAGTCCTCTACTATCCCTATTGCCTATTTGTTATTTTCCCTGCTTAAAGTTTTCTCCTGGGGTGGGAGGCAGGAGGAAGGAAAGCTTGATAATCATCAGAAGAATTAGGCAGTGGAATAAATTTCTGCCCAAAGCTGTGAAGCTGTCATCATTGGAGGTATTTAAAGCTATACACGGCCAAGACAGGTTTGGCTTGGATATAATAAAAACAACCTGTCAGAGTGCAGGGGGTGGACTAGATGAGTTGCAAGAGGTGCTTTCCGACTCAGATGATTCTACAAGTCCAATTTCAAAAGCAATAAAACCTGCCTACTGGGACATTGCCGTACCAAGGAATGATGGTATTACCTCAGAATGAGCTGTAATACTTTTCTCTTTTCGCTCTGTGTAGAAGGTGAAGTTTGGGTTTCTTTTTCTTTACTAAACTTTGTCTATTTTAGATCACATGCAAACAATTTACAGGGAGTATAAAGAGCCATAAAAGTAATTAAATCAGTGCCAGCTGGTCTGTGAGCTGGATCCGGAGCGCAGGACCAGTCTGCAAGCCAGAACCAGAGTGTAGTGCTGCATCATCTGACCTGTGGGGCTGGAAATTGATAGCAGCAGCATTAGTTGCTATGGGTCCCAGTACCAGGAAGTCTTTGCACCTACTGCCATTAAGATTTTGGCCCTGTAGGCAGCCCCATGGGCCACAAGATGCGACTCAGCCCTCTGTATATGGCCCACAGGGTCTGGAAATTTGGCTGCAGGACAAGTCATAGCAACATTAATTGCTGCAGCTATGGGAGCCATCGTAATTAATGTTGCCGCTACTTGCCATGCTGCAAATTTCTAGACCACTAGAAGCCCTGAACACTAGATAACATGGCTTTGTAGGCTGGATAGTGATCACCCTTACTTAAGAGAGTTGGAAACTGGCTCTTGAGAAAAGAATATAAGATGTAGATATACAGTACATATACACACTTAGGTTGCAGATAGACTACGCAGGGTTATGATAACAAGTTACAAATACTTGAATGTTGCAGAACAACAAGGGAAGGGGGATTATTGAGCGTGGAAGCCTAATGAGAAGTAATGGGATAATATTCAAGAAAGAAAAATAGAGACTAAACAGAGACAATATACTAGTCTCTCAAAGGAAGAGGAAAAAAAGAACCAGGAAATGTATTATAGAAAACAATCATGTTTTCCATAGATAAGGGGATTCTTTTGTCTCCATGATTCTGTTATTAAAATATTTACCTGTTACTATAATTAAATTTTCAAAAATCCTATGCTGCTGCATAGCTATCAATTTAATAACTTATTTTCGTAAAATTGATCTTACTTTTAAAAAAAACCACCTTTTTTCTGCACTGTTACTTATTCAGTTAACTAACATTATCAGAAAGGAAGGAAGTTGTTTGAATTCAAAATCCTAAAATGGAAACAAGATTTCTGTCAACTTTAAAGTAGTTGATTATGGTGCTTAATTACTTTTGTTCCCTTATATGGCTATGTTTTCGTGAACCTGACTTACACTAAACTATTTTCATGTTAGCCTGCAGATTTGCAAATAAACAGCCATTTCACTCCAGTGAGTTTTGATGTGGCACTCCAGTGAGTTGTGATGTTCATGTCCTGTAGGTTTTCCAAAGCACAAAGGAAGAGCACAATGAATGAGATGATACATTAAGTCATTGGGAGCTATTTACTTTCAAGGAAGCCTTTAATAACATTTTATATCTTTGAGAGCTATCAAAAACATTTTTAATAGCCTGACATTTGTGAAAACTGTCAGTTGGCCTATTTAACTATAAGTGGTCATCCCTGAATAGGCACTTCATCCAAAGAAGGGTGGTCTCAGCAAAGAACAGAAGACAAATTAGAAGCATAGGGTTATCATCAAATTCCCAAGATAACTCTAGACAGAAATCCACTGCTCAGGGAAGAGATCCAGGAGACTGATGGAAACAATCCAGTATGCCTGGACATTAAAAGGTGTGTGAAATGGGCTGTATTCGATTCAGATTTGGCCCAAATTCGGTGACAGAGATTCGATTAGTTGATTCAGATCACTGTCCCGATTCAATTAGGCCAAACCCAAATCTGAAGATTTGATTCCAATTAAGACAGTCAGCGATCTGGCCACAGACACAGCTTTAAATGTTTTTTCTATATATATATATATATATATATATCAAGGTACCAGGCGCGGCTTGTGAATGCTGTGATGGATGGAGTGTCCCATGGTAGGGGAAAGGGGGAGGTTCCCCCCTGCATGCTTGGCCTTAGACCAGGAAGTGGACTGGCAGTACTTCCGGGTCTGCTGCTGAGCATGCCAGGGGCACCTGCCCAGCTTGGCAATCAGCCATGGGAGGACCCCAGATGCCCCTCCAGACCCAGGAGACACCAGTCGCCAAGCAGGGGGAAGACGGGAGGGTCCCCCACGCACTCTTTGGCAGACCTGGAAATAGACCAGAAGTGTTTCTGGTCCACTTTCAGTTCTGCTGCCAAGCATACTGGGGAGCCCCCCCATGATCCTGTGAGATGTTCCATCAGCTCCAGCATCTCAGTATTCATGAGCTGCCTGGTACCTTGAGGTATGCAGAAAAAACATTTAAAACTGTGTCTATGTATGAATCATCAAACCTCTCCAAATAGATCTGGAGGGTTCCTATTCGATTCAGAGAGATTAAAGGGTCTCCCGACTTGGATTTGGAGATTCGGCCGCCGAATCAAATCAGCGACCGAAGCTTCACACAGCCCTACTAGACATACAATGAGCACAGGCCCTCAGTCACAAGCTCTCTGTTGACTGACCTTCTTCCTCCTGGACTAAGACAGTTGATTTAGTCAAGGTGAGGAAGTGATTTGTGTACTGGTGTCTGACACAAGATACTCTAAATGATGCGGGGTATTATACCTTAACTGCCTGTTGCTCTGGAATTGGAATATGATGGCGGGAAAAACATCCTAACAAACATCTCAGATGTAAGTTCTGACAACTATAAAAAAGGGACTACAGCCTGACACACAGGAGATAAGCTTGCATTATGGTCTTTATCTTTCCACCAAACTGACAATTGTCAAGCAATTCTGTGACCCAGAAAGCTAAAGAAAACAACAGAGATTGAAACCCCCTGTTATTTCACTGGACAGGAGCAGCATATGTACCTGAAGTACAAGTTTCCCCAGTGCAACCTCACTAACATCTCAAGCCTGACTTGATGAGAATGCCTCTAAGGTTATATGAGAGTTCAATCAAAATGCCTGAAGCATCTCCGTAAAGATCACCAAGAGAGATGTCAGTTGGCACCAGTTGTAATAGTAGTGGTTTTTATGATGTTGACATCTGTTCACTGGGAAGTGCAGTGAGATCAGCTTGTTTTATACTGGCACTAAATAGTCATACAACAGCTGTAATTTTTTGTCTCTATCTTCCTAGCCTGACTTATTGTTGGTTTCTAATGTGATTTCATAGTACGACATGCGTCTTAGGAAGCCTCAAATCTAATCTCTCAAGGACAATTTTGTTTGTAATGGTAACTCCTTATAGCTTTGATAAATTGGCAGCCTTTGGTCATCAGACAACTACAAGTCAGGCAGTTCTGGATATTCCCTGTCAAAATGGCAGTGTACTAGCAATGTACAGAAGAGGGAGACCCGTGCTAAGTAACTTCCCATACACAGTCTAACTACCAGCTTCACACTCTTTTTGGATATGAGAATTTATCAGTGCTAAAAGTAAAACAATGTGATGAAGACACATGATCTACCAACAACCTATTTTATGTGGCGATACTGTGGGATATGATGGGGAGTCATCGTAGATTCAATATTTTGATCAGTATTCTATGAACCCAGGGTTTAAAAACAGTGCTAACAAAACATCTCTACCTTTGTGTAACCTTTCCAAATGCATATTTTCCAGCTATGACTGCACAGTCATGATATATTACACCTTGATTACCTACCTCTTAGGAATAAGAGGTTTCCTCCATCTCCCCATCATGTCTTTTAGTATCTGAGTCAATGCAATCAGAGATCCTCACAGACAGTGTTATATTTGCCTTTTGAAGGCCAAGTGTGAAAAGCCTCCATTAACATTAGGGAATTACCTCATCTTCTGGCAATTAAGTAGATATTTTAGGTTTTCTTTTTGCAAAACTGTCCTCTGTTAAAGAGGACCTATTTCCAAAAGTCCTTCCAAATGCAGATGGCTTTCCCAAGCCCTTCAATATCTGCATCATTATTAAAGACTTCTTTGCCTTTTTAAACTATCATAAAACATCAGGCTTGACCATGTAGCCTGAGCGAGTCACAGGAGGCAGAACTTGGAATCTATCCATCAGTACTAAAGGTTTATTCACACATAAGGTACTAGGAAATCTTCCCAAGGAGGTTACTGGCAAGTAAAATAACAAAGCTATGTGCATCTACGGTACAGCACCAGGTAAACAACTGTCACTGAATAAGAAGGTTGTTTTAGAGAAAAGCATTATTTAGTTAAGATTGAAAAATGGGACAAAACCGATCCACCTATCACAGCAAGGTACACATATATGATTCCGTATGAGCACATGCACATACAGAACACTTACACCCCATGCACTGGCAACAGGAAAATGTGAATATGGTTACGCAGTGAAGCACACAAGGAGGAACGTTTTGCAAAGAGCATCTTCCTTGGTTTATGCTTCAGTTTTCCCATCCACTTCAGTGGTCACAAACAGAAGACACTGTATCTGACAGCACTAGCTTGTCCCATGGCTTGGGTCATTATAAGTAAAATGAACTTCAGTGTATAAGCAGCTCAGGGAATGCCACAGCCCTGCTATACTGAACTTTTTTAACAAATGTTAGCACTTTACTGAAAATACATAACATATAAGTTCCTAAATGCAAGTCAACCCCTTCCACCTAAATCTGCTATTTACATTTAGCTCCTGACATCAGCACGTTTTTGGGGCACTGGAATCATATCCTGAATCATGACGGTGAGTTACTTAAAGACGTACGATGGAAATTCAGCCACATATGGTTTTGTGCAGCCAGACACTGTACATCCCCTGTGCTTCACTGACTTAAAAGTAAACCGATGCCTGACTAGCTTTCAGGACCCTGACAGAGGTTTCTGTTACTGAGGACTAAAGCAATTTCATACATATTACGTTCTGTCCATTTGCACAAAATAAAATAATCAGAATACAGGAACTGACGTGCTGATTGTGAATTAAAGGTCCAGACTGTCCAAAAACCTATATCCTTTCTGCAGTGGCCAGCACTGCTTCCCTTCAAAGGAAGGGATAAAAATACTCACCCCTCGCCTAGGATGCAGCTGTGAAGTAACATGTTTCTCAATTAAGTTCTAATAATAGAACTGAATAGTTAGAGATCTGACTTCAGTCCTAAAACCTAAGTTTCAATATCCCTTTGAAAATGTTAGCATTGGTAACAACAATGATGAATACTTTTGATAGCAATATACCTGTTCCTTATAAAATCTTGTTACACTAATGACTTGCATAATCATGTATGGAAAAATAATTTATTGGTTTTGGAATTTTGCAACCTTTACACTGAGCATCCTTGTGCTCTTGTGTTATGGGACAGGCAAACAAAAGCTTCCAATGCACCTTCTTCATGCCATTACTATTCTAAATATTTTGGGCATGTCCCTTCTCTTATTCATCTGCTTTCTGAGGTAAACAGGATCAGCCCCTTTTAATCTCTTTGAATATTTTTCAGTTTCTCCAAGGCCTTGGCCATTCTCATTACATTCCATCTTGTGCTCTCTAAACTCCCTGTAAGTCCTGCAAAGCCCCTTTTTTAAATGAGATAATCAGTACTGCATTTCAGCTGAGACTGCACCACTGATTTGTGCAATGGCAATATAACTTGATTATCATTAGTCTCCATCTCATTTCTCAGGAATCTCAGCAGCTTCTACACTTTCTGACCCACAGATACACACCAAAATGCTCTTTCTATAATGATGTACAAGTTATTTTCTAAACTGTTACTATTCATTTATAAGCTGTAAGGTATGAATGGTTTCATTTTTGTCTCCAATGTAACTTTCTTTCATTCACCATCACTGAACTTCATCTGCTATTGCGCTATACAGCCTCATAACTTGGTCAGCTTCCTTCCTTCATGCTTTTCCTAGTTTTGACTAACTTACCATATTGAAACAGGCCTTGTCTTGGCTACTGCAATTCCCAAACTGACAGATTGTGCACCACCAATTTAAATTGATACAACCTTAAGTACCAGCAATTTTTGCAGTTCAACCCTAAGTATCACCAGCAAATTTTTGTCATATAAAGTAATTATGATAAATCTATTAAGGTGTACCACTGATGGGTTGTCTGCATACCACTGGTGGTACCTGTACCACAGACTGGAAACCACTTAGAATATTGCTGAGGCGGGTGGCTGCTGCAGCCCCAGTTCCTGGGCCAAGGTAAAGCTAGAGCTGCAGCTGCTGCCTGCCCCAGGCCAGGGAAGCCAGAGGGAAAGCCAGGGAAGCCCCAGGCCAGGGAAGCCTCCCATGCAGGGGCAGCTTCAAAGTCTTTATGAAAGTAAATATCAGTTAAGTCAACTGATTCTTCTTGATCCATCAGAACAGTACAGATAGTCAAAGAATTCCACTAAGTTAGAGAGACAAAACTTTCCTTTACAGAAACCATGAGATGTAGAGCATAATAGTACAAGATCTTCTAGATTGTTTATTATTCTTACACGTCAACAAATTTACTAAGCATGGATACAAGACTTCACTTGAATGTAATTCCCTAGATGCCCCCTACAAGCTTGCATTAAATACAGCTCCAAAAATCTGCTAAATTATGTATTTATAATGAGAACTTGCATGTTTGCTAACAGCTTGGCCAGGTCAACTTTACAGTCCCTCAGAACTCTTGGACAGGAGTCCTTGTCTTTCTTAAGGACTTTCTTAATCGCTACTTTAATCCTGATGGTCCTGCAGGCCCATCAATTCCTTGATCAGCTTCCTGCTTGTGAAGCAAACATTGAAGGTATAGAAATGCATAACAATTAGACAGTCTTTAAGAATATCAGGTCATGTCTACCAGGTAAATTTACCATGCCCAGCAGCAATGCCCTGAAGCCCTCTGTACTGCCTTGAGCAGGCCCTGTCAACATGGTGCCACAGGTGTACTCGTTAACATGGGAACAAGCTAAATGCCCGTCATTCAACAGTACTAATAAATTTGTCCACAATGCCACATGGATGTCACCATACTGCTCCCACTTTAAGGAGCAGTCTGCACACTGCAGCACAGGGACCTGTAAGATCAGTGTGTGGGTATGGCCCAGCCTATTTAAAGAATTTCTTCTCATTTTTTCTTGTTGCTTGTTTTTGGTTCTTCACAATCTTGTTGGTCTCTTTTACCTATTTAATAGCATGGAGGTTATTTTCCTTTAAGGGGGATAAATTTGGCACTCTTTTGAAGACAGTGTCTGTTATTATCTTATTATCCAGAAAGTCCTTGCAAACTGTGCAACAGGGAACATAAGGCTGCTGTACTCCAGAACAAATAGAGACAGAGGCTATGCATGAACATAATGTACAGTTAAGCACTGAGCAGTCCTCTGTACTGAAGGGAACACTCCAGTCTGTGGGCTCTCCTGCTCTCTTCCTTGTGAGGACACAAGATAAAAGTTTATTATTGGTTGCAGATTGGAAAATGGCTTTGCCTAAGGAACCAGGACTCAGGTGTGACCACAGTGTTGCCAAACCTCACAACCGTATTGCAGGGCCCTATCCCTTGGGGCCAGGTGGTTACATGAGAATCTCAACTTTTATTTCAAATGTTGTTTCCAGCCTTAATAGTTAGAAACATGAACCCTAGAGGCTCAAGAAAACATAAGATACACTATATAATTTTTAAAAAATCTGGTATTTTCAAATCAGTTTCATGAAGTTTGAGGGCATTGTTTTTGAATACAGAGATCAGCAGTACTCTGATCCTTCCACTATAAAGGAAAAACACTTAGGTTTTCTTCACGCTCCTTTCTAGTCTCTATCTCTTACCTAGAAACCAGGAATATCTGAATGCTTTCTAATTTATGAAGAACCAAGTCTACCTTGACTCCTTTCCCTGTTCATCATGCTCTTATTCTGCCTATACAGGCAACCCTTCAAAGTTCCACAGCACAGGCTCAAGGTCTTTAAGGGCTAACCAGTAAGAAGATATTGAAAACACAAAGAGGACAGTTCATCAGTTAACCATTGATTTCATTTTGTTGTAGGCATATACTCCTTTATGTACCAAACTCTCTTGAGCCGAGCCAACACTTTGTTTGGCTGTTCTGTAAACAGGCTCGCTATAAATGACATTTGGCTTGCTATAAGATTAAAGAGAATTGTTTGTCCTAATAGTAACCTACCTTAACAGCTGTCACATGTAACACCCTGGTTCTTTTAAAAAACAAGGCCAGGATTCCCAATGCAACTGACTCTTAAGTGCAGCACTAAATAAAAATAACTGAGCTGTACTGTAAACAAACTGGAAGGAGACAAACTGTCTTCTATTTTCAATAAAAAGTTATCACCAGATAATAGTGCTGCTGCTGTATTTGACACTGGTGTATATAGCATTCCACAGTTAGTTCTTTTTCTTTAAAAAAAAAAAAAGACACAAGCTATATCATGGAGAGATTGGCAAAATCCATGTAAGAGATACCATTCGATATGGTCATGACTAGTTCATTTTAAAGCCCAGTAACCTTGACAACATCTAAACTCAGGGGTCATCTTTGGTCATTAAAACCAATACAAAGCAGCAGGATGAAGTTTCTGACTGAAGCAGGGATTGTATTTCACTGTCATCATGACAGTCACAGATGCTTAAAGTTTCTGTAATCTGGTTGGCTCCCAATTCAGATTTAGAAATTGCTCAAACCTTGAGTGAAACTGATGAATTTGGTGGAGTTCAGGGCTAAGTACAGACAGTCAAAATGCCTGAGGCTGAATCTATTCAATCCAGACAGCTTCCTCCAAGCTGCATAAGTTGAACCAATAACAAACTAAACTGACATTCAGTTTTCAACAGGGGAAAGGGAGGGGGTGGCCTGCACTGACCAATGGCAGTAGCTAGGGGGGGGTGGTAGAATGCATCTCCCAGACAATCAGTCAAGTGTCCCCAAGCCCCTGCTGTCCCCCCACAAGGGGTTAAGAACCCTCCTGCCCAGGTGCTAGCCCACCTTGGAGGAGCCTCCCCCACAGGGGATTTCCCCCAGCCTGGGTTCCCCAGCCCAGGCAGCCTTGGGGAGCTGAGGGGATTTCCCACTCTCCCCCTCCCAGCTACTGATCCCTGCCACAGGTGGGAGGGAGAAGACGTCCTCTGGGCTGGGTGCCTGCCCATGCAGTCCAACATGAGGGCACCGGGGAGCCCCTGCCACAGGGGCAAGGGGAAGAATTCCCCTCAGCTCCCTGGGGCTGCCCCAAGGCTGGAGGACCCTGGGCTGAGGTGGGGGGAAGCCCCACAAGGCAGGGACTCTCTGGTGCCCCCATGATGGGCTGCAGGGGTAGGCACCAGGCCCAGAGAACTCTGCTGGAGCAGGCAGCATAACCCACAGTTGCAAAAAATCCTGGTATGCTGGGGGACTGAGTTAACTTGAACCAGGAAGGGGTCTGGGACAGAAGTTCCATGAACCTGTTTGACTTAAACCAGTTAAGTGTGACACTACATCCAACCAGGCTTATCTTAAACCAGTTTGGGCCATTTTGAAAGCAGTTTATGCACATTAAACTTCTGTTCCGTTACAGGTTTAAACCAGTTTCTGATCACTTAAACCAGTTTATGTGCAACTTACATCCTTAGCCCAGCAGTTTTATCTTGTAGATATAAAATAAACCACTGCCATCCTGTCCAAAACCAGCACCACAGCAAAGAGCAGAATTCATGACTGAAATATCTCTTTCCCAATTCTCCCTCCATCTTCCACAACAATCGGTTTAAACATTGTACAAGCTTCAGGTGAAATAAACAAACAAAAACAGAGGGGCAGAAACTGATACCACAGAACCCAGATGGCTTGTCAATTTCAGTTCTTAAGTCCCTCCCCTTCCTCTGCAAAGGTGTGGGTTTGCAAGCTGGCAGGAATTATGCAGACAGGAAGCAAATTGCTGTGCAAGATGGATGAGGTCCTCCCAGTTGCTTGCTTCAGTTTTTATGGCAGTTTTAAGGGCATGACTTCTCCATTTGGAACTGCTAATGAGCTGCAGCTAATAGCATGCACAGACATCCGCTCTCCCAGGAGAAACTCTCTAGGGAGTGATTTAACCCTGCTTGTTCCCAGGTAATTTTTTTTCCTGGAGTGGCCTTTTTTACTCAATTTTATTTCTCCTGGGAACAACCCTCCCAAAAGAAACTGAATGCCTCTATGAAGCCTTTGTGGAGAAATGTTTCCTCTGAAATAAAACCCACAACCCATTACCTGAGCAGCTAATCTTTACAAGATCCTACAAAACAAGCACGTTGTGAACTATCCCAATATGAATTCCATAAATGGTCAAGAGGTGTGAACTCATCTGGCCCCATGCACCAGAGCAAGCAAGCAGGACTGGTCTGCAGACCACACTAGACCCACAGACTGGCCTCACACACTGGGAGTTAACATGCAAGAGCAGTCCATACTGGGCAACTCATACAGTGCATGCCAGACCCGGTTCAGGGCTCAAGCACAGAGCTGGCATAGAGCACACATTGCCTTAGGTGCCCATGCCAAGCCAGCCCTGCATGCTGGCTCCTTTGCATGGGGCCAGTTTGTGGGTCCAATAAAAATGGGCTCCAGAGCCAGCGTGCAGAACCAGTCCAACAGACAGCCACACACAGCAGGCATCTTGGAGCAGAACCCAATGCCATGTGCAGCATGCTGGGTCCAGCCCTAATTTGGGGCTCATGCTGCATGCGATGTCTGCATCAGACCACCCTGCATGCTGGTTCTATTACACAGGACTGGTCTATGGCCCCAGGTCAGCCCTGAAGCTAGTGCACAGGGCCAGTCTGGCACAGTATGCGTAAAACTGGTTCCATGAGCTGCATGCAGCACACAGGGACAGAACCAGTACATGCTGATTAAGGCACATGGGGTCAGTCTGATACCCATGGGCCAGATCCTAGGGCTCCACAGGCTGCAGCCACCCTACAGGATATATCTTTGATATCGCTGGTTTAAGCCTGTACCTTCATTGGGACCCAGCCCCTAAATAAAGAAAATAATATTTTTGTATCTGAGATTAATCCCTACTTTTGCAAGTGCTTGAAAGGATGGCAAGTTCCTTTACCCTTTTTTTGGTCAACCTGCAAGCCAGGGATGTGATTCTCTGGACACAAGATATGAGTAATTCCCACTAAGAGTTACCCCCTGTCCAGCAATGAGAGAACAGCTCAGAAAAGGAACTAAGTTATTAAAACAATTTTTAGTGCCAAAATGAAAGTCTTGACATAAAGCTGCTACTTAACATATAAGCTCTAAACTGAGAGAGGGAGGTAATGACAGTCTAAAAATAGAAAACAAGATTAAAGGGGACGTTTCAGGCATGAGGCCTTCTACAAGCCACAGACCAAGGTTAGTAAACTAACCTTGTTCTATTTTTCTCCACTGTCTGAAACAAATCCATGCAGTTTAATCCCATCCCTCTTAATTCTATTTCCTATTCCTGGCATGCATGTTATTTATTCTTTAGAGCATAATTTGGAGATTTGAGTGCCTAGTCCGAGCCAGGGTTTAAAGGAAATACAGCACTACTGCAACACTGGCCATTTTTCTTTGCAACACTATTAGTGTACATTTGTTCTAGGAAATGCATTTTCAACCTCTGGATCAGGAGTGGCTTTTAGGGGCTCAGAGGCTTCTAGAGATACCAAGAGGGAGCCAAAACACATTGGGTTGTACCTATTTTTGGGTGCCAGATTGCAACTGCAGTTCACTGACTAAACTCCAGCTTGCACTGGGTGAAGCAAGTGCTATGCAAGGAATTAATGCCATTACTGAAGCAAGTACATGAAACAAGTAGAGAAATTTAAGACTCGAATAAAGCCATTGTAGATTTTCCAGCAAAGCAATTTTATGACAGAAAATGCAGTTTCAGCAAAACTGAAATTTTCCACAAGAAAACAACACTGATTAGTTGAGGAAGTAAACCTGAAATGATATCTCCTTGTTAAGCTGACCCAAAAGCTTTTGTTTTGAATTTGACTGACACTAAATGCCATTTTCCTGCATAGCTGTACTGACTCATGGGAACTAAGGCTCCAGGGTCTGACGCCTTCATGCTCTCTTCCCAGCTGGGCTCTTCCATTATGCAACACCACACAGGATGAATAAATCATGGACCACAACGTGCAAGTCACATAATGGTGGGTGGCTGAACTACAATTCCCATAAGGCAAAAAGGCCTGGATGAATGGAATTCACCATTCTGCAATGCTACAACTCCCAGAAGACAACATACTCCCAACAGGGAATGGCAGTTTCAGGTTGAAGTGACTGCACCAGAAAAATTTCATTTACAAGATAGTTTTCAAAATTCCCCATCCTGTGAAAAATTTCAAGATTATTAATCTTGTTTCACAACAAAAACAAGTATTGAGATTTTGGCATTTCCCACAGGAGAGAAATTTCCATTCCTGATCTGCTGTAAACTGAAAGCACCATAAGGCTATGGGGAGCAAGGGAGGAGGAAAGAAACCAGCCAAACCAAGAGTCCAAAGAAGGATGAGTATTACATTGGAGAAACAAACTCTAGAGAGTGGTGGGGCAAAGGTTATTCACACCCAAGAGCAAAGTTCAAACCTTGTTTCCAGTCACAAATAAAAGAGCATTGACAGCGTAAATCTAGTTTTGCCTTGTTGTCACTACAGGATTGGAAAGCTAGATTCGGGGTTGGAGTAGCTATCAGTATTGCAAGCCAAGACTGAGATGCAAAGTTGTAGAGCTCTGCAAGGAAGCCTGTGCAGTGCCAGCATGCATTCTGCCTGGTTCCAGCTGTGATTCACTTCTGTGAGCACCAAACCTTAACAACAAAAGCAGAAGAAAAACAGGAAAACATCTTAAAATAAAGGGAGAGGCAGTCAGCAGTCCAAAGCTGGAAAGCATTAGATCGCCCACCTTTTTTCCTCAAATAATTCTATTTCACGTTTGGCTCCTTGTATAGATTCATGCGAGTCAATAAGCTCAATAATACTTCTGGAATTAACAGAGGTGAGGCATATTAAAATATTAGCTTGGTTTCACTTACTGCCACATTCGCTGGCTGCCACCTCTTCCCTCCAGCAAACAAGACATACTGTAAAACCTTCCGGCCTGGGCTTACTATTGTATGGTTATTTTCTCAAAATGAAAAAATGAAGCCATATGGGATAGTGATAGCACACAAGCTAAATGAAAGAGAATATGTGCTAAGAAACACATTGGATGTAATTGCTTCTAATTGCCATATTCAATTGATCTCAGAAGGTACTGGGACAGATTTTCATTTACACTGAAGTCTTCTTATGCATCCAGAACAGAATAAAGTAGCATCAATGTAAATGAACATATTACGCATTCCTAGCACAAAGTTCCAGCCTTTGACATTTATTTTAGTGGTCTTCTCTCCCTGGTTAAAACCAGCTGAAGATGGTGATAAAAATTCAGATTCTCAGAACTAGTGAATCAATATATAGGAATGTGATACTTTACAGGGTCACCATTTACACTCACCATCTACACCATCTCCCTCTACCATTTACCCATGGAGCTGCATGGCAATCACTTTTATAATTGTAGTACAAATGGCATTACCTATCACCTACAAAAAACAAGCCACTCAGCTTCAGAGTACAAGTCACTTGTGATTACTTAATAAGGCAAGATGCTTCAAAACAATTCCATGCAAAATGCATAACTTTAGGGGGCCATATGCTTCTACATTTGATCCCTCAAAGAAAAAAAGGATTAACCACCCACCAAACAAACATGCCTTAACAAATTTTCTTCGCAAAGCTTGAGTGAGTCCTGCTGCAGATGTAAATGCATTCAGTGTTGGCTGGGAACAATAGCTACTGACAATTCATCGCATACTATCACTGTTGCACGATATCTATTATTGCCAGCATTTCCTTCATTTCCCTTCAGTGCTGTCCAGCAATATATACACACTGCTCCAAAAGGGAAAAAAAAGGGGAAAAATAGATCATCGCCATCCCAACATAAAGGACAGGCACTATTATCACCATTACCAAGACTACTATCATTTAGTACTCATGTAGCAATCTGAAACCATAAAGGTCAACAACCTTTATAAAAGGTGGTAAGGATCATTAGTCCTATGAGTTTTATGGAGAAACTAAGGTATGGAGAAATTAAGGCTCAAGGTCGCATCATGCTGGTGGCAGAGCTGGGATTAAAACCCATGTATCCTAACCCATGTAACCCATGACTCCTAACCCACAGTGGTATCTCCAATAATGTAATTCCTATTTTAAGTGCAGAGAAAAAAACGGAGGTAGCCCAGATACCACCACAAGGTAACAGACGGTGAACGTTAGTATTTTTAAATAATGACTAGTGAAGACAGATGCAGTAATTCTACTTTGATTCATTTTATTATACATACAGAACACTGTTAAAAGAACCTTATTCTAGCACTTCCTAACAGCTGCATGCTTGACTTGTGTCACCTTGTCATTTTTCATAATTTCCTAAATTTTTAGAAAAGCAAACCAAAAGACCACTAGAAAGTCTGTCACACAACGTTACATGGATACCCATAGAGTTCACTGGCTGAATTTAAAACTTTAGGCACACCATATACATCCCTGCTGCTTGAGATTAAGTAATTAGAACAATATTAAGTTGTTAATTGTCCACTTTGCCTGGCTCTGTGGACAGTATTAGACCCTGGCATCTACAAAGATTTGGGGGCAACATAGGAACAGTGAAACTTATGAGGCCTGTGTTCACTTCCAGGCTCCAAATATAAAACACACTTTTTTGTCCATTCTCTCTAAATGCAATAACTTCCATGCCATACTACCTAAGCAGTCCGTCCCAGGCCCCTTTCTTCATTCCTCTGCTGACTCTGAATCCCAACACAATTCTATCAGCATCCTTGCCCAGCAAGTCCTAGTCTCCTGTTCCGATTTCACTGGACAATTCTTAATCCCCTCCCCACTCCCAGTTAGTCTTTTCCCCTACCCTTTCTTCCTTAGCTTTTCCAAAAATCCATCTTTCTGCTCTGCTCACCACTGACTCTCAAACTTTCCTTAGGCTCCTAATCCAAACACGGTCTCCTTCCCTCCTCCCTCTCTTGCCCCATTCCTGCTTCCAGTCAATTTGCCCATCCAGCCCCAGTTTCTTTCTTTCACGTGATCTCTTTGTCAATCTTATCTCCCCCACCTTTTCCCTCCAGGTATTAGTTCCTAATCCCAGGCCCCCACTCCAGCTAATCCCCTCAAATCTAGGACCTCCCTGTCCCAGCCCATACCTTTTTCTTCCCCTTGGGCTATCTTTTGCCTTCTGTACATTGGAATCAGACAGCTCCCTCTTACAGCTACCTGGGCATTGCAGGGAAGTCATCAAGAGCCCAGAGGAGACAGGTTTTTTGCTCTCGACATCAGTGCCTGGCGCCACCCAAGAGTAGAGCAGCTGGAAACAACCATTACAGAGAAAGTCGGAGTACATCTCTATGTTATCCTCAGGCGGAAGTATACTGAGTATCATTGTGGGAACGATATATAAGCAGTCTGGTGACCCCTAGGAGTTGTAAAGGGATGGGGTCAGCTGAATCACTTTGTAGTGATGAAACCTGTAGGGTCAACCTACTCACTGGGAATGGGATCTTTAGAGTTTTTAGCTGATAAAAATCCAAAAAGTCTCTATTGACTTTGTGCAAACACGGATCTTTTACAGATTTAAACATGTGGACAGATTTTCACCAGGATGACAGAAAATGAAAAGCACAACACTGACCCAAACAGTGCTCCTGTGCCAAAGGGTAAGTCCTTTCTCCAAAGTCCAGGGGTTGCTACAGTTCTTCAAAAAATAAGGTCAAGAGAATTTCTTTCGCTGTGGACTAAACGGCACAATTTATAACAGGCCACAATTCCAGGCCTGACAATAAGGGTGTCATGCATGTACCTGCAGCTTTATTGGAAAAGAGTAAGACAGAATCCCCTGTCCAGCAGAATTTAAAATCTGATGATCATGCCCATACCTATTCCAAGGGGCAGAAAAGGAAATCTGTACATGCTTAGAAAATGCCTGCTGTCCCCTCCAATTCACACACACACACACACACACGCAATATGCCACTTTCTTTGCCTATGAAAGATAAAACTGGCATCTAAATCCAAAAATATGGATGTCCCAAGCAAACTATAATAGTAACAAAGAAGATCATTCCATGATGCCACCTTACATGCTATGAAACTTGCAGTGGCATCAGCACTTAGCTAACTGAACAAAGGAAGTTTGCTTCTAGTTACACTCTTTTATTTTAAAGTTGCTCAAAGCACAAGCTTATTCAACTTTATCCTCCAAGAAGATTAACAATCAGATTGGAAGGGGTAGGGAAGAGAAGAGAAAGACATTACTCTGTGACCGGCAAAAGTATGTGCATACTCTGGAAAAACGACGTCCCCCAAAAGAGAGACAAGCATCTGTCTTAGAGTATTCTTGTCCTCTCCTCTAGCCCATGCAGAGGCAGAACTAGTCCACGCACAAAGGAGTGCATACTCTGGAAAAATGATGTCCCCCTCAAAAAGAGACAAGCATCTGACTTATAGTATTATCCTAGTCCTTTCCCCTAGCCCATGCAGAAGCAGTATGTACTATGCCTAAACCATCCATACCCAGTAAGTGCTTTGGGTATACAGCATTCTTGGAGACTTCCAAGAGATTAACAGGTTTGAATTAAATGAGCTAGTCATTCTCCTCTTGGACTGCTTCTTCATCAGTAAAAAGTCCATTTAAAATACAGTATACCTAAATTATTTAGCACAGTTTTGCCCTCAACTGAGTACTCAATGACTATGTGCATTATAAATCCTATCTTGTAAACATTCTTTGCCTTCACCTATGGAGCAGCTGTCACATACAGCTGAATACCTGGTTCATTAACTTTAAGTACGGTACTAGCTTTCTAACTCCTTGAATTGAATAGATTGTTAAATGTTCAGTCTGTAGTAGAATCATCCTAGACCATCCATCCCACCAGTCAGCTGTGACCCCTAAAGCCAAACAGTATCTCAAGAGTGAGGTAATACTACAGCTGATCTGCCCCATGCAGAGTATTTTTCCTCAAGAATTCTCACCGACTTACACACTAAATGGGCAAAGTTTCAAGCACTCTCTTGCTCCCAATGAAGTCATTGGCAGGTCCCATCCCCCACAAAGGATGCTATTAAAAACTGCTTGGATCTACCTGCAGCTTTTAGCTTACCCTTTGTATAAAGAAGGCAGAGCCATTAAATACAACTGGTAGCAATGAAGAGCCATCACCATTTAGTCTCTGTTGCCAATGAGGTCTGCTAAAAGCAATATGACAACTTGTGAATACTCAGGGTGAAGTTACACATTACACTTACACCATACTCAGAGCACTGGAAATGCAAGCATTCACATGTTAAAACTCATTAACTCTTCTGAGTGTCTCAAAGTCATGCCACCTCAGACGAGGGTTAACTATGGCCTGTGCTACCTAACTCATGTTAGAATAAACTTGTTTACTCCACAGAGATAAAATGAAAAATGTGCAATCCTCCAACATCCCAGGATGCACCACTCCTACATCTTCCTCTCCCCCTCTCACCAAACAGGTGTAGAACTCAGGTGTCAGGCTTCCTAGCCATGCCCTTGCTTGCACACCCTCTAGTGGCAAGTCAGGGCTGTGCAGGCAAGAAATGGTATTAAACCTTAATGTGCGACTGCTCACACTATGTTCTAACTTTAACACTTAACATTCCATAGATTTAGCACAGTCCAAATGTAACATGTAACTTTGTCCTCAGTGAAAAGCAAACAGGTTGCTCCAGAGTCCAAGTTGCTGGGAGGGAAGTTGAGCCAAACTCCAGGGAAGACAATGGAGTTAGTTCAGGTTTACACAGGGGTAACAGAGTAGATACTAACTTAAAATAATTCCATCTCCTGTCCACCTATTGCACTGCTGGTCTGAATCATTTTATTTATTGAGTTTAAGCCTAATCCTTCCCTGAGTTTAGCATCTCTGGGGAAACAATGAGAACCCTCAACTCCCACAGATCTTAGTTCAAGATGGGAGAACTCATCACTTGTCAAGAATGGCTTATCACTCCTAGAGAACCATCCGCCAAGACTACAAGAGCCCAGCTCCATAGTGTGAGCAGGCTGTTGGCACTTGATAAATACCAATTCATACCAAACACTCAAGGAAGGGAAGAGTTTGGTGACACTCAGCATAAGGGCAAAGTTACAAGTGTTCTTTGATGCAAAGCAGAAAGAGTGGTGAGCAGCCCCTTTGGTGTTTGGACACAATCAAGATGTGGATTACCAACACTGGGTCTGCATAGTTATGAGTATTGTATGGAAGCACTGAACATTCTTCAAGCAGTTGAAGTTATTTTTGGCTTCCATCACAAAATAGCACTGCTTTTCTTTTCAAAACAGCCTAATTTACTTTGGCTTGCTCATGCCCTAGAAATGCTGAAACAGCAAGAAAAAAAATTAAGGCAGCAAATCATTTTCATACAAACATATTTTGGTTGGTGACAACTGCTTAACAGAGGGAGAGAGAAACTTTGATAGCTGAGTAATTACAAGAGTGTTGTTTCTTAAAGTGAAAGGCATGCCTGCATGCAAGGACTCTGGGGATGTTGAGCTGGTTATTTGAAAGGGCCTGAAAATGGCAAGGTATAGACTTTCACCAGGGCAGAAACTCTTCAATACAGCTTTTATGTCATCCGAAATGGCCATTTAACAACTGTTCAATGTGGAACATGCTCTAAGGAACCCTGGGTGAAATTTAAAATTTAATGTGAAAAAGTAAAATAAGAAGGAAACCATTCAATTGTAGATTTCTGTCCAGACAAGTCAAATGTAAATACAAATTAACTCTATTTAAATCAATGATGGTACATCTACACGAGATGTTTACTGTGCAGTAGATTAACTGCACAGTAAACATTATACATCTACATGTGCATCCCTATTAGGCTGGATTAAACTAATTTACTCCATAGCAGGTTAATACAGGTGTAGACAGGCTCAGGTTGGCTTAGGCATGAGGGTGCTTCAGTGCAGAGGCTGCTTGCTGGCTACCCCATACTGAAGCACCCTCATGCCCCAGCTGGCCCCTACACAGCACATTGAGCCAGGGGGAGTAGCTCTGGGCTGGTGCACTAACACCCCAGACCCTCTGCCATTTGGGGATCTTCGGCCTGGCTCAATGTGCCATGGTCATGGTCACATGAGAAAATGGCATGCCTAGGAGCAATAAACTGAGAAGCAATAAGCTCCAGAGTTTATTCATGCACATTCCTTGTACATGTAGACGTGCCCTGAAATTACTTAAGAAACAAACAGGTGTATTTTATCTATACTCTTTCTTCCCCGCTCCTCATCCCAAAGATGCAAAATACATCAAATTTTTCAGTAGTGTTGGGATGATGTTGTAGTCACAGTAGTTCAGAAAAAAATGTAAGGCAAGGATTTGTGTGGGTGATATCTTTTATTGGACCAACTGTAGTGTTGGGAGGGACACCAATGAACTTTTAGATACCATTATAGCCATTATCATATCTCCTTGTTTCAAATACTATAGATATTTACCTAATGTGGATGATGCGACTGAAGTAGACCTTAAAAAGCCATATTTGTGAAGTTAAAAACCTGAGAATCATGGGCTATATTCCAATCTCAGCCACTCCAGGCCTGATCCATAGTCACTCAGTGAAGACAGCAGAACTTCCTGGTATTTATATCAATGTAAATGAAAACAGAGCTTCATTCTTCATCTCCAGAACTAAGTAAATAGCCATATGGCTGCTTCCCTGCTAAGCTATTTGCTGAGACATTGGCAGATCTTCATTCAACATTATATCTAAAACATAAACAAACAACTCCAGCAAGCATTCAGCTTGGAGATATTTTCAGTTATAAAAAAACACCCTTAAATATATGACCCAGCACAGCATAACAATACAGTAAGATTGTTCAAGTTCACAGGGGAACAGGTCTCTGACCTTAAGAAGTGTCATCTGAACTGTGGCAATGGTGCTGGAACAGCTCTGGTATTAACAGGACCTTTCGAAGGATGGCTGCATTCCCTCCCCACTTCTGAAGGATTCCCAGGGAAAGAACAATCACAACGAAGGATTCTTCTGCAAGGATGTTCTTCAAAGTAGTATCAAGTGACAAGATAACACAAAGAAAAAGAACACCTAAAACAACCATGCAGATAAACACTGGAAGCAGGGCCCTGTCAGTCTTTCAGAAGTTTTCCAGAGCACAGTAAGTAGGTACTAAAAACAATCCTTCCGGTATTATCAGTTCAGCGATTTGACAGAAACTGCTATTGCAAAGGTGCATCTCCATCTCAATGCAACTTGTATGATTTAATTTATATTTTTAAATAGCACTATGCTGTCTTTGAGAATTATCCACACTACAGCCCCACAGAGAGATCCCATCAATAAAAGTGCTAAGCCTGCACTTGGAAGACTGCAAATCCATGCATTACCTACCTTTACATTTCTATGGTGTATTTATAGCTCAGGTTAGCAAAATACTTGGCCATCATTGTTAATTAAGTGTAACATCTCCTCTGTAAGGTAAAGAACTATTATTATTCCCACTCTACAGAAATTAAGGCACTGAGGAGGAAATTGGTCCAACATTACCAGGAATAAGACCTCCTAATAAATACAGATTAGAGTCCAGACCTCCTGACTCTAGTCATGTGCTCTGCACTGCCATTATATGATGCTTCAGTAAGGTTGTGTTACAGAGTTTGGATCTTGCACCCAGAAATCAACTGGTGTTCTACTACTGACTTCAGTAAGAAGACAATCAGAACCTATGGTGAGCAAAATCCATTCACACACTAGCTGATACAATCTTAATCTCACAGGTAGCTTTGTGCAAGCAGAACCCTATGCCTTCCTATGGTTTTTGGGCTTATCCCTTTGAATTATTGGAAATGTTCAGCCTAAATTGCAATTTGGATAAGAAGCAGTTACTGAGGGATGATATGGAAGGGAACTGATGCTATATCTTATGCTACCAGCATTGCTGTCAACACAGAAAAGTACATTTTGTCTAGGTCTTTCCCCTACCATACAACTGGGCTGTCCAACTAGCAACCCATTTGCTTAATGCAGCCCATGAAGGGATAGCATGAGGCCCCCAGGCTCTTACCCTGCTACCGCTGCTCCTGTTGCTCTGGCTGCTGCAGCAGCTGGGGTCTCTGGATTAGGGCAGCATGGCAGGAGACTGAGTGAGCAAACTGTGCAACTGCACCAGCAGAGGGTGCTCAGGCAGGGGGCTTACAATGTTTGTACAGCAGCAGCAGGGATGAGGGGAGACAGAATTGCTTGTATGGTGGTAACAGCAGGGAGGTTTGTTCTGCTCATGTGGCTGGGGAGGGGAAGCTGCATACAACAAGGTCCCAAAGCGGCCACAGAACCCCTCTTGCACAGTGTGCAGCCGAAGGTTTGTAACCTGTGAGGCTTGCCCCTGGCTGCTCTGAAGTTGGACAACCCTGGCGTGCACAATGGACAATTCTATAAAATTTTAGAAGGTATAAACAATGCAAAGTTTACATATGGTAAAGGATTTTTGGTTGTAGCTGTGTTGGTCTAAGGATATTGGTAGGCCTGGTTCTTTGGGTAGATGTGATACCTTTTATTAGACCAACTAAGCAGTTGGAAAAGAGTTCTTTGTAAGCTTTCGAGTGCAATCAAAGAAAGGTAATTGTGCCTGAAAGCTTGCAAGGATCTTTTTTCTAACTACTCAGAAAAGATATCACATTTACCCAAAGAACCTGGCCTACATATGCTAAAGGGCCTCTTTCCTCACAACTATCCTGGTTCAGGGTTCCTCTCTCAATTCACAGAGCTCAGATCACAGGAATGCACTAGTATGCAACATTCAGGCAGACCAAGGAGACACTTGCAATGGCCTGCCTCCAGCAGATCACAAAGTGCTCCGTAATTACATGCTCAGGAATGATCTCTAGAACTAGAAAGCTAATCTACCATCATTGCCTGAAACATACGGGATTGTCTATTAAAGATAACACTAAAAGAACAAGGGGGAGAAAAGGCAGGTGGCATGATCCTCTAATAACAATAATGATGAAAATGATACCATGCCATAATTCAGGAAAATGATGAAGGCTCCCAGATTGTTTATGTGCAGGAAGGTTAACTTGAATTCAATCATGGTCAAAAACGGGTTGTTAGCGTTGTTCTGTCCAGCTTCTGTCTGTCTGTGATCTCAGCACTGCCAATGCCTCTCTCTGTATTTCTACCATTTCTTTCTCCCATTTTTGTGATCCTCTTTCTCCTTGCTGTCTGTCTCTTGCAGCCTCTTCTGTTGCTTTCCCTTCTTAGTGCCAGTTGCTTAGCAAAGAACAAGCAATTGCTTTTCAATACCTTTACACATTTGCAAGATACAAAATAGCTACTCCACCTACTAAAACTATTCAACAAAAATAACCTGCTATGTGCCAACTGCCTAGTGAGGCTTATCCTCTACACTCCTTAACAGTTCAGTAGCATGAACACAAAGGAGTTTCTGCTGAAGACAGCATGGGAAACCCCATTTTAGATTGGGAAAGCACTGTGGAAATATCTGCTTGCTAAAAAGAAATTTAAAAAAAGAGGACGCGGACATAAAAAAAAATACGTACTATTATTGCAGTCCTTTTGTTTTCATCTTTTTGTGTGCACCAAGGTATTTTATTCAGTTTCTGAGAAATCATCATGTTTCATTCCCCCCTCTTGGGGTCACCAGTGGGTGTGCCTTTCATGTCTTCTATTCAGGATGGCATACTGTATTGTTCATCTTGCTATTTGGTTTTCTATGCTGATAAACAAATAAAGAATAATACGGAGACAAAGCAACAGCCCTCCTATGTAAGGAAACTGGTGGGCAAAGTGAATTTACTTCTGTCAGGGGGGCAAACTTCTGTTCTTTAAAGTCTGTCTTCTTGGTTTGAAAAGGGTGTCCATACAATCAAACCCTGAAAAGAATATTTATTTAAGTATAATTCACAAATGAGTTCAATTTGAGGGATGCACCTGGCTTGGAAAACTTTGAAACATACCAAAGGGTAAATCACATTGATTTAATTCAGCACAAATTTACTGTGGCCAAGCAGCACAAATTCATTGTGTCAGGATGAGCTAGGCTTCAGAAATCCTAAACAAAGCAGGCTGACTCCTTGAGGACTCTCTGGTCTGTGATCCTCTGTGGTAGGGTGGTGATTGCATTTGCTTTACGTACGGAAGAACCTGTGCTTGAGCCCCAGTGGAAACAGCCAGCACTACCTTCACAGCCTCATTCATAGTAACAATGAGGTTTGGGGGTGAACTGTGAGGGAAGCTGCAATGGTCCTGCCCCTGTAGTAAATTATGCTCACTCACAGGACCAGGTCTAATATAAGGCTGTAAGCCCCCTGAGGCCAGGACCACATCCTTATCTGCTCTGAAAAGTGCTCAGTGCACTCTGGAGTTAGCATACATAAATTTGGTAAATAATATAATAAACCTGGACTATCTATGAAGTCCAATTTAAACTGAATTTCTGAGGTCTTCACTCAATTTTCCAAAGATCAAGTAGTTTGGACAATACAATCATTTTAAACTATATTAGAAGCTTTCCTGCCTCCTTACTAGATCTGGTCAAAATAACCACATTGCCAGCAAACCTAGTCAGCTGACTAGCACTGTCCTTCAGCTTATGGGTTACTAGGAAGAATTCATCTAGATTAAGTCAAAAGAGGAAGCAGGGGGAGGAATCACTTTTTTTTTTTTTAAATAAATAAGCTTCCTGGTCATCTGACAAAACATGAGCTGGATTGTCAGGAGTCATACCTTTCATCTGGACAGTGACCCAGAAAACTTTCACTGTGAAGATCTGGAAGCAGCTAGCAACCTGGTGAATGACTATTTCTTGTCAACCACTAGCGAATACTTTGCAGTCAATGTGAAGCAATTTTTAAAGACATAATATGTCATGAAAATAATCTATACTGCTTCCCTCTATGCCGAGGAATCTGCATCTCACTGAACAATTACTAGGGCTGTGCAAAATGAAACTGTTCCATTTCAACTTGAGTTTCGAGGTTTGGATGGAACGTTTTACTTTTAATTTAATTTTGAGTCAAAACACCTGTTCTGTTTCATGTCATTGAAATAGCAAGGCTGTTTCAACACTGCTTCACCCACTGGCTATAATATGGAAGCTCAAAACAGCCTCTCTCATCTGACAGGCAGATCAGGGCCCAACCCCAGGAGGGCTGCTGCGACTGTGCCAGTCCTCCCAGAGCCAAGGGCCCCCACTCTGTCTGACAGATGAGGGATGGAAGCCAGTGCTGCTGCCTGGGACAGGAGAGGGGAACTGAGCCCAACTGTTCAGTTCCTCTCCCCAGCGCTAGGTTGGGCTGGGGTTGGGAAGCCCTTTGTTTCATTTTGATTTTGCTGTTTTGAGCTTGAAATGAGTCAAAACAGTGCCTAAATGAAATGGCCAGCAAAATTTTGCACTGCTTTAACAATTACCAACAATGATCCCTCCATTTACTTTCCTCTTTCCTCCTATGTACATCAAGGCTCAAATACCAAGGCTGGAGCACCTTCCCAGCAGAGTTCAGAAGAGGAATCCGGGAGGGAAAAATACAGTTGTAATTTACTGTTGAAAAAAAGGCAATAAACAGCTCACATATAGACATTCAGTTTCTCCTGGGAGTCACCACACTCCAAGGAGAACCCATGAGATAATTCAGGATTTTACTCCCAGAGCAAAAATGGCTGCTCCAAGAGAAAAATAACCCAGGAACAACTAGAGTTAAATTACTCCTGGGAAAGTTTCTTTTGGGAGAGCACAGGCCTGTACACAACAGGGGAGCTGTTGTTTCTCAATGTCCCATTTCTGAAAGCATTTATCTCTATGGCTTTCTCACTTGAGCTATAACAGACTTGTATCCTGTGTGAACTGGGAATAAAGGAGAGGTTAAAAATACATGTTCACCCAAAAGTTACACTTGATTTCTTGGTAAGTGGTCCCAGAGATAATACTCTCAAGTCTCTGAGGAGAAGCGTGTATATGAAGACTACCATTGTAGGTCCATGGTAGAAATTAGCCAAGGAGCAGCACATGCCTCAGCCATGAAACATGTAGCTTCACCCTCCTTGCTGCAGAGTTAATGCAGGGTACGGAGATTATCCAAAGAGACAGAAGATGATGCTGGAAAAAAGCTTTTAGAATCCCAGATAATAAGAGAATATATGTACCAAACACAAGCTGTATTTGATTAGCATGTCCTCCTTCACTGCCATGTCCTAAGTTTAGCTCAGGCTTAAATGTGTGCCTCCAACAGTAGACAAACTTATTAATACTCTAAACTGCAAAGCAGTGGACATTTTCTTGATATTTTTTTCAGTGTTTAGTTTTCTTTCAGTCAAAACTAAAACAGCAGGAGGTTTTAAGGGCTAAAAATTACTGAACCAACTTAAATTGGTGCAGAATAGTACCAAAAGGAAGAGAGTAAGCTATTTGGTATTAAAAGGAAATGCCATATGGAAGCTACAAAGTGGTGACATTACTTTATAACATTGAAAATATAAAGGAAAATTAATTTTATCTACCAGCCTGATCCTTGTGCTGCAACAGGCAAAACAAGTGAATGATCTATGTTAATGATAATACAAAGTCACAGCTGCCATAATACAGAAAAAACGTAGCAGACCCAGTTTTGTCACGCAACTACCAATTCGATTTTTCATGTGTCATCATCTGTCCTAAAGCTAATCAGAAACACTGAGCCTTTCCTGCACTTTCTTATTTTTGAATTTCTTCAAAATTCCAAATGGAGAGAAATTACAGTTTCAAAACTAAAACAGAAGTGAATTAATGAATATAGCATGGACTTAGAATTTACATATCATAGTTCTTCTGTTGACTGCCAGAAGCATCACTGTGATTCTTGCACTAACAGTACTGCCTATTGTTCTTTCTTTTCCAAAGATATCACTTCTGGTCCACTCGTCTGAACCCTAGGTTCACAAATATGGTACTACACAGGTGATGGCCAACCTTCTGGACACGTGGGCTGGACATGACATAGGGGTAGTCCTCAGCCTGACCCTATGTGCTGGATCCAGCCACGTACCTGTCCAATCTATTGCACAGGGCCGCAGTATCCAGTCCACAGGGCTTCACATGGGTCTGGAAATGTGGCAGCATGAGAGAGGTGGCAGTGCTAAATGCCACTTTTGAAATTGTGAAATTTTTGAATTTGTGAAATTTTTCAAATTTCTGCACCTGTGGGGAGCCCCACGGACCAAATAATACAGCTCCACAGGCCAAATACAGTTCATAGGCTGAAGGTTGAGCACCACTCTATTAGAAAGAATTAGAAAACTTGGATCCTCTTTCTAGCTCTACCAAAAAAACAGACCACCTTTCTAGCAACACCCTCCTAGCCATCATGGATGTTACCAGCTTAAATAGCAACATCCCACACCAGAATGGCATCCAAGCCTGCCTTACATACCTACAAGAGCAAGATTACAACTCAGAGTACAGACCTCAAGATATTACTGAACTTATAAAGCCTGATCCTCACAAAAAACTTCACTTTCAGTAACTAGCACTTCCTCCACACCATGGGCACAACTATGGGCATCAAAATGGCCCCCCAATGTGCCAACTTTTTTATGAGTCACCTGGAAGAAGAATTTCTCAAAGATTGCACCATCAAACCACTGCTATTCTTAAGATACATTGATGACATTTTCATCGTCTGGACTGAAAACCTGCAATCTCTGATTGATTTCCATCAGAAATTCAATAATCATCACCCCTGCATCAGACTCTCTTGAATATCCAGCACCAACATTTCCTTTTTAGATACTATTATCACTATCCAGAATGGTAAAATACAGACCACCATATACAAGAAGCCCATGGACCAATATACATATCACACAGAACAAGCAATCACCTTAAACACACCAAGAAAGCTGTAATATACAGCAAAGCCTTACAATACCACTGAATTTGCCCTAAGGAGAACACCCATGATCATCACTTCACAAATCTCAAAAGGGCTTTTGCTCAAAAAGAACACTCCTCCAGAGAGCTAGATCACACTTTTGAAAGGACAACCCAGACACCACATGAAGAATTGCTGCAGTACAAAAAGAAAACCTCCATGAATCGCACCCCACTAGTTATGACATATCATCCCTCCCTGGAACTTATACAGAAAATCCTCAAACAACTGCAACCAGGGGTGGATTAACCCTATAGTGGGACCTAGGCAAATAAACTATGCACCTACTTGCTTTCTATAGGGCAGCAACAGTAGCAGCAGCAGCTGCTGCTGAGGCTTGGAGCTGCAGTGTGCATCCCTAGAAGGAAAAAGAATCTGGGTGGCAATGATGCAGCAAAATAAGCACAACTGGGCCCCTTCTTCACTTTGGAGCCTAAGCATGTACACAGTTTGCCTATGCATTAATCCGGCCCTGACTGCAACCCATACTAAAAGAAGACTCAATTCTTAAAAATATCTTCCCAGAACCACTCATCCTAGCCTTTGCACAAGCACCAACCTCATCACCAGAAGTAAACTTCCCACAGCCCAAAACACACTGAATGGATATAGACCATGCCAGAACAAGAAATGTAAAACCTGCCAACACATCTCCATCCCCAACAGAATAACTACACCCCACAACAGAACCATCAACATTCCTGGATCTTACAGCTGCACCTCCAGAAATGTGATACATCTCATCCAATGCAACAAATGCCCTGATGAAAAATATGTAGGAGAAACCAAACAACAACTGCACACCAGAATGAATATACACCAAAAATCTTTCAAACAAAAATACACAATTACCTGTGGGGCACATTTCTCATAAGAAAACCATTCTCTCCAATCTCTCAGTACTAATCCTCAAAGGGAATTTACAAAACACCTTTCGCAGATGAGCCTAACTTCATGTCATCAACCTACTGGATACAAAAAATCATGGATTAAATATAGACAGTGGATTTATGACATATTATAACTTGACTAACATCAGAGAACCCAGAAAGAGCACAGACCAACTACACATGCTTCCTCAGCTCGACAAAAGGTTTTTGTATCCGAAAGCTTGCAAAGAAAAAATGTTACAACTATTTTAGTTCATCTAAAAGATATCAGATTTACCCAAAGAATCCTGTCTGCCTATGTCCTTAGACCAACACAGCTACAACCTATACCCCTTTCTTTGCATCTTGAGCAATGATACTCATACTTCTTTGTAAAGCTGATTCAGATTACTGGATGAAAAAATAATCATAGAAGAGCTAAATATTATTAATGCTACCATACCTATTTCTAAAGTGTTACTGTTGTTATACTCAACCACTGAGTTTATTAGGATTCTTTTAGTCTTTGTTACAAGTATAAATCTAACAAAGATTACTAGACAAGTTAAAAAGTGAAATCTCAGACAACTTCAATAGTGTATTGCTTATAAGTGCCCTATTTTTCTATGATTGTGTTTTCTATGGGGTCCAAAACACAGTCAGGGAGCTAAAACCTAACATTTGCAACGTAAAAAGTGCAAGGAAACTGTTTCACTTTTTTTTTTTTGGGGGGGGGGGGAAGGGGGGAGGCACAAAAACAAAAGAGGTGCAAAGAGGGCACAGACAATGGGTCTCTTGACTCTGCCATTCATATTAACCAGATACTGACTTTACTAGATGACCTCTGAAGGTTTTTAGAAATTCATGGTAGAAGTTAAAGGTCACTTCATTCTAGAACCTGGGCTTTTGGGTCTGGCTTCTGCTGACTGGACAATGGAAATGTAAAACACTTTTTAGAGGGGCTTATATTTGCCTCTGCTACAAGATCTTTTGTTTAAAAAAAAAAAAAAAAATCAGAGCCCAGTAGGTTTTGGCATTACTTGGGCCACTGTATTTAAAAATGCCAAGAACTGCTGTTGAGTTAATTTTGGTCAATGAAAAGATTCTTCAAGCAAAGCAGTTTTAGAAATCATTCTGCTTCTTTGTTCTGACTTAACTGACGTTACACCGTTTACTTTTTTAAAGTACAGATGTGTTCCTTAACTCTTTTCCTTTAATGTGTTCACTGTAATCATGTTCAGTTTTTATGAATTATTGCTTTTGTGCTTTCCCAAGTTCAAAACAATTATCCTGAACAAAGTAAACAATATCCAATATGCAGAACAGTAAAAATCACAAAGGGAGTTGTAAAAGAATGAAGGATGTACACCAAGCCAGTGCTGGCCTTGAGAAGCAGCAGCATAAAATAAATCCCTGGCAACAGCCTTCTAGAGGAAGAAATTTAGGTCAGATGTCTTGGCATACAGGCAGAAGAGTGTATGGCAATGATATACTGTACCTGTGTACTTATCTAACTTCTATACAGTTGTAAAATTGCCCAGTCAGTCAGAGAGCTAGCTTTTTTATTATTAATTCAGAGAGCCATAATGCAGAATTAATTGAACTCCACAGAGCGTGAATTAATTTACACAAGAAGGCAATTAGAAGAGCTAGCCCTCCACATGGACAATTCACTCAGGTTACCAATATTAAAAGGCTTTGAAGTTATGAGACAAATTTACAGCTTTGCATTTCCAGACGTACCATTAGAAACATGAATGGGTTGATGCCTTTTCACATAGTAATTACACAAGTATGAATTTCGCATGCTAGCATCTCAGATACCTTTCAAGAAGCACACAGAATTTCATCCCACTTCTGTTCAATCAGCTTTTGCTAAGACTCCTAAGAAAGTAACCTCTTTCTAAGACATAGCACTGAATATAGGTATTCTTTAAGCAGGCTAGCCTCACTACAACTTTTTAGGCAAGTGTATCTAACGTTTTACACACAACTATGATATAGGCATGAATGTATGTTTGTATTTTTAATTCAAAGAGGTGGAAAAGGAGAAATGAACCTTCTCCCTCTGAACAGACATCATTAGCATATCCTCTAGGACAGACTTGATATGTAGACTGTATTTTATACTGAAAACAGACATCTGGAAGCAAAATACTTCCCTGATTTATACCCCAGACTCATGGTTTGCAGAGAGGTTTCATCAGTTAAATCAGAGGAGAATCCAGCCTTCAAGTTTTATTAAAATGAATATCCAGCAATATTCTTCTAATTACAAAGGAGCCCCAGAAAAGCAGCTAATCCTGTGCAACAATTAAATTGATTCCCTGTGCTCCCTTTTCAGAGTGACTTGTAGTTTGCTTATATTTTTTTTACTTATGATTTCTTACACTTCTGGAGGGAAGGACGAAGGCACTGAACTAACAAGCAAACATCTGGTTCTGTGTTTTATAAGGATCAGACTGCACCCCTTCCTGTGGCATACTGATCACTTTTTTAACAAAGGGAACATACACAATTGTGTTTACCTTTGCCCCGTTTGGTAACTCATTTTATCCAATTAACAAAAGCTGTTCTTTTAAGTCATAACTACAAGGCCAGATGATTGCATCAAGAATGAAATGTCATGCTATATATAAGCTGCTTCATCTGTTTTCATGAAAATGTCTGTTCATGGTTGCCCTAAAAGTGGACACAGTGAATGCCCTGGGCAAAACAGAATGAAAATATCCCTGGTGACAGCTTGAGAAGCAATGCTTTGGAAAACTGATTTAAAGTATGACAAGATTATTACACATGCTGGCTGGAGCCTCAGAGCTCTTTCAATGGTTTATGTAAATATATTCTGCATATAAAATTATAACAATCCTGCATGCATACATTATATATAATGTATTGTATATATACATTATATATTGTATATAAACCTAGTATAAAATTACATCCTTTCATGTGCAAGCATTACAAATGTCTTGGTTTCTATGTGATATTTAATAGGCAAGGGCAATTTCTGCTCATAGTTATATCGGCATAACTGGCTGGTTCCACCATGGTCAGCATTGCTGTATCTGGGCCCATTTTCTCCTATCATACACAATTCTTATTTTCTTCTTTGTGGAGTAAGGCAGCAGGGTTGTCAGAGGGTTGTCAATTGTCCATTTGATTACTGTGAATAAACCTTTGGTTTAGACTGTCAAATCAAATCAAAATTTATACAAGAACCAAAGTGGGACCTACATGATGATAAATATTCATACAGGCCCCAGTTCAACAATTCACTTAAATCTGTTCTTCAGTTCCATTGACTTCAATGAAAGTAAAAGCATGTACTTAAAAGCATCTCTGAACTGGGACTGTAAAATCAGGTTTTTTATTTCTCCTTCCATTCAGTCTACAGTATCTTATGCGGACATGTTCTGCTACCCTTATAGTGTTCCCTTAAGTACACACTGAACTGAACAAAAGTGGCAGAATGAGCCCTAAATCCATTCATTCTGATTTGCAGGGGAGTCAAACCCTGGGAACAGGCTACCCAGAGAGGTTGTGGAATCTCTATCCTTAGACGTTTAAGACACGAATAGACAAAGCCTTGACTGGGATGATATAGTTGGGGATGGTCTTGCTTTGAGCGAGGGTTGGACCAGATGATCTCCTGAGGTCCCCTTCAACCCCCATTTTCTATAAATCTATGATTTGGTTTTTCAGAAATCTAAAGGGAACCTACAATAGGGAAATATAATCTCTTGTTTTTGTGTCCTACCCTCTTCCCCCACACTGCTTCCAAGTTATGATATACAAAAAATGGCCCAATTCTGAGCTAGTGGGAATGTTTTACTTTGTTATTAAATTTACTCCTTCTCACCCTCCTTGGTCTTTAATGAAATACCAGGGCTTGTCCACTTAATATTACCTGGAGGTTTTCCTTGGATACAAAAAAAATAGTGCTATGAGAAGAGACTGAACTAGAAGGATCTGAAATGAGTTTTTGGTTACACTGTTTAAAGCTGTTCATTTCTTGCTTTTGGTAACGTCTACATAACCTAAATACAAAAGAGTATTCAAGACAAAAATCTTACTATATTACAGTTTTGCATGTACCCCTTTAACGGAAAAGAAAGAGTTCCTTTGATGTAGCTTCTAAATACCCAGTCAGGCCAAGAACTTGAGACTTGAAATTGTTGGGGTGGAGGGGACAACAGAAAGCTAAATTCCTCTTTCCAAAACAGCAAAGTTATGTATGTATTAAACACACATGATAAATAAAAAGAACACTCACTTTTCTTGTAGGCTGCTTAAGAAGAAAGGGCTGATGTACAAGAAGGACTCAAGCCCATATAGCTACACAGTTCAGAAATGAGAAAAGGTGCGATTTAGACAGAAGCCCTTGGCATAGAGACAGCTGCACTGGTGAAACAGTTCTTTACTGGCATAGCTTGTTCAGCTGGTGGACAGTGGCCTTTCTATCCCAATAGAGAGAGCTTTATTGGCTACTTCCACAACAGGAGTGGTTGGCAGATGTAGCATACTGGGCTGCTAAAGCAAACACAGCCTAAGTGGTAAACTTACTTTCATAAACAAACATAAAACTGCATGTAAAACCCAACTCAAATCTCATACAGAAAACATGAATTTCCAGTGCATCTACTGCAGCATCTTTAAGTCTCTCCTGCAGCCAAGGATGCTATCAACGTCTGCCTACATTTCACCTACAAGGCCTTAGTGTTATACTGCAGAGGGGTATTCAGGCCTCCAAATTATCAATTAGGAAAGACTCCACATTTCAAACTGACTTTTCTTCCAAAATTTCAGTGTAATGATACAATGAGATGTTCCTGATTTAGTTAATTCTTTTTTTTTTTTTAAATGTCTTTTTTCTACTTCATCTTTCGGTGGCCCATTCTTATTGAGGATGACATAGACTTGGTTGCCCACAGTGAATCTTTGCTGCAAAATCTCTTGGGCAGATTTTCTGAATCATGCAAGAGCTTCAGGATGGTAATTAGTCTCAAGAAGACTGTGATCACGTAGCAAGGGGTGTAAGAACCAATACTTGACATCACCCTGGAGGATAAATCTCTTGGTGTCATTGATAGTAGTTTTTGCTAGTTGGGTTCTACAATCAGCAGGAATCTTGACCTTCACACTGAACTGACTAACAGAATCAGAAAAGCAGCTAAGAATTTCAGGCTATTACAGAAACGTACGTGGAATAACAGTAAACTAAGGTGAAAATGCAAGTCTATAAGACGTGTGAGCTGTCATCCATGCTTTATGCTTCAGAAACATGAACTACATATACTAGGCACATCAATAAACTGAACAGCTTCCATATGAGATGTCTGTGTAAGATCCTGAAAATAAGTGGAAAGCTAGAATACCAAACACAGAGGTACTGGAGTGCACAGAACTGACACACTTAGAAACTACTATCAGAGAAGAGGAAGTTGCGATGGCTCGGCCATGTCAAGAAGATGGAAGGAGACCGTATTCCTAAGAACATTCTGTAAAATGAGATTTGAGATAGCTCTAGAAAGCTGGGTTGCCCCTTATGGCAGTACTAGAATGCGTGAAAAAATTATATGAGGTTGTTCAACATCAATGTAGAAAGCTGGGAGGAGCATGTAGTATCCCGTCTGATCTGGAGGGAACATCTGACACTACGTGCAGCTCAATATGAAGTAGCTTTGATCCAGGAGATAAAAGCAAAGCGAGAAAGATGGAAGCATCATGCTGTAAACTTGGACTCCAACTCCGGTTCTGTGAAACCTGTAACAAGCTGCATCGCTTTCAAATGGGGCTTGTCAGCCACAGATTTATCAGGCATCTAACTACACCCTTTATGTGTACTCCATGATCCAGAGGATACCATAAGAATAGGCATCACGCAAATACTGGAGGTGGAATTAAGTGGGAAGAAAGGAAATGCATGAACTCATACGTCTCACCACAGAGCAACAATACAGGAACTGTCCTAGAAGTTAGTTCAGGAGAGGCACACTGTCTTAGTCACAAATTTCCTTATCATTGCCCCCATGAGTGTAGAGAGGGAGTCAGTTGTGCTAAGCACAGACTCACAGGGTGTCTATCTATATACATGCTCTGGGGAGATGGAAGGTTCAGGCAGGGGAGGGAGGAGATTTTAAATTAAAGTGGTTCCTGGACAGCCACTCTAACTGAAATGCCAGAGTGTCACTTATATTCACCATCCTCTGTTTCAAAATGGCTGCAGGGGTGCTTTAACTAAAGCTTATTAGATGAGTTTTAGTTAAATCACCCCTACCACCATTTTGAAACACAGGCCACTGAATACATGCGACTCTGCAGCAGCTGGAGGATTCTAATTACAACACACCAGCAGACTAGATTAATCTAATTAAAATGTGTTGGATCATGTGTATAAGCATTAGAAACTTTACATTGCATCTTGATGAATGTGAAATTACTCTATATCCAATGCATGTCTATTAAAAGGTGATTGCACCCAAAAGTTTGCTAAGAATTGTTTTCCAACTACTCAGATGGTCTAATAAAAGATACCATATCTACTCAAAAAACCTTGCCTGCCTAAAGCTGGGCATGGGATTAAGTGTTTGGAGTGCCTAAATCAATTACAGAAGTATCTAACTAGATTTCTCTCAAGTACCGAGAGAGTAGCAGTAGTGTGGGGGTTCTTTCCTTTTCTTTTTTTATACACCCACACACCAATAAAGATTTGCTCTTCTACGAAAATACATCAGTAACTCAAACATAAACTACGTTGTGCTGAGGAAGTGAATCTAAAGTGTAATTACCCTGGTTTTTAACTCCAACTGCATTTTTAACTTTGTTAAACTCCTAATGAATGTTCATGAAGTCTGGTTTTCTGCTTTGGGGTAGAAGAGAGGAAGAAATGTAAATATTTTACTTTAACCTCCACTCAATCTCTTTGCCACATTAAGAAAGGGTTTATTTCTGTGTCCCAGGAGGTAAAAGTAAAGACAGAATTAACTGAAAGATCAGCAGTGTTAACAGAGGGATAACACAGACACTGAAGTGCAACAGAATGACAAAGAATACAATTAAATCAAATTAAATCAGCATACCTTTTCTCCTGAAACAAACAGCTTTTCAGATGTACCTTTCCCAATCTCACATCAAGATCATGGAAAAATAAAGTTTAAAAATATGTCTAGAGGTTGATTATCACAACCACAACATGAAGATTTACAAAAGTTCTTCCTGTTAAAAAAAATAAATTAAGTTAAAAGCAAAAACTTGTTTGTTTGTTTGTTTTAAATTACCAATGACATCATTACACTACCATGGAAACTCCTCCAAGACTGTTTCAGACTGGACATAAGGAAGAATTTCTTTACTGTCCAAACCCACAAGGTCTGGAATAGACTGCCACCAGAGGTGGTTCAAACACCTACTTTGAACGCCTTCAAGAGAAATGAGAATGTTTATCTTGCTGGGATCCTATGACCCCTGCTGACTTCCTGCCCCTAGGGTAGGGGGCTGGATCTGATGATCTTCCAAGGTTTCTTCCAGCCCTAGTATCTATGAAAGCTATATGGGAGAGCTTTGTTTTGGTACCGGCTTTTCCTAAGGGCGACCCTTCAGTTATCTTATTTTAAAAAGTATATTTGCCAGATTATTCAAGGTAGTTCTTGTTCAGTAAAAAAAACCAAAAACAAACAAACACTCTTTGAAGTGCACAATTTAATATTAGTCAATTCTAAGCTTTCAACTTAGAGAACCTCTTCCAATGTGAAGAGCAGAGAAGAGCTGGTGGGAAGCTGCTTCTTCCCTCCAACCCCTGATGACAAGGACTGAAACATTCTCAAAGTACTTAGGCTGCTTACAGACATGAAAAATCCACCCCAAAATCCCAGCACTTTACTTAAAGCTCAGTGCACCCCCACACCAAGCACAGTGCATGCCCAGAAGAGGAACTGCATTAGTTTCACCCAACTTGCCCAACATCTGTATAGATTAAATACATCAGCAGAGCTTTTTGGCACTTCCATCTATAAAGCTGATTCCATCAGATAAAAAGATAAAAGATAAAAGCACCACAAAGCCCCACTGAAATGCACAATCTATACAGATGCTGGGGAGGTGGGTCAAACTAACATGCTTCCTCTTCCACTAAAGTGATGTTTTGGTTTTTTTCCCCTATGTCTGTCAGCAGCCTTAGTGTGTACAGCACTCTGTGGGGCTAACGTATAGTCAGAGCAGATCAATGTTCAAGTAGTTAACCAAATGTTTCTAACAAGCCCCACAGGACATTCACCAATGTTTATTTTCTGAAGCTAAGAATTCCACCATATTTGGGTGGACATCATTCTACTTCTCCAAATCACCTAAAGGAAAGATGGTCCTTTTTTCTTATTATTTGAATATAAAATCCCTTCCATTAAAAATATTTCCATTACTTCAGTTAATGTTTCCGCACAACTAACTGATAAGGGTCAAGTGCCCATTTTTCCAGTACGAATACTTGATTTAACAAGTGCCCCTGGGTTTGCCAACACTTGAAAAGTCTCTTCTTGAAGTACACAGGACCACTAGCCCAAGCAAATACTTTGCCTCATTAGCCTCTAAAGCAGTCAACCTGCTTTTACAAATGTGAAGATCTTTGGATAATTCCATCTACATAAATCACGATTTGGCTACACAGCACTGACCAATATCTGCCTGGCCCAGTTCCAAGAATGCTTTTCTGTCTTCTACTATTTCATATTCACGGCTCCTCAAAATCTGATTCAGAAAGAAAGGTGGTAAATTTCTATACAAATGAGAAGTATTATAATCCAGCAGCTCCATTCTCAGTATCCTCTTGATAATTCTGATGCTATTTTTATTTCTGTAGCAAATTTTCTCTTCTTTCAAAAAAACCCTAAAACATTTAAAGATCTTCCCAGGTGCTTACTTAAATAACCCTACCCACTGGGCACCCGATGTGTTAACCAAACTGGAAATTATTTAAGTGTGTTTATAAAGGTAAGACATGAAGACTGACAGTGAAACCAGACAAATCAGAGGTGGATTGCAAAATTATCAGCTAAGTTACTGTAGCTTGATTGCAAGAAAAGGTTGGTCATCAAGAAATGAAGTGCTTTTTTTTTTTTTTTTAACATGGTAAGCCACAGCAAGGTCTCAAATCAGTAGCTAGCATTACAAGAGGCTGTCTAGAGGCACAAACTGAACTTGTAGCAGAACTAAATCCTACATATATCTATGACCCTGTATTCCAGGCACTGATTTACTTTCACTATAAGGATGAGAGAGAAAGAGAAAGAAGCAGAGCTTTCCTTCTCCAAGGATGAGAAAAATGAGAGTGAGGAGAGAGTTGAAAGAAAAAAAAGTTGCTCTACCAAAGGCACTTACTAAACTAGGCTGTCGCCAAATATGCAACTTAGCCTGAACAGAGTCCGAAGCTCCTGTTTGCAGAGCAAGCCTTAAGCAGCTGGTGTCCATCAAATGTGTACTTTTCAATATTTAGATGAGAGGGCCAGCTGGTCAGCCAGTCCATCCTCCTGCTTTATAGCAAGAATGATTTTACTATCAGTAGACAGCCCTAATTGATGGATGTCTGCTCCACCCTGCTGTTATATTAGCTTAAATTATGGCAATTTCACAAGCTCCCTTAGCAAATTATTCTGTTGACTAACTACTCTTGCAGTTTTAAACCATTTCCCCTTAGAATTTAAACTTGTTTTTCTCAGGTTGTGGCATAAACTCATTACCATTTTTCACTCCATTGAAAAAGTACAAACTCTAATCTTCATAAAATCTTCTACCTACATGTAAACCATTACTGCGTCCTCTTGTTTCTTTAGGCTGAAAATGCTCAGTAGTTTATTTTCCTCAATAGACTTATTGCTACAAACCATTTGCAATTTCTGGGTTTATCTTATGAATCAGGTTTGCACACCTAACAGTGCTAAAATTACGTGGCACCCCACGGCACCTTTCAAAGGCTTTCAGGTACCCTGTTTGAAAACCACTGACTAAGTTAACTTTAATCCTAAAGTAGCCCAACAGACTTTATAAATTTCACAGAAATGGACAGTCCAGCTACTGGAAAAGATTAATTCTCTGCTAAACTCCTAACATGACACAACATCCAGTGTAAGAGGCATACTGGTTACCCTTGCTTTATGTGGGTACTGTATGTGTCAATTTGCTCTTACGCGATGATCCTTTTTATACCAAAAATGTGTTATATGCAAGGTAAATTCACTCTTATACAATCTGTGGTGAAAGCCCAGTCAGCTGCTTTGTGTAGTGCATTGTGAGTGGTGTGCACCAAAATATAGTTTCCTGTGTGGATCTGTACTCCTCACTTGTTGTCTGCGACACATTTCTGTAGTTGCCATTCCCATTATGATAGTACCCTGTGCTTGTACGTACTGTCTGTTGTTGGTGAGTATCAACATTGTCTTGCAAAAGTGGTAGAAATGGGTCTGGGGGTCAGCACAGTCAAAGTCTTGGAACATATCCCTATTTGTTACATTGTAAAATGTATTCCCTTTATGCAAGTTCAAGTTATGCACCACTTTCCAGGAACACACGTAGAGCATAAAGTGAGGGAAACCTGTATTGCTACTTCAACTGAAATTGCAGGAGGTCCGAATTCTTTGGCAAAATGTAAGTTACTGGTATCAATACAGGTGTAACAGTAAATTCAGTGGCTCATGATATAAGACTTTGGACTAAACAATCTAGTGGTAGCTTCTGGCCTGAAATGGTATAGATTTGAGAATGTGATTTCTCACTTTGGAAAGCCCCTTCTGTCTCCCATGCTGGCACTGCCTGCACAGCTCAACTAACTAATGGAACAGGATTCATTAATATGAGAAACCTGGATTGCAAGGTAATCTAAATTATTTTAGCAATAACACCATCTAGTCCATTGACTATGTAGCTTCTAATAATTCTTTTTGGCTAAGTACAGATGTTCAAAAAGCCCAATGCTGAATCGATTCAGTCTCTGCAAATTAGTCTAAGCTGCACAGACTGAACTGATAAGCAAGTGAACAGACATTCACTTTTGATTCCAGAAATGCAGCCACATGCCTACAGTGGCCCAGGCCAAAAGCTGGGGGGCACTAGACCATGTCTTCCTGCTCAGCTGGAGCAGACAGCTTGGACCAAGGCTAGCCTGCCCACCCTGCAAGAGTGGGGAGGTTGTGGGAGAGGTGCAAAGCATCCTGGGATGCTTGGGAATTGCAAATTAAACTTGAATTTGGAGATCTGGGACAGAAGTTCAATAAACTGATTCAACCTAAATCAGTTCAGTCTGACACTACACTGATCCAGGTTTATCTTAAACCAATTTCAGACATTTTGAAAGTGGTTTATATGGACTGAACTTCAGTTCAAATCTGTAACACAACTGGTTTCCAATCACTTACACCAGTGTCTGTGTAATTTTTTACTCTAGCCTTGCATTTCATTTTTTTCAAATTCTCTCTATACATCATCTGCAGGCGGGAGACAGCTATTTTTAAGTCATTATGGGAAAGTACAAGATGGAAACTCTGAATGCTGTTTAAATACATACACATCCCTAGTTTTCTTCAGAACTCATGGAAGAAGTCTTGCAACTACAGTGCTAAGAATGCTGACAGAATAACACACCATTGCTTGGTAGAAGATATCTGAGAAAGTCAAAATAGGCTAATACTAACATTAACCAGCAAACAGCTTGATCTCTTCACAAGAAGCCACCATAACCCTCAGCCAAAAACTATTAAAAAAAGGCCTTCTGTGGCCAAGGAAAATGTAACTCCTTAAAAGCAGCATTTATTTTCCTTCTGTGGTACTTCTGCAAGCAAATTAAATAACATCAAGATAATAAAGCTTCAAAAAGAGGTTATACTGAAAACAGATTCAGGTTCTTAAGAAAGCAACAATCCAGACTTATTTACTAATTACCAGGAAAGACTAAAAGATACAGTTAAAAGAACAGAAAATCTTTTCTTGGCCTGTCCCAGGCATATTCTTAAACACTGATTTAAAATACCACCAGAGAATAGTTCTCATTTGTTATTCCTCTCCTGACCCCCAATCTTTTTCTGTTGACTTTTGTTGCCAACCTCCCTCCCTCCCCTCCCCTCAAATCCCCCCACCCTGTTTGCCCTCTTATGTCATCTCATTTCTTTTCTTTTCACTCTTTCTTCAGTTCTACCACGTCAAACCAAGGCTATGTATCCAAAGCTAACATTATATACTGTGGTCCCAATCTGATGATGCATTCAAGCACAAGCTTTAGATCTACTGACTTTTTAAGCAAAGGATTTTCTGCTAATAACACATGTTAATGGAAATTGTCAGATTATTGTTTTTTTTAGCAATCATGTTGGATCCTATAGAACAGTCTCCCTTGTAACTGGCCATTTGCAAAAAACTGAAGCAATCTTGTATGCATGTTTTCTTTAAACAACAACTCTGGGAATCCTGGGATGTTTTATTTAATGATATGTTATAGTAGGGAGCCATCAATCCTTCGGCTCATAGTGTATATGTAAGAGGCTTAAGTCAGATGCCTGATGAATCCATTTGAGACTTTTCACGTTTAAATACTTTACAAATATTAACTAAATTAGACCCAAAAGATATTTTGCACTTAAGACATAATTTCACTTTATTTATTTGTTTAGTGCACACACTTTTCCCCAACAACAGTAGCCTTCCAAAATTAGGATTCTTGTCTTAAGCAGGGAAGCTGATTTTCTGCCCAAAATAGAAGCATGGAACAGCATAACTGCTGCTGCTTTACCTTATTTTTCCTCCAGCAGCTGCATGGAGGGAAGGGTGGAATCTAGCAGAAGCAGGTCTAGGGGCCTGGTCACACCCTGCTTTGATTCCTGCTCTACCCAGAGTTTAAATCCAAATGCCAGGCAACAGCAGTGGCACTTCTATTCAGGAAGTCTTGAGGGAGTCAACTGACTTCATGGTTTATTACAATCTACCCAATTTCTGATAATTGCTCTTCACTCCATAGGTATTAACAGCTCTTTTTCTTTTTAACGGTCTCGATGTTCTACTAAAACAAACCATCCTTTGACTGGCAATTTTGCTATTATCTGCTTTTGGTCTCATTCTACTATTTCACAGCTCTGCAGACTATTGTTAGATTCTTTTTTAAATCCTAGATCCACCCATAGAGTCCAGTCTTCAGCAGCAGCTACAGTTTCAGCTTTTGGCTGAACTGCAAATAGATGCTGACAATTCAGCTGTGAAGGAGTTAAAACTGTAGTTTTTTTGCCTGAGTAGAAAAGGGACAATGAGTGAAGTAAAGATAAAGCTCTGTTCCTGCTCTCTGCAGCCAAGATTTTGTTCTCAGCCTCAATATCACTGCAGCATTGCTATCTTAAACATTTATTTTTGGCTGACACTCCTCATCCTAATGTTCAAAGGTGAACTTTTCTTTTAAAAGTGTCAACTAAATTGGCTGAGCTATTTTTAAGTTATGCAGATGAGAACAAAAATATTCAGGTTTAAAAATTAAAAGGGTTTTTTCCAGCTCTTTACTCAGAAAATGGTTCATTTTTAAATGTCAGACTTCCCAAGGACTTACCTGTTAATGAGACAAGTGCCTTTGACACATTTAAAGAAATTCAAGTCGCAAAGAAAGCAGGTAGAATTTCATTTATGTTAATGTCTGTCTTTGCTAAGTTTCTTGTTTCCCATCCCCTTGAACAACAGTTCCCTGGTGAGCTTTAGTATTTTAACCATCCCTTTTTACAGCCCCGCCCCCCCTTTTTATTTTTTTATTTCTTACAAATTTTCCATCATATGGGAATTGTTTTCCTTTGTACTCTTGCTGTAGTATCCTGTAGGCTCCTCAGTCCTTCAGCTACCCTTTACATCTTAATACCTCTTCCCATGGGATCCTACTTGCTAATTCACTTCATTCCCCTACGTTTGCTAAACTAAAATGAAGAATACTTGTTCAGGTATCTACCATTTAACCCTTTGCTTAGTAAGTATGTTAAGAAAAGTTAACAGTGTTTTCAATCTTGCAAACAATGACATGATTTATAATAAACTCACAGTTGAAAGTTAAGATACAGTAGCCATGAACAATGCATGCCCCCAGCAGCTGGGAGGGCATAGTGGCGGGAGCACAGCGGCGGTAAGCAAGAGCTCCCACAGACACCATCGGCAGGATCCCCAACCAGGGGTCAGCAACCACCCACATACACTGCTGGCAGTGGTGACAGCAGCCAGTGGGGATCACTGACTGCCCTCAGACGCCACCGGCGCTGTCAGCAGGAGGGGGGAGGGGTGGTGACCCTTTTTGTAGGAGGTACACATGCACCCCCTATGCATTGCCCCTGACAGTAGTCTTATTCTGAGGTACAGTGTTCTGCTTTATGTAACATGAAAGCTGGTCAAGCTGGGAAAGTGTAGGACCCTGTGAAATACCGTGAGTTCACCTCTTACACAAAGCATGGGCCATTATTTCAGCTGGAGGACCACGTGACAAGTTTTGGTGTGCTGTCAAGGGCCACAAACAAAATCTTTTAGAAGATATAATTTTAACAAACTATAGATAAAAAGCAAATCATATACTAAAAATCAGACTACTATAACTAGATGTTATAACTAGGGGGTCAGACTAGATGGCCTGCTCTAGGCCCCTTCTGACCCTAGTTACTATGTTACTATGTTATAATGTTTGGTTTTTTTTAAGTGTGTCCTGATTTATACTTTTTTGAGTAGTGTATATAGAAGCAATTGCATAATAGCTGAAAATAAAGTCTTACTCTTATATAGTGTGTGTGTGTGGGGTGGAAGGGTGTGCGGGGGCTATAGGGTATGTGTGGGGGGGAAGGGTCTGCACATCTGTGTGGAAGGCTGTCCCCACACACTAGGTCCTAGGAATAGGCTGGGGGGGAGGGAAAAAGGAGGGTGGCAGTGGAGGTGTGCAGCAGAGCTTGCCCAGGCAGTGAAGTGCAGGAGAGGTTCAACTCTCCCCATCCAAATTCAGCCCATGGCTGCTCCCACAGCATTCCTCATGGGGCTGAGCCCCGCCTGAGGCAGCCCATGCCATGTTCCTGCCTGCCTCCACCCCTGGCCCTGGCCAGCATGCAGTTTCTCAGTGGAACAGTACCTGGGCAGCTCTGGCTGTCCAGGTACTGCCCAGCTCCCCTGTACCTCCAGCACCACCGCCTCCTCCTCCTGCCCCTGCTGCATTGGTCCAGGTAGCAGAGGGAAACGGTGGTGGTGGCTGCAGGGATGCATGCTGGGCAACACATGCTCAGCCAGGCAGGGGGATACTAGAGGCAGGGGGAGCTGAGCAGTATCCAGGCAGCTGCAGCTGCACCACAAGCAGCCCCACCAGGAAGTTGTGCACGCTGGCCAGGGCTAAGGCTGGCATGAGAAGCAGTGCTGCATGGGCCAGATACAATGCACCAGATATATAGGTGCCCGCTCATGGACCAGATCCAATCAGTTGGCAAGCTGCATCTGGCCCACAGACCATATTTTGGCCATGCCAATCTTACACATTAGCTTTCTGTTATACACACCATACTGACAGACAGTCTCGACAAGTTAGATGACGCTATATTAAAACTTCCCTGAAACAGTATTTGGCCAGATAGAAGAGGGTGTCGAGGAGCTCTTGGAACTTTTTTTTAATCAAACAATGAGAAAAGTTTTCAGTAAGTTACTCGGTTTTATACCTTATGAAAGAATTAAATGCAAATGAATAATGCTTTAAAACTTAATGTATATAAAATGTTAGAGACCCGTTAAAAATAAAATTCTCCTTCTGCTCTAGGCAATACTTTATTCCACTTCGCAGAAAAATTACCAAAGACTACAGAAGAGAGAAAGACCTTCAAGTCACTTCTGTTGTTCCCAGAAGCATAACACAATTTCAGAACCCCTCTTATACTTCCTGGGCACAACATACTAAAACATACTTCTTCATGAAATGCTAATCAAGCAGGGTATGTTGTCCATGTGATAGCCACACACCTCTTAACTATAAGACTGAATAACCATACAGGCTTCTGCAGCACAGGATTTGACAAAGTAAGGACTCTAATTACGTTTTCTGATCTCACTGTTACCTTTATTTGACAGTTTCTAAGATGTCAGAGGCCAATGCTCGGAGGTCAACACTTCCCCCAGACCTATCATAACTTTATCTGAGCTACATGCTGCTTGCCACTGATTGTGTTCAAAGGATCCACATCATCTATGAAAGAGACACTTGCCACTTGAGAGGATGCATCAGTTGTTCTGATTTAACCATTACTTTTGTCTGTTCATATATCTGTTCATATATTGATAAGCAAACTAAAGCTCTGTAACATTAAACAAAAGAGAAACAGGTTAGTGATTTTAGCTCTACTTACAGCTGTACAGAAATGAAAGGGTATAATAATTTTATCTGAGCAGAATAACAATACTCATATAACTATAACATAGGTCTGCACCTTAGGCATGACCAAAAGAAACCATACTGCTGCTAACAATAACTTACAACAACAGAGCTCCATAACTGGCATTTAAAATGACTTAGCCATTTCTAAAAGCTAGAAGAAGCCTTGGTGGACTCCTCTGCCGGCTGCTCAACCTCAACCTTCCCCGCCGTACTATTACAATCTGCTGCACTTCACCAGTAAGATAAGTTTATCCTCAAGCTGCATCAGCTTTTCTAGGTTTGTCTGTGGTGTCAGTGTAGACAGAATACATGCTGGACTCTTGGCTCATCCCATCCCATTTCAGTGCGTGGACAAAGGAAAAAGCCCTTTCCCAAATTTGTGGACAAGAATGGTACCAAAAAGGTCACAGATCAGTCCTTTAACAGGCCCCAAAAGGTTCCTACACAAAGGGTCTTCTCCCAGAGCAAGTTGACATAAGAAGGTCCTTTGGCAGATGCTTATGGCAGTGGGAGAGAGTGAAGTCAAAAGCCTTCCTTAACTTTCAGTCAGCTCAGTCAATCTAATCTCCCTGTTAACTGAGATATAAATACAGCCAATTACTAGAGAATCACTCAGGAGCAAAACATTATGCATCAGCTCCTCAAATTCACAAAAGAAAGTGGCCACTTTTTTGTTTATACATATGTACTTAGCTTAAAATCTTTTAATCCCATCATTAATGACAAGAAAAAACAGCCCCTTCCACAAAAACCTTATTTAGAAGTAAAGCAGCTATTTTAGTCTTACCCAGGCCTACATTTATCCAGTGAAAATTGTCTTCATGAGTTATAAAATTAACACCTGTAGGTAAAAGAAGGGAATAATTCATTGAGTATAATCAAAGCAAGCTGGCAACAGCTCTTCTATGTGAGACTTGAAAAAAGCACTCCTCTATAAATGGAGACAAAAATACCTTCCCACAAGCATTAACACAACCTCTGACTGCCTATAGGAATTAGCATTGCAAAAACAACAACACGTCAAAAAAAAACAAAAACTTTTGTTCAGAACAATATACCAAAATTGACTTCACACCTGCCATGAAGATACCATGAGATACCAACAAGACAAGTTTCAGAACAATACTCCATCCAATAAACAGAAGAGTCAGAGTCATGCCAATTTACAGGATTTTCTAAGTTCTTTTGCCAAGAAATAAAGACACTCTCAAGTATCACAATTCATAAGAGACAGACACTGGAAATAATCATGAAAACAGAATGGCAGGGACAAATGATAATTATCTTGTTCTCAAAGAACAAGCCAAGACACTCAGAACATTTTATGGGAATTATTATAGTAAAAGGAGAGAGAACAGGTGGGAATTTTTCCTTTTCTCCTCTTTACAAAAGAAGGTACAGGTTCTACAGGTTCTACCTGTACCTTCACCACCCCAAATTTTGATAGAAAACAGATTTAAGTTATTACCATCTGCCAAAATAAGTGATTACCATCTGCCAAAATAAGTGATTACCATCTGCTATAGAATCTGCCAAAATAATTTTGTTAGACTTCAATTTAGTTTGCAAGGCATTCACATAAGGAATTGTTTTTGTTGGATGTCAGCATAAGCAGAGCCAAACCCAGGTGAACAGGAACCAACAGTTTACATATATGTTCTTTGTCTTGTCTACATAGGTATTTCCCTACCTAAAAATTCACAGAGTGAGGAGCATTAGGCCCTCACTAATGCTAAGTTGTTTCTTGCAGAAATGGCCTTACTCTTGACACTGGGCCGGCAGCCACTGATATTTTAACTTCTGTGCTGCTGAAAAATCATTCACACTGGGACTCTTGTCACTGCTGTCTGTAGTGAAGAAGCACTAGTTGTAGCAAAGTCTGAAAATTATTAAAAGAAAAAGCAAGGATCTTAGAGCCTTTAACAGGCATAATTCTATGTGTTCTGCCTTTGTTTTAAACAAATCACTCAGAGTTGCTACTGAATTAAACTACTGCCTACCTTAGTTCTTATTTTCACTTTTTCTATATTTCTGACAGGGTCTGTTCTGTTTTTGCATCTCTTCTCTCAAAAAAGCTACAATCTTCAACCCTGGCTTTTTATCTCTTTTCTTCCCTAGCATCATTCTTCAGGATTCTTCCCCACCTCATTTTTTAACCTACTGTCTTATCCCTTGAGTAGTGGTGACCTCGACACCCATTTTCTACACTTCAGGCTCTGCCTTTGACAGGCTGCCAGCATACTACCACTTTTATCTGTTTCATTTAATGCAGCCAAGAAGAACCAATAGGACAATCCTGCAACCTAGGACAAACAAAAGTCTTTGTATTTCTTTGGTTGCCTGATAGCACAGTTGGTTTACTCCAGGGATTTTTTTATTTGCACAAGCGTTATTTGTTTAGTATTTATGTTCAATAATTTTTTTTTCCCCTGTCAGGTCTCTCACACACACAAGCATGCACACATGTGCACTTTATCTAAAATACAGCCCTATTGGATAAATATATAATATAGGTCCAAACTTACATTTAAAAAAAATCTGACAAATTGCAGTGTTTTCCTCTGCAAAACTCTGATTTGTTGAATAAATATTTAGCTTACCCAATGCACAGAGCTCCTTAAGCACCATTTCAGCCTTTTGGGGAAATACACTGTATGCAATTAGACTCTTCTAAAGCACAATTAAGCCATCAATTTGACAAAGGAGCATGTTAGGAATACAGACTGCATCTGTGAGCATAACAAATGTTGAAAGGCAAAGATAGAAAATGAGCATACAGCCTCTTTCTAAATCCCTACATCTGCTTCTAAAATTCAGGCCACATGAAACAGCCTTCCTAGACCAAATACCTTAGAACAGAGGTCAGAAACCTACAGCCCAGGAAGAGATTAGATGTGTCCAGGGCAGCTCAGGGAATCAGCAGCACACTCCAGCCATGGCAACAGAGGAGGGGTCCCCAGGGCCTTGTTGCCTGACCTGTTCTGTTTATCCTCAGCACAGCAGCATCCTCAAGGTCTTAGCACCTGTCTTTATTTATTCCCTTCTCACCATCTGCTGACTTCTGGGGAGGTGAAAGGTTGCAGCTTGCAGCGAGGGCTGGATTGAAAACAGCCATCAGCAATGGGCTACCAACCCCTGTCTTAGAATACAGCTGCAATGGAGCTTCAGAAATTTCCAGCACCATGTCATCACTGGAAAGCAACTTACAAACCTGTTTGACTACACTTTTGGCAAGTAATCTGGCTAGTCATCTGGAAAATAAACCCAACCAAACATGAGAAATAAGGTATTTGCAAATTGATATTCAGGTTTATCAGAAAGCAGATGTAAAACCTGAAACAGGCAGAGAACCATTTGAGGTCTAAGGCTATAAGGTTTGTAGACATTATTGGCATGTGAGGAAGAAACTGACCAGAGAGAGTTTGTGGGGGAAGAGCTTCTAAAAGTTAACAAGGAAAATGAAAAAGGATAAAATAAGATTTCTATTGAACAGGTCACTGAACATTTGAGTGAACTTGTTAAACAAGGTTCCTTCCAGGAAACTATCAAGGAGGATGGCAATACAAGAATGATAAACATGGTCATGTCAAACAAATGAAGAAGACACATCTAAGGATGATATTTCCTACGGTATTCCAAATACCATGTTGAACCCTCTAGACCATATAGTTGAACCCCCTAGCACAGATCATTAACTCTAAGGATAGTCAAACCTCCTAGCACAGATCCTTTAACTCAAAGGGGTTCAGCAAAGGCACTAAAGGAGGGTGTGTGCTAGCAGACTCAACAGCAGAAGGGTCAACATTTATAAAACTGAAGTCCCATGTAATGCAACAGAAATTATTACTATAGTTCTTGTGTATTCATTTCAATTAATATTTGTTTTTAAAACACTTAGCATTGCTATTAGTCTATTTATAAATACAGAAACAAAGAAATGGTAGTTATGCAGAGGAACTCACAAAAATCCACTATTTTATAAACATTCTCTGTGTTCCCCCAGAATTGATCCAAGCTTCCATTTTGAAATGATCATCTGTTGGATATCATCCTGTGGTCACATATCAAAAACTAGGAAACATGACCATGAGTATTCAGCTTGCGCAAGGAATAAGAGTTTCTAATAAAGCATCAATTTAAAAAAAGAAATACAATGATTGATCTTTCAGATGACACGACTGAATGACTTGGCATGTTTCATCATTGGGCAACTGATCATAATCCAGATGGGACAGACGTAAGTGAAAGCACAATTATCTAAGGCTCTCAAATCTGGTATCTTTCACAAGTATTAATTTTACCTGAAGAGATTCAAAAAGAACACAAATGGGAAGGAAAAAAAGAAAAGTGAACACACATTAAAACATTCTCACCATGAAAGGGTGCTGGGAGAAGAGTTGGTTAGAAAAGAAATAGAATGTTACTTTAGTGAAAAAGGCACAGGACAAGTGAGGTTTTTTTCTGTACCTAATTAGACAAAGACCTAAATAGGCCAAGTGGAAAAAATAACAGGCAGTAAGAATTCCATAAGATGGTAACTATGCAGAGGAGAAATCAAATGTAGGTTGCCAGAAGGTATAATAAAACAGCAGCATAATATGCAGCAAAACTCACAGGCATGTTTGTTTTGGAAGTTCAGAGCCAAGAGCCTGGGTGGACTCAATTAGAAATGTCAAACCGTGCATTTTGCAGGCTTCTCACTTTCCTCTCCCAGATCACTTAACTTGGTTTTGGAAATAACTAGATGCAGGTGAAGGAATTCAGTTCAGATTACACAGTAGAACATAAATCAGAACTTATAACTAAAATTATTGTTGAAAACCACAAATCATTCATGAAGGAATCTCTTATTAGAAAGTGATGTTCTAGATGAATGTTTGCACTCAGTCTAATTTTACCAATGGCAGTCTGACAGCTAGAAAAGAATAGGAATAGAAGTATTTCTAAAGGGGGAAAAAAAAACAAGTAAGTTTCAATGAAGCCACAAAAATACCAAAAACCTCTAAATGACATCTTTTTAAAGCAAAGGACAAACACGTTTAGGCCCCCATTCAGCCAAGCATTTCAGCACTTCCTTCAGCATTGTTCTAAATGGCTAAATGGCATGGATGGGACATTCTGGTTGAATGTCTGTGCCTGCGCTGAACCCTTCTGACCTCAGACAGGACTCCAAGCAAGCCTGTAGGTCTACCCAAAGGCAGAATTCAGTCTCCTGTAAAAGATCAATTGCAGACTACTCTGCTGAAGCAGTCATGCTAAATCAGGGGGGCTTAGGTACTTGGGCCATATGTAATCAATTGCAAGAACCAGGCCTAACTTTGAAAACCAATGTTCCTAGTGTGGAGTAATTCATTTCTGTGCAACATTTCATAGTGCACTTCTTTTTTACTCATCCACTGAGGCCTTTACTGCAAGTCTTGTTTATTTCAGCTGAGCTATTTTTAACTGTTTTTTGGGTCCCCTCCCCTTGCCTTTATGTCTGCTACCCATATTTTTCCCATTTGTCTGGACTAGTTGGGAACTGAGCCCACTGTGGGTGGTTTGTAGGAGGTGTATTGGGTTTGTCTTTCTGCCCAACTTTTTTAATATTGTCTAACTGTATTTTATTTGGCTGTTTAACATAGGGATTTGGTTTTAATGTTTTGTACTTGTTTTAACTTACCCCACAGATGCCTTACAAGAGGCAACTTATAAATGATCTATCATAAATATTAAGGGTGACATTCTAACAGTTTCATACCATGAATGGACAGAGTACAGTTGTTTTAATGTACTAGTCCAATGATAAATGAATGAAAGCATCCCAGACTAATAGTAAACATCCAAAGCCACCATTATCTAGAGCCCTTCACCCAAAAGGACCTTGAAACACTTTAAAACTAAAACTATATACTAAAAGAAAGTAATCAGGACATTAATTAATATTCAAAGCAGCCTAGCAGCTATTTATATAAGAGCCTGTCATGCACATGCAATATTTAACAGCTGTTTGATGTCAAACTGTTTGGCATCCCTGACTGAAAGATCTCACCTAAATATCTTCATGTCCTGCAACTTGAGATAAGCTTGTTCCCTTGTTGATGAGAACATACTTCCAGGCAAACAGCAGCTCTTTCTATTGCAAGGCCATGCTTAACATTGAGCACTGCCACTGGATCACTGTTTTGGCTCTGCAGTCTCAAGTTACATCTGCCCAACATCATCAAGTGACAGAAAGAGTAAGTGCACCAAGATCGCCACCATTAACATAGTGTACACAAAGCAAGCAGCTCAGAATTTACACCATACTCAAAGTATATCCACAAACATTATGCACATTATGCTTCATCTTATGGGAATGGCAGTAAAAATGCCAAGTCTACTTCACAAATGTCTACCAATACAACTTCATTAGTAGATGGAAATAGGGGAGGTAATACTGGAAACAGAATTCAGAGTTATTACCAGTGAAATCTAAACCTGACAAGTGAATAGTGAACTATCCTCTTTCAAATGCACTACAGTAGGTTTACAACTGTTGCTATAACTGGTCAAACGTTTTCCAACAGAAAGATTTTACCAGCGGAAAATGTGGTTACGTAGCTATCGTAACCCCAGAACAGGTCAGTTTAAACAACAAAAGAGAAAATAAGAGAGGGAAAAAAAATCTAAATCTGCAAACCAAACCAAAAGCTGTCATTCTCTTCCAAGTTAACATTTCAAAACTAGATAAAATTCTTCATTTCATGTCTAAGTGTTTTGTGGGAAAATTAAAAAAAGGAGACTTTTTTTCCTGCATCAACTTCTTCAGGAAAAATTCTAGGAGCTGCCAAAGCCCCCTCTAAAATACTCAGGCAGCAAAAAAGGCTTTTACAACAGTGTAATTTTCATTGTTGCTCATTTTAAGCTTCTTTGCCCTTGTCAGAACAGTGGAAAGGAACCTTAAAATCCAGCCAAAAGACTCTCAAGCTCCAGAGATTTGCAGGTAACTTTCCCCTAAAAAGTAAATTATGTAAAAGCAGAAGGCAAGGTAGATTTGAACCTTATACACTAATGTACGAAAAAGTAGCCACTTATTGCTGAATGCACGTTCCTTATGTATATTCAAACCCACCTCTGATACTCATGAGAGAAGCAAGATAATCCTGTTTAGTAGCTAAGAGAGGGAAGGCTGGATTCCATTTCTTCTTCTGCATCAAAAGAACTGCTTACTCTCAGTCACTTGGTTGTATCTGCAAAAGTAGTACATGTAAAGGGTTGCAGGGGTATTACTCTGGGCCTTTTTTCCTACAGACGAAGAATACTACTGGGTCTAAACTGAGGTAGTCTTCTCAGACCTACCAATTAGAAAAAAAACAAAAAAAAACCCCATTTCTAAACCATATTTGCAAATAGCTCAATTATGCTATTTTTGCAGTGATTTAGCAGAGGATTGCATTTGAAAGTCTGAGTCCCCTAAAAGATGCAATCCTAATCTAAACTGACTAGCGTGACAACAAAAAACAATACAATTTTACAAGAACCTAGACTGAACAGGGCAAGTTAAGGACATATGTATGACCATGACAGCAAACAATGTACAGTATTCAATTGATATAGCACTGATCCTTAAAAAAGGATTCCATTTTTATACTATCTGAATGTGATTTGCATTAGAAATGGTCCATACTACTGACTGATGTTGTTTTTTCTAGCTGGAGTTTTAAAATAAATGAATCAAAAGCTATTACAAGAATAACACTATCATAATAAGTTAATATCTAAAATACAACTAAACATTCCACACATCTGAAGCCAGGTTTTTAAAAGTTGACTGCACCATCCAATCCAAGCACTGTCTCAACATACCCCACTTTAGATGAACAAAGCCACACCTCCATGGTATACACATGTGCAACTTCATATGGTTAGGGGCTTACAGGACAAGTCCTATGAGGAGAGACTGAGGGATCTGGACCTCCTCAGCCTCTGCAAGAGAAGGCTGAGGTGATCTTGTGGCCACCTACAAATTCATTAGGGGGATACAGCAAGGGATCAGAGATGCTCTGTTCACCAGTGCGCCTCTTAGGGTAACAAGGAACAATGGTCGCAAAACTGATAGAGAGCAGATTTAGGCTAGATATCAGGAAAAACTTCTTCAAGGGTGGCCAAAATTTGAAATAGGCTTCCGACAGAGGTGGTGCTCTTCCCTACCTTGTGGGTATTTAATAGAAGGCTGGATAGGCATCTGGCTGGGATCATATGACCCCAGCACTCTTTCCTGCCTTGGCAGGGGGTTGGACTTGATGATCTGTTAAGGTCCCTTCCAACTCTAGCATTTATGAATCTATATAATTAAACCCTGAAGGAGATGCACACTTTCTAAAACCGTATTTTAAAGGTGATCTTACAAAAGTCTTCCCCACCCCCTCCTTCATACTGTAGTATAAGAAAAAAAAGAGACTTTTCTTTATTTCAAAGAAGTTAAAGTTCCTCAAAAGAACTGTAAGGCTGCCTATGCACCATTACAGTATCTGAGCATTAATAAATTCATCTTCACAACTGCTCTCTGAGGACAGGCAGTGTGACTATTACTACTATTACCCAGAAATGAGAAATGCACACTAGCTCCTGTGAAACTTAAGTTCAAAGCAAACTACCTGTCATTACTCAGGGATTCTATGGCATGGGCCAGGATAGAGTCCATTTCTTCCACACTATATTCAACTGCTTAACTATGAAAATATCTTTCCTTTTCCTCCAGTCCCCTGTGAAAGTCTCCACATACCTACCAATTTCTGCAGCAATTGAAGAATGAGTTCTAGAGACCAGAGTGCGCCTCATTCACTGCACAACTCTGAGTCATCCCCAAAGCCCCAATTTACCTGCAAACTCAATGACTCAAGAATAGAACTCCCAGATCCAAGCTCTATGCTCTAAAGCAGCGGCTCAGAGTCACGCGGGGCATTTTCATCTGGCCACAGCAGCAGCAGAGCCCCAGTTGAAAACAACAAAGGTAAGCTGAAGCAGTACAAGAGGGGGTTATCAACCCGGGTTGCCATTCTATTAAAACAAAAAATTATGGATGGGTGATCTGACTAAAAAAAAAAAAAAAAAATCAACACTGTTCCTAGAAGTCATGAGTTCTTCTGGCTCTTCCTCCTAGATGGTTTCCTTATTCCCTCCAGCTCTTCTTCATGTTACTTCTCCTATCCACTCTTGTTCGAGGTTTCAATACCTGTTTCCCAACCTTGTTGCTATGCTTTCCAGCTCTTCCCCTTATTCTGCCCGACTCCTGCTCTTGGCCCTTACCCTCACCCTCCCTCTCATTCCTGCCATTGTACCTATCCATGCCCCCTTTAGGGCCTTAATAAGCAGCACCTATTCTGCAGTTCCCTTCCTCTCTTCCCTTCTGTATCTCCCCCCCACCTCACCCATTTACATTCCTCCTTTTTCTTTCCCTTCTACCCTGGCTGTGAACCACCTATAGGAGCACTGAAAGCACAAGAGCAATTCTTCTTGCTCTCAGTTTCAGTGCTCATCACAGAGTGCTGGGAAGAAAAATTGACAGGAAAAGCCCAGTTTGACCCCTGGACTTTTGGCCTGGTATGTACTGATTCACTCTTAGGGTACACAAGCATAGAACAGCCACACACCAGCTCAGGGCAGGCTGGACTCTTTAGAGAATGTGGCTGCCAAACTCGAGTGTCTACAGCATCAGTACATTGTCTAATTCAGGAAAAGCCTTACAGGGGCATCAAAAGCAGGTATCAAAGCAACTCTCTTACCTGTGTTCAAAAGCCTTTGCTCCAAAGGATGGAGGTGAAAGATCTAAGAAAGATTTTTAAACAAGAAAAGCAATACGTTTCTTCCCTATTCTTGTTCACAGGAATGACTAAATTGTTTTGGCTGAAACTCTGGGGCAGGGAAGTTGAGTCACCCCGACACCCTCACCCCAATCACAGTGGCAGCTGGACTCAGTTGGAAAAGCCCCAGCAGTAGCAGCAGGGAAGGGTAGGCAGGGTTCCACCATGTCCTCCCTTGCCCACTCCCAGGGGATTGGGCAGGGAAGGGAAGGGAAACCTACCCCCCTACCCATCCTCACTGCTGCCACAGGAAAACCCACCCCCTTACCATCACAGTGGTTGTTCCCACTGAACCCAGCTGCCAGGTAACCTAGCTGGAGCAGGCAGGAGTAGCTTTGAAGCTTCCCCTGCCCCCAAGACAGAGAAGAAGCAGCAGTGCCAGGTAAGGGATGGGAGGGGAAGAGAAGGGACATGCCTTTGAGCACAGAGGGGAAGGGGAAGGGTTCTTACATGCTTTGGAGTCTTAAAAGAGAGTCACCAGAGGCTTCTGCATCACAGTCCAAATCAAAAAGGGGGTATTGGCTGCACCCCTTTGGAGCTGCCCTTGGATAGATACACTACCCCAACAAATGCTCCCCTTCTTTCCTTTACAGTTCACTTGTGGGTGGGATTAGGTTTCATTTTTAAAGAGAAGCATTTCAAGCAGTTTTCTTTAGGTTACCACAGAGTTCAGAAGCTTAAGTACAGATTCTGATTTTCAAGGAATGGAATACACGCACGCACAACCCTTCAGCACCCATTAAAATGGATTTATTATTTTAGCTCCACATCCAGGATCTAGACTAGGCCACAAAAACTCCCTGGTGCCATTTTAAGGATGAAGCATACTATCAGCACTGAGATGAACAACCATACCCCTGCCATCCTTCAAGATGATATCTCATCTCTATTACAACTCTGATAAGGCTCTTCAAGAAAAATCTCTGTTACTTACATAGAAGAATGCTTCCTGAATCCTCAAAGCAGCTAAACCAAAGTCCTTCTTTCCCCCAGGAAACAGCTTTTTATTCTGGTTTAGTGTTTGGATATAAAGCCATGGTTTATAAATATACACAATGATGCTAATAAACAGAAGGAGCTGTAAATGTGACTCAGTTCAAGTTTAAGATAGTTTTGTACTGTATCTTTTCAGAGGAGAATCAACCAAAAAACATATTTATCAAGCTATATGATTCTTCCAGAATCTGAGGTAACATACATAGCTGAATAAGCGTCAGTGACAACAGCTATACTTTACCATTTAATATTTAGCATTTACCAACAATTCTTAGCAGTAAGAGATGAAACAGAAGTATATCTCTACCCCACAAAACACATACAGAATAGGAAATAATTTTTCATATCTCAGACAACACGGCATGGTGCCTGTATCAGATATTAAACCTTTAAAGGTAAATAGACTTAGGAAGACATCTTTAGCAGGGAGAGGGAACCTTTGGTATAACAAGTGTGACCAAAACTAATTAACTCTGGGTATCCTAGATTTTGAAATAACTTTTGTCCTTTTTGTACATTATTCTAGGAAGACAGATATACTTGCTTCCTAATTTATCTGCACTATTTAAAATACTCCATTACAAAGCCTCACTATGAGAAACTATCATAACAGAAAACATCTCAAAACAGCTACTATTGTTATAACAGTAATCTTCAACTTGGGTACAGTTTATCAGAAGCTTTCTAGTTTAGCTTGAGCTATTATTATTTTCTTTAAAACACAAAAGATGTATTCTTCTTTCCCAATGGTAGAAAAAAAATAATTCTGAAAAACATACATATATCCATTCATTGTATAGTAAATTGCTTCTTCCTTTTTAGCATACCTGCTGAATAAGCCAAAATACAGTACAGGGATTATCAAAAAATAAGATTTACTCTTCAGCACTGCAGGCTGATTCCCATTAGCATTAAGCTATCCTTCACAACAAATTTTAAAGCAAGCTTTCTTTTACAATGACATTAAATGTGGAGAATCATCATCAAAATAGTTCTGGCCTCTGATTTAAAGTCTTTTGACAAATGTCAATTGTATGCATGTCAAACCCCATAGAAATGTATAGCTCTATATAGATGTCTGATTTTTCTCCTAAGAAACCAGTAGATGCCAAAGAACATGTGCATTTCAAGCGGACAAATAATATTTGGTGCCAGATTTTCACAACCTGCTGTTGCAAAACAAAGCAGATCAATTTGGAAATGTTTTACCGTCTGACCACCAATTGACTTTTGCCTGTAATCACTTTCTCCAGCTAATGATATGCACAGCCTGATTCCACTTAGGTAGCTTCTGGTTCACTTCTGATGAATCTCTAAATTGCATTCGCTCTCTTGCCCTTTACTGCTGGAGCTGCACCCCTGCTAGGTTCTGAGTGAACGGGTAGAAGATGCATTGCACATAACAGCTATTGCTATTAGATAATTTATATGGAGGTTTTGTTTTAATTAAGAAAATAAGAATTGCCATTTACTGGGTCAGACTATAGGTCCATCTTGAATAGTACCCTGCATCACACACTAGCAGATGCTGAAAGGGAGAGTGAAATAGGTATGACCAAAGTTTTTCTCCCCCTCTCCTGCTCCTCTCTCACTTTCAGCCTTCAGACTATATCCCTAGCTCCTGTGCTCAATAGTTACTGATGCCCCCTTCTTTCAAGGATTTGTCTAGTCTCTTTTTGAATCTAGCTAAACTGTCAGCTTCTACAACATCTGGTGGCAATGAGTTACATACCTTAGTTACACAGTGTGAAAAACAACTTCCTTTTGTTACTTTTAAGCTTACTGCCTACTAGTTTCATTTTGTGAGCCCTAGTTCCTGTATTGAGATAGACAGAGTTAATACATTTTTATTTTCTCTCTCTTCACCGTTTAGTATTTTATAAACCCTTATCACGTCCCCCCCTCAAGTGTATTTTTTCTAAGCTGAACAGGCCTAGCCTCTTTAGTACCTCCTCATATGGAAGCCCCTCCATATCATTAACCATCCTTTTTGCCCTTCTCTGGACTTTCTCTAGTTCTTCTATATCCTTTTTGAGAAAAGGACACAGAACTGGGCACCATATTCAAAGTGTAAATGCACCATGGATTTATAAAGGGGCATAATAATGCTTTACATTTTGTTTACAATTCCCTTAATAATCCCTAACATTTTGTTTGCCTTTTTGATGGCTGCTGAGCACTGAGCCAAAAGTGTTTTCCAAATTGTCCACAATGACTCCCAGATGTCTTTCCTGAATAGTAACAGCTAATGTAAAATCCATCATAATGTGGTAAAGTTGGGGCTATTTGTCCAGGTGCATCACTTTACACTTACTGACACTGAATTGCATCTGCCATTTAGTTATCCATTCACTGAATTGTGTCAGATCCTTCTGTAGTTCCCCACAGTCCACCTTGGTATTCACCACCAGTTGGAATAATTTTGTGTCATGAGCAAATATGGCCACCTTGCTACTTACCCCCTTTTCCAGATCATTTATAAATGTTAAGCAGCACTGGTCCCAACATAGATTCTTGGGGGACCCCACAGTCTACTGTCCATACTAAAAACTGACCACTTATACTCACTCTTTGCTGACTACCTTTGAGCCAATTTCTAATCCCTGATTGGACATTCCCTATAATCCCATGACTACCTAATTTAGTTAAGAGCTTCTGACAGGGGAATTTGTGAAAGAGTTTTGGAAATCCAAATATATGTCAACTGGATTGCTCCAATCCACCTGCTTATTGACACCCTGAAAGAACTCTAGTAGGTTGGTGAGGCACAATTTCCCTTTGACAAATCTGTGTTGATTCCCCTCCAGCAAGTCATGTTTGTTCATGTGTTTTTGTAATTATTATTACTATTTCCACCAGTTTTTCAGAAGCCGAAGTCAGGCTCACTGGACTATGTTCTCTGCATCCCCTCTTGAGCCTTTTTTAAATATGGGAGTCAGACTGGCAACCCTCCTGTCCTCTGGTACTAATGTTTTAGTGATAGGTTGTATATTGAAGTTAGGAATTCAGCAATTTCCGATCTGAGATTCTTCAGGACTCTAGGATGAATGCCATCAGATTCTAGTGATTTGCTACTGTTTAGTTTATCAATTTCCTCTATGATCTCATCTACTGAAACTTTAATTTGGGTCAACTCTACTGACTTGTCCCTGGAAAGGAGTGGATCTGGTAACAGAATTTTCCTAACATCTTCCACAGTGAAGACAGATGCAAAGGATGTATTTAGTTTCTCAGCAACAGCCTCAACATCTTTTAGCACCCCTTTTACACTCTGATCAGCCAAACACCCAACTGATTGCCCTGGCAGTTCTTCAGCTTCTAATGTACTTAAAGAAATTTTTATTGTTACCTTTTGTGTCTCTAGCAAGTTTCTCCTTGTTACAAAGAATAATGTTCCTTGGATAGATCTAAGTACCAGAGCTGCCAATTTATTATTAAATTATTTATTATTATTATTTATTATTTATTAAAGCACTGGAAAGAAATTCAGCACCCTTTTTCGACTCATGCACTCCCTCCTGTGCTTTTGCTGTCACACAATATGGTGCTAATAGTGTTAAAACACTTTGAATAAGCGTGAATGTTAGGCTTTTCCCAAAACACATGTGTCCTAACTTGGGGGTTACAGTAAAGCACAAGGACAGGAGGTAGGAGAGAGAAAGACAGAATGCAGGAGAGGAAGAGAAGGAAGTACATCAGGATTGCAAGAACAACATGAGACACACAGCAGAATTAGAAGGAAAAGAATATGACGGGCAAAAACATTATACAGAAGTACAAAAGGAAGGTACGAAATGGATTCCCTGAGACCATTTTTTGTTTACGCATTTTTCAATGCCTTGCAGTGGTTCTCAACATTTTTAGGCTCAAGGTACCTCTCAGAAAATGCCAGCATTTTGTTTTCACTCCTTTTTTGACTATGGAAAAATAATAGAATGATTTTTCTGTTGCAAAGAACTTAGAAAGACCAGAACAGGTCAGAATGTTTTTAACACTGTGGATTCCTATTTGAAATCTCCGAGTTTATCTTGTGAATCATGTTTTCACACCAAACATGTTAACATTGTATGAAGCACATTGGCAACCTTGAAAGGATCTCAAGGCATCCTGGTTGAGAATCACTGGCCTGACACAACGGGGTTGGGTCTTCCACATTACCAAAGCATACCATAAACTTTTCTTCCACAGAGAAAAGATAACGAGGAGAAGGATGGTCAATCTGGGGCAATCCCTACTGTCAAGTGTTCCTTAATGCCTTTTGTCCCTGGGTGCTTAATTCTTCCTGTTTGCTTGCAGTTTAAAAAAAAAATGTTATTTACCAGAAGAAGCAGCACAGTAGCTCTACCTAGCTCTGCAGTGTCGGTACAGATCAGGCACTTCAGTGGCACTTTAATCTAAAGCCAAATCGATCAGCTGTTATATAAAAGCACCCAATCTATACAGACATTGGGTGAGAAGGATCCAACTAATGTAATGTCTCTTCTGGACCCATGTTGGGCTCAGCACAAGAACATGTTGAATTTAAAGTAAAGTACTGTTTGGGAGATTTTAATGTCTGCAAGCAGCCTTTGTGTTTCACTCTACACTTTTTAGTCCATACAACTGAGGAGGAGGAGGAGTGCAACAGATGAGCATAAGATGACATCTGATGGCTAGAAAATGGTATTTAGAGGCTTGCTTTTGGGAACTGGCTTGTAAGTAAAGTAGATATTGCATCAGAACAATGGTCCAGGGTTAACAACAAGGGTTAACTGATTTCCAAAAGCCCATTTGTGATAAAAGTTCCCTTCAAAGCCCACTGTGTCCGACACAGGCAAGCAACAAGCAGACAAACAGGCTGGAAAGTTGAAGACGTACCACAACGTGAGATAAGGGACTTTGTCATGTTGGCCAGGTCACAGTGCCAGTTGCAGAGCCCTTGCGATTTCCCATTTTGGGGAACAGACCAAATTAGGAGAAACTGGTAAAAGCCCAAATAAGGATGCATGTATGCGATCGGTTGGTGAAACAAAGGAATACAATGACAGGACAGAACATGGAACAGTATGATAAACACAAGACCAATCAACACTGCCCAAAGATGAAGAGTTATCAAAGGAGGCAAAGGATACAAAAAGGAGAAATTTTAGAACAGCAAACTGTTCCCGAGAGGGGAACCCAAGGCCACCACAGATAGAGAGCACACCACCAGACCATTTCACCCAACCCACTGGGGAGGGCTTGGCCTTCGACCTACAGGCTGCTGACATTTGACATTCAAGAAAGAACCTCAGGGTGAAGCTCACACACTGGCCAGACATAGCTTGACCCTCTGACATGTCTAGGACTGGGAGCTAAAGTATTGTTTGAACTATTCTTGTCTGCTATCATATTGTATCGATAAAATGTGCCTATTGTCGTATTGAGAGGGCATGGTCAATCTGAGGGTTTTGGGTCCACCTGGAATAAGGTGTTATAAATCCAGTGCCAACATCATCTTTTGGAAAGAGGCAAGGTAGGAAGCAGCCCAAGGAAGCAGTATGTAGTAAAGGAAAACCGAAGTTAGAAAGCTTTATAGTATATGGGCTATCATTTGTCTATGCCAAAATTTCATCCCGAGGTCCTAGGGGAAGCTCGCACAATTTACAGTCAAAAACAGCATAGTTTTTTTGTTTTGTTTATATATTCTCATCCCTTCTTGAGATGTGGGGGATGGAAAGAGGGGTGGTAGATGAGAAGATGTCTCTTACTCCATTGCTGGTACTGTGCATTAGCAGTCCTACCCACTGATGCTGCTTTTTTAGTACAAGAGTAACTTGAATGCCATGAATTCCCATTATACCTGAGGCTTTGTTTACAAATATGACTAACCCAGATTGATCTGCATATTGTTGATTAATCAAGTCATCTCTATGCTTACCTTATTTCTACAAGAAATGTCATTCTCTTCAAAAGAAAAAGACTGAAGGAATATAATAAAAAATGTTCCTACATACAGATACTCTCGTCTGATCATTCCAAAACTGGAACACCTTAATTCTCTTTACAGCTAAAACCACAATTTGATTCTGAACATCCACAAAGACCTTGACAAATTGGAGGACTGGGCCAAAAGATACCTCATGAAGTTCAATAAGGACAAGTGCAAAGTCCTGCACTTAAGACAGAGCAATCTCATCCACCAGTACAGGTGCAGACTGACTGGCTGGGCAGCAGCTCTGCAGAAAATGACCCAGAGATTACCGTGGACAGTAAGCTGAATATGAACCAACAGTATATATTTGTTGCCAAGAAAGCTAATGACATACTGGGTTGCACTGGTAGGAGTGCTGCCAGCAGATCAAGGGAAATGATTATTCCCCTCTACTCAGCACTGATGAGGCCACATCTGGAGTACTGTATTCAGTTCTGGGCTCCAACTAGAGAAAAGATGTAGATAAATTGGAGAGAGTCCAGCAGAGGGCAACAAAAATGGTTAAGGGGCTGGAGCATATGACTTCTGAGGACAGGCTGAGGGAACTGGGCTTATTTAGCCTGGAGAAAAGAAGACTAAGTATTTAATAACAACCTTCAACTGAAGAGTGTGTCTAAAGAGATGTAGGTAGACTGTTCTGGTGGCAGATAAAGTAACAAGAAGCAATGAGCTTAAGTTGTAGCATGGGAAGTTTAGGTTAGATGTTAAGAAGAACTTTTTGATGAGGAGGGTAGTAAAGCACTAGTACAGGCTACCCATAGAGGTGATAGACTCTCTATCATTGGAGATCTTTGTCCAGCTAGACAAAGCCTTGCGTGGAATGATATAGTTGGGGATGGTCCTGCTTTGAGCAAGGGGTTGGACTAGATGACCTCCTGAGGTCCCTTCCAACCAACACTAATTTTCTATGATTCTATAAAGAAGAAATGAAAACATATGTCATTGATTCAACCCCTTTTCTCTTGTCCTTCTCTTATAGGCTAAAGAAAAGACTGCAAAGATGCTATACAAGGTCAACTCTTTGTTGTCCAAGGACAAGTGCCTATATTTTTTTCCTATCCCAGTACAATCCAGTTATACCCAACAGGCAATTGCTCTGTGCTGTGTTCAATTATTCTGAAATGTTTATGGCTTTAATGGGAATCTTATACACGCAGACTATCTGTAGCTTGATTTATTTCTGTGGGAGCTGTTTTAAGCCAAGCTAGTGTCCTTAATTATTACAGCTTAGAAATGCAATCATAAACCTCATTCATCTGTCATCTGAATGTTCAATATATTTTTTGTGTATATTTATATGCAGGTTCTACTGAGTTACATGATGGGGTTAGATGTGACTTTTTTTTTTTTTTTTACAACATAATTTTCTCTTGCAGAGGCTGTATAGTTCAATTTAACCGATAGGAAAAAAATTCTTGGGCAATGATATAATGAAATGTACACACTATTTTTTTAAGGACTGAATGTGATTAAAGGCATTTGGTTCATTTATAGCAAAGCTGTTGAATCTGACTTCATTTCTGAAGTTTGTGTTTAGAAAAATCTAATATCTACCACTAAGACTGACACCGTGGCATGCCAAAATCTAAAAGGAAAGCCATCAACCTGTTTTTAAAAATTAGTTATTTTTAAAACCCAATAATCCTATTTCCAACCTATACAACTCCTCTATTCATGCTTTCTGGAAGCTCTTCTATGGGTACATCTGTGCTGCCTCTGCCACAAAATGAGCCCCAACTCTTGGGTATTACAAGCATATCTTTGGGAGTGGGAACAGGGAATACCAGCAGAGAAAATTACGTTGGTAAGACTGGTGCTATAGTACAGGGTGGTACAATCAGCTTCCCATAAAACAGAGAATGAACAGAGCAAAAGTAACTCTCCTAATAAAAAGGCTATAAAAAGTATTGGTTGCAACTGCAATGAGCACGTGCCCATTACTAGATTAGTCCACCTGCTACAAATGGTGCCATCACTAGGGGTACCAGCAACGTGGGAGACCAACCCAGGGAAGGAAACTTATTTTTCTCTCAGTACTTGCTTTGAAGAATCAAAAACATGTCAGGATCCGAAAGGAATCAAAAAGCTGCAAGGCGTGGAAAAGGTTAAGGAACCCTCCTGACTCCAGAATTAAACTTCCATTTATTTTCCCTCCCAAATGCAAATACTGGGAGAAGTGTTGGGATCCCTTGGAGGAATTTTTTTTTTTAAACCACTATGGTCCTCCCAGAAGGGTGCTCCCTTTCAAATCTGCACCTCCACAGATTTCAGTCCTCAAAAGCATTCCAGGTGCCAGGCACTGACAAGCACTGCAAACTGCACTCAGTCTTTTCTTTTTCATACAGAACTGACCTCGAAACTAAGAAACACCAGCTCTAATTAAAGGGACTTCAATGTAAACAAAAAATAAAAATAGCATTTTTTGTTCAAACATTTGTAATGTGTAACTGTTGCAAGTACTGCTTATGTATTACAACTGAATAACAGAAAGAGAAAAATATTTGTTCAAGTTCTTCAACCAGGAAAGGGTAAAGAAAACTACAAAAAAATGTGGTTCTAAAAGATTTGGCCAGGGACTTACATTCAGATATAGCACATGAAATTTGGTTTAAAGTAATACTTTTTAAATGGATGGTAGCACTTTAAAATTTGCACACTGAAAATATAGTTTGTACCACACTGCATTGAAAATACAGTTTACTCTGATAAGATGAGACTTTCTCCCTACTCATTTTTAAGTCATTAGGTAAGAAAAATGGGTGCAACATCTTTTTTAAAACTACTTATAAAAACACTCGTCATGTGAAATTCTGATTTCACATGACTTGAAAGCACTCCTTTTAATATATTGAAAATAAAATAAAAGCAAATGAGTTGGTTTACTTTACACGTTCATAATTGCTGCACAGTACAATCTCAGTAATGTATTTAGCATATGGACCAGATTCACTGTGTGGGCATCTGTTTATCCTTGCATTACATTTTAAGTGTTGCCAGACTGAAGCTTTAGTTAACATACAGAATTTACTTCATATATCAGAATTCACTCTGCACACTGTGCATCTGAAAGAGAAGAGGTGCACCCACACAAAGATGCTTAAAAAAATCCATTAAGAATAGTAGTACAAAATGCTGTGAGATTCAATAGCATCTCCTCCTATGCCAGGTACACACAAACAAGAGGATAATCTAAACCTGTTAGGTGGTAGGCCAAAAAGACCCATCTCTGATCAGATATAGGCAGGTGGGCACTAGTACCTGGCCACTGCTGCATCTTCCTGCTGCAGCACAAAAGAAGTATCCTCCAAATATTGCCAAAGCCCCATATCAGTAAACCAGATCCAATGGCTCCATGGGCCAGATCTGCCCCCCAAGCTGTCAGCTGCTAGACCCTGCTGTAAAGTAAGCATTTACAGCAGTGTGTCAGTGGTCAGACTGGTACTGAAGAATGGTCAGCGTAGTGCATTTCAGACTTAGTGATCATATGGGGTAAAATCTTGATCATAATTAAGTCCACGGGCCTTCCGCTACTGACTTAAATGCATATAGGATTTTACCTTTGATTTTTAAATGGATGAGAAAAGCAAAAAGTGAGTGACGGATTTTCAAAAGCATGTTCACTTATTACCAAACGCTGCTCCTCCATAAGTCAATGAGAGCAGAGTTAGGTTAACATGGAATGCATTTAAAAATCTCACCCTTTGAAATCCTTTGTTTCTTCAAGGAATTACATTCATGTGCACTTTAAGTCCCCCTGAAAGCCATGTTTAGCAACCTCTGTGAAATGAGAACCAGGCCTAGAAAGCTTTGTCACAAAAAAGCAAACTGTGCTACAAAATAATGTGTTTTCACATTCTGGCATCAGCAGGAAAATAAATGGAACCAGTCTATTTCATTTCCCACATTTTTCTTATGCAACTGCAAATGCATTAGACTGCTGGTTGGAGTAAGATGGCAACCACTCTTCAGTCTCTAATAACTACCCTTTAAATCTCTGGTTACCTTGCAGTGAAAAATATATAAAACAGCCATGGCTCACACTAAAGAGCCTTTCATGCCCCACTGCTGTATGACTCTAGGAGTCATTTAAGTGGCAAAAACGTCAACCATCACTTCAGGCATTTCATCAGTTCATTACTGGAGACTCTCCTGATAGTCAGTCCCCAGGTTAATAAGAAAATTAGGGCAACCAGAAAGAGATGGCTGGATGTAAAAAGCAACTTTCAAAAATTAACCTTTTCAACAACCATCAAAATACCACAAGAACACAGCAATGCTGTCTATTATTTACTATTCTGTTAACAATCACTTCATGATTTACCTAAAATGCAGTGTTTCTTCCACCCTCTCCATTTCCTCCATGATTATCTGAAGTACCAAAACTGAAATTCTACAGCAGCATTTCCCAAACTGCTTCCATCTGTACACCCCATTTCTGGTGGGCTTGTGTGTGTGTCCCCCCACCCCCCAATACCAGCACAAAACAGATGAATTTCTTCTAAGCTCATAAGCCCACTTGTAACTGCCATGCCTCACTCAGGTTTGCTGCTCATAGACTGGAAACCACTGCTCTAGCCACCGTAATGCCCCCCAACATATTGTTAAAAATGAATTATACCCAAATCAAAATTATTTTGAGTGGGTTTTCACTATCTACACTATTCATATATTTATAACTGAGTTTATAAATAACACTAAAGCAGCAGTCCATGTCAGAAAGGCAATGAACTTGACTTACGGTATTAGTTTTACCCAAATGACAGTACCTAGAAATATTCATCACTGGCACCAAGGAACAACACAACAACACATCTGTGCCAGCCAGAGGAATTTACAAGCGTCAGATGAGTCTGCCTACATGCAAGTGATGCTTGCAACTTACAGCCTTTTCTCTTTACACACATATTCTGAGCCTCAAATGTATAATTAATCAAGCATACACAATAACATCCATAGTCTGCTCGTAGCACAACCTGGTGAAGAAAGAAAGGAAAAAACTACAAAAAGGAAGAAAAGGAGAAACCATCTATTCAATATTTTTCATATCTATTAAACATTTTTTTTTGCCCATTCCAACATGCAACAATATATATTTTTATAGGCTCAGACAAGCTTTGCCACCCTCAAAAATCTGTTAAAAATGATATTGTAAAATCAATTCTACACAAGTTATTTAGAAAAGTCTATGGAGTCCTACTGGTTTCATTCCAAATTACTCCAATAGGAATTTCCACACAAGAAAAATGAAAAAGGGCCACATTCAACAAGTCCAGCATAGGCACCATGGTGTTCAGCACCTTTGCCCATTACAGTTAAATCAGAAAGGCAGCTTTTGTCTAATACCAGAACTAGAAGACCATGTCAGCTACCTGACGGATCTCTCTAGCTATCTAAGGCCACTCTTAAATTTCCTGAAAGAAAGCAGCCCCTTTTAAAGTGCACTGCCCCTTTTTGCAACCCAAAACATAGAATTGGAGTCATGGCCTCTAGGTACTCCCAGATCCTGGTTATTTTAATATTTTCTAGAACCAGAGATGTCTGCCTTTATTTGTATAAGCACAAGCCCTTGAACTAGTGACCAACTTGGGCCACATGCTTAACATTCCAGCTCTGAATAAAATTACTCATACGTCAGTTGAAGCTATTTTGCTTCCATCATGCCCAATCACAAACAAATGGGGTGCCGTGCTCACAGTACATCCAGAGTCAGCATAAAAATTGCAAGTCAAGCCCCATGTAGGAAACCATCATAGCCAGTTGGAAAAATAAAGGAAAAATGCTGTGCTGTGGCAAAGTACAACACCATAGGCAAGCCCCGCCTCTGCAAGCATTAATAATTTGGGTCTTAAACCAAAAAGCTTGTACTCAGAAGAGCACTGTCATTCAGTCTAACAGTCTGATCCCCAATACAAACAACACCAGAAAAGCAAGCAAGCTGAGTCTTTGATGATGCCACTACCAAAAGAGTAGGGTATATTAAGAGCTGAAGTTAACATCCATCACTTCAGACAACCAGAAAAGTAATGACGTTTTTGCTTTTAAATCTGGGAAATGCCACACTGCTCCACATAACATAAGAGTGGAAATTTTTGCTCCAGCAGATACCGTATTTACTTGGACACAAGATGAGGTTACCCCTCAAATCAGCATGGGGCAAAAAGCCCCTTCTCTTATATTTGCATGTGAAGCAGAGTGGAGAGAAGGCAGATGCTGTTGCTCTGCCTCTGGTCCTGAACCTCAGTCAGAGCCAGAGTCAGACCTACAGCAGACTCCTGCCCCACTCCCAACTTCCCTTCTGCAGCTTCAGTCCTCCCCTCCTCCTTACTGTTGGATGCAGCTTGACTCTGGCTTGGGCTGGAGTTTCTCCTCAGTACATAGCACATGAATACTCTGTCCCCTGCCTGGCCAATCACCAGCACCAACATGCTGCATGGCCAAGCAAGTGCTGAGCTTCCACATGCTCAGGATGGATCACGCCACAGTATCTGACAATAAGAGTGAGGAGGGGAAGAGGCAGAGGCTGGGGAGCAAGGGAAGGTACAGGGAAATAGGCAGAGACTAGCGGGGTGGGGGTTGCAGGGGAAAAGGGCAGAAGCTATGGGGAGCTAGAGAGGTGCAGGTGGCAGTGGGGGCAGAAAGGCTGCAAGGGGAAGAAGTGGGCAGGGCAAAGGGCAAGAATTGGACAGGGAAGAAAGCAAAAAGAGGGCAGGGAGGAGGGCAGTAGCTGGAGGGACATAACCTGCCCCCCAGCCATGCTATAGCAGGGAGGGGGGGAATTCAAGACAATACTCCAGTACTTGAATTCTATACCTGGAAATTATACCAAGTTTAAATTTCCATGTATCAAATCTAATTACTGGGGCATCATCTTATATTTGAGTAAATATGGTACTCCTCAATGGACACTTACTTGTGTCTAGCCAAAAAGCAAGCTTATGATCTAAATTCCTAATGCTTCATACACCATTTTTGTACTTTCAGGCACCACTTGTACAATCTTCAAAATTTTCACAGTAAGAACTGCACAAGGCAGAGGCACAAAAAAGCCCAAGGAAGATCAGTAAAAATGGAAAAGCAGCTGAAAATAAGAACCAACTGAAAATAAGTGCAAAAATCCCACTTTATACTAAGGGTGATGCTTTCCACCCTGGAGTGTTTAAACTAAACTACCATAAGGCTCCTGCTTTCTTCTTGGGAGCCTCATCTACCCTCACACCCACCCCATAAAACTGGAAGTGAATGATGGTCCTAACCACAGTGACTCAAGTCAGCAGCAGTGCACATCAGTTTGAAATATCTAGAAGACAGCCTGGTCCCAGTTTAGCTCCATTCTCCATATTCTTCTTTATAATTAGGTCTCCAGGCAAAAATTTAATATTGTGAAAGCAACAACTGTCACAGCCTTTAAATCTACTGCATTTATTTAATGACATAGACTGTGACATGGGAAACATTTGGGAGAAGGTGGGATTTGGGAAGCAAAACAAATCTATCCCCTGCAGAATACTGAAACTTTTTTTTCTCCCCCACAAAAAAATATTGCAGTCCCCTATTTGACCCCAAGTGTATTTGGATCAGGCCTCAAGCTTCCAAACTCTTTTCATTGTCAAACACCTTTTCTGTCCATCAGAAATGGATCACTGATTTTGTGACTGCTGCCACAGCTAGCTTTGATTTGACCCTTCCTCCGAACACTTACCTCACTGTTGTGGCCCCTTAAATTGAAGTTGATCCTCTGCGGGGTGTTCCGGTCTCTCCTACAGTGGCTGGAGGTGAACGTCACCCCTACAACTCCTCGGCCGTTGCCTGTGGCCAACCAGCCCTCCTCATAATACCGCCTCCTGCACACCGGTTTCTCCTTCTCACTTTTAGGAACTCTACCCTTCCAGGAGAGACACAGGATGTTGGAGTCACTGCACAGAACAGGCCCATGTTCCACTGCTGCATACATGGTTTTTTTTGTTTTTTATTTTTTGACATAAGAAAGCAATATGTCTAGTGCACAAAAATTTAAATCAATTTATTTATAAGACTGACCTGGGATAGACCATTGCAGGAGAACGGAGGGTCAGTGTTTATAAATATCCACCAAATGCATAGTGAAAAATTCCTCTATAAAAGATGATGGCAGTTGGCTAAGAAAAAGTAACACTTAAAAAAAAAAAAATCAGGTTCATTTTGTCTTTGAGTCATTAGAGCAAGGGTGCACTTTTCCTTTGGAGAAACAGCTACTTCATAAGAGGCGCTCGAGAAACAGTAAGTCGTCTTTTTGCTCAACTTAATATAATCTTTATACAGCCTGAGATTCCAGTTTAGTGTAATGCAATTCCAGAGACAAAGAGTTGCAAATGTGTAGGATTCAAGTAACTTAAGGCTTTAAGATTTCCTCCAGTCAGATTTTCTTCAAAAGTTCAGTCGCAGAAATTTAAACATGCGCACGTACGTACATACATATAGATGTGACGTTCCTTGTCTCCAAGCTGCCCTCTGGCATATCCTCCCCACCTGATGTATTTCTGCTGCTAAAGCTGAAAGAGATTGCATAAAGGGAAAAAGGCACACAGACCATACGAAACAACAGACACCACACTTGTACAGGCACCAGCTTGCCAGGCCAAATGGGAAACTCCCTCTTGCTACTGAACTGTTTATTGGACTCGATGTTTTTTGCAATCCAAAGCCAGTCCCATTTCCATTGTAGCTTTTTTGTCCACGAGAGACTAAGTGCAGCCTGAGCTGTTTATCACGCTATCTTACCTGCTTTCCCACTTCTCACTGCCATGCAGGAATGAAAAAGAAAACCCCTTTTCATTTAGCAGAATCCAAAACGTTCGAAAGCTTTTAGCTTTCAAAGCAATGAAGTTTGCCTCAGGTGAACCGTGAAGTTCTCTCTCCTCTGGAACAGGACTATGCGTCAAGCTGTTTTTTTCTTTACTTTTCCCTTTTTCCTACTACCAAAAAAAGAAGCATCATAAATTTTCCATCCTGCTGTAAAAACAGGTGTCAGAATTAAAGCTCATCAAATAAGCACTCTTTGCAAATCTTCTAGGATTCAAGGGAGGATGAACTATAAATCAACTAAAAAAGGAAGAGAAGCAGCACTAAAAATCTGACTTCTTGGTTTTACTGTCTCCTTCAATAATTTCCTTACTTGCTCGATAGGATTTTTCCTTCTTGATTCCTGTCTAGAGCACCGATTCATAGTTCCAAACCCTACATTTGCAGCTGTACAAGAAAGGAACGTAATAAAGTGTTCCAATTATTTTATCTGAATAATGTGTGCAAGCTTGATTGTTTAATACTTATACCATACTAAGCAGTAAGATAAAAAGGAAGGGGCAAAAGAATAAGCAAGTTTGAGGACCTAGTTAACTCAGTATAGAAAACGAAGTTTGCATTTCAATGCCCAGACTTGTCCCACAGTTCCTGAACTTGCTTTCTTCCAGTCATCACTACACAATAAAATGGTCACTATTTATTAGTTCAGTACATTAAGCCCAATTATAGTTGACTGAGTCCAATGCAAAAAATGTGCCAAAGACAGTACATTACTCCATTTACAATACAAAAGTCAGTTTCTTTTTCTATTTCTTCTCTTCTCCTCTCAACTACTCCTTTAGATTCCAGAGGTATGTATTAGGCTTTTCTGTGCACAATGTATTTTTTCTTCTTCTTGCAAATGTTTTTCACATGTGTAGACCACGTAGAAAGCTGACCATTAGTGGCAGGTGTCTTTTCATAGGCTCCTGATCCATGTGCTGTCAAGTTGCTCCATCTGATTCTTAATTTAATTTTCATCAATTGCAAAACTTTTTGTATGCAAGAATAAGTCTGCCGGGCTGTGAAAATGCATGCAAATATACATACATCTGGTACATGTGCACACACTCGCTCAACCTGGTACTTGAAGCGGCATCTGCATTTTCTGTTTGGCAACAGCTGTCTTATACGATGTCTGTCATTCAAAGCTTGGTTTCTCCAGATTTGTCCAACTCTGCAAGACAAAGCACAAAAAAAGATGGTGAAAAAAAGGGCTGCAGCAACTGGTCACTTGAGAGACACAAGAGGTATTGCTGCTGCAATACAACACAACATTGAGTGGATATTTATATATAGTTTCTCTCATTCCTGAAGAACACAAAGCTTTTCACAATCTACTCGCATCCAAAACTAAATTAAAAGCAGCTAAGTCTACTACCATGAGAACAGATAATGGTTGAACAGCATACTGAACAGTAAGAGGAAAGGGACAGTTCTTGGCCACAGACACTAGGGCAAATTCACATTCCCATATGAAAGACAAGAGTTCTGCAAATGTTAATCTGACAGACACACTTCAAGGTGCAAACACTCAACTTATCCTTCTCACCCAAATAAAGGGTTGAACTGATTCTGCTTCAAGAAGTCTATGTAATCACAAACCTAATGATTAAAGGGAGATAGCTGGCCATGTTAGCCTAAGTTAAGCAGAAGGCAAGGCACTGTGGTACCACCTTACAGACTAATTACCTGAGAGGCAAGAGCTTTCATAGGCTATAATTAGACCTACCAAATTCACAATTATGTGATTTTTGCAGAAACTGCAAATTTGGTAGGTCCCCCATAAAAAATCCCAGTCCCTGCATGAGAAGCATGAAAAAAGCATGAGAAGCCCTGGCATCGTGGAGCTTGGGGGGGGGGGGGAAAGAGGAGGAGGAGATGTCCAAAGGCCCCCAGATATCCTACCACACCCTGGAGATTGACAGATGGCTATCTGCCAATTTCAATGATGGTGCCACAACATCCTGCCTTCTCCCTACTGATTGAAGTGGAATTAAATGGGAATAAGTTTTAAGCATTACTCAAGTCCTGATCTAAAAATGATCACATGCTACCAAACAAGAAGAGGATATGGGCCAAAACAAGTGGCAGGCATTTCAAGTGTAGGCAATTATTGCAGCAACATTAATTTTACTACAGGGTGCTTATTTGGGTTCAGAACTCCATTCAAGATCCTCTTTACAGCTGTATCACTGTCCAGGCTAAATGCACACGACTCTTGTGTTAACAGCATATTTAGAACAATTGTCCTTATCTGTATCTAATCCAGATGCAGTGGTATCAATAGCAATTTGTTCACCTAGTTATAAATCTGGACTATGGACAAGGAGGTATAGTAATTTACAACACAATTTAGCTAGCATAATTCTCAGGAAAAGCCTGTCCATGCGACTCAGGTGGCAGACTCTCCTAACAATAGCTGTTTTAACATGATAATTGCTAGCAGGTTTTTTTAATTACAGCATGATGATTTGAAACATGTGTTACATCTTCTGGATTTATAGTTTCATAGACTCTTAAAGCCGGAAGGGACCTAAACAGATCATCAGGTCTGGCCTGGGCAGGAATGAGTGTGGGGTTGTCACACCCCAGCCAAATATCTCTTGAAGACCCCCAAGGTAGAAGAGGGCACCACTTCCCTTGGGAGTCCATTCCAGAGCCTGGCAGCCCTAACCATAAAGTAATGTCTCCTGATGTCCAGTCTGAACCTTCTCTCTAACAATTTGTGGCTGTTATGTCTAGTAATTTCAGGTGGTGCCTTGGGGTACAGAGCCCAGTTCCTGCTGGTCCCCCCTGGTGAGTTTGTAAACAGCCACCAGATCCCCTCTCAGCCTTCTCTTGTGGAAGCTGAATAGATTCAGGCCCTTCAGCCTCTCGTTGTAGGGCCTGCCCCACTGCCCCTTGACCATGCGAGTGGCCCTCCTCTGGACCTTCTCAATGCTAGCCACATCCCTCTTGAAGTGCAGTGCCCAGAACTCATGCTTTTTAAGGTGGATGCCAAATAAACTTGGTGTTAAGGGTAAATTCAAAATCTTTTTTAGGAAGCAATGATTTCAGGGAGAAACTCTATGCTCATACTGGAAAACAAATGTGATCCATGATATGGTGAATCAGAGTGGTTATCTGCATCCCCCTCCAGGCTCTTCCTAAATAGATAAAGTAAATAGACAAAAATGAAGTTTTTCTAACTATGGGGACTTTTTACCATCTTTATTTTCCCTGAACCTGAGGAAAGGCGACTGAGCCTGAAAACTTGCAGAAAATTTTTTTTTTTTTTTTGCAATTTCTTTGTTGGTCTGAAAGAAGGTATCATCTCTGAACCAAGAGCTCTAGAGTCCTGCATTCCTAAACAGATAACACATTTGAATCAAAAAACAGGCCCTTTGCATTACTTTTTTTGAACTAACAGTACGAGCTTGTACCATAACACAGGCATTTACTAATCATACTGACAAACAGGAAAGCTTGTCATACACTGCACAGGCTGTCCACAAAACATCAAAAATGGAAACGTAAGTCTTAGGACCCTGCTACATATTACATACATTACACAATTATCTGTTTAAACACGCAATAAATTCAGACCAGACACACATGCAAAGTAATTAACACATGATAAAAATGACTATCCAACTAGAAAAGAGCCAACCAGCTATAAAGTTAGTGCCTGAAAATGTGTAACAACTCTATAGCTGGTTTCTATCCAGCTTTAATTTGAACATGTAACAGGGCCTTCAAACACAACTATCTGAACTGCAGAAATATTGTGTCTTTAAAAATGGATTTTCAAAAGATAGATAAGGATATACAAAGTAGCCATGCACCGTTTTTAAATACATTCTGACCTTATTTGCCATGTACTAAAGTTAATAGGCTTTAGAAAATGAATCTTCCTGACTTCTGATCCATTGCTTTCTGTCCCTTGATTCTGCAGTTAAGTCACAAAGCTGATTTCCTGTCATTTTCAGTTATACACTGGTGGCCAGTGCTATAGAAAAGATTCTGATTTCAGTAAAGGATCAGGCATAAGGAAAAATATTTTGACAGAGGGATAGCAGAGAAATGAAAGTGCCCAAAATAAAACTGAAAAGGAAATAGAATAAGAGAAATGTTCTTAAATGAACAGGTAACAGGAATGATTTATTCTTCACCAGGGCAAGTCTACCTTCATATTTACAAGCAACTGAAAAAAAATCTACATGCAATAAAATTATGCAATGCAAGGTAAAACGAAATTATAAAGATCATAGTCAAGCACACTAATGCTAGTATTTGCCAGCGTTAAAGTTACCCTTACTATGTAAATTCACTACCACCCGACTGTACAAGCATTATGATAGTCTTAATTACAGGACCACATGCTTTCCATTTTCCTGTCCCACCCGCACCCCAAGGATCTCTCTCTCACATTCAGTTTATTCTGCATTCTGCCCTCATATCTCTTTGCCCATGTCCTCAACCCCTGCCTGTCTCTGAACTGCTTCGTCCAACTTCTTTGCCTCAATTTCCTCTGGGAATAATGATACAGACCATTTTACAAAGCATGTTGAGATCTACAGATGAAAAGCTCTGTAAAAGCTAAGTGCTATCATTACGTACATCAAGCTGCTGACATTAATATAGTATGGAATCATGTAACTAAGGCAACTTGGATTTTCAAGTGGAACTCATGCTAATAGTATCAGCATGTCACATCAAGTACTCTATCTAGAAACTTTGTATTTGGGCTCAATATTTTTTTCTCTTATCACTGGTCAAGGCCAAAATTTTCTGGTCCTGAAGTTACTTGTTAGAATCCACTGAACTGTTTCAGACACTAGGAGATCATCAAATACAGAGGGATGGCATTAAGCCTACTTAAAAGGTGTCTCACTTTTTTATGCATAGCTAAACATACCCAAATTCTGGTTCCCCCTCCAGCAGAGAGTCAAATGGCATCAGAGTCTAACAGTGGTGATATTAAGTTCCTCAGCCACAGACACTCAATAAAAACAGACACATACCAGATCTGGAGTAAGGGAAGAAAGATCTAATATTTTCTATGCTTTTATGTGGTAGACCGGCATAGCTCCTCTCAGATGTGGAAACAGGAACAGCTTGTGTTTTTTTCGCTTTTCAAAGGCAGACTACTCGCCATGACCACTCCTAAGTATTTTGTACAAAATACAAGTATATTAAGGCACAGTTGGACAACCAGAAAAATATCTACTTTCATGTCTCCTTCATTAAGCCATCCCTCTTTCTTTTTGTTGACAGTCACATAGTCAAATTTAACTATGCCATACTGAGCTCTCCACCGTTTTCCTTTGATTTCATAGCTCCCAGCCTTCAGGGCTTCACAATATGTTACTTGTTTCTTAAGGCAAAGGTATGCACCCTACTTTTAAATTACTAAACAGATTCCTGCCTCAAATGTCAGAAGCCCTGAACACCCAAATTCCATTAAAAAGATGGACAGTTACAGATTCTTTGCGCCTTTAAATTTGGGCCAGCAGATTTCAACTCCCTAGAAGTAAACAAATGCTGCTTACCCTCAAGGTCACAGGATGCAACAATAACTTGCAAATACCACCTTTGCTACCTCAGTAAAGGCAAAAATATCCCAGACAGCCACAAGAATTACAATCTGCAGATATAAAATAAGGCCGCAATCCTGCAATCTGACCTGAGAGCAGGCTCTTATACAAACAGGCTCTGCAGGTGCTGCCTGCAATGATGCAAATGCAAAATGAGGGCCTTAGTGCATTCAACTGACAGGATTGAAGGTAGAGTAGGTATAATACTACTTTAAAATATTCAAGCCTTTTTACCTTTGCTAGCTGCCTTAAAAATGATTTAATAATCTAAAGTCAAGTTTCCTTTTTCTAATTTGTCATATCTCTACTGAATTTCTCTCTTTTTGGACAATGACAATTAACTGGATTTGCCTGGGGAAGGCAAGCAACTTACACCTGACCCATAGGCTAATTAATCCTTGAGACAAATTTCAAGTTCCTACTCCAAAACAGTAAGAGTGCCAATATATTTTTAACATGGGAAAACAATGAATATTTCCTTAGGTGCATTCTCAGTAACAACTGAAGCAATTTTACAGAAAAACTCAGCTGAATACCTGACTTGGAAATTTTTAGCCCACATGGTTGAAGTTATAAGCAACAGAAAACGACATCAAAACGGCAACTGTTGGGAAGTCTTAGTAACAGGCAGCACTATCACCTTTCCCTTATTTTGGGGAATCACCTTTCCCTTAGTCACTATAATAGGGATATGAAATTAAGTGAGAAGCTAGAGACTAACAATAGAATGACAAATTAAAAATACAGGCAGCAAGAAATGACATAAGGTTATGGTTCTCACTGTGACAATAATTTGCCAATGTTATATGTTATCACAAACCAGAAAGACTCTACCCCATAACAAACAATCTCCATTCCTGATTGAAGTAAAGCTCTGCACTGCCACTATTCCATGTCTACAAAAGAGACCATCTAGTTCAGACAGGCATGACCTTCCATTGCTGACAGCCTAGTTTGACACTGTTAAAAAAAAAATGATGATATCTAATGAAGTAAGCTGTCACCTAACAAAGGTTATGCCTCTCTGAACCAGTCTGTAAGGGTGTTTATAGACATGTTCTGGGAAAGAGGTCAATGATTCTTCATTTTGGGGGTTGCTGGTTTCGTTTTGTTTGTTTTAAAATAAACTTCCTTTTCTGAAACAAACCTATTTCAAACCAGTTTCAAATAGACTGTAAGCCATGTATAACCATAGCCACCTACAGATTTTGTGTGTCTGTGTTCTTCAGAGAAGAAAAAAAATTTTTTTAAAGTTATCAGAAAACAAACCTCACTGATAATTTTGCTTTAGAGCAGTGATGTACCATTTCAACTTATCAAGAATGGAAAAACTTAAAATATGACTGAAAAACGCCATTCATTTATGACTGTAAATTATCTCCTGAAAAGCTCACTGTCATTATGACATGATGGGTATCTTTATAAAAGGGATCTCTGATGCCATTATTATTTCAAATAGATGCAATGGTATACTGTTAACTACATTCAACCAAACTTCAATGGATCCCAAGTCCCACTATTTCTTTGCCAATTAAATTACTTCAATGAACTTGCCAGTAATTATGGAGCAATTTCTTTCCCTTAGGAATATAGTGCAGCCTAAAAATACCCCTTACCACCTTTACCAGTTCTGTGTGGTTCCTGATTATCTCCAGTGTCTAGCTACAGTCTCTTTTAATACTTCTGTTATGAATATGTATTAAAGTTCTGATCTCTCTCCCCAAAATCCCAACATGCTTCTTTGAGGCAGGAGTGTCACAGGACATTGCAAGTTAAAAAAAAAGAAAAGGTTGTGGGGAGTAGGGGGAGTGGGGAAGAAGGATAACAAAGAAGAGCAGAGGAAGGAAAGAAAAACCCAAAAAGAAGCTACCATCATCTTCAAAATGTCGGAACCGTAAACCAAGACTTTCTGCCAGGTAGTACAAATGTATTTCAATTAACACCCTGGTAAACAGCACATTCATCACTTAGTCTGAGTGACTGCTGTAGTCAATTCAGTGCACTGTGTTACATCGGGATAAAAGGACACTTCGGCAGCCTGCAAGGCAGTCCCAGTGGTGTCTGTAAGCCTAACTGTAGGTGTGAAATGGTGCATGTGGGCAGAAACTTCCCACTGTGCAGCCCTTTGTTCAAGACAAACTGCTCTGTTTAAAGCTCTTAAAATCAGTCACTTCCCACAAAGAAAGCCTTCAGTAGGTTGGAACCATTTTAATAATTAAAACAGACAGCTCTGTGATTTTCAAACAGCTGGCACTTCTCATTCTTGGGGCACAGGATCAGAGAAAGATTCCCGTTCCTCTAGGAAACTGCCATTGGTAATTTCACTCTACTCTGAAGCATCCCCCTCTCCAGAAATATTCTACAGTGTTCCCCATCACAACCATGTCCCCCTGCCCTCCTCCCCTCCCCCAGAGAAACCACACCCTGTATCCTCTCTAGTGGATACAGGGTATCTCAAGGTTATAGGAATATAATGTTTTAAGGGGTGTCAGTTGTAGCTGTGTTGGTCTAAGGACATAGGCAGACCCAAAGAACCTTGTCTGCCTATAATATAAGGCATTTGTGGGAAGTTGTTGTCCTTGTAAAGAAGGAATGAATACTATGGAGGCCTCTGTAGAGACTGAGAGGATTGCAAGAGACCCCACAATAGGACTAAGATTTATACAAGGAGTCTTGCTCACATGAAGAAGAAACACAAAAAGAAGAGAGTCCAGGAGTGTATCCACATGCCAAGAAACCGAAATGGCCTGTCCGAGAGTTGTTTTGCCTATTTTACTGACCCACAAGATCCTAGTGCTGTCTAAACATCCTGCATTGGTAGGGAAGCCCTAACATTAGTGTTCCTTCAGGGACAAAATACATTTTGGTTGATACCTAGGGTCAGCAGGCCAGGTCTTCACCTTATGTACACCAGTGTAACATTCTGGTGGCATGGCCATCCTACTTTATAGAACCACTTCCAGTGCGGAGGACACTCTCCTCACCCTGACCCAAAGCCTCTGTTCTGTAGCTGAATCTCTACTGCTGCTGGTGCAAAGAAGAATGAAGAAAAAATATACCAAAAGGAAACTTGGACACAATGTAAGGGGAAAACAACAAAGGTTCACAATAAAGTCAATGAGCAGGGCTGTTTGTGGAGAACGGTCATCAAGAATGCTCTCCCATGAAAGGCAAAAGGTCACTGTATAAAGCAGAGCTGAAAGAACCAACTATACCACTTTTAAGTACTGGAACAGCAGCTTTTCAAAGTTGTTAAATTTATTCACTAAAAGTCACTGGGAGGTTTAGAGCTATATCTGGTGGTAGGTGGGGGAAGTGAAAGAGACTCCTTGCTTTCAGACAGAGTAGTTTCATTTAGCTCTGGTCTTTTAGCCTATGATGATGCCGCCTTCTGAACTTATTATTTCTGGACCTGTGCTGAGACAATGTGTTGAGAAATGGATAATTTTTCCTAGCATAGTCCAAGTCTTGTATTTCAAGCTTTGTATTTGCAAATACCATTAGCCAACAATGCCTGCTCCCATATGGTCTGCCTATGTAGTTAAGGATCTAAATATGCCCTAAGATTTTTCACACTCCCTCTACTCCAAAGAAAGTGATCTTGTATATTTCAATAACATTAAATTTTGCTTCCAATGGCAGAAAAAAAACCAGTACTATTGTTTATCTTTTCATTGTGAATAAGTTATTTCTAAAGCATACTGTTAATAATTTTTCTTCAAAAACACATTAAAATATAGACACCGTAAACCTGTTTATCTTTCTCCAAGCAAACCTCCTACAGTATCTCTGAAATGCTTTTTCTTTATTAATAGTGTTATAGAAGATATATGGGGGAAATGCCCATTTTCAGGTTCTATCACATCTGCAGATGAAAAGGAAAACATTTTGTATACTACTTAATAAATATAAAACATTTCCTCAGATATAGCTAAATAAACCCAAGGATAAAAATACTTAAACTTCTTTGTGAAGATTTATTTTGCTATTGACACAGTCTATATCTTACTAAAGTTGCTAGAAAAAACAAATACACATGTCTTCAGATAGTATGGTGGAACTTTCAGAATAGTCAATTTAAAAGAGAAAAATAAATCCGTTTGTGAACAGACAAAAAATACTGGTATTCTGAATAATACTGAATTCTGAATACTGAATAATTTTCTACTTATCCTTTATATTGAAACTTGAATTTGGAAAGTACTATGCGTTTGCACTTTGTTAACAGCAGATGCACAGTTCTGTAGGTTTTTCTGCTAAACAATCTGACAAATATAGGCCCTGCCAATATTTATGCACATGAGTAGGTGTGCAAGGTCATTCCAATGAGCTTGCATTTGCAGATTCAAGCCATAAAAAGCAGTTTTGACTCCATTCCTTCTTTGTGTTATTAAAATTACAATTTTGCATGTAATGTTAGTTTTTACTTATCTTTTAAATATGGCTCTTTAAATTTTACAGATATTTTGCATTAAGTACCTAGTTTCTGGCATCTGACTAATTAAAAAAAACAACACAGTCTGGGCTTAGTCCTTTGTTATATATGGAATTATATACCTAATTTAGTTTTTTAATTGATTCTTATTACCTAGTTCTGAAGACATCTTGTGAAATAGGAGTTTATTCTATTGGTCATTACTGTTCTGTCACACACTTCACACAGACAAATCACAGATACAGATTCTAATAACACTTAACCCATTCTGACCCTCCTTTCTATGCAATTCTATATTCTTTGTTTTCTACTTTGAAAATATACCTGCTGCTGCTTTCTCTAGTAAGCAGCTTGGCAAGGTAACATCTTAATCTTATAGCGTCAGTGGCCCCTTGAGCTCACAAAAGTCTATTAAAGCAAATTACATGAAAACATCCTCATCAGGCTTTCAACTTTATAGCTTAAGAGGATCAGTATATTCCAGTTTCTTTTTGGATTTAAGCACCACAGGGCACTCCAGATCCTAATGCTTCATGACATGTCGGTTTTTTGTCCATTAACAAGGACTGAACATTGTCCATGGACAAAGGATAACAGGGAATTACAGGAGGAAATAAAGGTGTGCTCCTTCACCTCTTCTTTGTCTATATAAAATTAATTGTAATAAAAAAGACACTTCAGCATGTACTTGAACCATCCTTCAATAAAGATTATATGAGACACGTCCCAATTTAGGGGTTATTTCTATGAATGGATCAGCCCATTTCCAACATAAACTTTATAAAAAGGAGAAAGATGTAACACAGCTTCATGTGGCACATGCCATATGGAACTGCTAATATTAAACATAAATATTTAATTTCAGAGTGAAAATTTCAGAAAATTTGAACTCTAGCATGACAAAACTCATTCATAAACTCCCCATTTACTGTTCAAAAGAATTTCCACTGCAAAACAAAGAACAGATATGGCTAAAAGATGCTCAGTCACTTACTGGCCACAGCAAACTTGAGAGATAGAGAGAAATACACATCATTGTGCTGAAACCCAAGATACAAAAATAAATATTTCTATTCTGAAAGGTTATCAACCAACAAAGCACAAAAGGCACGTTAACTGAACACAGATCCTAGTTACTTGGTCCACAATTCTCAAATGGCAAGAAAGCGCATGTTTATACCGCAGAGCTGCTGCCACCCATCCCTTTGCCAACACAACTGTGGGGAATGAATCCCCTAGAGGAGATGTCTGTAGAAAAGATTTTTTTGCCGGTGTCATTGCATTACCTCCACACATAACTGTAGCTAACCCAATAAAAACCTTCTGTTGGCATAGTTACCACATTTACTTGAAACCAAGACAAGGTTTTTCTCCTCTAGTCAGTATGAGGGGTGAGAAACCTCATTTTAGATTCGAGCACCAGCTGGGGCAAATGGCTGCTGCAGTCCCGGCTATGGAGTGGGGGTGAAGCCAGAGTTGAGATGCTGCCTGCCGCAGGCCAGGGTGGCTTTCCTCCATGGAAGGGAGCATGCAGTATCAGGAGCACAGGGAAAACCATGCAGCTGGGTGAGAGCATGAGGGCGACCTGCAGACAAGCCTAGGTAGACTGCGCAGGGAGGAAGAGGGGGATCCCATCATTTTCGAAGTATAGAATCTAAATATTGCGGGGTCATATTAAAATTTGAAGTCATCTTGGATTCTTGTAAATACAGTATGTCCATGTCAATGGATTGGCCATCATAGCAAGTGAGAACAGTCCATGAGAGGTGGTTTCTAGTTGGCACACCTCTGCTGGCCAAACTTCCAGACAGGGCCTAAGCAAATAAAGTACTGTAAGACAGAAACATGGCAGCTACACTGTACATGGCAGCTACACTGACTGGGACTGCCAGTCTAATAGCCTTATGAAGGCCTGGAGATGAACTTGTTCAGCATCAGGCAAACTCCAGATGTACAAAAGTGTCTGTTAACAGTGCACATAACAACCATTTGTTCATATTTCTATATCCTATTACATTTCTTCAATAGAAATGCCGGTTAAAAATACGGTTTAAAAATGCAGTCCTAGGAAGTATAAAGGCTGTTTAGGACTGGTTAGCCACAAGTCTGAAAAAGCCTGAAATATTTTCCAACATATCATCCCTCGAAACTGTCAATCAAACCTGCTCATAGCCCATGTCAATCAAATATGCTCATGGCCCCTGTCCGCACCATATTAGGAAATGAAACGGATCACGGTACCCAATTGGCTAAGCATGTACCGCCCTACTATAAAACCCATCCCTGGAGCTCAGAGAACTCAGAGCTCTTCTCCTCCGAGGCCTTGCGGTTAAAGGCTATGAGGAGTCGGTCCCTTCAACTTGTGATCAAGCTCAATTCAATCCAGAATTGGGCCGAGTCCAGGGTGGGAAACCCCATTATACTACGTTGTTGCTGTTGAGAAGAAAATAAAACTATATTTTGTAAGTACCCTCATCTTATTTACTTCACCGCATAGCTGGGCCCTTATAAACTGGAACAGGTCGGGATAAACCTGTCCAGCAGCTAACTACCCGGAACTCGCAAAGCTCCCTGCGGTTAAGGGAA
>JAGPOW010003648.1:18084671-18137546 GCA_030014935.1 Caiman crocodilus | reverse complement strand
CCGCATAGCTGGGCCCTTATAAACTGGAACAGGTCGGGATAAACCTGTCCAGCAGCTAACTACCCGGAACTCGCAAAGCTCCCTGCGGTTAAGGGAAGCAAATCTCCCTGCGGTTAAGGGAAGCGAGTCGCTTCGCGGATCCCCTTGCAATTAAAGGAGGCAATTTGTGACAGAAATCAAGGATGACATCCATCAGGCTTGATGGGTCCTCAGGTAACTGAGGAGCCCAATTCTGAATGCACATGTTCTTTGGCAATGAGGGCATGTTGTTGCATGGGGAAGTGGGATTCACAGGCCTAGGTTGGTCTTCTCCTTCTGCTGCCCGCCGCCATTCCACCTTGGTATGGAGTCATTGGGCCTCAAAGTGGCATATGCCTTGGTGGATCAGTTGGCACTAAGTTGAACCCCAGCCGTTGGTGTTGATGCCTCCGTGCTTTTCCAACATAAACACTTCACTGAAAGAATAAAACTGCATAACCTGAAATGCTATCTGTGCAAGCAGGTGGCATATACTGATCTGAAGACAATTATCCACATTTATTTACTATTTAATTACTATAATGCAGTTAGCAAACAAACAGGTTAAGCATTTCACCAGATGCCTAATAAATAAACCCAAATGTTCTAAATTATGTTTCAATTATTTAATTAAAAATATTTTACAGAGGCAAAAATGAACAATCTTACAAATCCAGTAACCCTAATTTAAACTGAAGACTCACAAAAGTAAAGTCTTGCATGATTCTGCTGTATAGTCTCAATAACTTCATGACAGCATAATTTCTGCACTACAGCCACCCACCTACAAACTACGGCGGTAACTATGGCAGTGAATTGCAAACAGGCAAAATAACACGGAGAGAGGAGGCAGGCGAACAGAAGGAAGAACAATCATGGAGCTTTAAGAGCAATGATCGACCTTTTATTCCCCTTCATATAAAACAGCAGTTTTCGACCTATGGTCTGATGACCCCTGTGAGGTGGTCACAGACTATGTCTAAGAAGCCCAGAAAGATAACTATGATCCACCAAAAGTATGTGAATACCCACACTTACACTTCAATGGAGTCCACACCTCCATTAGAAATTTCCAAAGAGGTCTGTACTCCACTCAGACAAAATTGTTTAGGGGTGCTCAAATAAAAAAAGGTTGAAAACCACTGACATAAAAGCACCATAGCTTCTTTTGAATAAGCAAGACCTTTTATTTGCAAGAAAAAACTTGGCACATTATTTAAGCGCTAGATGAAAAAAGTCACCCAAAATGTGGAACGAGGATCATCCTATAATCTCTCCTGGGTTTCCATCTGTGCAAAAAAGAGAGCTTTTACTCCTGGGTGAAAAAGCATGCATGGGGAATTCTAAGCCAAATGCTATAATCTAGTCACAGCTGTTTGGTCCACTAAAGGCTTTCACAGTACTAAACAGGTTTGTTATTTATATAGAGTATCAAATAGGTAAGGAAAGCATCAATATGAACTCCTATTGGATTTTTTCTTTAAGAGCAAAATACCACTAAAGTTATATCATCCCATCCATCCGATTTCTTTTTTAATTGTTCAATTGCAATTAACATCTAAAGAAAAGTACTTTCCGAAGTCTCCAAGTGATGTAAACAACAAAGGACTGAGAGCTGTCACTATCACAGATGGATCTCAAACCTCACTAATAGTGTAGCCAACAACCGCTATGCATCTCATTTTGTATATTTGATGTTGATTCATTTTAAAGTTTGATGGGCAAGAGTTTGATGGACTAAAGTTTATGTCTGGAAAATATTACTGTATATGTTAATTTGGCATTTCAGTGGCCTTTTATCACACCCACTAATGTGGCAGGTTTTTTTATTAACACAATTCATAAAACAAAGAGCAACTTTGCTTCACTTCAGCTTGAATTTATATGCTCATGAAGTCTCATTTCAGATGGAGAAATCTATCTTTTAGACACTGATAGTAATAGTAAGGCCCAGCAAGACAAAATTGGATTACAAACATGCTCATGGACTACAGCAGAGCAGAGCTGTGGGAAACTGATCACAAGGAAGGTCCTACATTACATGGTCTTGAGAACAGAACTTGGGGCACACTGGAAATGATGTTTAGCCTGAAACTATGAATGACAGTCAGTGGAAATAATAGGACACCATACTTTAACATTTTAACACATTAGAGATCTTAACTAGACAGCAACAAGATGCTAATCTTTTAATAATTTTTCTCTGCCCTTGTTCCTATGACTCCTGGTCCACTGCTCTCCTTAATGCCAAATGGTTGAAGACTACGTGGAGGTAATAAGTTTACGACAATTGATTGCTACTTCTTACCTATTCTCAGTGCTGCACAATATATGGCCATAGCGCTAACAAACGCCAAAAAAAATCCCATCTAGTCTTCTGTTAGGAAAAGGGTGGGCTAAAATGTAGAAACATGAAGCATGCAAAAGTACTTAGGGGAAACTTCTCAACTAGATCCCACAGGGATGTTGAGAACCCCATTCACTACAAAAGAAGAGGAACACATTAAAACAGTGGAGATGGAGAACACTCAGTGGGTCTAACCCAATTTGTTCTCTTCTGTACAAAGAAGGCCTGGACATAAATTAACTTTCCTTGATCAGTATTTGTTAGTGTTTAGTTTGCTCTGAAGTGAGAGCTATAAATAATGAAAGGCTTATCCAACAAGAAGCTTCTTGGAAAGTGAATATCTTAGTATGCGCTATGGCAGTGGTTGTCAACGGGGGTACGCATACCCCTAACGGTACTTAAAAATATCATAGGGGGTACATAGAGCAAGCTGAGCACAGCCTGAGGGGGGGAAGGAACGCTGCCACCTGGCTACTCTGCTGGTGATGTCAACTGCCCCCAGCCTGCAGCTGTCCACATGCCCCGGGCAGCAGCTGCATCCCCCAACAGGCACTTCCCCCACACCGCACTGAGGGCTAAAGGTGCCCAGCAGGGCAGGAAGGGTCCTAGCAGCACCTGGAGAGCATAAAGTAGCAGCAGCCCAGGCCCCTGTGGAGGTAAAGCTTGGAGCTGCTGGGCAGACATGGCAGAGCACCCCCTTGGGACCTCTGAGCCAGACAAGCAGGGAGAGCTTGAGAGCCTAAGTTCCCTGACAGCCCTGCTCACAGGGGATCCCGATGGAAGCTGTAGCTGCGGTACCCATGGGGCTCCTGATGGCCTCCAAAGCTACTGTGGCTGTGTTGTAGATAGAGCCCCACTGTTAGCCTACAGCTCCTGTCCCAGGCAGCTGCTCCACCTTTACCCAGTAAATGTCGAGGCCAGAAAAAAGCACTAAAGAAACGTAGTATACAGATGCAGATGGGCACAGGGTTTTGTGCAAGACCTGTGAGCAACTCCATTGTCTGAGCTCCCTGCTCCATGCCCTGACCGCACGGGGCTGCTCCAAGCCCACCACTACTTGGGGCTTGTGCCCGGCAGGGCAGCATGGCACTGCAAGGGCAGACCTTCAGCTTCCCAGCTCCTCCAGGCCTGTGGGGGCAAGAGTATAGGCAGGCAAGGTGGGTACCACAAAGCTGGCTGCAACGTGGCCTCCTCCTGCCCAGGGCACAGTCACAGCTTACAGGTGAGGGGCCAGCTCCTGCCCCTCTGCAGTGCCCAGCCCCGCTCCAGCCAGATGGCCAGCCCTGTGCCTAGAGGCCCATATTTGAAAGCTAAGAGGGGGTCCTCTATATGGGAGGCTAAGGGGAGGGGGGCTAACTTGCTTCAGGACCCAACAAGCAGAAGATGAAGCCTTTTTATTTATGCCCTGGGCTTATCCCCTTCTGGGAGGACTGCTTGATATGCTTGGATCATGCAAACACACCCTGCTCATGGGAGCACAGAACCAAGCAGGCTTCATAGCATCATTTAAAAACAATAAAATAAAAAGATTTGCAGGGGATAAAAAAAAAAATTGTATTTCTAGTTTTTCCTTCTGCCATTAAGCATGTGCCAAGAGCTGAGGCCAAGAGTAGGCTGCCTGCAACAGCGCCCCACTGTTGCCCACCCGCTAGTGAACACCCCTTTGGGGAAAAGGGATCAAGAGCCCCAGCACCAGTCGTGACCTATCTTCCCCTGCACAGGGACGCAGGCTTTCAAGCAGTGAGGACTGCATGGCGGGGCCTGGGTTAATAAGTGGTTCACACAAACGAGATAGGAGGGAGGGGAGGCTGCATCTCCTGCACCGTGCAGCAGTGGCTTAGATGGCCCAGGCCCACTCAGCAGTGCCATCACTGCAGCTGACACACAGGGCACAGCTGTACCAGGACTCATGGATACATGATGGCAGGGATGTGGCCCCGCAGCATGCAACATCTGCACCCAGCACCACTGCAGACCGAAGAACCGTTAGGTGTAGCTGCCTGCACGTGAAGCCCTCTCTCGCCTCCCCGCAAGGTTTCTTCCAAGGCATAGCAACTTCCCCACCTCAGACATCTTCACAGCCTGGCAGTGCCCCCTGCCTTCCCACTTCACCCTGCAGTTATGTTAATTAGCCCATTCTCCCTCATACTGCCAGGATTCACAACTAAAGGAGAAAACAACTCACTGAGAGTGTCTACATATTCATTAATGTGCATCTACACGTTCACTAGTGATGCTTACTGCGCATTAGGTTAATAATGCTGCACAGTAGGATATTAGCACAGTTTTTGCTGTGACACTCTACTGTGCAGTGTTATTAGGCTAATGTACAATAAACAACTTGTGTAGACATGCCCTCTTTGAAGCATGGTGACTGTACCTTGCTCACTATCTTAAAACTCCACCACATTTAACCTCTTAAAAACACTGGAATTACACTTGGAGCTTGACGTTTCCATCTTTAAATAATATATATGATAACCTACAACTTTAGTCTATTGCATTTTCAGAAATGTTAGTAGGTTCTACTGGCAGATCTATATTAAGATACTTGTTGTATCTACACAGTTTACCTGTTTCCCTACTCCTCTTCATGCCATTTCTTATCCTCCCTGTCTACTCCAGTACCACAATCAGCAGTCTTTTTGGCTGAGGTCCAGAGCGACCCAGTTTGGGTCAAAGGTGGGCAAGTAAGTGGGTGCTAGTACCCAGCTGCACCATCACCTCTCCCACTGCAGCACAAGAAAGCAAGAGCTGCCAAAGGTCAAAGCCCCACACCCACAGGCCAGAAACAAATAGCTCCACAAGCCAAATTCAGCCCATGGCCTGCAGGGTGCCCACCTCTGCTCCAGAATGTCACAGCACCAGCTGCAGTGGAGATAGCAGGTTAAGAACAAAAGGAGTCAGGACACCATTGTAAAGTTCCTCAATCTAAGTCACTGCAACGATAGACAGAACTATCATGAGCTCAATACAATACTGTACCTTTAAAACTTCTCGCCTCCAAAAGGCAAAAAAAGCTATGTTTGTGACAAAAGTAATGCATCTTCCAACACAGTTATACAGAATTTCCTCTACTGCTTGAGAGACACTACCACCTTGCTAAGCACTTAATCATTTTGAAGCACTTTACAGACTGTCCATATACAATCCACCTCTAATGATAGGTAGCTATGATCCTAGTTTTAAAAGGCAGTGAACCAGTTTGAGTGATATGGTCAAAGTTACAGAGGAAGAATGTAACAAAGCTCATTATTCTTAATTCCAAAAGCTGGACTTCCACCGTATCTCTCCAGCAGCCTGGCTTAATTGATGTCTTTATCTTATTTTTCTCTTGCTTCAAACTGACCCACTTTTGGGTCAAAGACAATGGTCGTAGAATGAAAATAACCATCACTGTATTTCTCTCTCCGTCTCTCTCTTCTGCACGTTTAAAAGGCACCTATCATCTCGTTAAGTGTCAAGTTCTTTCAAGCACCTCTTATACCAAAATATCTCCCCCTTCTAGGGGTGCAAGGAAAGTGAAGTATATTCTAATTAAATCAATTAAATTTAAAATCATGAAATGTAATCATAACTAAAAGTACAAGGGCAAAACATGATTTAAAAGTAGCATTTATATCAAGGTTTCTTCCTTGCCAATTTAACTTATTTCCCTATAGGAAAACTAATTCTTACTGGTTGGCAGCCATTAAGACATGCTGACTTTCAACTAAATATAGCTTTTACACTAAATCAGGTACTTTTCTCTTTGCTAACTAAGATGAATTATGTATGTACGTTTAAGCAGTTATGTGGCTTAACATGCCATTTATTCAGATACTTAATTTTTATATTTTATCATGAAAGAAAATGGTGAATGACACATTTGATTTAGAATATTTTTTTATCATGATGATTCATTTTTTACTCATAATTTGTGTCAAGTTGTTTTTGGATGGAAATCTGAATTCAATTAAGCATGCAAAAATCAGCATTTTAAAATATTTAATTAGCAAAATAAAATGATATTAAAACTTTTGTATACATGCAGTATATCTATCAAAATAAGTTTTGAATTTAAATCTGATTCATAAGGAAATGGAAGCATCCGTAGATAGCAAAGTGAACCGATTAGTCACCATATCCTTCAAAATCTTACAGTTAGTAGATCTCAGCCTCTCACACCTAGTTTTCATCTTCCAATCCATGAATACAAACAAACTCTGCTTTTTAACTGTGCTTTTAAACTCTAAATAACCTATTCGTTGAACTTAACTAACTTGAATAAATGAAATGGAAAAGAAAAATTTTCACAGAACCTCCCAAAGATGTGTCAGCCATCAAACACAGATTTGTTACTTCAGACTAAGGTTCCAGACATGTGACCAATGGACTTCCCCCATCTCAGTAGTTTAAATTAACATTAGTTTCAAATAGCATGTTTTGTTGCTGACATTTTAAGGAAAATGTCAACGTATATATTTTAACATATTATAGGAAGTTTAGTCCTTAATAAAGGCTGTCACACTGATTTAACAATATATTTGAAATTATTTAAAGAGGACTTACATCTACAAGTAGGGAAAACCTGCTCCACATTTTCAGACTGCACCCCAACCTGGATCACAGAAGCGAAAAACATACACTGGGGGAACTCCCATAGGGGAGTTCAGTGTATCGTGCTGTCATGGCCCAAGTATAGGCATATGTCTGCAAGTGGGAAACCCCTGCTTGCAGACAGGTGCTCCATGCTGGGGTGAGATACCTGGGGCCACTGTCTTGCAGGACTGGGCCCTGATTCCACTGTAAGCAAATAGATGGTGGCCACAAGAAGGCAGCATAAATTATGACTAAGGTCATTGCCATTGTAACATTTAGGCATTTCTGTAACAAAGGGTTAAGATGTCTGTTCACTCAAGTTTTTATCTCCATAAGAATTTTTAGTGTCACAGATTCAACATCTGTTTGCAGCCCTACTGAGACTCGTGTAGGACAGCCAGGCTCGTAGAGGATCCGTGAATGTCCCCTTCGGGGAACAGAAAAGTTCTCCTACCAAAGTACAGCAGGAAGCAGAGTCTCTTGTGAGCCCAGGTAACAGACCTAGAGACAGAGTCCAAGACGGGCAGTTAAAAAGGCCTAGAGACAAACTGATGAAGTAGTCCAGAGACACAAATCAAGTAGGTGATTCCTTCTTTAGCTGTTTGCTATGGGTCTCTGTGCAAAAAACAAGAATAGGAGGCTGAGCCTGGGTTTCCCTAAAAAGTGTCTGTCAAAAGTGATGTAAAAATTCCCTGCCACAAAGTACAAAACAGGTTTTATCCTGGAGTCAGTCTAAAGTCTCAGTGTCAGGTTGCTAGCCCATTGTTCTGACAGGAGAGGAGACATTCAACATCAGACCGATTGCCATATATAGGGTCAGAAAGGAATGTTACCCATGGTATGGTATGGCATGAACTGGTATGAACTGTGAGAGCTTCTTACTTCCTCTGTACCTGCAGCAGGTCAGAGTGGTAGGTTTATGTTGTGTCAGGGTTAAGGGTAGACTTATGTAGAGTTTAAATTATGGTTGTTTGGAATGGTTTGGATACAGATAACTCTGCCTCAGGGGTTGAAGTAGATGGCCTATGGAAGTTTCTTCCAGCCCTACTTCTCTATGACTCTATAACTATTACTTGGCTAGATGGCTCAAATCATTCAGAACTAAAATCTATCTATGAGTGGATGACTCAAGCATCTGCAGCTGGAAGTGTGGAAACTGAGGCACAAAGGTATCAAATACCGGTATGGCCTGGTCACAGTTGCCCACAAGAAAGCTCAAATTTATTACTTTACCCAGAACCATTCCAATATAGGGTACTGATAAATGACAGAGAAAGAATTAACCTGAAGATGAAATTATGAAGTATTGCTCTGTTGGACTACACATACTTAGATATATGAGAGATATGAAATATGAGAGATATACTTAGATATATACGAGATATGAAGTTAATCAGTCTGCAGTAGTTTGACAAGGTGTATCCCTGTGATAATTATAGTTAAAGGAGTTTCTAGGGCAGGGGCAGGCAAAATTGTACAAGCACTGTACAAATCTGCCCAATTAATATAATCTACAAACATGGCATAATCAATTAAGCACAGAAGTGACTTTATGTACAAGCTGTTCCCTTTAATTCAATGCTATCATAATGTGTGTGTATAAAACAATGCATAAACTTCAGTGTTTGCAAAAGGCTTTGGGCAGGAAAAAGTACAGTCCCTTACCATACTACCTAGGTTCAGGTGCAAGCATTCATTGATGCCACTGCACAACGGAGCATGAAAAGTTACTCTGAGAAAGCTATTTTAGTGTAAAGTAGAGAGACTTATGTAGTATTTTTGTTCAATCTGAATTGAGTCAGCATCACAGTTCTAAAGCTGAAACATTCATCATTTTATAAGAGGCTGAACAAAAGGTCTTCTGCTGTCAGTTCAAGAACATTCACAATGCAGGAAGTGTCTCCAACATGCAATAGGCTTTCGGATACCAGTGAACAAATTTCTAGGAGTTGTAGGAGTTGTGTGTTCGCATGATGAATTCATCTCCTCATGACCCCCCCCCCCCAAACATACACACACACTGCTTAGAGAATACAGACTGTTAACATTTCCCTGTAGAAAAAAAACCCATGAATAATAAAAATAAAGTTTCTAGTGCTCTGTTCACCAGATGAGTCAGAGCGAAGCTGATACAATCATTGCTAGTTTTATTCTAGCTGAGGAGATTGTCCTTCAGGAAAATTTCAACCATACAGGAGGAAAAGGCAAGGGACACATGAAATGTGCCAGTTCCTGATTAATTTTAGTCCAACAGTGACCTTATACAAGGCTGTCCAACTGGCAGCCCACAGGCTACATGAGATCCCCAAGGGTTTCATTTGCAGTCTCCATGCTCCTGGTCTGGGCACCACTCCCCCCCATCAATCCAGTTGCTGCTGCAACCACTGCAGGGACCCCTCCTTCATCCAGCTTTTGCTTCCTGTCCCATCCCCAAAGAGGCAGGGTGGTATGCCAAGGTTGACAGATCTGCAGCCAGAGGACTTGGGGGAAAGGGAGGCAGACAACTAAGGACTTCATGCAGCATAGGAGCACCAGCATGGTGCAGCATGGGGGCACCCATTGCACAGGGTGGCAGGAGATGGGAGGTGGGGGGTACAGGATAGTGTGCAGAGGTGCTAGGACTGTGTAGTGGGGGTACCCAGAGCTCCATGCAGCAGGGAAGGCAGGCCCATGTAGTGCTATACATAGGGATCTACCTAAGTCATGGCAAATGAGAGGAAGTTTAGTGAGCCACTCACACCACACAGAGCTGATTTTGCATCTTGCTAGTGGCAACCTTACCCTTCACTGCTGACTGGCTGGGGGGAAGGGGCAAAGTGGCCCTGCCCCTCACCACTGATTGGCTGGGAAAGCTGTCCAATGTTTGGCCCCACCCCTCACCACTTACTGGCAGAGAGGGGTGGGGCCACACAACAGGCAGCCCTCTCAGCCAATCAGTGGCAAGAGACAGGGGGAAGGATGATGCACCTCTTTGCACCAGCAACTCTCCCCTGTTCCCCCAGTAGGCATTAAGCAACCATAAGGACTACTGGTTCCCACTGGGAAGCCAGCATTTTATTTTTAGTAATTTTTTTATTTTACAGATAATTGCCCAATTTCACAGTTTATGTAAAATCCACAAAACTGTAAATTAAGTAGGTCCCCAGCTATACAACACAGCATATGGCACATGAGGCATGCAGCCTAAAGGGCATGCAGCAGGTGCAGCAAGTGGCTGGGGGGGGAGATCTGCAGCCTCTGGGCCACTTACAAGTTGGACCACCCTGACCTAGTAGATAAGGGTGAGCAAAATATGGCTGAATCCATGCAATTTCATTCAGCCCATGGGCACTCCCCAATTAATTGTACCCTGCTCAGCCCACACACTTTACTCCCACCTTCCTGCACAGGAAGACCCCCTCCTCAGCCCTGACCAGCACACCCAGCTTCTGCGTAGGGCCACTGCTGCAGCTACTGAGGGACCTGTTTGTCTTCCTTGGACTTCAACAGCTTCTCCTCTTGTCTGTGCTGCAGCACTCACTCAGGGCAGCAGGTAAGAAACCTGGGCAGGAGCGCAGAGCATAGGGCTGGGAGTGGCAGGAGCAGGGAGACTGAAGCCTGCACCCAGCAGGATGGCAGAAGCACAGAGCTCAGGTGGACAAGGTGTGGGTGTGTGGGGGGCTTGAGGGTGTGAGGGACAGTGGGGGGGTAGATCCCCCATATGCCCCCCCCCAGGGCAAATAGCTAGCAGCATTGTTCAGGAGGGAAAAAGAATAATTAAAAAAAAATTACCTATTTTCTGTCCCTTCTTTAAGACTGTTTACTTCCAAATTGCCTCCTTAGTTTCTGCATTTATCTCCACCACTAGCAACATCATGACAGGAGTGTCAAGAAATGGTAAGAACTAAAAGACCTCCTTTCATACACCCCTCGTTGACCATGGGAATTTTATCTGTATAAGGCAGTGTTCACCATGTAAAAGCACTATTCCCGCACTCGAGTGATCTCCACCCCTGTTAGGAAAAAACAAACAAACCAGGACTCCATCAGCACTCAGCCCAAAGGACCCAACAAGGGACCGAACTTTATGATTATGTGTCAAAAGCCAGTAAGCAAAGCTGTTGTTATCCCCCTTCTTAAGAATTTATCCTCCTTCTTTTAAAGAAAGCTGACAATACGCTTCTTTCTTTCACCACTTCACCCACTGATCACCAGGGATCTGGGTCTTCCGTTTCCCATGGGAAAATGGAGAAAACCACGGATTCCCTATTTTTAATCGGAGAAAACGCAGATTTCTCTTTTTAGCAGAGAAATCTGTGGATTCCCCACTTTTCCAAAGAGCTCTTGCAGGCTGGCACAGCTCCAGCCTGCAGGAGCCAACTGCAAAAAGGGTGGGAAACCCCCAGCACTGCTGAGGGGAGTGAGAGGGGAGAAGGCAGAGCCTGAGCCTCTGAGGCAGTCTAGGCTAGGCTCAGGCTCACACTCACCTTTTGCCCCTGGAGCATGGAAGTAAGTGAGGCTGTGGGGCAGGGCTGGGGAAGATGGTTTGGGGACTGAGGGAGCAAGGGGTGCTGCCGGCCCCAGGCGGCACATTGGAGCTGGGAGCAGGGCCAGGGGGTAAGGGCAGGGGTGCCCCTCTGCAGGAGGCTTTGCAGGCAAGCAATGAGGGGCACAGTGTGTTGGTGCTCGCAATGTGTGGGCCACACACATGCTGCCTGGCCGGTTGCCCGGGACAGGGAGGCTGACATGCGGCCAGAGAATAGCTCCATGGCGAGCTCTGCAGCCACAGCAAGGGATGGAGGGGTGGGGCAGGGGCTTGGGCTCGCACATGGCGTTGCCACTTACCTGGAGGCCCAATATGGCGGTGACAGCCGCTGCCTCCAAAACCTCCCGCTGCTGCTGCAGAGCTCTGCCTGGAGCTGTGTGGCTGGCTGCCAGGCAGCAGAGACAGCGTGGTGGTGGCCAGGAGGCACGCAGCCATTCCCACCACCATCCTGGGAGCAGCGGGAGATTGTGGAGACAGAGACAGTCACTGCTGGCATGGGTGGCTGCTGCCACTCACTTGTGGGACTGCCCATGCCAGTGGTGATGGCCGCTGCATAGAAAATCTCCTGCTGCTGCTGCGAAGCTATGCTCAGAGCTGTGCGGCCAGCGGCTGCACAGGGTTATGGTGGCCGGGCAGCACACAGCCTTTCCCAGCCCCACCACTGCACCGTGCTCCTGCTGCTGGCTGCACAGCTCTGAGCATGGCTCTGCGGCACCAGGTGGTTTTTGTATGCAGCAGCCGTCACCACTGGCACGGGCAGCCCCACACGCAAGCAGCAGCAGCTGCCCGTGCCAGCGCTGACTGCCTCTACCTCCAAAACCTCTCACTGCTGCCACAGAGCCATGCTCGGAGCTGTGCAGCCGGAGGCAGTAGCGTGGCATGGGGTGGTGGCAAGGATGGCTGTGTGCCTCCCGGCCACCACCACGCTGCCACCTGGCGGCTGGCCGCACAGCCCTGGGCAGAGCTCCATGGCAGCAGATGGAGGTTTTGGAGGCAGCAGCCATCACTGCCATAACGGGCCTCCAGGTAAGCAGCAGCACCGCGTGCGAGCCCAAGCCCACCGTCACCTCAGCCCCCCACGCTCCCAGCCCTCGCTGATAGCTGCAGAGCCAGCCATGGAGCTGTGCTCTAGCCACATGACAGCCTCCCTCTCCCCTTCTCCCGGGCAGCCAGCCAGGCAGCACATGCGCGGCCTGCACATGGCGGGCACCACCACACTGTGCCTCGCATCACTTGCCTGCAAAGCCCCCTCACTTCCTGGCCCTGCTCCCAGCTGCAATGTGACACCTGGGGCCAGCAGCACCCCCTGCTCCCTCAGCCCCCAAACCATCTTCCCCAGCCCTGCCCCAGAGCCTCCAAGCCTCACTTACCTCTAGGATCTAGGGACAAAGGGCATGGCTCTGAGGTAGCAGTGCTTACCCACAAAGCCCCCCCACACTGCGTGCAGGCACCACCACAAAACCGTGCAGCTAGTTGCAGGGGATGTCGCTGAATGCAACCCCCACCCCCCCAGTTTCACCCCCTGGTCGGACGGCACTTACATGGCCTGCACATGGTGGTTGCCACCACGTTGCTGCTGCCGCACCCTGCACCATTTGCCCACAAAGCCATTCAAGGTAGCTCTGGGATGGTAACGCAGGGCACAGTGGCAGTGCCAGCCTCCATGTGTGAACCTCCTGTCAGGCCAGCAAGCTGGCATGTGTGTGGCCCACAGAGTGCTCCTGCACCCCCCAGCCCTGCTCCTGGAAGTGGACACAGGGGCACAGTCCCCCGCTTCTCGAGCTACTCCTCCAGCACCTTCCCTTTCCCCTGCCCTGCCCCACCCCTTCCCCCCACAGACACTTACCTGCTGGGTGGGTGTCAGTGTCTGTGGGTCTGGGGGGGCTGTTGCAAGGGGCATCAGGAGGGCTGTTGAAGCTGTGGAGGGAGTGCGGGACACCAGCAGCACTGGAAGGGGCTGTGTGGGGCCTTTAATTTTTATCATAGATTTGGGATTTTTAATCAGAGAATCTGCAATTTTTAATCAGAGAAAACCAGGATCCTTGCTGATCAGTTCGCTACTACAGAAGCCCATATCCACTAAAACACAGCAACATCCTAGGAGGATCCATTTCAATCCATTTTTAAAGCAGCCTCCATCCACAGAAAACAATAAAAAAGAATACTATCATCAACAACAGCTTTAATTGTTGTCACTTCAACCTGCTCTGAGCAAAGCATTAATAATGTTTAAACTAGGTCTTCTAAAATGACTTATGCCAGCATAGCTGAAACAATGGCAACAACAAGAATCTTGTTGCCAAAATAGTCATTGCTCATTTTCATGCTACTGCCCTTGAATCAAGTCACTCCTCATATGCTCCCATCACATACTGTAGAGATATCTGTTTCCTCCCTACACAAGTGTGCATAAAAATGCACAATCAAGCAAGAAAGTTTTCTTTGAAGATGACTGAAAACTGGGTTTACCACAAACTTGCTTGTTTTATATAAGTGACAGGAGAGACCAATCACTCAACGTCTGTCAAGAATTTAAAAAAACATCATAAAGAAACCATTTACTTAGAGAGGTGGTCAATACTGGCCTTAAGTCTGTGAATCTATGAAACACTCAAGTACCATAACATTTTGAACATCACATACTACACAGTCAGGAAGTAAGTTAAGGGTTTGGACAAACCAACTACTTGCTTACAGGGTAAAACAGGTCTTTACCCCACATCAGTTGCCCCGTGGTAACTGCCCTTCCTTTCCCTGCAGTAAGTGGAGACTAAACGTTAGTTGCTCTTTTACTCAGAGTTTAAGTACTATGGTTTAGCTTCTACTTAACACAAGGTAAGAGCATACATAAAGTAAATTTACTGCACCTCAGTAGCTCTGTGCCCCATTCCCTTTCACTCCACTGTAAATTACTTGTATACCCATCACTTAAGAAAATACTAATTAAGTCTTGGATTAGATTAGAAGCTGGTATGGGCTGAGATTTTTTTCAAAGTAACTAACAGAACTGGGTTTTCAACTCTCTTAGGCACAGTTGATTAGGGATGTGCCAATAAAGATTTTTCTGATGTATTTTTCACCAATTTTTCAAAGTATTTTTCACCAATACTGATGGCTGATTGTTAACCAGCCACATCTGCCAATACGCAGCCCGACAGCTTGGAAAGCAGCATCCGGCTACTAAGTCTGTGGGGAGGAAGGAGCATGTGGGGTATAGACTGGGGTCCCCACGGTAAGAGAGGGAATGGGGCTGGGACTCGGGAAGGAACAGAGGCAGGCACTCTTCAGGCAGGGCACAGCATGGCAGAACCACAGGTGACTCATCCAGGGGCTGTGGGAAGGGGCATTCCCACCACTGCACAGTCCCAAGGGAGGCATGGGGAACGTGTGCCCCACCCCCACCCCAGATTTGTGCACAGGGTGAGGGCAGGCTGCCTGCTACACGCTTGGGGCCGGGGGCGGTGCCAGCCTCTTCCCAGTGTGGGGGCTGGGCCAGGCCTGCACTTCGGGCAGACAGGGGCGGGACAGGCAGCAGTGGGAAGGGGGGGATACAGGGTGGGCTGCAGCCATCCCAAAATTCACTGCAGCCCTCCCCCAGCACTGCCACCACCACCTATCCCAAGCATAGCCCCACCCCAGCCCCTACACTGGGAAAAGCCCAGCGCAGCTCCCAGCCCACCCCACACACAAATCCAGGGGCATGAGCCCCCTATGCCTCTCCTGGGGGTGTGTGCAGCAGGAGATGCCCACCCCACCCTGGATGAACCACGAGCAGCTCTGCCCCACACCCCACCCCACCTGGGCAATGCCTCCTGCCACCCATGTCCCAGCCTCACATCCTCCCTCACCCTGGGAACCTCAATCTGCGCCCCCAGCACACCCCTTCCCTCCCCCATGCTCCTTCCCCCCACAGACTTACCAGCTGGACACTGCTGTCTAAGCTGCCGGGCTGCATTCCTGGCCGTGTGCATGCCGCCTCTGCATACATGCATATGGTATGTATCAGTGACATTATCAGCCACATCAGCCAAAAAAAGCCAATGGTCGATTATGTCAATTTTCTTTTTATCATTGCCAATATGATATGGACCTATTGATATATCAGAATATCTCTACTCTTGATAAATCTCACCCTAAATCTGTTCATGGGGCAAGTCATTACGGCCTTATTCTCACCAATTTAAAAAAGCCATTGTTTATTGAAAATAGAAAGGAACATCAAAATGACAGCCCCTACACACAAGCTCAAAAAACTCTGCTTGGCATGTACAGGAAGGGAAGACATTTCTTTGAATCAAGAGGAGTGGCTAATAGAAGTATCTTCTACTAGCTAGGAGTGACAGTAATGCACTAACTGTCCCCATCATCTCCTCTCTCACAAATGCATTCTCGCCAATGAATGATCAATAGAATCTTGTCATTGCTAACTCCTAAAAGCATCAACAAACAGAATACTAATTTAGCAAAACTCCAAACCCTTTCCTTCATTCACTATCTACTACAAACAGATGGAGTAGTCTTCCAACTACATTAATGCTTGAGTGATGCCTAGGATTACGTGCGCCGCATATATGCATCACCCTAACATAGAGCATTACCAATATTATTTCAACTTATTCTTTGCCCAATGCTTGATAGACTTGTAAAACAGACCCTAAGACTCACTGTATAGGCAACGTAAAGAGACAAAGGAAACTGGAAGTAATAACAAACAGTTCAGCCTACTCTATTTTCCACTCTGGTTCATTTTTTTAGCCTCTGCCTACATTTCTAATTTCAGTTTTGTGTATTTCTAAATTCAGTTTTGAGCCACTGTTCAACTGTGCAATTCTTTAATGTGGCACTGCACTTCAAAGGCACTTCCCACCTAAGGTTCTTAAAATGCTCCATAAATGCTAACCTTAACAACCCTTACAGGAGGTAGGCAAAAGACACTATCCCATTACACAGCTAAGTAAAAGAAAGCAGAGGAGTTACAGGTTGTCAAGGTCACAAAGAAAACTGGCGGCAGAACTACAAATAAAACCCAGGAGTCCCAACTCCCAACCAGATGTAACCATTAGATACTGCTTCATGAAAATGATTATAATACCAAATGCAATTCCTGGAGAGAGACTAATACAATTTAAATAAAAAACAATAATCTCATCAGGATACTAATCCAGCAAGAATAGCTAGCTCTAATATATAGCAGCAACATCCTGACGACCCCCACAATCAGGATTAAGGCCCCACTGCACTAAACATACAAAAACTGTGCTTAGAGCATATACTAGTGTAATTATTGGGATACCTGAGATTATTGTGCAGACATTTGGGGTTTCCCCACACAAATCACACTGAAATTTGAGCCAAAATGGACTCATGCATCTATTAGCAAAGACTGAATGAGATCCCAAAATTCATTAGGATTTTGCAAATGAATCAAGTAGAAGTAAACCTTGAGGCCACTAAAATGAGACAAAAGCAGGGAAGAACCTACTTTAAAAGAAGAAAGGAAAATATACTTGGCTGTACAACAAAATCTATTTTTTTAAAACTGCAGTAGGATCAATATTTTAAAACCTGAGTACATGACAAGTTGTTTTAAAATTATTTTGCTAAAAGAAACCACATATATGTAGGAAATGTTAGTCAGGCAGTGAGGAAATGAAGCAATGATACCAAAACAGTCCATCCCCATATACACAAAGTTATAAAGAGATCATTTTAAATAAAGGCTTCATAATAGCCATGTTTGAATCCAAGAAAAAGAATTCAGATTTATGATCAGAGAGACAGGAAAGAAAAACACATCTATGTCATAGCAGCAAATTCAACTGATAAACAGAAAACATACATTTCCAGAAGGGCCAATATAACCTTTCCACACACTACCAACATAACTCTCAGGTCTTCACTGGACTGAGATAGAGTCACATTCACTTTTATCCATACCACAGTCACTGCTGCACATGGAGAAATAGATTTAAAGACACATTCCAGAACAACTGAAATGGAAAAATAGCTGAATGTTATCAGCAAACTGAAGACATATCAAGTCATTCCTCCACATGAGGGTGAGAATGTATGATCTATGCCATACAACTGGCAGCAGGACAAAAAAGCAACTACCTAAAATTACTTTCTGGAATCACTTAGAAAAAAACAACACTCATTTCCTTAGCTGCAGGTCCAAACAGGAGTAACTACAAGTACACAATCAATGGTCAGAGCTGTATTCACGGGAATTCCCAATCATTAGTGCAATCCTGTAATAAGAACCTAATCACTCTGATTCCTATCTAGCTGCATTAAACTTCTGTCACTGCTCAACATCTTGCCACATCCTCCTAATCTTAACCAAAAAAGGAAGACTAGAAACAGACCTACTGCTGGTTAGATTGTCAGAGTGAAGATGTTTCTTGTTCAAAGTTCAAATGTCCATGTCCTTACAAAAGCTTGCACCATGCTTTTTTTAAAGGCCCTGTTAGCCAATTCTACCAGAAAAAGTCTTAGTACTTCAATACAACTTGTAAGGGCACACATCCAAAGCAAAGACTGAAGAACAAAGTTATCCTGAACTTTAATGAGCAAAACTGGCTCATTGACTCAAAAAATATTGTGCTCTACAATTAACTACAGCACTGGGCAACTTAGTTTTAAACTATTTTCACTATAAAATAACAATAAAATTTCTCAGAACAGGAAGTACTTGAATCAGTCCCTGAAAGAATAGCCTGTATGAAGCAAGCAATGGATGAATCAAGCACCTGTGAAATAAATCAATTTGAGATCTTAAATGATGCTGTGGTGAAGGCAGAGAATCCCTTCTGTTGAAGTCATGCCCAATGAGGGTACCATACCTTAAAAAATATTTACACTGTCACTGATCAGCAGCAGCAGCCCAGGACTCCACCTGCACCATTCTAGCCATCCACTTTCTATATAAATAATAATTACAAAATACCACCAATACTTTTGCTACTGAAAACAAAAACTAACAACACCTCTCCAAATATGTTCTTATAAGAATTTTCATCTAATCCTTCTCTCCCCCAGCTCCTCCCCTCCACACACCGATATCTTCTCTAAGTTCTCTCATATCATTTCTTCAAAATAATAGGCATTTCTACCTAGAACTCTGCATTGGTAAGAAGATGCGTGTTAAGTCAGATGCCCAAAAGTAAATATGTCAGGGCGTTTTACTGAAGTAGTCATTCTCACGGCATTAACGTTGTGCCCAGACTATAGTTTCTACAAAAGGTACTTACTGCCCCCTGTCCACCCTAGGTGGCATTCCTGGGAGCTGATCTCCCAAAATAAGACCCTTATGCTCTCTTGATTAATGACATGTTTTGGTGGTATAGTTTCCTGGATTAAATACATGTTCTACAGAGATAATGGTGTGGAGAAGGGGAAGGAGGAAGAAAGAGACAGAGAGAGAAATGTCTCAGTGCACTGGTAGAATTTGATAGACACGTACAAAGACCTCTGGAAAGCCTGCAGCCTGGAGGAAGTGAACCAAGTCACCCAGTTCTAAAATAATGATTTGCTTTTACTAGCAGCTTGTTGTTGAACCAAAATTTCATCTGTAAGATACGCAATGATTCTTGATCAGTGTGACCAATCATGATCCATAACCATAACAACTCTGGATGTAATCCTGGAGATTTCCCTCCCCAACTCTAATATTTCTCCCTTCCTCTTAAAAGAGCTGCTGCACAGGATTCCCAGCATGTGCCCGTAGAGTTAGTTTAATGCTATTTGTCTAATTTAGCAGGTTTCTCCATCATGTGGCTCCTCAAATACTGTGTTCAAATAAATGCATTCCATACTATGATTTCCCTTTGTATTCAACCTGTTCTACTCATTCAATTTAGTTCATTTTGTTCAGTTAGTAGGCAAAATCCTTAACCCACAATCCAGCCCCTTTGTGCTGAACAGGAGAAATATAAAATGCCTTTAAAAGCCCCATACAGGCAACCCTCGCTATTTCCTTCATTTAAAATTGATACCCATTTTCACTGAGCGCTCAGCCAGTTTTGCTATAGCACTCAATGGAATCAGTGAGAAGGCAGCGCAGGCAGGGAGAAGCAGCAGTGGTGGCAGCAGCAAATGGGTGACTGGCAGCAAATAGGCAGGGCATGGGGGAGAGAAGAAACAGTGGCAGCAGCAAGTGCAGGGCCCCCACCTGGGGCAACAGGACCACCAGTACCCAGGACAATGCTGGCAGGGGCCTGTGCCCAGAGCAAGGCAGTAGGAATGCCAGTCCCCGGGGTGGTATGTAGGGCTGAAGTGGCTGGTGGGTGGACAGGGAGAGACAGCGATGGTGAGAAGCAGCAAGTAAGCATAGGGATGAGCAAGAGCACGGGGACTGTACCGATGCCTGAGCGGCCAGAAGAACAGGGCAGGGCAGCAGGAGCATTGGTCTGGGCTGGCACGGGGGGCTGGAGAGGCAACGGCAGTGAGAAGCGGAGGTGAGAAGCAGCACTAACCAATTCTTTCTATTTACGTTCATTCTTATGGGGAAATGGATTTTGCTTAGCGTGGTTCTGCTTAACACTCAGTTTTTCTGGAACCAATTAAGAGCGCTAAGCAGGGATTGCCTGTATTTGTAAGACTCTCTTGCAAGCTCCAGAACAGGGGACAAAAAGGACACACCAGGGATGGATCTCTTTCTATGCAGGTATTCTGGGAAGTACAGCAATTCCTAGGTTGCATCATGACACTCTCCAGCCTCTAGTGCAGCTCAAGATTTGAAAAAGCACAAAAATAGTTTAAAGCTCACCCACTGCTTCTGCCCATGCAATGGGTGTGGCTTAGATACCAAGGAAAGCCAAGTACAACTGCATTTATGTATTCTTTTATTCCCCAAAGTTTCACTGGGTGTGGCATTCTAGAATTTGCTGAATGTCTGCATCTAAAATAAAATGAAAGTGCAGGGCTACATCCTGTTACCCTACTAAATGGCCTACACTTTAGTATCCACGGGAAGATTTTGCTTCAGATGTAAAAGGACACTCAAATTTCGTCTCTAGTTAAAATTCTGTTAAAGTGATTTTTTATCAAACATAAGACAAACAGCAGTTCCCATAGATCTCTTTTTTTTAAATTTAAATGAAAACTCTGGCCTTTAAAAAGAATGTATAACTAAGCATTCCAACAAGAGGAACCTAGAAGTGAAATGGACTGTAAACAGTTTTCATTATCCATATTGAGAAAAATGCAAGATTGAAAAGACAATAGATTGTAACAAGAAAATTGGACTTCACGAAATGCTTTCACTTTTAATAATTTACGTTATTTGTATATAAATTTCTTAGCATAAGTGAAAGACAAGACTACATGAAGCCAGATTCTCCACTGCTTTGCACCTTGCACAGCCATTCACATCAATACAAGTTGGATAAAAAAATATTACCAACTCAAAATGGCACACTTTTATACTATACAAAGTGCAAGGCAATGACTAATCACTTGTAATTTGACAATATTCCATTCTTAAGCCATGTGCATATATGCTTCTCATATGTATGGACCTATCTAAATTATGGTTTCATGGATTTCGTGGAAACTATGGAAAACAGCATTGTCACGATAGCCACGATCACCGCCAGCACTGGCCATGACTTCCTGCAAAATGAACAAAAAAAAGTGGTACTGAGATAGACAGAGTGCAGGCATCCTCCATCAATCAGCGGCAATGGGCAGAGCAAAGAAAGTGGTAGTGACATAAACTGAATGAAGGTACCCTCTGCCAATCAGCAGCAAGAGGAGGGGTTGCTGGGCCCCTCCACTAATCAGTGGTGAGGAGTGAGGCCACCATGAACTGCCTGCAAAATTGGCACTGTGCATCATAAGCAGGCTGCAAAAAAAAAAAAAAAATTGTCTCACAGCAACTTAGGTAGGTCCCTACTCATATATGTCCATATTTCCTTCCTGAGAAAATATGAGTCAGGCATCTACATTTGGATCAACAATTACATGGTTCAATTTCTGCATGCTTTCAATTCAAAGATATTATGTGTAATAAGGGGGGGGGAGGTGTCCCAGGCACCCAGAGAGATCAATGCTTTCCCCTGCCCCCCTTTAGGGCAGTCTGCCCTGCACTTTCCTATCATGACTTTGATGTGAAAGGGTTACATCAAATCCACGGGCCTGTCCCATTTGCAGCCCTGGTGTGCTGGGCTGATCATATTGCTCTGAACCATCCCTACACCATGTCCCATGCCTTGCAGATGGCATCCCATTCTCCTTACTCCTTCAGCCCTTCATTGGGCTGCACTTGGCTTCTGGCTCACTCTGGCCTCAAGTCCCACTCAATGGGCTTTGACCCCTTGGCCCCTCACTGGGTCAAGCTTTGACCCCTTTACTCTCTGTAGGCCTCAGGTCCCTGCCAGTGGACTGTTGCCCCATGCCTTTCCCCTCTAAAGGGTGACCCACAAGGCAGTGGGGGTTGAGGCTTCTCAGCACCCCACCCTCACCTTTCACTGGGGAGGCACAGGTGTGGCATTTCCTGGGGGCTGCCCTGACACAGTCAGTCCAAGCACACCATCAAGACCCAGCAGAGCAATTTCAGGTATAACCTGGGATTAGCAGGAACCTCCTCCATCCCCGCAGTTCCTACCCTCACCTCCAGGCATTACTGGAGCTACAGTCCTCAGGCCACGTAATGTTACTCCTTCAGCTCCCCAGATGCAACTGCAGGCCTGATGCAGCTTTCCAGACCTGGGCTTGTACTCTGTCTGCCCAGCCCTCCTACAATGAGGCGGCCCTCTGCAGTCAGGTGACTACCTAATTGGGCCTGAACCCACCTGCCAGCTACTCCATAGCCTGCCTGAGGGTCTTAAAAAGTGGCAGGCACAGCCAGTGCACTGCCACACTATACATGATGCTTACAAATGAACTTTGGTTACTATGTGTGTATCATTTACATAGTAACAGTTCTCAATACAATTATGTAATACCTCAGATTTTAGAAAAGCCTACAGACAAACACATGCAACTGGTTGGCCCTTTTATCTTTGCAAAATGCATTTTTATTGTTCTTCCCCTTAGTTTTACTGACCAATTTTTAAATATCTTGGTTTTATAATTACCCCTCAAGACCTGTCCAAACAGATATTAAATCTTATTCATAAACTGAAATACCTTTAAAAGATCCATCTGTGTTTAGTCAACCTCTTTATTGTTTTATTTAGAATTCTATTCCACTCTATCCAAAAAGGCTCAGAGCAGCTTACAATAACAGACAAACAACCCACAGATAGGAAACAACGTGTGCACATTTGTTAACTTTACATTCTAAATTCCATTTGATTCTGATATAACATTCTTGATTCATTTTCATTTTCTAATGAAAGTTACCCAATAAATTACTACTCTATGCTCCTAGGATTAGTTCCCACAATGCTTTCTGGAAAAGAAGCTACTTTCTGTCCTGCCACAATACAACCTAGGAACCCCAGTCTTGGACCAAGGTGCCATTATGCTAGGTACTGTGCAGGCAGAGTAAAATGACAGTCCCTACCCCAAGAAGTTCAGGGCCCCAAGGGCCAGATGAAAGGCATAAGGTCAGTACACAGGCCAGATCTGAAGTGCAGGATTGCATCATGCGGCCCACAGAGCTGGGATTTGGCAGCAACAATGTTAATTGCTGTGGCTCTAGGATGCCACCCCCCCTCTCTCCCCAATTTCCAGCCCTGCTGCTCTGGATCTGGTCCAAGGATCTCCCCACTGGTCAAGAAATTTGGCAGCAAGACAAGTGATGGCAGCAGTAATTGTTATGCCTGGAGCCACAGCAATTAACACTGCCATCACTCACTATCCTGTCAAATTTCTAGTCCCATGGGATGAATAACAGGACCAGATCTTGATCACCCCTGCTCTAGACTATAACCTAGTAGAATCACACCGGGCTCAGTGAGTAATTCAACTTTGTTTTCATGAAAACTCTTTGCTACTTGCCTCCAAAACACTGTTCCCCTAGGCACTCCCACTGTGGATAAGAAGGGTCCCAAATAATCCTCTACAGAATTATATTTACGGCTTCTTTCTTATACATATTTTTTCCTTAGCTTATATGGAGTGAAGTACTTTTAATAAAGTATTCTGCAATACTTAAGTAGTTATGTAAAGGGATGAGGGTTCCTCCACATTTTACTTGGGCATTCTTAATTCAAACTAACAAAACAGAGACATTTCAAGAGTGTTTTGAAATCAACTTACGGGATGTAAACGTTTATTGAACTGAATGTCATTTATGAGAAGACTGTCTTAAAGAACACCCAGGAGCCTGTTCTTCCAATGCTGCAAAATGAGGAAAGAACTAACAAGATGGATCATAGGAAAATAGGGCTGGAAGTAACTACACAAGATCATCCAGCTGTTGTTAGCACACACAGGAGTTAAATCCTCCATGAGATGATGGAAACACTGATTCCAGCATGCATATTTTTGCAATGGATGTTCCACACTAAGGAAAAATGTGTTGGAGGAGAAAGGTAAGTTTAAATCTGGGATACTAACTAGGGTTGGAAAAGTCAGTATCTTTCAGCTGGACCTGTTAGTTCTGCTGCTATGTATATCCCAGTTAAAGCATAAATAGTAGGGCTGCAAGAAACAGGCCATATTCAATTTGGATTCGGCCCAAATCGAGGGACGGTGATTTGATTCACTGATTTCGACCACTGTTCTGATTCGATTCAGCTGAATCTGAAGATTCAATGCTGATTTGGTCATAGACACAGGTTTAAATGTTTTTTCTACATACCTTGAGTTACCGGCCGCCACTCATGAACGCTGCAATAGTGGGGCGAATGTAACATCCCACAGGAGTGCAGGGGGAGGGGCGGGTCCCCCCGCATGCTCGGCAGTGGACCTGGAAGTGGACTGGAAATACTTCCAGTCCATTTCCAGGTCCACTGCCGAGCGCATGGGAGACCCCCCACCCCAGCCTCACCCCTCCCCAGTTCAGCGATCAGCCACAGGAGGACCCCAGGTGAACCCCCCAGACCCAGGAGGCACCAGTCACTGAGCCGGGGGGTGGGGGGCGGCAGGGGAAGGATATGCCACCGAGTGCACAGGGGCCCTCCCCCAGTGCTCTTGTGGGACACTCTTATCTGCCCCAACATCTCAGCATTCACAAGCCACCTGGTACCTTGGGGTATGTAGAAAAAACATTTAAAGCTGTGTCTCTGTATGAATCATCAAATCTCTCTAAATTGATTCTTCAGAAAGTTCCGATTTGATTTGGAGAAATTAAAGTGTCTCCTCATTCAATTTGGATTTGGAGATTAGGCCACCAAATCAGGCTGAATCTCCACCGAATCAAAACAGCAACCAAAGCTTCATACAGCCCTAATAAATAGGAGCCTCAGATTATGCCAACAGCCCTGTTTTCTGCTGGAAGACTCAAAACCAGCTGTGATGCATAACAAAACTATTGAGTGTTTGATGTACTGCAGAGGAATATAAAGGTCTTTCAAAGATTTAAAAAAACGTGGTGGCCAATATCTTTGAAAAAGGTAACAAAAGGAAAAACAGGAGTTTCACATATTCATAGATGTTAGGGCCAGAAGAAACCTCCATAGATCATCGAGTCCAACCCCCTGCAAGGCTGGAAAGAGTGCTGGGTTCAGATGACTCCAGCCAGATGCCCATCTAACCTCCTCTTGAAGACCCCCAGGGGAGGGGAGAGCACTACCTCTCTTGGGAGCCCATTCCAGATTTTGGCCATTCTAACTGTGATGTTCTTCCTAATGTCCAGTCTAAATCTGCTCTCTGCTAGCTTATGGCCATTATTTCTTGTGACCCCCCAAGGGCACCTTGGTGAGTAGAGCCTCACCAATTTCCTTCTGTGCCCCCATGATGAATTTACAGGCAGCCACAAGGTCACCTATCACCCCTCTCTTGCAGAAGCTATAGAGGTCCAGGTGCCCTAGTCTCTCCTCGTAGGGCTTGGCCTACAAGCCCTTAACCATACGAGTGTCCCTTCTCTGGACCCTCTCCAGGTTATCCACATCCCTCTTGAAGTGTTATAAAATAACAATGCAGGCAATGGTTAAAATGACATTCAGGAGAAGAAACAAGCTACAAAAATATGATAGCTAGACACAGGTCACACAGCTGTGACACAAAAGGCAGGGATTATAAACAAGAACCCCAAAATGTAAAGGAATTGAGTATTAAGAAATCTGAAGTATGAGACAATTACAGTTACATGCTCAGAAAATCTTGTTCTGTACAGTATCTCTTTTTCAGCAAGTTTTGTTTCCTCTTTGATCCCAAAACTGAAGTTTGATGTGAGGTGTGCAGATCTGTTCCTTTGCAAATATGACTAGGGCTACGACCTATGTCCTGAAATATGATGTATGCAGGCAGCCCCCTGTTTTTACAGAGAAATCTTGGGAAGTCGCTTGCATGAACCCAAGCACCAGGCTAGGAGTGCAGGTCTCTGTCCTGGAAAGCATGAAATCCATCTGGGTACAAGCATCCATTATCTGACATGTCTAGAAAGTGCCACACTCACCTATGGGTGTAATGTAAGTAGAATAATAATCTTTGCATGAGACATCATTCAGTTCTTCTGCCTAATTTGTGACCTGTATTTTAATTCACAAGCATTAATGATTTAGAGATTCTCTCTTTTTTAAAATTCATAAAGATCTGTCCATGGCCACCTCTGTCAACTTGGTAGTGATCTTATCATCAAGGAAGTCCTAAATGAAACAATCATCAAAATGTGTTAATACTGTACTTAGCTATAATCACCTGCAAGAAATACCACAACTGCAGCAGAAAGCTGGAAACAAAGCAACAACTCAAGGGTATGCCTATAAAACCTCTACCATCAAATGACATCCAGCCACCAGACAGTTTTTAAAATGGACATCAAAGGAACATCAGACATTAAAAAAAAAAGAAAGAAAGGTTCTACTCTATAGTTGTGACTACGAAGAGGGTGAAAGTAGGAGGGTCCCAGGCAGGTAACAGGAATTTTGCACCTGCGTCTCTGTTTTACTAACCTTCTCATCCAAGCCCGTGCTTTATCTTATGCTTCCTCTAAACGTTACTGGTTAACTGCAAAATTACCTGGAAACCAGCTATTCATAAAAAGTAGTTACCATGCCATAAAAAGCTCCACTCAACTATAAAGTTAGATCTTGAAAATGCATACTAACTTTATAGTTGTTTACTACCGAGCTTTAATGTGCACATGTAGTGGGGTCCCCCTTGCAACTAGGAGCCCCATCAGCTGACGGAGCTCCCAGCCACAGATGTGCACCATGCCCACCTGGGCTAGGATGGCATCATGCGGCCCACAGAGCTGGGATTTGGCAGCAACAATGTTAACTGCTGTGGCTCTAGGATGCCACCCCTCTCCCTCCCCAATTTCCAGCCCTGCTGCCCTGGATCTGGTCCCACAACTGAGAGGGACACTCAAATCCAGTAGCTACCGACTCCGAGTCCTGGCAGGACAGACACTAGACATCTGAACTCAGCCGAGTCCTGGCAGCCAGCAGTGCGGCGTCTCTTGGGGTGCTTGAAACTCCCAGGACTGCAGGATCATGGCAGCTGCAATCCCCACAGCGCCAGGGGTTCACACACTCCTGAGGCTATGGAATCACAGTGCCCCCACACCTGGGTGGCCCTCAACACATGGCATGGCAGGAGGCACAATTGTGCGGATCATGCATTAGATGCAACCATGGCCTTACCTACATAGGCAGATGGGAATTTAGGATTTGGGTGTGGGTTTTCTGCCACTTTTTTGGGGTGGCTGGGGACAGGAACAGTGACTGAAAACAATTTTAAGGGAGCTACTGTCCCTGGACCTGCCCCAGGGAAACCTATTTGTCACCCTTTTATCACGTGAGCCCAGCCCACTGAGTGTCTCGTTGGCCTCCCTCGTGTGGGGAAACAATACGAAAAGGGGACAACGGATTTATTGGAACAAATAATAAAAGGGATGGGAGTTCTGGTCAGAGGTTCAAAACAAGTGTGTGAAGGGGGGTCACCAAGTACTGCCCCAGGGAGGAAGTCCCAGCTCATGGAAATCTGATCTGACCTCTTACCTTGTTCTCCCTCCACCCCATCCTAGACCCCATTCCTGGACCCATCCATGCCCTGTGACCTGCCTAGCTGCCATGTGCTCTGCAGACTGTTTGCATGGGATTGCACCCTAGCAGTGGGAAAGTCACATCCCTGAGGGCAGGAGAGGGAGTTAGCTTGGTGCCAGAACTGTCCCCTAGGCAGTAGAGTTTATCTACACAGAAATGCACGATGTGGGAGAGGATACTGCATCCTGGGATGCTGGAGGACTGCAATTTGGGCAGCTCATCTGTGGGGAGTGCCCATACATTAATGGAACATGAGTAGATAACAAGGATCAGTGATAAACCTGCCCTGGTGTGGCATAACTTTAAGCCGCCTAAAGTGTGCTTAAAACTAGGTTCAGATGTCAATGTGTGGACAATCCAGGGGTTAATAACTCCAAGAGCCACCTAAAAAGTAGTGGGTAACAAGGCCCTTCGATAAAGAAATGGATAGTGATGCATCTTCAGTCAAGGTCCTATCCTGAATAAGAAGTGGATAATATTCTTCATTCTCTTATTTATTTCACACACACAAAGCTACAATCAGGTGGCTCACCAGAACAAAAGAAAGTACAGATCTGAACTTATCCACTGTGTTTGCTGGTATTTTTTATCTACTAATAAGTAGATCCCCTTTGTGTAAATCCAGTTTATTTCAGGCCAGGAGTCCCCTATTTATTGAATAAAGGTTGCAGGATCAAGGTATTAGCTAGTACCTCTAAAAAATATTATATTTTATTATTTCACAAAATCTGTAGCTCTATTGATATAACTGCAACAATTCTACCAGAATTCTTATTTTAATGAGACCTCTTTTCCATTAGCAAATCTGTCTTTTAAAATACAAAATTAAGTCTATCTAATCAAGTTTAAAAGCTCAACACTAGATGTTCACGGTTCTTGCTTTATTCATATAATCATCTCCAAAGCTGTAAATATAAAATCATACAGTAAAGAACACTTGTTATTTTAACGTCATATACCACATATCGTGAAAAAGATACTTTAAGTTCAAAGTCCTACGCTTCACAATGAGTCTGTGAAGGCTGCTATTTAGAACTGATCTCACTAGTTTACAGCTTCAATATGCAATTCCCAGTTGCATGCACACCCCTTACCAAAACCTCATTTAAAAATGCTGTGCGTGGCTCATAGATGGGTATTCCTTGGGCAGGCACTTTTCACCCTGGCAAAATGGACTTGCCTACCAAACTGTATCACCACAATACATTTCTAAAGGACAAATTAAAAAAAAAATCAGTTCTCTCTTTTCAAGGTAAAAAAATTATTCCTGCACTTTGCAGGACACCCCACTCAAGCGTTTACCTTGAATACAGGCATTTACTGAAACATGTAGTGTAAGCATACAAGGTGGTGGAAGAAGGGGAACGAGTTACATTTGACAGACAAAAATCCTCCTTATCACTAAATAAAATTTCCTAACCCCAGAGTGAAAGGAGGTCATGGACAAAACCCAACATTATAGACACTGCATGGAAGGCTAGAGCTGAGACAGAATCACATTACTCTAGCTTCCCACACACAAGCCAGCACAAAAGCACCCGGCTGCTTACTCTATCCCATCCTTCTCCATATATTCTAAGATGCAAGCCAGCACCAGAAATATCCTCCCTAATAGATTTGAACTGCAGGATTAACACCATTTAAAATGGAGAGAGATAAAAGGTTCAGGAAGGCAACGACATCTACCAGACGACTAAATAGCGTCGCTCACATTTCCATCCATCTAACACCATAAGTTAAATTAAATCAGTTCAGTTTCTCTCGCAAATCTTCTTCCTTCTCCAGCTACCCTCCCTTAGTGTTTTGAATGGCAGCTAGCAGGGGGAATGTTGTTCTATCTCAAGCTGTTACAAATCAGGAGCACAAAACAACTAGCTAAAATAATGCTGCAGATTAGGTATTATTATTATTATTATTAAAAAAGGAAAAGATCTCCTTTATCCAACGGCAGGAAATAAGGCTTCTTTCCAAAGGCTCCTGAATCTCCGTTTTATTTCACAGGCACAGAGCTACAATCAGGTGGCCCACCAGAACAAAAGAAAGCACAGACTCAAAGCTGCATGTGTATGCGTCCATGTGTGCCTCTGTGTCTGTGCGCCTGTTTGTGCATCTGTGTATGTCTATTTTTGTGTCCGTGTGCACGCGGGAATGTCTCTGTGCACAACTCTGCATGTGCATGGACGTGTGCATGTACATGACTGCGCATGCAAAAGAGTGTCTTTGTCCAGGCATGATTCTGTGTGCGTGTGAGTCCATGCACGTGTGTGTGTCTCTGTGCACACGCAAGGCTGCGCTATTCCACGTGCACACGGGACTGTCTCATGCCTGCGTGCAGGAGTGTCCCGGTTGCATACGAGAGGCTCCGTGTGCCTACATGTCTGGCTCCGCGTCTGTGCGTGTGTCTATGTGTCTCCGCGCGTGTGCGTGTCAGGCTCCACCATCCCCGCTGCCCGTTCCCTGATCCATACCCTCCTTTCCCAGGCAAGCTCGGCAGAGCAGCGCACCCGGACACCAACCCCAAGCCCCAAAAGGGGAGCTCCGTCCAACCCCTCCCCCCCGCGCCGCTGTTGCTATGCGCTGCGCCCTGGCATCCCCCGCCGTCGCCGCCGCGCTCAGTCTCACCTGCCGCGGGCAGGCGGCCCGGCCCGAGCCCCGAGCCTGTGCCCGCAGCTCTGCTTCGCTCAGCTCCGTGTACGTCCCAACCGCCTGCCCGCGCTGGCCCTCCCTGTTGCCGAGGCGGCTGCCGCTGGGCCTGGCTCCCCCTCCACGTGACGCAACCACATGACCCGAAACACTTCCCCGAGCCCAGCGCGTCTCCTCCTCCTCCCGCGCCACCGTCCGCCCCGGTCTGGCCCTGTCCTCATGGACTGCCCCCCCGTCTCCCGGCATGTGCGCGTGGTTCCCATGGAGGGGTCCCAGGAAGTGGCACCACAGGCACTGACTTTGTTTAGATGTGAGGGGATGGTGCCAGGCGGGAGAAGAGGACGCCTGGCTGACCCCAAGCGTGGAAGCAGGAGTCAGCCCTGCGCTCCCCACAGTCAGCTCAGGGCTGGCCTGGAAGCGTGCCGTGTGCAAAGCAGCGGAGGTTCTTGTGCCCCCCACCCCCACACACGGTAGAGGCAGTTCCGAGGTGCCACCAAATCTCCGGAGGTCTAGCTTAGGGCTGGCACCCCTGCTTCTGCAGCCAAAAGGCAGGTGAGAGAATGATGTGGTTAATGTGAAGGGCAGAAGCCTTGGATTCTTCAGCTCAGGCAACTGGGTGGCTCACAGCTGGGTCAGTTGAGGAGAAGGCTGGACTAGGTGACTTGATAGTGAACATAAGCTAAGGGACTTTGAAGAATTGGATGGATTTGAGCAGGAGGCTGGACCAGGATGACTTTGTGATGGACATGAGCTAGAGGATTTTGTGATGGACTTGAGCTGGACTAGAAGGGCCCTTCTAAGGTCCTTTACAGCCCTGTCCTATGATGTTAATTAGATACAGCCTTTGGACATGAGACCAGCGCGGAGGCTCAAATTCTTGTGTCTGGTGTCATCACATGACACTGCTTTGCCACTGGACGATTGAGGCATTTAGGATTCATATTTTCAAGTCTTTCTCTACTGGCATGAAAGGTAGAAACGTACTTAAAAAAAAAAAAAAAGAAAGTTGCAATCCTGATGCCAATGGTCAAAACTTTAAGCAAGCCACCGATCTTGACTGAATAAAATCACATTACAGTAGTGTAAGAGTGGTGGTGTAGCCATCACAGCTACACCACCGCTCTTGTAGTATCACAGCATGGAAGATACCAAACACTGCCCCTAAAAGTTTTTCACTGTGCTGCACCTTGCTCCCAATGATTAGAGACCTGAGGCAAAATGTCTCGCATTCAAAAGCTTCTCTAACTTTACCCAGGTTGGTCCAATAAAAGCACCCCAAGATATCCTTGCCTCTTGAATAAAAACATGTATATGGGCAACTCTGTAACCCTACCTTTGTGTATCTCTTCCCTTCATCTCCCCTCTAGTTGTGTGAGCTTTAACCCACTCTTCTCAGACTGTTGGCAATTGAGATGCTATGGCTTAGAACAATGCAAAAGCCACCGCAAGCATTATTAATCACTGGATAGCAAAGCAGAGGTTTTAGCTTGGTAGTTTGCTACACTGGGAACCACTGTTTCAGGGAATGTTTGAAGGAAAATGTGGGAGTTATTTTTGTTCTAAGCTATGCCCATAGAGACAAAAGAATCATGATAACAAGAGAGCATATGGTATCACTAATCAGTTCTTCCTTTGGGCACTTCCCTCACAGCCAGTATTTCTCTTTCAGCAGGTTCTATCAATATCTTGATTCCTCTGTGAGAAGACAATCCCTTCCCTTTTCTTCCCTTTGTGAGAAGGAAACACTACAGAGTATGACTGCTGAAGATAACCTTTTGCACTTAAGGAATAACGTTGTCAATAAAGGCTATGGAGTTAGTAACAGAATATGGAGCCTTTTACCTCTAGACTGGTAAATCAGTGTCCATGTTATGGCCTTCTAAGCCATAAAAGCAGGACTTTTTAGTAGCACTGTGTTTCAAATTTGTAGTGTAGACAGAAACTTAACTGTCATTTGACACCAGGCTGTAAGCATATGCCACTTCCATAGCAAAAGAAAGCCAGAATATAAAAAAGAGACAAACATATTAGCTGAAGGGAAGGAAGAGAAATCAGTAATCATCAGAAACAAAAAAAAGACCACCTAAAGCCAAGACTTGGTTGTTGAGTCCAGGACTGCTATTCCAGGCGATGACAGTCACAGCCATAACATACTCGTATACTACCTTTTGTAAACTGAAAAGAGACAACCATTTTCATGCCACTCACTAAAGCTCTTCAAGGGCTTGGGTTCTCAATTTCTAGCATATGACATGACCATCAAAGCCCTATGCAACCAGATCAGCAAGGTAGTCTAGTTTTTTCTCTTCTGGATTTGAAAGGCTAGCTACCAGGAGATCAAATGAATGACTGGAGAATCCTATCAGAAAGTATACACAAATAAAAAAGTTTTTAAAAAGTCTTGAACTCCCACCTCTCAAAGTGATCCATATAGTCTAAGAGTTCTAGACATGAAGCCTGATGTGCTATGTATCTCAGATAGTTATAACTTTTTTTGTTCCATTGATACCATAAATCTCTAATTATCATTAGTTGCTCCCTTGTTTGAAATTTACCACTATATAATTATAGAGTTATAGAACACCATGCTCATCTCTAAAACAAAAAATAACAGCCCCATGATTGGATCACCAGGTAACAAGAGACTGTGAGTGCAAGGGTTATTTTGTTGTCATCTTGGAAAGGTCACTTGTCTTCTCTGTGCCTTTGGACAGGCCTATCTCCAAATCCTAACTTATGAGCTATCATAAGGCTTAATTCATGTAGGTATACCAGATATGCAGATACTACAGCAACAAGATCACAAAAATATTGATAGAAAAAGAAAAAGAAAGACAGTCCTAACCTGGTATGCAATGGTAGTAGGTCCTCTTTTAGTATTTTAACCATGCTGTAACCAGATCAGGGGAGAATTGCAAACAGGTCCCTTTGCTCAACTTTTTGTAGCTGGGTCTTTAATCATTAGCAAAAGTTGTAATGATCTGTTAGCTCATCATCAGACTCTATGGCATAAGTTGATAACCTCCAAGGCATACACTTCACAAGAACTACCGCTATTGCAATTGTTAAACTCTGAGAACTGAAGGGGAATGGAGAATGAATTACCTTTTCACCCCAATAGGTGATCTTACCACTAAGATAAATCTATGTTCTGAAAAGAGATCACTGTACAAAATCATTCGAACACAAAAGAGTAGCTAAAACCAGAACACAGACTACTGTTTCCAAAGCATAAGTCTTTCTCACTTTAGCAAATACTGAAGTAGCAGTCTATATTACTAGTAGCACTAGTAGGTAATGGCCATTTCTTAATTCTCTGTAGACCTGTCAATAGAGAGAAATATTTCTCAGTCATTCTCAATCAACACTAAGTCAAGTTATAGTTAAGGGAGCACGGTCAAGGCACAGAGGCAAGTTTATAGTACTGCTACCCTTATACCACTTTTGTGACTATATTGAGGACTTCTGTCTCTAGGGCTATCAAGCAAGTTCATTTCATAAGCACATAACTCCCACTGTAAAGCATTTCTACAGTTAAACATGGTAGTTCTAGAAAAAAACAAGAAAATATTGACTTCTCCTTTCCTCCCTAGACTCTAATGAATTCTTCTCTACAATGCAATAATCCTAGTCCCAGACAGCAATTTGCTAAATGATAAGGCAGCATAATATAATGGATTTAATAGTGTATTTGGTATTGAAAAATTACTTGTGAATGATTAACAAAGCAACAAGTTACTTGAGCGGCTACCCCAGAGAAGTGTCCATAAGATCTTCCTATCAGATCATTCTGTATTTTCTTTTTACCTACTATTAATACTATTTTAGAAATGTTTCTGAGAAGTCTGTTTAAAACCTGTTGGTACTGTTTTTCCTTTGAGTTCCTTTGCCTGAAAATCAGTCTGTCTTAGTTGTCCTGAGTCCAAGAAAGAAAGACATTTTTTATATAGATTTATGGGAAAGCATTATAAATTTAATTTTATCTGCTGGAATGTTGGGATTCCAAGGTCAAGGAGACTGACAATAACACAGAATAAGGATCCAAAGATCTTTAATGATCATGCATGATCAGGATTTTGGTTTTAGTTCTCCCCCAACAAAACCATGATGCCAGCAACAGTGTCCATTTGTGCCATATTGGTACATTGCTGCAGCAGAGACTCAGGAGGAAAAATGCCACATGTTGAATCAATACTACACATTCCTGCCTTATCAAGTTGTTTCTTGGCAGTCTCCCTTTCAAATATGAACCCAGCCCACACTGCTTGGTGTGGAAGGTCTGACAGGATCAGAAACAAATATTATATGGCTACAGTTACTGTCTGAATTCTATTACATGATGGAAGGAATCAATTAACACCTATTTACTACCAAAAATAATTTGTGTTTACAATTTTGGAGTCCTGTATGGAACCTCTGCCCCCAAGGAAATTCTGCTATGGAACCAAATGGTTCTTACAGCTCCCAAAGTGTTGGTGGAATGGACTCACTGCAACAAGCCTTTTATTGGGTGCAACATGGGTTCTATAACCTACTCTTGATACTGACTTGGACTGCTGGATAAAGCCCTCCTAAGCACATCTGGGATTATAACTTTGCCTGGCTTCTATGTAGGTAAGAAAAAAAGACTAAGATCTCTTTTGCACCCTCCCCACAATGCATACCTGTCAAAAGACAGAGTAAAATCTGCCTCTTAGAGATAAATATTTATTCTTAGTGGCTAGAGTACTTGTGCATGCCATTGCATTTCTTCATTTGTCTGTACATGAAGTAATGACCTACATGGTCACCTGCCATGTTCTCGTAGACCAGGGACTTCAGTAGATTGCAAGCACTGAGTTGAAATGGCCCTTTAACTAAGTAAGAGTTCACACCTTGTGAAGTATAAATAACAATTCCAAATAAGGCCAGAATTATCTTACCTATAAATCTCTTAAAGGGGTATTCATCATCTATCTTTCTGTCCAGGGAACTAAAATCTTCACCCATTCATAGGCTGCAGTTTAAGTCCCTCCCAACCCCACATTTTCTCCATAGTTCTTCTTTATCCTTTACCAATACGGCAACAGACTCATCTCCAAAGGCACAGAGGGTGACATTCCTGTGCACCTCCTCTACAAAAGTTCACAGCCTTCCTGTAATTTCTCCATCTTCCTTCCAGCGCTGTCATCCCTAGCCCACTTCTACACCTCCCCCCTCTACCACCTATCCCCACTAAGAGACCACAGCCTATCCTCATACTTCTCAGGAGACCTGGTTTTCAGGAGATGCTCCCTCATCACATGACCCTCACATTTTAAAAAGTAACCTAGAAATAAGGGAAACTGAACCCAGGTTCCATTAAAGGAGACCATGAAAATGCAGTTAATATCATAAGGCATGGAAGCAGGTATCCAAACACTTTTGCCTGTGTGTAACTGTACTTCTTTTTTTTTAATGTGAAAGTATTGTCTTTTCAAAAAGAACAGGTAAGAAACCCAGCATACTCTGAACATATCTGCTACCAAAGATAATAGCTGTGCCTGTAATACAGTAGTCGTCCCATGCTTGCCCAAGGATAAGGGCAGTTTGATCCACATTGCCTTCTAAGTATCAGAAAAGACTGTGAAATCTGAGGGAACAAGTAGACCACTGGTGCAGTTGAAGACATGGATTTTCTTGCAATTTTTTACCAGGTCCAAGGTTCAGATGCTGGCAGTCATCTGGGACATGAAGACCTAGGAGATGTATCACTGTGATCTTCAGAACCAGAGGAGAGCTCGTGAGAACCAGCCCCAAATGACCACAGATGGGCCTTCAGCCATTCATGTTCTCCCTGATATACTTTGTCATAGAAGTCAACATAGAACTCACATGAAACTAAGTCCTTGCTTCAGCCTTATTTCTATAGAAAAATAAAGCACACACATAACTTTACTTGAATGAGGCTACTAACATGTAAAATTGTATACATATATATTTGTAGGCACAAGGCCTTAGTATTGAAAATCCTCACCAATTTCATTAAAAATAAATAAATATATATATATGGGCAAGAAAGATGATTTGCCCTTGTTTCAGGGTAAAGGTGAACTGCAGAGGAAAATTGTATTTGCACCTGTTATTGCTTTTTTATGAGAGAGAGAAACTGCTTTGATGTTGTTGTTTTTAAGCAAGCTATTTTTCTGCTGGATTTTTACATTAGGATGATCAGCTCTGAAATACTATGTTTTTTGTTGATGACCTTTTGGAGGACTAAGATGGGATAATGTCATCACAATGAACAGAAACCTGACTTATTGCTTTCCAGAATTCAGCAGAAAGGAAATAGGATGTTGAATTACACTTGGGGTGAGGATGAAAGACGACTATGAAAGAAGGCCAAATGAATTTGGCTTGTTTAGTGTAGCAAAACAATCGGAGAAGGGACATAATCACACTCAAGCATATCAGGGGTTTAACACCAGGGAGAGTGAAGAGCTGTTTAAGCTAAACAGCTATGTTTGCACAAAAACAAATGGGTATACAATGGCCAAAAATAAATTAAAGGTGAAAATTGAAAGCTTTTAAACTCATAAGAGTGAGGTTCTGGGAGGTAGTAGGATAGCAGGAGGCATGCAGTAACCAGTTTTAAGATGGAGTTTGATACCATTATGAAAGGGATTATATGGCAGAATCATAAATAAATATAGCTGAAAGGAACCTCAGGAGGTCATTTAGTCCAAGTCCCCACTCAAGGTATTATCATCCCTATTTAAATCATCCTAGCTATGTCTTTATCTAACTGACTCTTAAAAACTTTCAGTGACCCAGATTATACAATATCCCTATCTAATCTGTTTCTAAACTTTTCCTAATATCCAAAACATATTTTGAATTTTGTAATTGAAGTCCATGACTTCTTATCCTGTACCCAGTGGACACAGAGAAGAGTCTATCACCATCCTCTTTATAAAAACCATTTTTGTATTTGAAGATTGTTATTAGATTCCTGCCCCTCTGTTCTCTTCTGTAGACTATAAAATCCCAATTCATTCAATTTTTCCTGCATGTTTTCTAGACTACTACTAATTTTTTATGTTCTCTTCTGAAATCTTAGCAATTTGTCCCTTTCTTAACTGAAGCACAGTACCCAGGTGGTGCATCACCAGTGTTAAATAGAGTGGAAGAATATCTTTCTGTGACCTGCATGCAATACTCTTATTCATATATCTTGCATCCTATTGGCTTTTTTGAACCAACAGTACACTCTTGACTCATAAATCTGTCTGAGCCTTTTGGATAGGGCAGGGTAGAAATCTAATAAAGAAATAAACAAACAAATATTCAGCTTGCTTTCCACTATAACCCTAAGGACCTTTTCTGCACTACTGTAGTGTATCCAGTTGTTCCACAGTTTGTAATTGTGCATTTGATTGTTCTACTACTTTGAACTTTTCCTTACATAATTTATTTCAGACCATATCTACAATTATCAAGGTCATTTTGAATTCTAATCCTATCCTCCAAAGTAGCTGCTACTTCACTGAACTTAATTTCACCTGCAAATTTACTAAATGTGCACTCAATTCCATCCTTCAAGACACTAATGAAGATATTAAACAGTATCAGATGCAGAAAAGATACCTGGGGAACCTCACTTGATAGCTCCTCCCTGTTGGATGTTGAGCCATTGACGACTTCCTTCTAAGCATGATGATCCAGCTAGTTTTTCATCCACCTTATAGGACTTTAATTTAGACTGTATTTCCTTAGTTTACATATGCGAATGTAATGGGAGACAGTATCACAAACCTTGCTAAAGCCTAGGTGTATTGTATTACTGTTCCACCCCCTCCCCAACTCATCCAACTTTTTGTCTTAGAAGAAAATCAGGATGGTTAAGCATGAATTGCTCATGCCTAATGCATGTTGGTTGTTCCTTATTACCCCATTATCTTGGAAATAAGGTGTTTATGTGTTTGGAAATAGATTTCTTGACATGCTTCCATATTATTTAGGTATTGAGGTTAGACTGACCTATCAATAATTCTCTGGGTCTTCCTTGTTCCTCCTTTTTTAAAGATTGGCATTATATTTGCCCTTTTACAGTTTTATGGGACTTCACCTAACCTCCATAAGTTCTCTCATAGTTGCCTATGTCTGCAAAAGCAAATGACTTGACTCAAAGATTCAAGAGATCCTGCTTAGTTCTATGTTCCTTCTTGCATCATACTATCTCCCTTGTCCCTTAACATTTCACTTCCTCTTTCTTCTTCATTCCCCAGTCCCTTTCTCCTTCTTTGGCCAGAGCCACACTTAAAAGTTTTTGCTGGTTTAGCAATGGTGTTGGGTCTGGCTGTTTTATCAAAACCCCTCCTAGAGATTCACCTGTGCTAGCAGAAGAGTAACCAAAGGGCGCAGAGATACAAAACAACTGAACCAGTCCAAAATGTCACAGATTGGGATCCAGTTCACAATTGTATGAAGTGCTGTGGCTCCAACAGGAGGAGGTGAAAGTAAGTGTCCAGCCCAGCATGCCTCACAATGGTTGGCCGGTTGGTTGATTTGGGAAGCAGGGGGTGCTTGGACTCATGCTTGAGGATCCTAGGGGGTGGGTGAACTGGGGCTGAGGGCATTTTCACTTTTCTGTTTTCTCTCATTTCCTAAATATGAGTTTGCTAAACTTCAAAAGCCTACAAATGACCGGAGTCTGCAGTGTGCTTGCCTGACTTGGAGGCATGGTGGGAGGGGGTAGGAGAAGAGGGACAGTGCTTGGACCCATTCTGTTTGGTTCCCAGGGATGTGGGGGCATGGTGAGGGGCTGTGGTCAAGTACAAAATAAGGGAGTAAAGACACAGTTGGTTAGAAAGATAACTTTTACTGAACAAGCAGTGTAAACAGCAAAGGGAAGTAGAAGCATCTTTACACATGCTCCAGGGTGGGGAATAGTGGGGGCATTTTAATTACAGCAGCTCTTGGGAGCCGCTCTAATTAAAACATCTGCAGCATCTCATGTATTTAGCATCCTGCACTTCAAAATGATGACAGGAGCACTTTGCTTGTTTGACATCTGTGCACTTCAGTTTTAAGCCATGTTTAAACCATCCAAAAATCTTGTGTGCCCATGCCTTATTAGTTGGCTCACTGGCTTTGCTGACAAAGTTATAGCAGAAAAAGGCTCTTTTTGTATGGAAAGCATAAGAAAAAAGAAGGAAAGAAATAAATATTCCTACCCTGATTACTTTGGATCTATGATTTATATTGCTCCTCCTAATAATCTCTCATACGGTTTTTATTTCAATTGTAACATCCCCAGGTTTTATTTGGGGGAGGGGGGATGCACGTGTGTGTGTGCACATGCACACACACATATATAGATATACACACATATATAATATATGCTCTAATAGTATATATTCTATATTATATATATTTACATAATTCTACATACATACAATTATGGCATACAATTATAACATATGATAGAATAATAAAATAGTTTTCTCTAGAATAATAAAATAGTTTTCTCAATAAAACCCATTTTGCAATATTTAAATAGAAAGTGGCTATTGAGCATTGGTGGGAAAAGCACTAAGTTCTGTAAGCTTTTCAAACAAACTCTTTAATGGTTGAGCTAAATTTGTGTCTTTTTAGCTTAAACCTACAGGGACCCAAGCCATATTTATAGAGTCTACAAACTTCTTAACATTTCAAAGTGTGGTCTCCTGAGCAGTTCAAGCAAGAGAGATGCAAAGGAAAACTTAAATGATTCTTGTGCCCAAACTGCAATGGATATAACACTCAAATTAAAAAATCAAGAGAGAAACTGAAGAATATGAAAGAATAAAAGATATATCATCAAATTATTCAAGGCTGCAGTTCAATAGAGGGGTTCTGGTGTTTCAAACTCTGCTTTGTTTCAAGGACCCCAAATGAACATTTCCAGTAAAGCAAAATTGCACGTTTGTTATTTATGCTAGTCTGAGGTTAGAGTGTTACAATTTGAAGCATTGCCTGTTATCCATACTAAAAACTGTACACTTATGTAATTCTCATCTGGTTATCCATATATTCTGAGTGTTGGGCAAGGCACAAAGCCAAATGCTTTAAGTCCACAGAAGCATAATATCACTTTAAAATGATACAACCACTTTCTCCAGCAGTTCTAATTGTAGGTAGTGCAAATGTTTCCAAATAAACTCGTGCCTTGAACTCTGCCATTAGCAATATGAAATACAAAAGGGGTAATGTGGCTACCTGCACTGACCAGAGCGTTTTTTCTTGACATGAATGAAAACTGTCCTTCCAGAGCCCAACTTAATCAGAAAAATGCTGCTGAGCAACAGAAGGCACTCCATGCACCCAGGAATTGAGCATGCTGCCTCTGTAATGGTTTTAGCTCCTGCTAGCTTGGTAAAATGGCACCTCAGGGAATAATGCCTTCTTTTAATTGAGGACCATTTAATATTCTTATTGCACCTATGTGCTGTCATTCAGGACTGTTGTTGGGCCAGGAATTGAGCTTAGAAATGTGGAAGAGCATATCTGATTGACAGAAATATGTTTATTACAAATACAGATAACTTAGCTTAACAAGATCTTCTAAGATTGGATTCTATTCCTATACAGCATTTTCTTACGTATTTTATGAAGAACCAGAACATTTAATTATTTCTTTCTATCAAAATAATGTTTTCATTTTAATGGAGATAAATTTTTATATTGTCCTCTGTTTATTCAGAAAGAATACCACTAAGGGGTTCAATCAAACTGGGAGTAGGAGCAGGCTTGAAGGGAATTAAATAAAAAAGCATGCATGGTATTGCTACTTTTTAGTAGCAAGCAGCACAGAAACCCCCCACAGACATTTTTCTTTGAAATAAACTAAGAAACACTTCACACTGATTTTTATTTCTCTGATATTTTTGTAGTCAAATGATTAAGACCCTTCTAAAAAAGCAGTCTATTTTTAGTCCTCTTTGCATGCTTTCGGCATGCTTTTCAGTTCTTTTAATTGTAACATTTGCATAGCACCTTTCAACTGTAAATCTCCAAAAAAATCCTGTTTACAAAGCACGATAACAATTTTTGTTCCCATTTTACAGATTAAACCAATGTACAGAGAAGTAAAATGACTTGCCCAAGGTCACACAGCAGGTTAGTAAGTCGAGGTTATACTGATTCACTTTTAGCTAATAAAGCTATATTTCTTTTAAATAAGTAAGCACTTTCTTTTAAATAAGCACAGGTATCCTCCCAACAAAATAAAATTTTAATGTAAGAAAAATTAGTTTCCACAGTTTTTGGTAAAGCTGTGCGACCTCTGTAACAAGAGGACTCTGGAATTTAGACATTTTGTCCCTGAGGAAAACTACATTACATAAGAGTTATGGTATAGAAAATCATAATTTTGAAGCCTAATCCTGAAAATGCTTGTTGTTGAGTGTGGTGCTTACTAGAATACAGAGCCAGGTTTTGCAGTGAACCTGGATAAGGTTTCTTTATTGTGACTAGACTCATGCTGAAAGCCACCTCCAGTTGATTCAGCTGTAAATAGGTATCTTGTTGTTTGTGCTGCAGAAACAAAGGCAGTAAGATAGGATGCTAGTTACATACTCTGCCTAGAGCAGTGTTGCTCAACCTTTCCAATGTGCAGACCAGAGGAGTGTTGCAGTGTCTTTCTGCAGGCCAGAACCCACATGAGGTTACCATATGGAGTCTGTCTGTGAGCCTAATCCAACATGCTACCCCTGATCCAGCTGTACACCACTCTGACCCTATCCCACCCTGATCTGAATGCTGCCTTGATTGTGTGCCAACCCAATCTGGGTGAATGCCACCCTAATCCTGTGCTGGCCTGATCTGGCTGTATGGTGGCCCAGTTCCATGCCACCCCAATCCCACACAGCCAGATTCAGCTGGGCACTGGCATAACCTAGCATGCAGGGCCATGTTATATGGCCTGAAGGACTCTGCATTGGTCTGAACCATTAGGAAGGCCTGTGGACCAGATAACACAGCTTTGCTGGCCAGATTTAATACACAGGCCCACATGCCTCGTCTAGAGAAACTGGTATGCCCACCCACCCATGCTAGGCCCAGACAAATGTTTGACCTGAAAACTAACAGAACAACTCCCAATAGTAAGTTTGTATTTGCAGGACCAAGCCTTGGATTACTTTTCTTCTTTAATAATGTTCACTTTCTGCTTGCCAATAAACTCCTTAATGATTCTTTTTAGTATATTATCACTATCTGCATTAAATTGGAACTAATAACCTAGCATTTTTATGTATACTGTCATCTTTTACATAGATTTAAACAATTGCATCATTAGAATGACCGGTTATCAGCAGATAGACTTAGCAAAAGACAATGGACAGATGCATTTACCATGCCAATACCCCATAAAATAAGCATCATTAAGACATATTTTCTTTTAGTCTATATTTCTTAATTAGATAGCACTTCATAAACCTACCAATCACTATAATAATATAGGTTAATCTTTTTATCATCCTTATTTAATAGATGGGGGTGCTAAGACAAAAAAGATAACATAGGGAAAATTTTCCCTTGTGTTTTGGTGCATCAGCTTCTGGGTGGCCAACTTGAAATGTGGAGAGCCCAAAGGCATTTTGAAATCAAACTCAAATCAATGGATAGAACTTCTGAAAACCATCCCCTACTTGGCTAAAGTTAGATTCAACCATAATATCTTTTGTATACTGATTAAAACAACTTTGGATTGCTTAGGTCCTAGATAATGTCTCTTTCAAACACTATGCAAAGACATGTACAGACTAGATCCTCCCTTCTAGACCTATGTGAAGTGGCTAGTATTCGTTTCAGATTCGGATTCAACCAATTCAGGGGACAGTGATTCGATTTGGTAATTTGACTCACTGTCTTAATTCAATTTGGCTGAATCTGATTTGGGGATGTGGCTGCTGCTGAATCTCCAAATCAGGAAGGCCTATCCCCCACCCCACTCCCAGCTTGGCAATGGCTGCCACTGCTCCTGGCACTTTGAAAAAAAAAAGCTCCGATTCACCGGGTGCTGCCAGATGTTGGGGCAATACAGCCCTTTAAAAAAAAAAGAACCCTAGAAAATCCTGGGATTCAGAGCTCCTGCCGGTGGGGGAGGGGGCAATCTCCACTGCCCTCCACCATATGGGCAGCTCTGCATGAGCCCCCGAAGCCCTGAGGCTGCACCAGGAGCTGAGAGACCTGGGGCTTTTCTCGGCTTTTTTTTTCCTTAAAGGGCTGGAGTTGGCCCAGGTGGGGCACCTGTAGTGGGCTGGGGGAGCAAGGGGAGGTTGGGGGGCTTGTGGCAGAGCCCTCTATGCAGCGTGGGACAGTGGGGGGCAGCAGGGATCGCCCCTCTGCCCAACAGCACCTGGTAAGCATTGGGGCTTTTTTTAAAGTACTGGGAGCTAGGGCAGGCGGGGAGCAGCCATGGAGGAGTGAAGAGGTTGGGGTGGCTGGCAGGGGTCCCCCCAGGGTCCCCTCCCCCAGCCCCTAGTACTTACCAGCTCCGAGTGGCTGCTGCTCCCTGCTGAAGCTGCTGGGGACTGCCCAAATCATCAAAGCTCTCCGAATCTTTTCTGAAGATTCAGAGAAGTTTGAATTGATTCGGACCTTTAAATTGGTCCCCGATTCAATTTGGATTTGGGGATTCGGACACCAAATCGGGCTGAGTTTCCTCCAAATTGAATCACCACCCAGCGTTTCGCACAGCCCTACTCCTTTCATTTTAGATTTCTTTTACAGCTGTAATTCTACTGACTTCCATAGAGTTACTCCTGATTCAACCCAGTAGTGAAAACAAAAGCAAGACTAATGCTTCATAGTTTCATAGTAGGTAGGGGCGGAAGGGACCCAAGCAGATCATCAAGTCCCACCCCGTGCCATGGGCAGGAGAGAATGCTGGGGTCAAACAACCCCAGCAAGGTGATTATCTAGCCTCCTTTTCAAGACCCCAGCATAGAAGCAAGCACCACTTCCCTTGGAAGTTGGTTCCAGATCCTAGCCATCCTGACTGTGAAGTAGTGCCTCCTCATATCTAGCCTAAATCTACTCTTGGTCAACTTATGGCCGTTATTCCTCATTACTCTCAGTAGTGCTCGAGGGAACGGGAACTCTCCCATAGCCTGCTGGTCCCCCTTGACCAGTTTGTAGATGGCCACCAGATCCCCTCTCAGCCTTCTCTTGAGGAGGCTAAACAGGTTCAGGTCCTGTAGCCTCTGCTCGTGGGTCCTGCCTTGCTGTCCCCTGACCATGTGAGTGGCCCTCCTCTGGATCTTCTCCATGCTGTCCATATCCCTCCTGAAGTGCGGCGCCCAGAACTAGACGCAGTACTCCAACTGCAGCCTGACCAATGTTGCATAGAAGGGAAGGATCACCTTCTTGGATCTGCTCGTGATGCATCTGTGGATGCATGATAAGGTGCAGTTAACATTCTTGATTGCGTCCCCACATTGGCGGCCCATGTTCATTTCGGAATCAATAACGACTCCAAGATCCTTTTCTGCCTCTGTGCTGACTGGAAGGGAGTTCCCCAGCCTGTAGGTATACTGCTGGTTCTTCCTCCCCAGGTGCAATACCTTGCACTTGTCAGTATTGAATCCCATCTTGTTCTCACCCACTCACCCCTGTAACCTGTCTAGATCTAGTTGCAGCCTGTCCCTCTCCTCCAGCATGCCCACTTCTCCCTACAATTTAGTGTCATCCACGAATTTGAACAAGGTACTTTTCAACCCCTCGTCCAAGTCACCGATGAAGATGTTGAACAGTGTGGGCCCAAGGACTGAGCCCTGGGGGATGTTAAAGTGTGTGCCCTTCAGATGTTAAAAAGATACGGATTTTTTTCATATCCTGATTATGAATCCAAAGGTGGCTTAGGTTGAAAGTGACCACGAGTGGTCATGATTTGCTGGGTGTTCATGGCTTTCCATAAATGGTACAGCAGTAGCATAACTTGGGAGCGGGGGGCAGCGGAGGAGGAGATAAGCAGAGCACCAACCATGGGTGCCAACTTAGAGGGAAAGATAGTATAGTGTCCCCCCCATCCCGAAGTCTTTACTATGGCAGGTGCAGCCCTGCGTTGCCCAGCTTTAGATGCCAGGCAGGCACAGCCCCATGCCAGCAGTGTACCTTGGGGAAAGGAGAGTGGAATGACGATGCGCCCCTCCCCACCCCGGAGGCTTTGGCATGGGAGGAACAGCCCTATGCCAGAGGGGAAAGGATGGGGCACAGGGCAGGGGAGCAGCCATTGGGGAGCCTGTGGTGCTGCCTGTCTCCTACCCCAGCATCTCAAGTCAGCACTGCTACAACAGCAACCACAGCAGTAGCAGCAACTGCCACTGAAGTGAAGATAGCTAAATGGGTAAGGTTCCTCTCCCTTTCCCATCTTCCTTGCTGCCCCCACTGTCCACTAGGCACACTTCTGTGTCAGAGGTTTTTCACTTCCTAGAGGGAAAGTGTCCCCATAACATCCTCACATCCCACATCATAGTTTACATCTGTGTTGACCGTGTTATCAAAGATGCTAGGAACAATGCACTTTTATGCATGCTCCAGGGTTGGTGGAGGGGTTACTTTAATTAGAGCGGCTCTGAGAGCCACTCTAATTTAAGCACCTTAGCATCTCATGCATCAGCATCCCTGTGCATCAAAATGGTGGTGGTGGCATTTAAACTAAAGTTGATTACACAAATTTTAAAGAGCCCTCACCACCGTTTTGAAGCATGGGGATGCTAATACACAAGATGTGGGAAGCTGCTGGAGAGTGGTAATTACCACACTCCAGCAGACTCGATTAATCAAGTCTACTCTGATGTGCTATTATTACAGCACTTCGGAGCTGCCTTTCAGCACATCTACATGCACCCATTTTGTGCATGAAATCTGTACTATCCTTATTCACCTTCAGGTAGTTCATCCAGGTCAGGATGAAGGCAAATTGGTGGGAAAATGCTTGGGAACCTTTCATTGCCACTGTTCACATTGTACAGGATCTGGGAATAAAGAGAGAGCTGACTATAAATATTCTGAAAACAACCCACAGTGTTCAAAGTTACATGAAAAGTTACCCTGACTGATAGGGAATTACTTTCATTAAGAACTTGCCCCCTAATAAAAAGGTAAATGCATTTTTTTATCTCAATTGTTGCTTGGATGTTTTGTACCTTATTTACAGTAAGTGTATCTACACCTGCCCTTTATTGTGGAGTAGACTGATTAGCCCTGCAGTAAAGCATCACTGTCTAAATGTGCACCGGCATTAGGGTACAGTAAACTAATTAACTCCACAATAAGATAATATTGTTGGATGAGTAAGTAACAGCACTGAAACACGTGTAGACAGTGATAGGGGCTAGCTGGGCAGGAGGGTGCTAAAGTGCAGGTGCTGCCTGTTGCTTAGCCACATGTCTCTGCATTCTCAGCGCCCCTGCGCCCCAGCCAGCTCCTCCCCCACCCAATGATGCCACTCAAAGCTCTGAGCTGACCCCCCCATGCTCTCTGCCAGCTTGGGGCTGCTTTGCTCTGACTCAAATTGTTCCTGTCATGGACAGATGTGTACATGCTGCATCCGGGAGTAGTTTCTTCCAGCTCAAACAGCTCCAGAGTTTCTTGTGTTGCATTCATTTCATGTGTAGATGCACACAGTATAAGTGTAAACTTCCAGCCATAAACCATTAAACACCATCCTTTACCCACTGCACACATCATAACAATAGTTTATTAAAAATAACTGGAACTCAAGTCAACCTCAAATTACCTTCTTTTGTATAGATTGTACACGTTTATTGGTTTAATACAATTACTACAGATAGTGCCAGCTCCGCCATTGTTTCACACATTTGCACAATGCATCCCTGTCTGTGAACAGGTTGCTCATAACCACTAAAAAGCAACTCCCTGAGGTGTATTTTGTAATTTGCATCTCAGTCACCTAGCAATACAGTCATTTACTTCATCTTTACAGTGGTGACGGCCAACTTCTTTGACCAACACTTGAGACATTTTGCTTGTCCTCTGTTTCCAGAGACACTTTTATCTTAGGGCTCATCATTTACCTGACAGAAGTTTGGAATTTTGAGGGTGGATTTTGTCTTTGCGTATGTGTATGAGCACATTTACACTTGGGTATGTCTATGCCTGCTTTTCCTTAATAAAGGGACACTGTCAACATGAAAATGACATGTCTTCCTTAGACTTTGCAATACCCAAGGTTAATAAGACAAAAAAAACTTATAGAGAAACATTATTCTATGTTGTTGGGTTTTTTTAGTTTGTGCATTTCACAGTGTTTGTATAGTTTCACTATTAATTCTCTCCAGTTAGTTTCCTTTTCATTTCTGAGAGGCTTTCACACACAGCATAGGACAAATGCATTATATGTAAATAGGATAAATGTAAAATCACTAAAACTGACAGAAGGATTCACGAGCAAAGTTAGTATCATGAGCATTAAAAATTACTGCAATTGAATTAAAAGTGTGCATGTAACTTATCTTGTTGGTTGGTTTTAAGGGGTTTTTAAAATTTTTTTTATATTGGTAGGGACAAAAAAGGTGTTTTTTTTTCCTTCTTATTTGTTTTGTGGGTTATTCGAGTTGTACATTGTATATTTTCTTTATGTCCCAACTTCTGAGTACAACTAGCAATGAATTAGGCATGGGGGCAAAGGTCTTCTCTTTGCCACAGAGTGCAGAGGAAAACAAAATGAGGCACAATAGTTCCGCTGCATGCAGTGGAAAGGAGTTGCATATGCTGCATGCATCTCCTTTTCCCATCAATTGTAGGAGCGTCCATGTGTTGGAGAACAGCTGCCTTACATACCATACACCCCTTAATACTGTGACTTACACAGAAGAAACCTGTATGGGAATCAATGATTACTGAAGCAGCAATAATTGTCCTCCTGTCATCTACCCACCTCTCCCCATCAGGGGAGACTGTTAGGGGAGAAGACCCAGAGGATGTAACATATTGTAGAACATCTAAAGGAGCCAGGCTGTTATAGAGATGTGAAGCTGTATTTGAAGAGTAGTCCTTTTCAAAGAGAGGTCACAGATGGTAGGTGGGGTTCTGGAGATTAGTATATACTTCATTTAATCATCACACCCCTTTTCTGTTAGTGTTGACTCAAGGAGTTTGGTGTTTATTGTGCAATGATGTTATTTGCAGCTGATAAGCATTTGGCACAGGTTTAGGGACAACCTGGTTTGATGCAGTAAACCAACCCTATTGTTACATTGGCTATTATCTCACAACAAAACAGTATTAACAATGATATTCTGCCTTGGCATCCTCTCCCGTTACACTTCTATTGCTTGGTACACTTATAGAATTTGGAGTTGGTTAAGAATTGTTTGGTGTACAGTAGGTGGTGGGTGAGCTGCTCAGGGCACCACAAACAGCTGCTCTAATCCGCAACTAATTCAGACTCCAAGGTGAAAAATTAAAGCCCTATTCCAAATGCACCCAAGAACCTAAACTCCCATATACAAAGTTAATTGTCTAATAGATTCCAGGGCTCTGTGTATCAGATTCCAGAAAATAACTACTCTAAACATCCTCCTAGAAGACTGAAAGAAGAATGCTTGTCTCATGGGTAAGGCACAAACTAAAAGAAATAGATATTTATGTTCTCAAGGATGATAGATCCAACCCTTAACTATACAGCGGCAGCTTTTAAAATCTTTTAGTTTTAAATCTTGGTAAGAGCTCCCCTTACTGGCCTGCCTTCAAATTGTTAAATCTTTCAGTCCTGCCCCTCTTTTGTCTCAAGACATAATCAGGTCATCTGTTCCACACTAAGTGCCCTTTTCTAATGCAGAAGTGCCTCATATTCCATTTTTATTCAACTGAACAGTCCATATTTCTCAAAATGTCCCTAATTTCAAGTCAAAATCTTGCCCTATTCAAGCTGATGACATTAGCTTAAGTCATGAAACTGAAGATAATTACTGTTATTTTTTAAAAGGAATTTGTTCTTACATTATTTGGAACTTCTCTGGCTTTTATTTTTCTTGTATTCTTCATTTTGGGTCTGTTCTGCACATACTGGCCTTTTCAGTTACAGAATTATGAAAAAGATGCCAAAACACATTCTACTCCTCTTACTCATATTAAGTAACACCTTAGTTTGCCACAGGTACTTCATTGGACCACTCATGTACTAAGGGGAGCAGTGAATAACCCCCTTAGACTGGAATCATGAAATGTTACAAGGACTCATAAGAGTGATACTACCTCCTGCTAAATGCTTCCTTCCCCTGCATGACCACACATACACCTTCTCTAGGAATGCAGGCAAGCAAAATGAGCCATCTTTGACCTCATATCTGGGGGTTCACTTCCTGAGTCCCTTTCAGTTGGATCTCTAGCCATCACATAACTCCAAGGCTATATCTACCATTCCTTTTCCTCTGTTGCTGGTTGCAAACTTTACAAATAATGCAGTAGATGATTGGGATAGGAAAGTTGTGGTCACCAACCCCACTGCAGAATGGCACTGCAAGAGCTACGATATGCCAGCCTCCTCTGGTAGCTTAATTAACGTATCACTTGCTCAGAGCTGAGTATTATACATTTTCCAAGGCTTAGATACTAGTGGAGCCCTGATGAATCCCACAGTATTAACAAAGGATTTCTGTTCTAGGGCTGCCAAGAATAGACAGTGTGAACCTACTTAATGGTTATACTGGAGTAATACAACAATAGCACCTAACTCAGGCTCTAAGAGATCTAGGACCAAAGTATGAAGGTAAAGCTCTGCAGCTCCGGTGCCAGGCTCCCTCCCTCCAGGTCACCTCTTTCCAGGAGGCAATTATGCACATCAGTCTGCAGATCCCTGGCCTGAGATCAGGTCACCTCTGGATCTTCCATGACCTGACACAGGCCAGTTCCTCAGCCCATTTATCTGCAGGATGTTTCTGAATATCCCCCAGTCCAGGTACTTCTGGACCTAGATGACAAACAGCAAGCAGCTTTCCAGGCTAGCTCTGTCCCAGATCTCAGGCCACCCAGTACCCCTTCTACAGCCAGCTCTGCAGACTGCTGCTCCAGATGCCCTACAGCTTCCTGCTCCTTCAAGACAAGAGGTGTTAAAAATACAGCCTGCAGACTGGATCCAGCCCATACATCCAACTCATTTGAAGGTAGAGGCACTGAGTATGTGTGGGTCCAAGGGCCCTGGCCCCACATAGAAAGAGGGCTATCACCTGTAATATGTAAAATTTTTCATGTGTCCATCATTTTAGGCCCCCTAGCAAAAATTAAAAGTTGGTGCCTTTGCCTGAGGGTGAAATGTGGGGCTGGAGCAAATGGGGGAGGGGTTTGCCACCAAATTCCAAATGATGTCACTTCTAAAAACAGTTAAAATCTCCTGAGTCCAGGAACTGAGTCTTGACAAAAAAACCCACCAGATATAATTGCAAACGTATTACAATTGCAGGAGTTGGCATTATTGCATCTATGCAGAATGACAGCTATTTGCTGTCTTTTTCCCTTTCTGCCTAAACATTACCACAGATGTGATGACTGTTAGAAAACAATAGCCTTCCCCTTATTGCACCATGCACAGCAGAATGAATTGAGAAGTCTATTTAGAATTGGGAAATGTAATTAGCAATTAAAAGAAATGCAACTAAAATGCATGTTCTTTTAGGTCCCCAGTTTTACAGTGCACTTCTTCCAAGGTGTAAAGTGTCTTCAGCTCTGATGGAAACCACTGTGAACTCCTACTGTTCAGCACCTTGCAGGAGCTGCTCATCACATGGCAGGATTTAGCTCTAAAGATAGAATTCATGCCTATGCAGAGGTCTAGCTAAAAGGCCTATGAATCACTCAGGTCCTGTTTTGAAGACGCATGTGGAACTTGATGGGCATGTGAGTTTTGTGCTGGGCTTCAGCGTACAGGGAGGGTGGAATTTTGTTTAATATGGACAAGATTGTTAAGTTAACTCTAAATGAAGCACTCTTCCACACTACCACAAATACTAAAAGGTAGTGTGAGCTGAAGTCTTTAAATTCAAAGAAAAGCTTCTTAAATTGCCAATATAAATATATAATTATGACTTACATTTAAAAATGTGACTATATGTAATCTATTCTGCATGCTACCATCAATATTCATGCTGTATATAGAGACTTAATGTATTTTTAATTACCTTTCTTCCTACCTTAGCCTCTCTCTCTCTCACTAATGTGGATGCATTTCCCGACTCCTAAAAGAAATGTGTGAAAAGAAAGACAATGTAAAATTACAGCTTATCTTTTGCTATGGTGTCAATGTCATTTGCTGAGCACATCTGATATAAAATTACACTCATAGCTTCTCCCCAGGCACAAGATAGCAAAGATATGCGCAATCTATCAGTTGAAATGAAAGATGCAGCTATAACTGTATTATAACAGGAAGTTTTTTGGCAACCTTTTTACAATTATATGCATTAGCATAAAGCTTTCAGAATTGTAGACATTATCATAAAAATCAATCTTTTATTGGACCTGTAATTGGTCAAATTGCTCAGCTATAAATATATATGCTCACTCTTTGATTGATCTTTATTCGGAGAGTAAAATTTAATGGCCAAAATAAGTGTCTCTTTAGGTGAATTAACTCTGAGCATTACCAAAATTCTGGGTCCAAGCCTTCCAGTGCTGTGACATTTTGCATGCAAAGTACTGAGACAATTTCCTTGCAAGTCTGCTTCAGCTGCTAGCTACTGTGCCACATCAGAATACTTACGTAATCATATGCTTTTTAAAATTAAATTAACTGTCTTCTCCTTTCCAGAGATATTTCCATGTGGCCTGAATACAGAAATTGTCAAAAGAGTATGTGACAGAGAGAGAGGGAGAGAACGAGGGAAATAATGACTTTATCAGCATAAATATGAGATGAAGTCACAAATGAGTTATACAGGATTTCCCAAAATGAGTGCTGACAAAAGCATTTATAGTGTGCATTATCATGAGTTTCCTAGGTTCTCAGTATGTTACAAAAACTATTTTAGATTTGTTATGAAGATATTTAAAAATATTATTAGGACTCTTTTTTATATTGTTCAATCTGTAAAATTAAGTACTCCAGATCTTGATCCTGTAGCCTTTAGAGTGAATAGAAATCTATTCTATGGTCCTCAATACTACCATCCTTGCTGCTATGACTTATTTACCTCATTTCTGGCTTTGCCACTAGTGTCAAAAGTCTAAGTGTAGCAGCTCACAAAGGTAACATGGTTCTATAGCCAACAGCATACAATGGAGTGATACAGACAGCTATCTACCTAAATATATGCCAGCCACTTTTGATTCTCCCAAACTAGATTGGCAGTTGCCTATTTGCACCTGGGTCAACTCAGAGCAACCTCTGACATGTGCAGTGACGCTCAAACTCAAGCCTCTGTTGCTTGAGCTGTTCTGCTATCATGTTTTAGAAACAACTAATGTGCCCAGCTCAAACTAATGCATACCACTCCAACTATACCACACCATGTTGTATTCATTATTTACTCTATTATTTAACCCTTATCGGCCAGATCTAGCCATGCAGGAACATGCAGTTTGTGGTACTGCAAACCTCTTTGCAGTGCCACAAACTGCATGTGTTGTACAAACTGTTGGCTGCTAATTAGCAGCTCCAGGTCAAAATCTGCTACCAGGATTTCGAAGTAGCAACA
>JAGPOW010003648.1:18070093-18084571 GCA_030014935.1 Caiman crocodilus | reverse complement strand
GTTTTGTGTCATCCGCAAACTTGGACAGAGTACACTTCACTCCCTCGTCCAAGTCGCTGATGAAGACATTAAAGAGTATCGGTTCAAGGACCGAGCCCTAAGGGACCCCACTGCCCACGCCCTTCTGGGTCAAAACTGACCCATCCACCACGACTCTCTGGGTGTGACCCTCTAGCCAATTCACCACCCACCGGACTGTGTAGTCATCCAAGTCACAGCCTCTTAACTTCTTCACCAGTATGGGGTGGGATACCATACCGAAGGCCTTCCTGAAGTATAAGTATACAACATCCACCCCTCCTCCTGTGTCCAGGTGTTTTGTAACCTGGTCATAAAAAGAGACTAGATTAGTCAGACATGATCTGCCTGCTACGAATCCGTGCTGGCTTCCCCTCAGCATAATTTGTCCTGCCAGGTTCTTGCATATGTGAGCCTTAATCATTTTTTCAAAAACGTATTATTATTTTTGATGCCAAAATGAACGTTGGCCGATGGTGTGGGGACATGGTCAGGAAGGCCAATTGTACTTTTGTCATATAGCCACAGATGCATTTCAAGCAGGTCCAAGGCGATCCTCCCCCTCTATGCAACACTGGTCAGGCTGCAGTTGGAGTACTGTGTCCAGTTCTGGGCACCGCATTTCAGGAGGGATGTGGACAACATGGAGAGGATCCAGAGGAGGGCCACCCACATGATCAGGGTCAGAAGGGCAGGCCCTATGAGGAGAGGCTAGGGGACCTGAACCTGTTCAGCCTCCACAAGAGAAGGCTGAGGGGGGATCTAGTGGCCCAACAAACTGGTTGCGGGGACCAGCAGGCATTGGGGGAGTCCCTATTCCCCCAAGCACTACCAGGAGTGACAAGAAATAACAGTTACAAGCTTGCAGACGGTAAAGTTAGACTAGATATCAGGAGACGCTACTTCACAGTCAGGGCAGCTAGGATCTGGAACCAACTTCCAAGAGAAGTGGTGCTGGCTCCTACCCTGGAGGTCTTTAAGAGGAGGCTGGATGAAAAACCTTGCCAAGGTCATTTGACTTTAATACTCTTTTCTCCCATGGCAGGGGGTGGGACTTGATGATCTGCTCAGGTCCCTTCCGACCCTACCAACTATGAAACTATGACACCCCACCCTCAAATCTATACAGAAAATCCTTAAACAATTGCAACCCATACTAGAAAGAGATTCTATTCTTAAAGAGATCTTCCCAGAGCCACCCATCCTAGCTTTCAAACAAGCACCGAACACACCGAATGGATCCAGACCATGCCATGACAAGAAATGCAAAACCTGCCAACACATCTCCACAACCCCCACAATTACTACACCCCACAAAAGAGCATTCCCAGATCTTATAGCTACACCTCCAGAAATGTAATATATCTCATCCAATGCACCAAATGCCCTGATGGAAAATACATAGGTGAGACCAAACAACAACTGCACACCAGAATGAATATACACCAGAAATCTATCAAAGACAAGAATACCCAATTACCTGTGGGGGCACATTTCTCACAAGAAAACCACTCTCTCTCTCGCTCTCTCCAATCTCTCAGTCCTGATCCTCAAAGGAAATTTACAAAACACTTCCCAGAGACGAGCCTATGAATTCCACTTCATCAATCTCCTGGATACTAAAAATAATGGACAATATAGATATTGGATTTACGACACATTATAACCTGCCTGACATCTGACTCCCCCAGGTACTTCTGCACTATTCATCCCTCTTCTCTCCCCCTCACCCACTGACTCCTCAATCTACATCTTCACTGACTGCCTATCTTGTATACGTACCAGCCCAGCCTCTGGCTTCTTTACTTTTCATTCCATCTAGGAAGAGCACACACCAACTGCTGAAACTTCCTTAGCCTGATGAAGGGCTTTTGAACCCTAAAGCTTGCTTAAAAATTGTTTTTCAACTATTTAAGTTGGTCTAATAAAAGATATCAGATTTACCCAAATAACCTTGTTTGCCTGTGCCCTTAGACCAACACGGCTACAACCTACACCCCTGTAGACTTCCAAAAGGCTTTTGATTTAGTATCTCGCAATATCCTTGTGGAAAAAATGGAAGACTGGGGGCTTAACTGCTCAACAGTTCAGCAGGTGGAAAACTGGTTGCAGGGTAGGATCAAGAGAGTTTTCATGAACAGATCTGTCGTTTTGGTGAGAAGTGTCCAGTGGTGTCCCTCAGGAGTCCATGCTTGGACAGGTGCTTTTCAACATTATCAATGATTTGGATTTGGGGGTGAAAAGCTCGCTGGCCGAGTTTGCAGACAACATTATGAGGGAGCATGGTCATGCCAGAAGACAGGTTGCAGATACAAGCAGACCTGGACAGGCTGGAGAGTTGGGTGAAATGGAACCAGATAAAGTTCAACACTCAGAAGAATAAAGTGCTCCATCTCGGGTCAAGCAATCCCCAACATACCCACAGGCTTGGTAGCAACAATTTAACTCACACCGCAGCTGAAAGGGACCTAGGGGTAGTGATCAACCATTGAATTGATGTGAGTTGGCAGTGCGATGCTGTGGCCAGCAGGGCAAACAACACGCTGGCATGCATTAACCATTGCATCTCATCCAAACCTAAGGATGTGATACTCCCACTACACTCTGCACTGGTGAGACTGCAGCTGGAGTAGTGCGTCTAGTTCTGGGCACCACACTTCAACAAGAATGTGGAAAAACTTGAGAAGGTCCAGAGAAGAACCCCCCATATGATCAGGGACTTGCAAGACAAGCCATATGAGGAGAGGATGAGGGACTTGGGCCTCTTCAGCCTTCAGAAGAGAAGGCTGAAAGGGGACTTGGTAGTGGCTTACTGCTATGTCAGGGGAGTACATCAAGAACTCAGTGAAAACCAAGAGCAATGGATACTACAAAATCCTGGAAGGCCACTTCAGGCTCAATTCCAGGAAAAACTCCTTCACAGTTAGGGTGTCCAGATGGTAGAATAAACTCCCTCCAGTTGTGGTACAGTCATCTACCTCGCAAATCTTCAAAGGAGACTGCACAGTCACCTCACTAGGGTCACTTGATCGACAAGGTCCCTTTCAGCCCCTATCAATCTATGAATCTTTGTGCTGGAGAAGGTGGAAACAAGATGGACCAGGAAGGAGGAAGGATTAGTGGAACCGTGGGAAAGAATATTGGACTGAAGATTTTTTTGGTGGGAGAAGAGTATAGAATTGTTATAATTTCTTTTATTTGGATTAAGTAACACTTGGAAGCTCTTATCATGAACCAGGTTCTCCAGCACCCCATGTGTGAAGTGCTGTATAAACACAGAACAAAATGACGGTTCTTTATTCAAAGAGTATACAGTATAAGAAAAGATATTGTATGGTACAAGCAGACAGGGGAGTATGAGTATAAGACGACAGTACTGGTTGGCATTCTAGGCAACAGTGTTGGCCAAAATAGTTACCTTCAACAAGTGATTGAATGGAATTATTTTGGTAATTACTAAATGGTTCAACTTACCTTTCTAAAAATATTCTATAGTAATGGATCTATGTCTCATTCATAATATGCATCTCAAATGAGAATATTTTTTGTATAGGCCAAAGTCCATATCTTAACTATGGCTACAATATGCCATTTTTAAATTGCCATGCTTCATTGCTGACTCAAGTGCCAAACTGTTTTGCACAATCAGAGATTTCCAGAGATTGATGTTATAAAAATATCAATATTTGATTGCAAAGCATACCTCATGTCCTGTCAAAACTGTACAAAAGAACAAAATGAACTATCAACCAACCACAAAAAGGGCCAAGCTTCTTTATGTGAAATCAAACAACACTCCTGACTAACATTCAATAAAAAGCAGGCTTTCCTATATGCAAATGCAGATTTGACTTGGCAGCAAATGCATACCACTGTGCTGATGAGAGACTAATGGATGATAATGCCACAAGACAAGAAAACAAAGCCAGGAACAGAGTAGCCCTGGAACATTTACACTATTATTGTTCAGCATATATGCCTTTGAATACATCATCACTGGGGAATCTCAGTTTAGCATTAACCCCATTAGGTACTGATATTATTTTTTCTTTTCTCTATAAGAAGATACTGTTCACCTTCTCCGCTGTGTACTAACATTTGATTACAAGTAGCTGTATGAATGCTAAGAATGGTACTCACATTAAGGGATTATGTTACATTGATTCAGAGATTTAAAGACTGTTGTTTCTATGATTTTTTTAGCACTGATATTAAGTTTTTATTCCTAAAAAATTTCTCCTTGCAACTGATTGGCAGTATTTTTTCCTTCTCAATGTACTTACAAGTGGTATTTCTCTTCTGTAGAAATTCACTTTCTAAATAGTTTGTTGCTTATAATATACTTAAAAGAACACATGGACACAATGCAAGTGTAGAGCATTTAAATGCTAATAAATGTTGAGTTCCTGTTAGTCTTCATAGCCCCAAATACTATATATCAGGTTTACAATCAACGTATATACTTTCACGTTGAGAAGTAAAAGACACCTGATTATGATGAAAAAGTTTCAAGAAAGGAGTCTCATTCAAGTTTAAATGATACAACTTTTTCCCTATAAAATGTATGCTATACATAACTGATATGATTCTCAAAACTATAACTGTCCCACTGGTAGCATAATCAACTCAGCATGGGACTCTGTCCCCCTCTAGCAGTGGCTGAGTCCATAACTATTCATCTTGTGCCCCGAGTTCCATTTCTTAAAGCATGTGCTCTCCTAACCTAGCTCTAACAGGGTCCTGACCATAGATTCCTGTAATAAGGGACAGTCGTCTGAGCCTGTAAACATTACCAAATTCAGACTTTGAAGTGGGCTTGATAGTGGTTCTAAGATACAGTGAGAGTACTTCTCTTCTTCACCAACTATACACAACTTTGTTTCTTGGATCAGAGACAGAACTGCAGATTTGACTTTTTGATCGACTTAAACGTATTTTTTTTTCCAATTGTTTCAAGTAAGGCTGGTGAGATTATGAAAGGGAAACTGACCTGAGGCTTGCTGAGAGTAGGAAAGCTTCCGTCTTAAAGTCTGGATCCAGTTATAATTGCTATGCAAAGAAAATGGGGCAAAGACCATAAAAGCTCAAACTCTACAAGCCAGGTAGTTAAGTATCTTCTTCCTTCTGCACCCGCTATATTTCTTTGTTAACTCTTAAACACAAACAATAAACTAAAGCTAAATGCATGTAACATGCTGACGTAACACAGTTAAACATCACAAAAAGACGTAACCCTTTAGATCAAAAGTTCTTCTCAGACAAAATTATAGCCTGTAATTAGTAAGAGAGGTGAACAGTTAAACAATTAATCATTTAACCGATAAGCCCAGTGATAACTAATTATAGTTTACCAGTTTAATGTTTCACAAGGGATGGGGCACAATCCAGCAGGGAGAAGGAAGGGAAGCTGCTTGGTGGCCCAGTAGGATCTGGAAGGGGGCAGAACAAATGGGGGGAGTGAGGGGTGTGGAGCGGGGGACTAGTACCTATAGCTAGGCTCCACAGACCCCAGTGCAATCTCTTGCAGCTTCCCTGCCGCCTGCCATGAACAGCCTGGGCTCAGGCCTCCTGACTGGACACACAATAGCTGTAGAGCCAGGCAGAAGTAAGGGGGTACAGCTCAGCCTCACAGTGCCCCGTTCACCCTCCTGGTCTGCACCCAGAACTAGAGAGAACACATTTGCCTACCCAGCTCATCATGACATATAGCCATAGGGAGCCAGGGCACCAGGAAGCTGCTGAGTCCCAGCTGTACTTCAGGAGGGTGGAAGCACCCTGCTGGTGCTGGTTTGAGCAGTGGCACCCCAGGGGGTGAGCCAGAGCAGCCATACCAACTAATCATTTATCTGTTGTAATTACTGCAGGCTAAACAGAATTTTTTAAAATTGGTATTTACATCCCTACAAGCTAGGGAGGGGTTTAATGAGAGCCTAAAAATAATAATAATACGCTAAGGGTGCTCACCTACCCTTTATTAAAACCTTGTTGCAAAATAGTTCAGGATTGTAATGAGGTTCTTTGATAAGACAAAATCGAAGATAAACTTCTGGAGTTTAAAGTCATGTCTAACACCTTTTACAAGCTAGATTAGGGCTGTTCAGCTTCCAAGCAGCCGGTGGACACTAGTGGAGTCCACACCAGAGTGAGCCACAGCCCCCCAGATTTCACACACTGTGGATGTCCCCCCCACAGCTGTACTGAGCACCCATAACTTCCCTTCAACACACCCCCTCCAAGGAAATGTGTACCTACAATCCCACCTTCTGCATTGCACACTGGTGCCCCACCACTGCATGGTGTGCTGCAAGCCCCCAGACCCTACATCTCAGGGCCACCCTCAGCTCCCTGTGCTGTCACATAGCCCCACTGCCTAGGGCAGGGGTAGGAAACAGCTCCAGAAGAGGAAGAAATAGCTCAGAGACTAAGCAGGCCTACACATGAGCGTATCGGAGCAGACTCAATTAATCAAGTTCACTGGAAAATGGCAATTGCTGTGCTCCAGCAGACTCCAGTGTCTCATATATCAGCATCCCCATGCTTAAAAACAGTGGTGGGGGCAATTTAACTAAAGCACCTCCACCATTTTTAAGCAAGGGCTCTTGGAGCAACTCTAATTAAGGCCCCCACCCGACCCCTGCATGTGTATAAGTGCCCTCAGGCTACTATTGCAGCCACTCCCCACATCCTTGCAGCTGGACAGGAGTCTGGGGGCCACAATTTCACTCCTCACGAGCTGCATGTAGCCCAAAGACTGCCAGTTGGGCAGTTCTGAGCTAAGTTAGGAGAGCAAATGCTTTAAAAGAATGAAACACAAGGCAGAAGACAAAATAGGATTATTCACCTTGCAGAGTTTGACATATCTGAAAACCATGGTCTTCTCATACATTTAATTGTTCTTAATAGGAGAGAGGATTTTCAGAAGCAATCGGCTACAAGCAAATCATTTTTGGCAGCAATATCCCCATACTCCTGCATTCACAAATAATCACTTCTAAGTCTTACAGAAGGCACTATTTTGTTATTTTCTATCTTGAGTAGTGTGGTTGGGGAAATCACTGAGAGACCTATGTGTCATACAGTACTTTATATCACAGTAACTTCCTCTCTGTTTTAGATAGTCTTTATGCTTTGAATGAAAATTTCAACAGATGCCATTATGTATGCAATCTTAACTTGGTGGATAGGCGAAGTTTGGAAGGGGCCTTATTAATTCAAACTAATTTCTGCACTCCAGGAGAATTTCTGGGATGCTTTCCCTTGAGGGAAAAAAGAAAAAAAGTTAAGAAAGCTTATTTTCCTTACATAGCCAAAACACCAATTTACCATTTCCTCCTGTTTATGCAGCTCATCCTAGGTATGTAGTAACTACTCTTAGGACTTCTGCTGAATTTGCTTTATTTTTACAGGCTTATGGTACTGGTCCATCATTTGCAGGCATATTTCTCTATAATTACTGTTAGCCATATTCAGCTGAGTAACCCTTTACATCTACATTGCAATCTGTGTAGTCTGTTTTTCATTTAAATATTAAATATAAAAAAATACAGAACACAACAATAATTTATGTACTACATTAGAGAAAAGCTATGCTAGAAAATGATTGATAGGTACATAAATGAGCTTAAACAGGAGAAAAAAATGTTTCATATTGTTATATAAAAACTTAAAATAAGATCAAAGTATTTTATATTAACTAGCAAGGGATTTTTTTTATCAGTCACAGAATGTAACATTTTAATAAAGAAGCTTTAGTTAAAAATCTATTACTCTATAACCTGCTCAACTCACTCCTGAGAGATGAAGCCTGCACAAAACTCTAAGCACAACATGATAAATAAGAAACAGTACTTCTTTATGTGTTTTGAAGTCAGATCATTTGAAAATAAAAATGGAACTGGTTAAAGGAACATTAATATTTCTAAACTAGAAGGTAAGCATAAAAAACCATTTGGGCTAGCAAACTCTGAAGAGTATATTTTTATTCAACAGCATATCTCAAAATGAAAAAAATCAAATTCATTTTAAGTGTATTTAATAAGGAAAGTATCCATTTGAGTAACCACTTTTGTCTAGAACTTCCTCAGCCATGGACATTGAAGAATAATAGAATCAATTCCATATCTATTGCTTGTAATTTTGGAGTGGAAAATTCCAGCCTCACTTTCCTAGACTCTTACTTCTGTGTAATAGGAAAAGAGTTCTGGTCCATTAACTCGCCCACTCTCTCCTGGAGGAAATTAACCAGCTCGGCCAATACAAAAACATGAGTTTCATCCAGGTCTTGTATGATGAACTTCTTTCCCAGGGCATTTGACTCATCTAAGTACAGCAGGAACTGCTTCATGGCTGGGTCACTGCAGAGACAAACATGCATTGAAATCCACCTCGCTATCAAATGACACAGCAGAGTAACACACGAAGGTGAAAGCTTTACCATGCAAACAGATATTGCCTTTGTGCTGCCATAAAAATCCACCTCCACATGGGGATTCCCAGAGTATGCATGTGAAAGGGGGGTAAGGCGGGGAGGGGGCAGCATGGGGGTTTCCCCCCTTTGCAGATGAATGCCCCAGATCAGGCCACAGCAACCAGAGCCATTGCCAGGTTCTGACAAGGTTTGTTTCTTCTGTTTGTAGCCTAAGAGTGCCAGAATTCTGACGCTGCTTGGAAAGCAAGGTCTGTTCTTAGAGCTGCTTGCTACCTCCACCCATCACCACCAAAGGCTTTTCTAAAGAGTTGTTCTGATGGAACAGTGCTGTGTTTGCAGCACTTTACAAAGAAAGCTAAGAACAACTTGAAAGACACAAGAGAAATAAAAGCTGGGTGACTGACCTGAAAACAAGCCACTACATTGCTGTTATAAAATGACAGTTTTATTAAAACACAAACAATGCAGTTTAAGCTTCAATTGTCTGTTTTCAGGACTACCATGTATTACCAGGCTCAGTTTACATATTCCTTTTCTGGGCTACTCAAAACCAGGAAAAAACATATTTGGCTAAAATTAGTGTAGCATAGCAGAAAAGGATTACTGACTATGAAGCAAAAAATGGGGCTTAAGAGCTTTTCTGGAAGTATCCCTTTATTTAATAATTTTACTTTACTTTCCCAAGCTTCAATCCACATTTTTATTAGTGTTTGGAAGCATAAATGTTCAACATGTTATTTGGAGACCGCATTTCTTCTACGGTGGCAGCCTGCAGGTTTTATTTAAAAGCTAGCAGTAAAACGTTGGGAGAAACAACCAACATTTAATGAGCTGATGCTGATGTAACATATAATAAGAAAAGCCATACTTACAAGATTGTGTGATATAAAGTAACATAATGGAAAAAAATTATAAGCAGTAAGCACCGTGTTCCACGAATATTTTTAGCAGTCTAGACCTCACACCATTCTAATGTTTTTACACACACAGGAAAAGCACTGTTCAGTGACAGGCATTTTCAAGAGTCTCTCTCTCATTCTGGAAACTGGAACATCCTCAGGCCAGAGACATTGTTGGAAGTGTAGGTATTAGAATGAAGTGGTTCAGAATCTTTTAACAGAAATATTTTCAATGTTAGTATTTGACTGTATGGTATGTCGTATTTATAGAGTTCCTTGAGATATTATTGTCATCTACATGGCCCATTACTAAAAAACTTAAGAATAAAAACCCCACATATTTGGGTAAAACATGGACCACAGAATGGAAGTAATTCTTTTAGACAGTGTAGAAATCATTTTAGATATTAGCTTCAAAAATGTAGAAGCGTGAGCTGGGTGAGGAAATAAGCTTGCTGGGTACAGAGCGAAAAATGAAAAATCTTGTAAGCTAGAGCTTCTCTAAAGAGGTTACATATAATTTGCCTTGACATGTCTGGAGAAAAAATTAAAAGATGACATAAAAAAGAGTGGAAAATTGAACACAATAAGCATGTGCATCTTAATTTACTATTCATCATTCTTCTACACCCAGCTGTCCTGCTTCTGAATTTTATCCAACTACAGGTTACTGACCCAAACTGATAGCGCCAGATGATGTTAGCATTTGCTTGCTGGTTAGTGGTTTGTGTGAAATTAATTAGCAAGTCTCAGGCCAGTTCCCATGACATAGATGTCAACACTACAAAAATCATCACAACTGGCACTAATTGGAGCATCATTTCACAGTCTCAGCAGAAAGGCTTTGTTCATCTAGTTGTTGAAGACTTCAGTATCTTCCAGTACCCAATGCAGTCGCACAAAATGGGGCTTAGTATATGCACTGGAAGGGTGGAGAAGCTTTCATGGCAATGTTCTCTAATGTATTTATTGCAGTGTTATACCATGCAAAATTCAAGCATGGTTGTTTATTTCAACTGACAACTTCAGTCTCCATCTGGCACCTTTTATCAACTCTAAAAAATAACGCGTGTGTGTGGAGAGGTGTCTTTTCAACAGCACAGAATGCTAAGCATGCTCCCAAAAGTGCAAGTACTTCAAAGAGGGAATTGGTTTTAAAAAAATATTCAGGAGTAATACCCTACACTCATCCAAGGGATGTGTGAGGTACTGGGAGCCTGGAAATGAGCATGTCGTGAGGTGGAATACAGACAAATGTTACTTTCAACTGCAATGCTACTCTCAGTTCTAAGAACACAGATGGAATCATACTAATATTAAATTGACCCTGGAACAAAAGTGAGTCTACGGTAACTAGCAAATGTAAAGTGTGTCCCTTTTATCTGGGACTTTGAAAATTCTTGTCAAATGCTGTCAGTTGAGACTAAATCTTTTAGCATAAATTATCATAATAGATTAATATGACTTAATTATACATGTCGGAAACTTCCACTTTCTCCCTCTGACATTTGCCTTATTTTTCATAAAAACTAGAACAGACTCTGCTTGACTTGCTTGAAAGCAAAAATAACTATACTATAGGGAGCATCATTGTATGTACATTGAAAGATCCTCCTTTACTAGAGCTTCTAAACACCTACCCACATTTCTTTCCTTTCATTTTGCTCCTCCTATTTGTTTCTACTGTTCAGGCTTTTTTCACTCCTAAGGAAAATGATCAGTGGAGAGAACTGAAGCAAAACTAATGATTTTATGCAAAACAAAAAACAATGCTAAATGTCACCAAAAACTGTTAAAATAAGGGCACAGCAATGACTGGAATAATTACATGAACTGGCCTAAAGGTATTCATTAACATAGCATAGTAAGCTTGATGGTATTTAAAGTATAAGCAGAGATTCTTCATGCACGGCTACCCCAATTCCTGATTACCATACTTAATTTAACAAAATATTACTATTTTTTCTCCCAAAGGCAGCATTTGGGCCAACTCTACACTTTTCTGGCTGATCTGCCATAAAATTTTCGAGTGCACCAATACCAAATCACCTCTGCAATAGTAAACCCCCCCCCAAAACCACTGAGTGGATGAAGGACTCTGCCAGTGTCCAGCAGGAAATATATGAAGAATCTTCTGTGCCTTTTTCTAAGTTCCCTTCAGCGACTGGTGCCTTCCTAGAGTGCACCTTGCACTCTGTCAGCACAGGAGCTGAGTCAAGGCATGATGAGCCACCAAAAGTGCGTGGATGGGCACACATGTACTGGTGGGTTGGGAGCGCAGGCAATGTCTGATGATCAAGACCTGTAAAGAAGACAATGCCTTCCATTGACTCAGAATCACAGCTAAGTTGAGCAACCATCAAACTGGTTGCTTGTGGTTCCACTCAAGAGACTGCAAATTCTGAAAGTCTAAATTCACAAGACCATCTGTATCTTAAATGATCCCAAGACAAATGTTTAAATGTGCTGTGACCACTGCACACCTCATCGCTGTGGACCTGAGTCACAAAACCCTAGGGGCTCAGAATGAACCACACTAGAATTCTTCTGATTCTTGTGGCTGTTTCATGCCGTTCTAGCAGAACACATGATAAAACATATGCCTGGCCACCAATGGGCTCATACAAGCGGATACCACAAAAATCCTGATTTGAGCTCAATGAATTTTAAGGACCTGAACCTTAATCAATAATTTAAGGGGAACTGTTTAGATTATGTGCAGCATACTGACTGTTTACAAGCAATAATGTATTATTTGCATACTAATTAAACCCATTTTTCTAGATTACAAGCTACAGTGAAAACTACATACCACTACGGCTCAAGCAAGATGTCCACTTCGGGAAAGGAGGAGGGGAAGAAAAGAAGAAAGGGTAAACAAAGAGCAGAAATGATCCACAGACCCAGTGAATAGAATATATCTCCTAGATACAATCAATAGAACAACTAATCATGTCCAGTCTGTATTGTTATTTGCAAAGGGCATTGAGAACAAAAACAGAAAATAAGCAAGTATAAGGAGAAGGCAAAGAGATGGAAAAGCAATGAAAACAATTTGTGTAATCCATGCTTTTCTTTCCCCTTCCCATGATTTTCTTGCATCTGCTTGTTATTCCACATCTTAATTATGATGGCATCCCTGGAGCAGGAACTGAAGTGTTCATGGGTCCTGAAATATTTTAAGTATTTAGTATTGCTTCTACTCATAATAAAAGAAAAATAAGTACACCTGACAACTAACCATTCTATAAGAACGCCTTTCAGGACATTCACCATCTTCTCACCACTTTACAAAGACCAGAAGGGGCAGTTGATGAAGGCAGGTCTGGCTCTGGAATCTGTGTGTGATTGGTGAAAACCTAAACAGACCAAACCAAAAAAGTCAAGCTATAACATTTTCCAAAGGCATATCGTGGAAAAAATGCACCTTGGGCAGCTGCCTTTCATCCTCTCCCCACCTCCTCTCCTACCTTCTTAGTTGCAGATGGAAAACAGAACAGAGCCAGGCATTTAAAGGTTTGTTTTTTGGGAATTGGCTTACAGGTATGTATCTCTCTCTCTCTCTCTATGCATTAGAAAGGTTCAAGATAGGCAGGAGGGGTTAACTGATTTCCAAGAGTCTGGGTCATACAATCACACAGCCTTGCAGGCAGACAGGTTGTCTAACACAACAAGGCCGACAAGAACCTATAGTCTGGTAAACAATCTGGGAACAGAGGGATTATGTATTACACTGCCCATAACACGAGTTAAAGAGGCACCAGCTAACAAGGCCCCAGAGCAGGGAAGCCTGGGTCCTGGTTTTGGGGGAACAGATCAAATCAGGAGAAGGCCTGGAAAGCTACATGGACATTTGACCACAGAGAGAGACCAATCAGTGATAGCCATGGATGAAGAGTCATCAGGAGGGAAGGAGAATACAAAAGCAGAGACTTAAGAGTAACAAAGGGTTTTTTCCCTGTCCTACCCCAGGTTCTTCCTCCCCATCTCCCAGGAAGGGTCACCCAGGCCACCATGGACAGAGAGCACACCCCCAGCCCGTCTCATCCATCCCATTAGAGATGGGGCGTAGGCCTTGGCATCCCACCTCCAGACTGCTGACATAGGACACCTAAGAGAGCGCATCAGAGTGGAGACTGCATCCTGGCTAGATGTACTTTGATGACAGCACGAAGATAAGGCAGATGTATACAATTCCTTGAATGTTGCTCCTAACACTGTGTATCAATAAATTTGCTTATTATCAAATGGAAAGGTTGTGGTCAGTCTTAGGGTGCTCACCCCCAGCCCCCGACCAAGGCCTCTGGGTCTTAAATCCAAAGCCAAAGTGTCATGGAGTGCATAGTGTTCTGGAAATAATAGTTCTTCAGACTGGCAGTGGAGTTTGCTACTCCCAGGAGAAACTTTCAGCCCATTTTTTTGCCTCCAAAGACAATGTCCAGAGAGCAAGAAAGAAGGCTGAATTTGTCAGCAAAAAAATGGAGATCAGCTCTACGAAACTATAATTCCCATTTCTGGCACTGGCAATGTATGTCAGAGGCAGGAAATGAGGCTGGCAGCTGGCAGGCAGCAGAGACAGAGGCAAGTAGTCCTTGTGGGCAAAAGTGCCCTGCTTGTCCACTCCATGTTACACTACCGACTTCTCTACTGACCAAAGTGAGCACGTGCTCAGACCATCCTGAGATAAACCATACACACAAAAAGCAAACAAAGACCTAACTGAATTAAATCCAGCTCATGCTGTTGGCTAAGAACTGTCAGAATCAAAAAAGGGCTGGAGCCTTGCTGGAGCCACAATGATGCTCAGTAAAGATGGGAAAAGCCAGGGTGGTGGCAGTTTTTGGTGATCTCTTTTAGTATCCCAACAGGACAGGTAGGAGAGATGTGGCACAAGCTTTAGGGCACAAATGACACCCATCACTAGAAGCTAAATAAGTGTGTGCGTGCATGTCTGTCTGCCTGTGAACAGATACATATGCGCGTGTGTGTATTTATCTGAGGATGTATACATCCATATGTATTCATAGTTTCATCGTAGCTAGGGTCAGGAGGGACCTGAACAGATCATCTAGCCTGACCCCCTGCCACAGGCAGGAATGAATGCTGGGTTCACAAGACTCCAGACAGGTGATC
>JAGPOW010003648.1:18018030-18069993 GCA_030014935.1 Caiman crocodilus | reverse complement strand
TGTTAAACAGTGCCGGTCTGAGGACCAACCCTGGGGTACCCCACTGCTCACATCTCGCCAGGCTGAGTACGACCCATCCACCACTACTCTCTAGGTCCACCCCATCAGCCAATTTTTTACCCATCCAACTGTGCAGGCATCAATGCCACAGTAGCTTAATTTATTGATGAGAATGGGGTGAGAGACAGTGTCAAAGGCCTTCTTAAAATCTAGAAACTACGTCCACAGCGACACCATCATCCAAGGATTTAGTTACTTGGTCATAAAAGGCAATCAGGTTGGTCAGGCAGGACCTCCCTTTGTTGAACCCATGCTGACTGCCCCTGAGCATGATCTCCCATGCTGGCCCCCCACAGATGTGCTCCTTGATGATTCTCTCCAAGATCTTCCCGAGCACCAAGGTGAGGCTTACAGGCCTATAGTTACTTGCGTCCTCCTTACTCCCTTTCTTGAAAATCAGGACATTAGCCCGTTTCTAATCCCCTGGCACCTGACCAGATGACCACAAATGTTCATGCAGCCAGGCCAAGGCTGCCAGCTCCCTCAACACCCTTGGGTGGAAAGCATCTGGACCTGCAGATTTAAAAATGTCTAGCCCTTCCAGAAGATCCCTAACTACATCTGCACTGACTGAAGGCCTGACAGAGCTATCCCCAAGATTATCCCTACCTCTGGGAGGTGGGATGTTCTGGTCCCTGTTCAAGAAAATAGACATTGTGCATCTGTGTTTGTGAATGTACACTTATGCATGTATATCTGTGCTTGTGGATATACACATGCACGCGTGCGCAGAAACAACTCAAGATCGGTACGGGGCCCTGCCCCCAGACGCCAAGAAGCTGACAGCAGATTTGACAGTGGAGGAGGGGGTGTGGTACCAAGCAGCCAGATATGAAGCCGGCGACAGCATGGAATCAGCACGGCCACTCTGCCCGGCTCCGCGGGGTACCCCAAAGCACAGGTCTCAGGGCAGTTGCTCCAATTCGCTCCCCACTAGGGACAGCCCTGCATGTGTCTGTATATACACAAGGATGTACACCTGTATGTGTGCACGTATCTGTCTATACACATGCAGGGCCGTCCCTAGTAGGGAACAAATTGGGAAAACCACCCTGGGCCCCACAGAGCCGGGAGGAGTGGCCACGGCAACTCCGCACTAACGCTGGCTTCACATCCCGCCACTTGGCACCCCCTCCCCCAGAATCTGCTGCCTGCTTTCTCGTGTCCAGGGGCAGAGCGCCGCAAAACTTGATTTGCCCTGGGCCCCGCACCGTGCTCAGCTCATCTTTGTACACATGCATTTACAAACGCACATGTACATGTGTCTATATATGTGCTTTGGCATGCATGGGCCGGCCTATACCTACAGCTATACTCATGCCTATATGCATGCGTCTGTCTACACACGACTGCAGATATGCATATGCGAGTGCATCTGTCTAGACATGAGGATACGCAGCAGAGTGCATGCACGTGCCTGCATGTGGCTTGGACGTGTGTCTACTTATGGGGCTGTACACACGTGTGTACTTAAACCCCGGTGTCGCCAAGGGGACCAGGCCCCTCCGCGCCTGAGGAGAAGCAGGACCGACGCCGCGCGCTCCTCCCCTGCACCCACCACGTGACGGGTGGCGGGTGGGGAGCCTCGCTTTGCCCCTCCCCCACCTACCGGCCGTTGGTTCCCCTGACGACAGTAGAACCCCTGCCACAGCCTCCAGCACTCGGTTCCTGAATAGAAAGCAAACTTCCCGTGCGACCCACGCGCATGCGCAACCTCAACTCCCTTCCTCTCCCCACCCACTTCCTCCGCGATCAGCCCGGGTTGGATGAGACGCCTTACTGATGTCATCGAACACGTCTACCTGCCGGAAGTACGGCACGAAGGAAGGCCGTGCTCGGGGCTGCTGCTGCGGCTTGCGGGACAGGTAAGGCGCGGGCGCGGCCGGAGGGCGGAGCCTGAGGGGAGGGGGAGGAGTCTGGGCAGAGCCCAGGGTTTCCAAGTTCCCCTTTAGGGATGAAACCCGCCCCAGCCCATCCCCGAGAATGGACGCTTCCGTGAATGATGCTTTTCTCTGCCTGCGTGATGCCCCGCCCCCTCCCGGCGCGTAGCTTTGCGTCACGTGCCCGCAGCATTCCTCGGCCGTTTGAGTTTGTTAACCGCTGCGTATGCTCGTCCTACCGTATTTCCTCATACTAGATGCGCCGAGTATATAAGCAGCCATTTGCTTTGGGAAGATCTCTTGAACGGGGGCAAAATATATAGTTTGTAGTCTTGGGCTGATTGGGTCCCCCTCTTGCTTTCCTGCTCGACTCCAAGTTGAAATAGGAGGCGAGCCCAGGAGCGGGCAGAAACTTTGCCCTGGATTAGTGGAGCATTAAACAGCTGGTAATCCCCGCGGAGTGAAAAGCAATGAGCCATTGGAACTAATGTCCCTCAGGTGTTGGAAAAGGAGTCCCGGTATGCTGGTGGAGCTGCAGACGAAGCGGGGTGCTTTTACACCGAACAGAAAAGTTACTTTACCCGCTAAATACATGCTCCCCAATTTTGAGGGGCTGATTTTTGCGGGAGAAGAAAGCTAACATGTTTTCTCCCCTACAAGGCATCTCAACATGTTATGGATTCCTTGTAAAAGTACAAAGAGGCCTTGTTTGGGCTTTTTAAATCCCCTTTGACTCTTCAGAAGTCAGAGCGGACAGAGCTCACCTTTCTTGGACTGCTGCCTCGTGAGCAAGTTCAGCCTGAGATGAATGTAGCCCTGTGCTGCTTGTGTGGTGCTGTCATTTCCAGGTCCCCGATATCAGTGGAAGGCTAGCATGGTCCTCAACTGCTCTGGAGAGTACAAGGTCAGGAAAACAACACGAGACACTGCATTTTTTCCACCAGTGGATTCAGAGAGCAGTTAAAATTTAGGGTGTCTTAACAAGGCAAGGTTCTTTTGAGTAGATGCGTTATCTTTTATTAGACCAACTGAGTAGTTTGAAAAAAGGTTTTAGCAAGCTTTCAGACTAGCTAAGAAGGGTGATTGCCCCCAAATGCTTTCTAAGAACTTTTTTCCAACTACTCAGTTGGTCTAATAAAAGGTATCACATCTACTCAAAAAACCTAACGTGCCTATGTCCTTAGACCTACACAACTACAACCAAAAACTCAGCATGCTAACAATGCTTCTTGCAGGTAGAGGCAGACCTGGTCTCCTGTCCAGATTAACCAACCCATTCCTGTCCTCCTGGATTTCCGTGCGGTGTTGCTCCTCAGGGGCCCAATCCAAAGACCATTAATTGTAGAGAAACACTAGTTGCTTTTGGCTTTGTGTTTCCAAATAGACCATGTGAGCAGTGTAGGGAATTTCAGTGGCTTCTGTCACAGATCTACTGTGTTTGCTGCAACTACACCAAATTAAGTGGTATAAAAAAGAAAACTTTCTGAAGTTAGGATTGGACCATTAACTGGAACAGTTCTCTAGAGATGAAAGGAAAGGCAACTGCTTTCATGCTGTGGTGCATATTTTTTCTTAACTGCTCAAGTAGTGTGTTTTAAACCTTTGGTTATTATGAATGTATGAAGGAAGGTGAAGAAACTGTCTTTGATTTGGGTGCTGCTTTTTCTTTCTTTCTTTATTTTAAATAAAAGAAAATGGAAAGCAAAAGTCCTACAAAGAGACCAGTTATTGACATGGTCAACATTTTTCCTTGTGTTCCTTTGTGGGGGAGGATGGGTGGTAAGAAGTGCATCATCGTGTTGATGAAACAGTGACCATTGCTAGCAAGCTGTCTACAGTAGCACCAAATATGTTTTAGTTTTCTTTGGAGGAAGTGATCCTGATACCATAGTATTATTTTAAAGAAAGGAAGGAAGGAGAGCAGCAAAATAAGGATGCTGGACTTCCAAAAGGTTCATTGGAACCGTGTTTTAGAAATAGTAGGTAAGCTACAATGAATAGGCAAATTAAAAGAAAAAGAACATAATGTTGGAGGTTCAGCATCAGACTATTCCTGTGAGAAAAGATGATAACAAGAACCATAAGAAATCAGTGTTGCTGCACTGGCTACCATAGTAGATCTAAACTGATGCATACCAGCAATGGGAAGAAAAGCATGCATCTGTAGAGGTGGACAGATAATAATAAACATGGGAAAAGTGAAGGCAAAAAATGGCCAAAGGTTTCTAACAACTGGCAAGAAATGTTAAAGACAACAAGAGAGATTTCTATGCATACATCAGACAAGGAAAAACTAAAAAAAGAGAGACCAAGAAGCCTGTGGGTCTATTACTCAAAGACTGTAAATTATTAATGGAAATTTCAAAGAAGGTGGAACTGTCCAATGCCTTCACAAGAGAAAAACAAACAAAAAACCCTCACTCCAAAAACAACCAACCCAAAGAAGAAACCCCAAATATGTGCCTATGACTAGCAGAATTAATATAATAAGTGAACAGAAAGGATGCAGGTTGTGTTAAGCAAATAATATAGTAGAGAATTTTTGACTAATTTGAATTTAAGTGAGGAGGCTTTGCCGTATTCAACCAAGGGTACTGAAGGATCTCACTGAAAAAAATCTCAGCGCTACAGGCAATAATAGATGAAGATCATGGATGGCAGGCAAAGTCCCAGACAACTGGTAAGGCTTACATACTGTACTACCCATTTTTAAAAGGGGAAAGAGAAGGACCCAGCAAGGTATAAGATCAGTCAGCCTGACATCAGTGCCAAGAAAGTTACTAACAGGTTGACTGTTTTATGCACATATTGATCACTGACAGATGACATGGATTTGTTAAGAGCAAATCATGCCAAATCTTTGCTCCCTTTACAGGATAACTTGATTTGGATCATAAGGTAAAAATGGTGAATGTAAATATTTGGACTTCAGTCCCACGTGCCAGTCTTGTTAGTAACCTGGAAAAGTATGTCCTAGATCATAGGTTCCCAAACAGTGAACTGTGGCCTGGTACTGGGCTGTGAAGGATTGGCTGCCAAGTCGTGACTCCCATTTGTCTACCCAGGCGAGTGGCTTCTGCTGGCAGTCACGTGCAGGGATAAAGCTCGGCAACGGGGAGGCCTGGGAGGGAGGCAGCCAGCTCCATGCGTCCCATCCCACCCCCGCTGGTCCGCTGTGTAGAAAAGATGGGGAATCACTGTCCTAGACATAATTACCATGCATGCTAGTATTCATAGTATCATAAAAAGTTAGTTGGAAGGGATCTCAGAAGGTCATCTGCTCCAACCCCTGCTCAAAGCAGGACCATCCTCATCTATATCATCCTAGCCAAGGCTTTGTCTAGCCAAGTCTTCAAAACCTTCAAGGCTGGAGACTGTACCATGTCTCTGAATAATCTGTTCCAGTGCTTTGCTACCCTCCTTGTGAGAGAGTTTTTCCTAACATCTCACCTAAACTTTCCTTGCTGAAACTTGAGACCATTGCTGCTTGTTCTGTCATCTGCCAGTACTGAGAATAATCTAACTCTATCCTGTTTGGAGCTACCCTTTAGGTAGTTGAAGGCTGCTATTAAATTCCCCATCAGTCTTTTCCAGACTAAATAAGCCCAGTTCCCTCAGCCTGTCCTTATAAGTCATGTGCCCCAGCCCCCTCACTATTTTTTCTTTTTGCTCCCCATTGGGCTCTCCAATTTGTCCACATCCTTTCTGTAGTGGGGGGCCCAAAACTGGACACAGTACTCCAGATGTGGTCTCACCAGTGCCCAATAGAACAGACTACTCACTTTCCTCAATCTACTGGCAACACTCCTACCAATGCAGCCCATTATGCTGTTAGCTTTTTTTTGTAACAAGGGCACACTGTTGGCTCATATTCAGCTTATTGACTGCTATAGCCCTCAAGTCCTTTTCTGTAGACCTGCTGCTTAGCCAGTCAGTCCCCAGCCTGTACTGGTGTGTAGGATTATTCTAAGTGCAGAACTTTGTACTTGCCCTTACTGAACCTCATGAGTTTTCTTTTGGCTTAGTCCTCCCATTTCTCAAGGTCTCTCTAAATCCCAGCCCTACCCTCCAACGTATCTTCCACTCCTCTGTTTGGTGTCATCTGTAAGATTGCTGAAGTCACCCTTGATCCCATCATCAAGGTCACTGATGAAGATACTGAACTAAACTGGCCACTCCACATGATATGGGCTGCCAACTAGACATAGAGCTGTTGATTACTACTCCCTGAGTTCAGTGATCCAGCCAGTTTTCTATCCATTTTTACAGTCTATTCATCCAGCCTATACTTCCTTAGCTTGCATGTGAGAATGTTGTGGGAAAGCATATCAAAAGCCTTGCTGAAGTCAAGGGTATCACATTCACTGCTCTTCCTGCCTCCATAGAGCCAGTCACCTCATCATAGGAGGCAATCAGGTTGGTCAGGCATGATTTGCTCTTGGTGAACCTATGCCGACTGTCCCTAATCACCACAGTCTCCTTCAGATTGTCATTTTGAGTTGTAGTTTTTATAATATGGTGTCTTAATTTTACTTACAGTATACTTATATCTTCCCACCATATTTATATATTTGTTAAATATATGACATGGCTGAAGTGACTTGAGTTTCATAACTAATCTAATAACTTAAATGAATTGATAATGAAGCCTCTGTAACTTATTCAGTGCAAGTATCTGCTGATATTGTTGCATCAGAAAAATAATACTTCCATATTACTGCAGCACACACAGGGGCATATTTATACTTTTTTGTCTTTGTTTCTATTTTAAGATTATCATCAACATTTATTATCAATGTATCAATAGTTAAAGCCTACCTAAAATATTTTCCTATAGTCCATCCTTCTACCAGAAAAAATGTATTCAAAATATGCTGGAAACACTTTTAAGCATGTTTTAAAATTTGCCATAAAGCACTCAGTGTAATATATAAAATGTGATTACTGTTACAGTAAAAAAAAAAAAAAAAAAAAAAAAAATGGTGTGTTTCCATTACTTGATGATGGCATCTTTATCTTTTCATATGTTGTTCACGCAGGAGTTCATGCCTGATTATAATTCAAATTGTACGTGTTATGTTAAGGCATGCAATGAGTGATGGTCACTTACCCTACAAGCATTCCTACCCTTCTGAGCAGCTCAGAAGACAAGTTATGTGATGCAGTCATAGATCCTTCTTTGGTTTCGCCTTTCTTCAAGCGAAAAAGTAATCTGCATTAGCCCTGTCCCATGTGTGGAATAAGTCTCCCTATGTGTCAGATTAGTCAAGGTGCGCTCTCTTTTCCTCTTCACTGTGACCTGCCTTCTTGCTAACATCTACACATGCACTTTAATTCACAGTAGGCTATTTTACTGCACATTAAGACAACATGTAAAAAACCATGACATTATGCTAATGAGTATTAAAATAGTCTACTGCGCACTATAGTGTCACTAAAAAGGTGTGCAAATGCACTACTGCACCTAATGTACATTAATTTAGAACCTCACATTGGAGGTACTACATTTAATGCACATTAGAAAAGATGCATTAATACACATGTGGACAATGCCCATAGTCGAGCAATGGTTCTGCAGACATGAGAAAAGAGATTCAGCTAGACTCTTGATTTCCAAAATTCAGGCTTTCACAAATAAATATTCATGCTACCAGACAGTGCTCTATAATATACAAACATGGCAATGCATTTTGTGTCCTATACTTTAATCAATTTCTTCTAATCCTGGTTAAGAATATATGTCTTGTAGGAGTTTACCTATAGTTATTGCCTTTTAAGATTCATTCCAGGTGTTTTCTCCCAGATAAGAATTTCTTAAGTCTTGTCAATGATTCTTGAAACAAGATGTGCTATATCTTCATTTACATTTATGCCTCTTGTGTGTATATAGAGTTCTCCCACAACAATTTCTAACTTTTGGTTAGAATTTTTAAATTGCATATCATAACAAGGTAAAGCATAAAACCCCACAAGCCCTCATTTAACCTTCCACTTACCAGTAACAATGTCTCAACCTCAACCACTTCTATTGCTTGAACTGTCTTCTTTAAAAACTCTAACCTTAAGTCAGTTTTCTGATATTGTGAATATGTATTTGTTTAACTTTAATATTGCTGTTACACATTGGACAAGTATGATCTTAACTTTAGCTTTAAATACATTTTTTGACTACTACATTTATTTGTTTAGTCCCATTCAAAGCACTGTCTCCTTGAATCTGTGTTTGAATATGACTAAGGACCAGATTCTATAAAGGTCTTAAGTGCCTCAAGCAGGTCTTAGGTCAGGTATGGTCAATATTTTAGCTGGAGGGCAATTTTAATGAGTTTTGGTGATTTGTCAAGGGCCACAAGGGTAGCTATGCCCCTTGACAGGTGACCTGCCCCCTGGTCAGCATCTTGGGACCAGAAGTCCTGCCCCCAACCTCCATGATTTCTGCTTCCTGAAGTCCCTCTGCTTGGCCCTGTAAGTACTCCTTTTGGGAGGGGAGCAGGGGTTGGGTGGCAGGGTAGGGGGAGTTACCATCTTGGAACTAGAAGAAAACCTAATCATATACTAAGAACCAAAAAATATTTTAATTTTATTTCAAAAAGTAGTTTTGTCTGGTTTAATGTGTGTTTGAATAGTGTATATAGAGGTGACTGCACAATAGCCCCAAATAAATTCTTACTCTTGTATATTTTTGGGGAGAGTGTGTGGGGTGTATGTTTGTATGGTATGGGATGTGTGGAGCCAACGGCCTGGCTCCATTGCCTGCCACCGCATGCAGGTCCCTGGCTCACTGGCAGAGCCCTGGGAGCAGGGCTGAGCTGGCGTGGCTCCATCACTCGGGGCTCTCTTCCTGGGAGCTCCCCACAGTGGCGTGTGGCTCCAGCTGAGTTCTGGGAGCTGCACATGAGCCACAGGAAGCCCTGCACAATGAAACATGGCTGGCCCTGCACTTCCGCCAGCCCAGACTCCACACTGGTCTCTGCACTCCCATCAGCCCTGGCCCCGCACTCCAGGCTCCCACTCAACTGCACCTTCCCCCTGCCTGCCACCATTTCCTTACCTGCTGTCCAGAGTTCTGCAGCAGTGACAGGAGGCCGGGGAAACTGAGCAGTTCGCTGAGCGGCTGCAGTAGTAGCAGCAGCAGCCCTGTTTAGAAGGTACATGCACTGGCAGGGGCCTCCTGTGGGCATGGGTGAAAATGTAGCACGCTGTCCGGGTGGGAGTGGGCAGAGCTCAGCCCCATGTCAAGTACAGCAGAGGCAGCTGTGGGCCAGGCCAGATGCAGTTAATTGGTGGGTGTCTACCTGGCAGGCTGGATCTGGCCCACGAGCCATATTTTTCCCACCCATCTTAAGTGGTTTTGAGGTGCCTTAAGCTCTTACCTAAAAAGGCCTTGCTTCAGTGCCACCTAACCTTGCTGGTGCTTCAAATCATTAGGAGCTTCCCTGCTTGATTAAAAAATTTCCAAGCTGCCTGGAATTGTTCTAGTCTGAGCAGGCCCAAGCCTGCTCAAGATCCAAGATTTAGGCATTCCTCCACCCAAGTTCCTAATGGGTCATATAAAGAATGTGTTCTCAGAACACAACACACCCTGACTTTCCACTCCTGAATAAGGGTGGTACCCCACTGATTAGAGTCAAGTTCCTTCTTGCTTGTGCATGTGCAGTCTTGCTTTCTGTCTTTCACTCTCTCTCTCTCTCTGGCCTCATAAATCCTCATGTTATTTGCTTCACAGTGGCACAGCTTCAGCAGGAGAACTGGAGAGTGTTTACACCTTGCCGAGCCTGGCTGTCACATGGAAGGTGAATATCACTATGAAAGGGAGAAGGAAGAGGAGGAGGGGACTATCTTCATTTTAAGAGATACCAGTGAACCTCATTCAGTTATTGGACAGAGGTTGTGGGTGCTTGCCCTCCTGGGAAGTATTCCAGGCTCTCAATCCCATGTTGGCAGAGATGACACTGCAGCCCTCTGTCAGGCACTTAAGCTCTGGATAGGGATGAGAGTTTAGATGTACCTTGCTCTTTGCATTTTTTGTTGGCAAGCTCCAGGTGGCTTTCCACTCTGTGTGGGTTTTTTTCAGTTGCTCTTCTGAAATGCTTAACTCTATACAGTGCATAGGAAGAGAGCATAGGGACCTGATGCAGAGCTCTGATGTCTGGTCTACAGACAGGTATCTAAAAGTTAAATGTGATTCTTAATTGATATATGGAAGTACTTTATTGGACATAGTCCTAAATCAGACTGTCTAGGACCCTAGTGTGACTTCACACTTACTCAAATGGTATAATCTATTTTTTTTCTGGGATATTGCAATTTTGCAACTGTTGATGAACGTCTTAGAGTTGTTTTCATTAGGGAGATTAATTTTATCCTTCAAGTAGATGTCTGCTGAGACTGTGAAATCAAATTGTGATCTCTCTCCTGACTTCAGAGCAATTTTTCTTACTTAAATTATGTGTAAAGGGAGTAGCATTTCTTAGAAAATAACATATTTAAGTCCTTTGTGACTTTCAAAGGGAAGAAAACTGACTTCCTCCAGTATGTAGTATTTCTGGCATATCTTGCTTCATCCTCATAAGCTTTAAGGTATTTCCTCATAAGCTTTAAGGCATAAAAGAGAATGTGAATATTTTTTTCTCATTCCATCAAATAAAGTCAATTCTCTTGCATTGAAAGTACTCTGCCTAATTTGAGATGTTTCCCAGGATTGTTCTAAGAACAGAAAAAACCCAAAGAGCAAACACCTGTGGATTTAATGGATATTTAGTGTAGGTGTTAATCTTGCTAGCAGCGGTATCATGTCTCTTCTAACTCCTACGTATACAAGAAGAAAAGCAGCAAACAGCTACATGAAACCACTGAGGTGCTCTACTGTTTGCTGCAGCTTTCAAGGGGCACCACTTCTCAACTGTGTGGGACCGCTGATGAGCTCCAGCTGAGTGGAGAAGCAGTGCTCTTTAAAATAAAAGCTGCAGCAAATATCAGAGTGGCACATCTTTAATACTGCTAACTAAGTGGGCTGTGAACCAACCAGATACAAATGATCTATGTTTTACTGTATTTCTGTCAGATAGATTTTAGCATTCTTGGATTATAACTCTTTTAAACAGCAAGAGAATAACTCTTAACAGGTTTTTTCCCTAAATTTGTATGATAAAACTTTCAAAGATACCTATTTGCTGTTAAAACCAAATCAATTAACCATTTTTAAAAACAAAATCAATCATGAATGTTATGAAAAAGCAATCAGTTTATTGTGTACTTGTACACATGCATGTATAATAGAGGGTAACAAATTGATATAAATGTCTGTAGAAATGTCTGTTGTTTAATGAAGAGCTACCAACATTTCAGGGATGGAGATTTACTAGATGAGATTCTAAAAGTAATGGCGTAAAAATACAGTTTTATAAAATGCTACTTGAAACTTTTATCATCATTGAAATATAAATTACTAAATGCAGTTGCATAGATTTGGTAAATTTAGTGTTCCATCCAGGGGCGGATAATTATTACTTTGGGCAGAGGGCCACTTATCCAGTTTTGGTAGGCTGTTGAGGGCTGCATGGGTAGTCCTGTCCCTTGGCAGGTGCCCCACCCCCAGGTCACCAGTCCCATTGTCTTTGGGATTAATGTCCCAGGGCCAGCACCACTGGTGCAGGCACTTGCAGTGCACATTGGGCTGTCTGGAGCAGGCACAGGCAGTCCCAGGCGATCTGTGAATGGCTGCAGCACGGGGCACCGGCCACATGGTGAGCAAGGAGCCACTCTTCCCCATGCTGAGCAGCAACTTGTAACCTGGCCCTGCTGCCAGCCTGGCCGTGGGGCTGGGTTACAAGGTGGTGCTGAGGTGGGGGAAAGCAGCTCCTCGCTCGCCCTATGCCCAGTGCCCCATGCTGCAGCTGCTTGCAGCCCACCTGGGACAGCCTGTGCCTGCTCCGGCCAGCCCCGTGTGGGCTGTGAGCAGCTGGAACAGGGAGCGCCAGCCATGGGGCGGGCAAGGTGCTGCTTTTCTCTGTGCAGGGAAGGAGCCAGGAAAAAGCTGAGCATGGGTGGAAAAGCAGAACCTCACCCGTACCATGGCTGGCACTCCCTGCTGCAGCCACTCACAGCCTGCACAGGGCTGTCCAGAGTAGGCACAGGCAGCCCCATGCAGGCTTGGAGCAGCTGCAGAATGGGGTGCTGGCCATGGGTTGGGGAAGGGGCTACTTCCCCCCCCCACTATACTTCCCCTGCCTGGGGTCCCCCGCCCCTTGTTCCCCCCCCCCCCACTTACCTGCGGTTCAGTCGCGGGACAGCCATGTGCTCCCAGGCCAGAAGCCCCAGCAGGGGCCTCTGGCTGGGGGGGCAGGGCCAGGCAGGCCCACTGTTGTTGGAGCCCACCAGCCTCCCCTGGGTCCTACTGCCCTTGGTTCCTGTCATTTTTGAGCCAAAGGCAGAGAAATATTCATTTTCTACATTTTTTAGGGGCCCAGCGGACTGGATAGAATGGCCTTGCGGGCTGTATTTTGCCTACCCCTGATGTAAATAAATAATGCTTGTTGCCATATTTAGTGGGGAAAAGACAGAAAAATTGCTACAAGCTTTCAGTTATATTATTTAAATTAATTTTGTTTTTATACACAGCATGTCATTGTCTGCTTATTATGTATTGTGCTGTAGAAGAATAGGAACCTCTGGTCCAACCACCAAAAATGACCTTCCGTGGAAAGATCTCAGTAAGTGCAGTTCTGTAATCAACCTGATGAACCCCTAAAAACTAGTTTTGTCAGAGCAGGATGTATATTTAAATTACATATTAAACTTCAAATGATGTTACCAAAAATGTCTAAAGTCTAATTTTAATCTCTCAAATACTTTGAGATGACAGGCACCAAACATAGGTTTATTTCCTTCACACTGTCACTCTGTATGCTTACTATTAAACTTGCCAAGTAGAATTATATGTAAAATACCATTGTTATGTTTTAGAGTTAGTGCTTCACTGATATGATTTGAGTAGCTAATGTTGCTCAAGCATACAGCCCTGCATTGGTTTATGCTTGATTCACATTCTAAGGTTATTTTCACAATCATAGGGCCTTAATTTATTTGAAGAGAAATGATAGATTTTAGAGCACAAGATGGCCACTTCCAAACATTATCATCTCATGAAGCTTTCATAATTTGGTCAAACTCAGTGTCTATTTCTTTTCTTTTTTTTTTTTTTTGTCCTTGAAACCATGGAACAAATTGATCCACTGGCTCTTAAAACCAGCAATTACAATTAAAGAAATGTTGGCACCCAAGGCATTTTTAAGAATGGAAACACTGCAACACTTGAGTTTGAAAACCACCCAGCACTGCAATACTTGCAGTTGTATAAGTGCTGAAATGCACGTCAACGCTGAGAAAATGGCAATGGTGCACTTTTGAACTAAAAGACACTTCTGTTTTAGTTCAAAAGTGTACCACTGCCATTTTCTGCATGCTGACATAGGTTTTGCTGCTTATACAACTGCATGCAATGTAGTGCGGTTTGCCTTGGCTTGTGTGCGGAGCAGACTCAATTGAGTCTGCTCTGAAGTAGCAGATCTCCAATACGTCACAGAGCAGAAAAGTATGTGTATAAATTCCCCCATGTCTGTTCCTCTCTGCCTGCTGGTTATTGCCCTGACACTCTGCCTGTTCAGTTTATACTTTCCCTCTAACTTTGCCTTTGTATAATTGACATCCTTATGATTTCTTAAACTCTCTATCTTAGCATCAAAAGACAAGATGTTTATGTTTCTAACAGACAACAGACTGCGCTACTTTACCTGCCAGTTACTCTTCAGCATAGCTATCTTTTGTTTCCATGTCAGAAACCTGCCTAGTTGCAGTGGGAGCTAAGGAAAATCTCCAGTTCATACTGAAGGAAGGGTATAATTCTTGATGGGGTGAGAATGCCTTGCTGAGAACATATGTATTCCTGTATGCAGTGAACCAAATTTCAATAAACTTGCACTTTTAAAAGAAGCAGTTCTTTAAAGTAATTTATGGTAGGAATTGAAAACTAATGATACTGAATGCTAGTAGTTTTACTGCTGATTGTCTGCAACTGAAGTATGAATGTCACTGACATGAGAGAATGGTGTTGAAGAAAAGATAATTATTTCTGATGGTTTATCAGATTATTTAGATGTGGAGCAGGGAATATGCAATTTAAATCTGTAGAAAACAGTATTCATTTATGTTTTATAGTTGCTGGCCACCAAGAGTCAGAAATGGAAAACTGAGTTTGAAAAGCCTACTTTCTTTCATTTTCAATTTTATTTTTACTGATACTGTATAACGTTTCAGATTATATCAAGTGATTTAACTGTTTTATAACAATTTTTATATGCACACAATGTATTTGTTTGTTTATTTTTAGGAAAAATTGCAAAGTTAACTGGATCACTTACTCTAGGGTAAGATTTAACTAAGGCTTAGTCTGTACTAGAGTTCTTTAACGTCACAGTTCTGAGTCTTCCAGCAAACTTGAATGCATTCGCACCCAAACCACTCTGCAATGGCAGAATCCTCTGCTTTGCCAGAAGTGTTACTCTACCTCTGCCAAGTACAGCAAGGCCCCTGCCACACTGTTGCACTCAATTGCTGGAGCCTTTCCAGAGTGCACCTCATGTTCTGGCAGCACAGCTGTACAGTGGAAGCACCAGAAGCAGGGCTGGGCCACTCAGGGCCTTGCTCAGCCCTGAGACAGGGCTGAGTGCATGGTTGGTTCAGCCCAGGGAGATACCACATTAGCAAACTCTGAATGCATTTGTACCCAAACCCCTCTGCAATTGCAGAATCCTCTGCTCTGCCAAAAGTGTTATTCCACCTCTGCCAAGTGCAGTAAGGCCCCTGCTACCATGTTGCATGTGATATGGTGGCTGCTCTCTGGTGGCAGAAGCATCTACTATAGACAGTCTAAAGCAGGGGTTGGCAAAGTTTTTTGGCCAGAGTGCTGAAAACACCACAATGCCTACCTTGGAAGGTGCCGGAGTGCCAGCATGCCAGAAAAACAAAATGAGGGCAAGGGGTACATAGCAGGATGCCCTGCTTGTGTCCCTTGCCCCCCCGGCCAGAGTCCCTACCCCCCAGCCTGGGGTTTGTGGCTGTTAGCAGCTACCCCAGCTCTGGGTAGCTGCTGGAGCCTGGGCTGCTCCCAGCAGAGCTTGCAGCATCCCAGCTGGCTGCTAGGAGCAGCCAGGACTCCTGGCTGGCAGCAGCTACCCAGAGCTGGGGCCGGCTGCAGCCGGGAGGCTCCAAACACCTGTGCCGGGGTCTGTCATCAGCTCCATGCCAGTCTGTGCACCCGCGTGTCAGAGTGGGCATTGGGGAGGGGCCTGAGGCAGCACAGCTCTGGTCTCTTCCCCGCATCCAGCACAGAGGTGATGGCAGGGTTCTTGAGTTTGGTGTAGCTGTTTGTAGCCAGCCTGGGCTCTGGGAGGCTGCAACAAGCAGCAGGCAGGCTGCAAACAGCTGTGCCAGGCTCCACAGAAATGGCATCAGCTCCGTGCTGGCAGCGACTGCATGGGCACCTTTGGGGATGGCTGCACTGCCCTGCTGTCTGGGGGTTGCCAACCCCTGGTCTAAAGTATATGTATAATTTTTATTTGATGTTTAAATCTGAAATTCAGAAAAAGTGGTGTTGCCTTTAGTTTTAAACCATCATTCTGAAAGTGTTTTTCCATTATATAGTACCATTTACTATGATTTTTCTTCCATCAGGCTGATTGAAAAAGTTGTATTAATCTGTGCAAAATATATACAATATTATGTGAATCTAAGACAACCCTGAATTTAAGATGACCCCCCCCCAATAATTAGATTCTAGACATGTAACACTTATATATTTGTCATAATTTTCCATGTCTAGAATCTAATTATTGGAGGGTTGTCTTTAATTCATCCCTCCCACTACTGAAAGGAGTCAGGCAGTGGAGAGGCAGGTAGCATGGGGAGGTCAAGCAGCCTGCTCCCTGCCTGTGCCTGACCCCATGCCACCTCTGTGCTTCTCCTTGCCTCTGCACTCCCTCTCTCCTCAGAGCCTCTGCTCTGTGCTAGCAGACTTTATCCCTGTTCCTGTCTGAGGCACTGAACATGGGCCCGGCCCAGCCTAGCCCTCATAGCAGCCTTGTGGGGAGGGGAGAGACAGCAGGATGCAGAGACAGTGGAGGGAGGAGAAACGGGAGGCAGCAGCTCTGGCTACAGCCCCAACCCCAGGTAGGAGTTTTTCCTTTAGAGCCCAAGCCACAGCAGCTGCCTGACCCCCTGCACTGCCATTGTACTTGAGTCTAATACCAGGATCTTTTCTCACCTTGTTAAATGGTGGGGGGGACACCTTGACATAGAATTGAGTAAATATGGTATTTGCCAAAATAGCATTTTACCTTGAAATAGTTTTAATCTGTATTTGTCTTCATCATTCTTTATATTTTTTTCAAGTATTCATATTCCGTGTTCTTGTTTTAAGAGGTTTTGTATTCATTACATATGAAGTCCTGGCTCTAAAGAAGTTACTGAAAATCGATACCCAAGCAGTACAGCAAGAGAAACTGAAATCCTACATTTATGTTCATAGAGCTGCTCTAGATCCAAGTGAATATCAAGGTAAGCAACATAAGACTGTCTAAGAAGAAATTGAGAGAGCAGCATTTCAAACAGTGCATGAAACACTGGAATGATAAAAAGACAGCCAAAAGAAACAAGTAAGACTTATGACTAGGGAGACCATAGTAATCTGAAGGAAATCCAGAGTGGTGGGGATCTGGGGTGTGGGGCCAGGCAGGATAGTGTGGCATGCACACACATAGGCACCCCACCCCACAGCTCCTAAGAAGACACACACACACCGCTAAGCCTGTGGCTCCCAGGAGCAGGACCAGGCAGGACACAGGCCACAGAGCAGCAGGTTAATTTGTATAACCCACAAATGCTCAATTGTCATTCTAGTTACAACTCTATTGCTATTTTTTTAACTGTATAGCTAGCTAAATTAATGCACTAAATGTTGGTTGGGCCATGGCCCAGGTGTCCCACCCTGTTCCGTGGCGTGTGCACACAGCCCCAAGCCCACAGCTCCCAGGAGTGGGGCTGGGCAAGAAACACTCCTTCCCTCTCCCTCATACTCCCCCTGCTCCCTTCCTCATTGCATGCGTGCACGCACGCACACACACGCGCGCACACACACGCACCTCCTTTCCCCCCTGTCTTCAGCTCCCAGGCACAGGGCTACACAATGACCCTATGGCTCCCTTGCCCTCTCTACTGGGGAAGTGACTCTGCTCACAGCCCAGCAGGTCCAGGCCAGGGAGCAGCCCATTGGCTGGGCTCCCTGGAGAAAATTGGAGCAAGATTCTTGTATTGTTTCAAACCCACCCACATGTACCCAGCTCCTGACTCAGGCATGTGTGGGCAAGTTCCCATCTATCTGCGACTTCCCTTCAATTTTGTCCAATGGCTGGGTTGTTGAAACAGCCTCTGCAATTCAGGACTGTCCCAGCCAATCCAGGACATTGGACATCCTACTTATGTCATCCTACTTATGACAGGCATTGGTGGATCCTATTCTACCTAATATCTATCCACATATACATATATTATTCTGGTTCTCAGATGCATAAGTGGCATTTAATGCAAATTTTAGATCCTAAGTTGCCCTGTACTGGGTCAGTCAAGAGGGAAAGATATGTGAGGCAAGCAAGGGCAGTCTGACTCTGTGATCAATGAGGTGGGCACTACCACTGGAACAAGAGAGCCCAGGGGCACTGGTTCCAGTTCCCACATTGTTTTTGCATTGTATCCAGTGACTGTTTAGAACAGGTTTGGGCAAAACAATGGATCCGGCCAGTGACCAGACTCCATTTCCTAGCAGCTCCAGGGAGACCTTGGGAGTGGCGCTGACAGGGCATGTAACTGAGGGGGGTTACTGCTATAGAGCTGGGGCCAGGATCTTACGGCAGTGACACTGTGGGACTAGAGCCAGGGCAGAACCACAATCCACCACCTGAACACCCCTGTCTGTGGAATTCTTACTTGTTGCAGGGGCATGTGGGACAGCGGTTCATAGCTCTGCCACAACCCCGGTCCCTCCATGATCCTGGGGTCTTCCTGGCCCCTCCCATCCATGTTGCTCTTGGCCATGGTGCCATCCAAGCTACTCAGCCATGTTCCCTACCTGCACAGGTCCCGCCCCTGGTGGTGGGCAAGTGGTAAATGGGCTGGGGTACCCAGGCAGCAAGGTTGGGTCTGGCAGCAGCAGCTGCCTCAGGGGCTTCTGGAAAATAGTCTGCTGCAAGCCTAATCCAGCCTGTGGGCTGAACTTTGCCCCCCCACCTTAGAACATAGTGCCTACATAATACAAATAGTGCATTATGCCTGAGGTTGTATGGACACACTTGCGTTACAGACTCCTGCTTTATTGCCACAAGACCATTATTGTCCAAGCAGAATGGATACGAATTTTATTGCAGGTGTATATTTCAGATAAGAACTGTGAGGACCGAATTCTCTTATTTGTCTACCTTGAAAGGATAAAAAGCTAAGTTTAGCCCTAATCCAACTTAAATTTATGGCTTCAGGAAAGTTGGTTAATTTTAAACCTCAGGCACAGACTTAAAGCCACATCTCTAGCTTGTGAAAATTACCTAAGGTCTGTTTTCCTTTCTGTATACATTACATGTACAGAGTCACACCTAAATAGATTCCCTGAACTGTGAGAACTACCAATAAGAATAAAATGGATGATTATTTTTTTAAGCAGCAGTTACTAATGGAGAATTTTTTTACATAGTTTATTCCTTTATCATTACAATTGTTAGCTTCAGGGTGTAATGCTGTTAGAATTCTTTTATTAGCATTGAATATGTCTAAATATCTTCCTAGGAATCACATACCAGGCAAGAAAAGAACTTCATAAAGCAGTGAGGAAAATATTACAAGCGGAAGCTAAAATTCTCCGGAGACCTTTTAATGGTAGGTATTAAAAGAATGGAAATGTTGGGTTGTCTGAGATTAATACTAATGTCATAGCAAAGTACAGATCTATTATCATTTGAAAGTAGAAATATCTTTCTTGTATACATAGTTATTGCTTTACAGTTACATATTCTTACATGTTTCAAGGCACTAGTAGGACTGTGATTTAATAGTGTTCCATGTCACTTTTGCAAACAATTTTTTAAAATAGAAGGCAAAAGGCTTTCCATTAGAAAAATACTGAAATTCTTTTTTCAGTAGAGATTTGAATTGAAGCTTAAAAATTGTCTGATGCCAAAAGCAGCACTGGGATACAAAGTCTTAGAAACCTGTTCATTTTAGGAGTTAGGTACAAGTGTGTGATACTTTGCAGCAGGATTACTGATTACAACTGAAAGTGACACAAACTTTTTCTAATGATAAAGTTTGTTAGAGCACAGAACTCGGCATCAGTACTTAAGTGTTTAGTGCCCTCTACTTGAGGTCGCATCTTAGGCAAGTAGTGTCTATCTGCATTAATTTACCCATCTGATAAATGGATATAGTAATATGCACCTTACAAAGGTGCTGTGACTTAAATGACTAAGGTTACTTCCATCTTCCACTGAAGCTGATGTCAGTTATGGTTGGTAAACCCCATTCAAGATCTAGTCTATCATATTGATAAAGCATTTTGAGATCTTCAAATTAAAGATGCCATGTAAGTACAAAATCTGTACCCATGGATTGAACTCAGGGCACCATTAAAATTAATAGAGGAACTACTCTTGATTTCAATATGGCAAGCATTTTATCTAGGACCTTTAGAAGATTGTTACTTAAAAATTTCTAAAATTATTTATTATTCTATACATAGTTATCAAGTTTATTTTTATTTAAATAAAAATGTAAGAAATGCTTTCTGATATTGTTAACAGAATTATTTTTGTGTGTGGTATATTTTTGTAAAGAACACTTCAGTACATTTGATGCAGAAGAGCATGAATGTGCCTTATGGCTGCTCCTGAAGAGAAGTCAATCAGAGGACAAAATGGTTAGACTGCAAGCTGTACAAGACTTGGCAAGGAATAGTCACTGGCATGGTAATGTCTGTTGGGGTAATCTAGTTAGCCTTGAAAATGTGACAAGATCTTATTTAGCTGTTCTACATCCATTGATAAATCCTATATGAAAGAAGGATGATGGTTGAAGGGAGGTTAAATACCTTATTTTCTCACATACACTATGTAACTTTCCTTCCAAAATGAAGGAGAAGGAGAGTCAGGGAGTTCTCACCTGTCAGTGCTACTGGTCTTCCACCCATCTCTGGGCACCATCTCTCCTGCCATGCCTTATTGTATATTAATTATGTTGTTACATAGGCAGGAGAGCCCTGATGTCAGAGGGCCAAAATACATGCTCCGATCTCCCCTACGTGTCCCATGCCTCGCTGATGGTTCTCATAGCTGTGCAGTGTCCCTGCCTGAGGCCAGGCCCAACTCTGTATAGTGTTGAGCCTCTTCCATTCTGCCCTGTTACAGGCCACACACACCACCCCTCTCATTCCACCAGCTCTCACCTGGTCTCTATCATGTTGTTCTCTTCAGGGCCACACTCATACCAGCAGCGCCCTACTCATTGAGTTCCTCGGCTTCATTCTCCACCCTTTGGTCAGACTTGGCACAGTCTTTTGGACCTCTCCTTTAGTCCTCACCTGAATAGGATTGAACAATTCACCAAAACACTAGGACAACTCTGCCCCTGGTCTCATGCCCGGTATTACACCCCAGCTGTTCCCAATCAGGGTCTATTGACTCACCCCTTTTTTTATTGGCAGCTCCCACTCTGCCGCTTCTATTGGTCTTAGGCTCACTTGCAGCCTCAGGCTCCCTAAGGCTTACCTGGACCATGCTGGACATTCTCCTCAGGGCCTCAACTTTTTCACCCCACTTTTTTTTGATCTCCAGGCCTCAACTTCCTCACCCCAGGCCTCTCATCTGGAGGCACGCACCAGACCCATCTCCCTTGGCCTAGCACCCAGCCTTCTGTCTGGAGGCACACACCAGGCCTACCAACTCTCACCCCTCTTCTTACCCCTTCCTGGAACTCACAGGGTCTTCACCCAAATGGCTCAGGTGTCCCTTGCCCAGACATGCCTGGCCCCTACTACAGTTTGCTACAGGGTCTTGCACCCCACTGAGCTCAGGTGCCACTCGTGAGCATGCCTGGCCCCACTACCCACTGTCTGGGGTCTTGTACCCACCGGGCTCAGATGGCCGTAAATGGCCTTGTCTCTCTGTCCGATGTTAAGTGACCCACCCAAAGGCAGGGCTTGGGGTTATTAAAGCACCCTACCCACCTTTCACCAGGGAGGTGAGCAGTCCTGGTATTTGAATGGGGCTGCTGCGCCAGCAGCAGTCCTACCAGGCCTTCCTTCCCCAGCAGGGTGAAGTTTGAGGTCATGCCCAGGGCCAGAAGCCTCTTTGTCAACCCCCTAGCTCCTGCCCTTACCTCCAGGTTGTCCCCAGAGCAGCAGCTCTACCGGGAGATGGCAATTCCATGGCATCAAGCAGCAACTGCTGCCTCCAGCCCTGCTGGCCTAGGACTTAAAATGGCTGCTCATCAGGGCTGTGCTGCACCTGCCTGCTGCCTGACCTAGGTCTTAAAGTGCCAGAACGCTTTAGGTGCTCTGACACCCCCATTCCCCGTTAAAATACTTGCCAGAGAAGGTTTTTCCTTGCTGCTCCCCCAAAACGGGCTCCCCCAGAGCCTGTGATAGCCCTTCAGTGGTGAGCACCTCACTGGTGCTCTGCCACATTTTCTCTAATTATATCAGTTAGATGTTTAATAGCACTTACCTAGTTTAGTGACCTCTGGCAGGAAAGGCCCCAGCCCTGGGCCCAGCCCCTTTTTGTCTTCACCATGTGCCTGGTGTTGCACAGGTGTTAGACTGCCGGTGGCCCTCCTTAGCCAATCCTGAGGGAAGGAGGGGTCTGGTCCCAGCTGGGCAGCCTTCTCTGGGTGCACAGCATCCTTCCCCCTCCTACCAGTGGCACTGGTGCCATGCAGGACTGAGTGCGTGGCTGATTCGGCCCAGGAAAGTGCCTGCCACAACAGCAAACTCTGAATGCATTCACACAAACCCCTCTGCAATGGCAGAATTCTCTGCTCTGCCAAAAGTATTACTCTGCCTGTGCCAAGTGCAATAAGGCCCCTGCCACCATGTTACATTCAATAGCTGGAACATTTTCTAAGTGCACTGCATGCTTTGGGAGCATAGCTGCTCAGTGGAAGCACCAGAAGCAGATAGAATGTATGTGCCATGATGGCTGCTGTCTGGTGGCAGAAGTAGTGAATATAGAATTAGCCTATAAGTACGCCTATAACTTTTGTCTGTTGTTTAAATCTGAAGTCCAGAAAAATAGCCATAGAAAGAACATGAGATACCCTTAATTTTTAAGGGGTGGTGCACAGGGATTCTAGGGGATACACTAGAGCTGCAACAGTGGCCTCCCAGGCTGGAGCTGCTGTACCTCTGCTCCCCAGGAATGCCCTATAGCTCCTCCTCTCCTACAGAATACTTTTGCTATCCATGACATCATTGGCATTTTTGGGGATGGATCGTCAACAGTTTCACTGGTCATGGTGGCAGTTGTGTGATGTGACTAGGTATTGGATGGGGACGTCTAACTTTATTTTTCAAAACTACTTAACAGTTGTTTAGTAACAACTACTGATCTGTGCTTGATTTGAAAGCTCAATCAAAGGGATTTAATGTACCATTATTCATAAGCCATTCATTTCATAGTGTTTCTTTTTTATTTTTGTGTGAGCTCAGAGAAGAGGTAGAAACCTCCCCCACACTTGAAAAAAATGGAAGATTTATTTTAATTATGCCAGCTTGGCTTGTGTTCCTGTTATAAATTATAGCTCCCAGCAGTTTATTATAAGTGCTGACATTCTCTGTGTGGAAGGAAGCTTTTTTTTTTGTGCTTACTCTTTTCAGAATGAGAGCTAAGTTCTGTTATTTAGCTTCTTTATTATGAACGTACATTTAAAATGAGGATTTTGAAATACTCTGCCTTGACAAGGTTTATTTTTCTATTAATAGTGGTAGAATTGTGTGACAGCTACCAGTTTATTCTGTGCCACTACACCAATGCTAAAATGAATACTTGCGTCCAGCAGTTCCACTCTGAAATTTTTTCTTCTGGGTGTAGAATTACAGGAGTTCTGGTTTTTGTGGGTTTTTTTCTTGCAGTATGGCCTTAAAGACTAGGCCTGTACAGTCAGGCATGGAATAGCAAAGAAAGGGTATTAATTTTGAAAATCTGATTAGGATTTTAAAATAAAAGATATCTTTAAAATGAAAGATCTCACCTGTTTTTATTTACCTTGGTTGTGGAAGGATTAGGAGCCAGTCATAGAAACAGAGTTGGGTGCACTGATATCAGAGAAGAGAAGGAGAGGGTGTGGATCTGGTTGCACAAGGAGTCTGAGAATAGGAATCAAAGAGCGCCTATACATAAGTGCAGAGGCTGCTCTGACATGTTGGAGCAGACTTGAGTCTGTTGGAGTGTGGCAATTACTGTGCTCTAGCATCCTCTTGCATCTTGTGTATCAGCGTCTCCATGCTTAAAAATGCTGGTGGGGGCACTTAAACTAAAGCTTGTCGAACATCCCTGTCGCCATTTTTAAGTGCAGGGATGCCAACACATGAGATGTGGCAACAGTTTAATTAGAGTGGCTCTTATAGCTGCTCTAATAAAAGCGCCTCCCCTTCCACCCTGGGAACATGTGTAAAAGTACCCAGCCCAAATCTAGGGGAACAGCTCGTGTGAAGGAAGAAGAACTGATTTGCTGAGAAACCAGGGCGCTGGGTTAGAACTGGCATTGGCTGAACAAAGAAACTAGGACCGGAGAAAGGGTAATGGGAGACTGCAGGAAACTGCTGGGAAGGGGTTTTGGGGAGACTGAAGCTGATGTATAGAAATTCATGGAAGAAGACTGGATCTGGAAGCAGTGAAAGAAAAACTAGGGAAGTGTGCCAACTGCAGGTTTAAAGGAGAGGAGATACTACAGTTTCAGATAACAAACAAGGAGGGGGCTCTGAGACTAGCTGGAAAGGAGATTGGAAAGGAGAGTGAAAACTGAGACTGAGATAAGAAGACTGTATTAGCTAGGCCAAGAGATTGGGGCTGGAATAAGAAGCCCAAAGTGAGAAGGTTGGAGCTGCGTAGATAAGGAGAATGGGGTAGGGAGGAAGACCCACAAGGGTGGAGAAAACAGAACTGCAACAGGAAGAGGTTGAAGGGGATGAGGAAGAAAAGATCAGGCTTGGAGGGGTGGAGCGAGGACAAGGAGAAAAGTTTGGGCACATTGAGATACTCTTGCCTCTAGAGTCTAGAATAAAACCCATGATTTCTGAGGCTCATACTTCCCTTGCTGTCAGCATATTTGTGTCAAACCCACTGGCCAAGTGTTTGTTTCCTCTTTGCCTGCAGCTGGCACATATGGAGAGTGATATTCTATTTATTGCTATATGTTATCTCTGGTGGTAGAGGTCTGTGTGAAGATCTCAGATTTCAGTCCCGGTAACCAGGTAGTTGCCAATATGATGCTTTATGAGGAAATTTCTGTTATCTACTGTGTGTTTTTGAAAATTCTAAGAAACTGCATAAAAATTGCACAATAAGTTTGGAAAGTGAAATGCTAAGAAGTTAAGAGATCATGTGCCAGAAGCAAGGATGCTTGTACCATCTTAATTTGCCCCCCTGGCATGTATGACTTCAGACACTGTCTTTAATTCAATGATCTCATGCTATTTTTCTCGAGGACTTCTGTCTCTTGGGATGATCACTGCTCAGTTAACAAGAAGCTGTTCAGAGCTCATTTCCCTTTCTTTTCCAGTGTAGTGTTCAAATCCTGATTCCCCCACCCATGGTGCCCATCATTGTAGCATCTCAGTGTCTCCAAAACATTAATGGTATTCACTGCCATTTCAGTGAAATATGAAGTAGGTATTATCTCCCATTTTATCTCCACTTTACAGATGAGAAAACAAGAGTCCTACAAACTGCATAATTGGCTACACAGCTCTGATTCATCCTCAGAAAAGATCATTCCTGTGCATTGAATGAGATGAGGGTCCCCAGGGGAAAAAATGTATGATCCTGTAAATAAGGACAGTAGCATATACAGCCAAGCTTAATTCTTTCATTTTCTTACAGCCTTAATAATCTATTGAAGCATTGTTTCTGTGACATTTAAGATTAGGCATTGATATAAGTCTTTAAAGCATGTGAATCTATACCACCATGTTTTTTTAATATATATTCTCTGTAGCATAAAATTAAAATATCTTTTAAAGTTTTGTCTGTATCTAGAGTACAGGGCTGGGTATAGGCATAGTCTTGATTCATAATTTTTGTTTTCCTTTAACTCTAGACACCTGTTCTCACACATGATTGACAGTTATCTAAAGTCCTTTATTACAGTGACAAACATTGGCCTAAAAGATTAATTAATACCCCGCAGTTAAAATGTCATTTCAGTTTGATGTTGATCTGCCAACTATTTATTTTTCCCCTTTGGATTTTGTGACTCAGAGTCATGGAACCCTTATGGTTCCAATTTATGTGGATTGCAGTAATGATTTTCTGTTAGTATGTATATTTCTGAAGTACCACAGCTAAAATTGACTAAAATTTTCAAGGCTAGGTTTGACCCTAACATTGAGGTTCTCTTGCTACAGATTATCAGTATAGAGCAGCTGCCCAAGCCTGTGATCAGAGGACTGCTATCGGTTTGGCTCGGTCCCAGGATATTGATGTTCGTTTTTTCTTACCTCCACCTCCCTTACCAAAAGTAAAGGATGTAAGTAAATGAAAATGTGGGTGTAACTTGAGTCGTCTGAACTGTCTTTGCTAGTAAAGACAGCAGAGTTGTTTTGTTTTAAAACAATTCCACTGATGGATAGTAAAATGAAGATAGATCTTGGAGTTCTGATATGCAAGAACACAATGATGTGATGGGATAAAACTTATTGTTTTCACATGTTATGATATGGAACCCAAAATATTGTTGTCCTCTTTTTAGAATTTTTATCTAGTCAGTTTGCTGACTGAAAAGTCACAGAAGTATTTTGAGGTGAGATTTGCTATTATTGCGATAAACTTCACTTTACTTATCTCTGTCCCCTATAACATTTGCAGTACTGCAGAATTAAAACTTGTACCAAAAGCTTCATTAAGATTGAATTTAGCTCACTGACATGTATTGCATGTCAGCAAAATCATAAAGAAGCAGAGAAATAACCATTTCAGCAAATATTTATTATCCACAATAACTTGGTCCCATGAGTTTAGCTCCCTAAATGCCTTCAGAGATTTTTACAGGTCTTTGGCATGCTTTAGATGGACCCCCCTCAACCATCACTTTGTCAGCCTAACTTTATCTGTGGGCATGTGGTAAAGCTCACCTTTCTCCTAGGTTTTTGGGTAAGCAATTAACGTAGGGTTGAATGAGTTTAACTTTATTTTAATTTCATATTAACTGGGGGTATTTGTGTGTCAAGACAGGTTGAGTAGTCCTTGTACTATTGTACTTCAGTGCAATACAGGAGATCATTTAGCTTGAATCTTGTAGCCAGTAAGGAGGGATTAATTGAGAATATGAAGGTGATTAAAAACTTCAGAGGAAGTGGTCTTGGTACAATCTGACTCACCACAGCTTAGGCCTTATTTAGAGTATTGTGTGCAGTTCTGGGCTTCACATTTTAAGAAGGATGTGGAGAAGTTGGAGAGGGTCCAGAGGTTGGAAAAAATATGATATAGGATTTAAAAAACAAGCCATACAAGAAAAAGTTGAGAGGACAAGGCAAATTTGCTTTGAAAAAAGGCGAATAAGATGCGGGGAGTAGGGCACATGATAGCAGTTTTCAAATATTTGAAATGCTGCCATAACAAACAAGCAGAACAACTGTGCTAAAGTTATAGAACTGAGAAAATATGCAATTTTTGTTTTCTTGAATAAAATTGAACCATATAATTCAGAGACAAGCAAAATATGGCCCGTGGGCTAGATCTGGCCTGCCAGGCCATTCTGTCCAGCCTGTGGGGCTCCTAAACATTTAGAAAATTAATATTTATCTGCTGCTGGCTTCCTGTCAAAGATGACAGGAGCTAAGGGCAGTTGGACACAGGGGAAGCTGGTAGGACTCAGCAGGCAGGCCTGCCTAGCTCCGCCCCACCACCCAGAAGCCTCTGCCTAGTAGAGCCTTCCGGCCTGGGACCCTGAAGCTGTTCCTGCCTCCCTATGCCGGAGGGAAATTCAAGTAAGAGTCAGGTGGAGGGAGGCAGGGGAGGACTGTGGGGATTGTTCCAGTCCTCGGGGCCAGACCAGGCTGGCTCCTGCTCAGTCCTGTGGTCTGGCCATGCAGCTGGGAGCCATATGGTTCAGGAGCACCCAGTGGGCAGGCAGGGAAGCTCTGAAAGTGGTAACAGGTGGGGGGGTAGTAACTCTTCTGTTACAGCAGGTGGGCAGGAGCACAGCAACAGCTGGGCAAGAAAGCGGGGCCTGCGTAAGTGTCCTGGGGCCAGCAGGAGTGTGGGGCCCAGGCCATCAGGGGCTCGAGCCAGGCTGGCTCCCTGCTCTTACTTGTGGTGCAACCCAGCCCAGCTCCCATGCATCTGCTGTCCTGCCCTTGGCCCTACTGGCTCTGGCTGGTGACATCAGCATGGGCCCTGTGTTCCTGCCCAGGCTTCGTTGTGCTCATGCATGCCTGCTCACTCCCATTCCTCCCTTCCCCACCCCCGCCGCCGCTTTCACCACTTCCCTGCCCGCCCGCTGGCCACTCCAACACCATGTGGCACCCAACTGCATAGCCAGATCACAGGAGCATGGGGCCTGCGCTGGTACCCTGGGGCCAGGAACAGGAGGGTGTGTGTGTGTGTTCATGTCCATGCAGTGAGGGGGGGAGGGAGAGCAACGAGGGAGGGACAGAGTGTGTGTGCAATGAGGGAGGGAGGGACAGAGTGTGTGTAATGAGGGAGGGACAGTGTGTGTGTGTGTTCGTACAGTGAGTCCCACACACTCCATCATACACATACACCCACACCCCCTTGCACTGCCATACACACAGAGCCCCCACACACCCACATGCTCCCTCACTCTACAACCTCCAGCACACACTCACACCCTCCCCCACACCCCACATACCCACACACCCTCAGCCCTCCCACAAGCCTTTAACCACCCCCCAACCACCCCAATATACAAAAGTAAGACTTCATTTTAAGCTAGTGTGCAATTACCTCTGTGTACACTACACAAACATATGTAAATCAGGATAAAAATATTTTTTGAAATCAAATTAATAAATGTTGTAGATGTTTGATTTTTAGAATATAATTTGGTATTTTTCTGGTTCCAAGATGGCAAAACGCCTTGCTGAAAGGAGTACTTCCAGGGGCATGGGGAGGGATTTTAGTGGCAGAGGTCAGGGTTTAGAGGGCAGGACTTCTAGTCACAAAATGGCCATCAGGGGGTGGGGAACCTGTCAAGGGGTGGGGCTACCTATGCGGTCCTCAACACCTTGCTAAAACTCAGTAAATGGCCGTCCGCCCAAAATAATTGCATGCCCTGGAGCTTATTATAGGGGTCTACCAGTACCCACATGTCTCACTCTTGAATTATAGGACCATAATTAATCAGGACACGTTATATCTTCTGATATGCCAGATTATAGATAAGGACTTTTCTTCTTCACAGTACTTTTATAAGTAAATATAATGAGCCAGATATGCACGGAAGCAATATCAGGTATAGGCTTAAAACTCACTAGTCACAAGCTCTAAATCTTGTGCCTTGCCCCCTTCTGCCTTGCATTTCTTTTAATCCTTGCTGTGAGCTCCTGGCCAAGTAACTTCCCTTCCCTGTAACTGTGTTTTCCCATCCATGACCAGGGTGTTGTGTGGATTTTTTAAAGTTAATATTTACACTAATACTTTGAAGGTATAGAATTCAAGAAGTGGTAACTGATATATTTCTAACCTGCAATGCCATCATTATATTTCTTAATTATGATGTTATTGTTATTGTTGGTCAATAAAATTGTACTTCCTTAATCTACAGCATTAGTCACATGGGGATTACTATGTTAAATTTTGGGCTGTACCAAGCTTAATTTATCCAATTTCTGTAACACAGGTCAATAAGAACTGTTCCTTTGTTTTTTTTCTCTTGGAACAGAATAAGGCCTAAATCTAGAAATTTAAACCTGACTTTCATTGACTGACTTTTCCACCAATAATAATAAATTGGCTCTTTGTAGCACTCTTCCCCCCCCAAAGTGCTTTGCAAACATTAACTAATAACTGTAGGTTACAGAGCACATGAACCAGGCCTTTTATTTTGTCATTGCTTCATGTAACAACTTCTGTTGCTCCAGATTCTTATTTTTTTCACATAATATCCTGCTGCATTCCTTTGGAGAATATGTTGACAATTATTGGTGTGTGTTTATCATAGGATTATGCTATAGAAGATGAGCTCCGATTGTTGCTGGTATCTTTACCTCAGACTGATCTTGACCAGTGTGTCCAGTACTTCACATCTCTGGCTTTACGAGAAAGCAGTCAGACTCTTGCTGCCCAAAGGGTGAGCTTTCAAATGCAGAATTGCATAACATAAGTCCTCTTCTTAAATATGATTTATTAATATTTGGAAAAAAGCAAGTAGTGTCTGGAAAGTTCAAGGGCAATGGGAACATATTTCACAAATCTGAGATTTCTTAGAGTAAGAGAAATATGAAGAATCTTTGTAGTATTATTCTTGGAGGATGTGTGAAGTTAAATCTCTTCTAAGTAAATAGTTTAACAGTTTACATAGAAGCCTTATTTCCCTCTGTAGTGCTCTTAAAATTATTTCTAGTCCACTTTATTTTATTGTTATTTATTTCAGTGATGTTTATTGCTGAGATTGTTAACCCTTATTAATCAAGTGAGAGAGAACAGCCTGGAGATACTTCTAAGGTTTTAAATTTTATGTAACTATCATCTGGAAATGACCATCCCTATGGCAGTGCCAAGGTAACAGGAGTCAAGATGCTTCAGAGATCTGAGCCTGAACTTGGAAGCTAGGAATGGTTTGAGTCGCAATCCACTAATTTACCAGTTGGGCTTAGAGAGGTCACTTAAAGCAATTATTGCTAGTGACTAAAAATGATAGGTTGCTTGTCAAGACACTTGTCTGTGTATGTGATTCATATCTCCCTGACTTTAACAAGGAAAGAAGTTTACTGTTTGTTATTTCTATTAGCACTACAGAATTAAAGTCACTGAAGTAGAGCAAACTAGATTCTTTCCTGGCTTGCATGAAAGCAGTAGAAATGCTATACAGTTGAGGAATTTTCATTGTTAAAGTTGTACAATCCAGAAGGAATCTGACCTGGCTCCTGCTTCCCTAGCTTTATTTTCAGGATTAGATATTGGCTGGAGATGGAAGAGGAAATAAACTCTTGTAAAATTAATATGCTTAATGTGGAATAAATTTGAGCAAGAGAATAACATTCAGCCCTTCAAGGCCATTGTTCAGAGTTTTCAGAATGAGAACCACACATTAACATGGATTTTTTTTCTCATTGTTCCTATCTATAAAATGGGATCAGACTGTCTTGGATAATGGTGTCTTTAACATAGAGTGCAGCCCCAGAATATTTTACAGCCCATATCTATCCTTATGGGCTGTAAAAAGTGATTTTTATATTGAAGTGTAATAGAATGATCAAAGTCTTCTTTTTAATAACAATGTTTACCTTTTATGGGACATTTTTCTTCCATAGATTTAAAAAAGTAGAGGCTTTATTTCTTCTTAAAATTGTATGTTGCATTTTCCCCAGTAGGAATGTTTTGTTATGGACAATTTGAAAGGATGAAGCTTTCCCTTTCCTCACACCTGGCTGATCCTACCACCTAGGAATGACACTGGCCTTTTATAGGTTATGGATAAGTGAGGGGGAGAGCACATGTTTATCTCCTCAAGTCTCTCTCAATCAGTGGTTCTCAACCTTCTCAGACTCAAAGTAGCTCTCAGGAAGATGCCAGATCTTAGTTTTCACTCATTTTTTTGACTATGGAAAAATAATAGAGCGATTTCTATTGCAGAAAAACTCAGACCACAGCAGGTCAGCATTGTGAACAGGAATCATTATAATCATACACATGGAAATCCTGCTTGCTCTTTTATTCTATTTTGTAGTTATTAGAATATAAACTACTAATCTAACAGGATGTCTTTTTTTTTCCTAGACAGTCCATTTTTTCAGTATGTATATGTTATTGTTTTTTTTTAACATGATGCATACACACCAATAACTGCTGTACCAGCTTTAGAGGTCAATGCACACTTGAACATTTTTAAAAAGCAAATGAAAAGAACTTCTTATTTAATCATTTGAGATCGATGTAATGCTTATTGATTCTTTTTTTTAGGGGGGGTTGTGGTGTTTTGGAGGAAATGGACTTCCTTATTGTGAGACTCTGAGTAAAATTCCTTCAGAGACTGTCGAACTCTTCTGTTTACAAGCATTAGTTCAACATTCAAAGGTAATAAATGGATAAAGTTTATGTTAATAGAGTGGGATGCATGCTTTAGTGGGGCCAAATTGGGAAACTTGTATGATTTTATGGAATTCCCAGTTGGATGATATTTTCTTCCAAGAAGCTCCATACAAATTCCCTGGTATTAATTGTGGAGCCTCTTTTAAGACTTTCTTCATGGCACCAATGGCCAGGAAAAACTGGGGCATGTGCTTGGCATCAGCATGGATCTTTCAGGTTTGTGACAAGCTCTAACAGGTTGTTTCAGTGTGAGACAGTTACCCAGTAAAACTACAAGACAATCAGGGACAGGCTTCCTGAGGAGATCCTTGTGCAGTATATCTCTTCCAGAGCTTTCCCCCTTGAAGTTCTGATGGAGAAGATCTTGCTACAGTTAGCCTTACGTTACTGTTGCTGAGATCAGCGTCCCTCTTTTGCTGAGTGGTAGCAGGTGTCCAAGGTTTTGTAGAGCAGCTGCTTTGCAAAGGAGATAATTGGTGATGTGAGTCTGGTTAAAAGTTTAATTTGTCCTGTGTATAAGCACATATCAATCCTGAAACTAAGATGGTGAGGCAGCAAGCAGGCAGTCCTTTCTTTCAGGAGTCTGTCTTACACTAACGTCTCCTTCCTAGAAAACAACTCCGTCTTATTAAGTGGCTTTAACTTGAGACTAAGATGGGGAGCAAACTCTGGCTAATCACATGACTCCCTCTCCAAGACACTCTACCTCTACAAAGAGCCTTGCAATCAAAAAGTAACATCTGTATAACATGCTTCCCAAAAATGAAGTTTGCCCAAATAAGAAAAACAAATGTGGAACAGTGTGTGACAGTACTGCCCTGCAATGCCTGCCCTATGAATTATATAAGAAGAGTGCAGCAGAGCTCAGAGGTGTGTAAATCTGAAGCTGAGTGAATATATACTGAGAAATATCTACTGAACTAGAATCTATTTTAGGAATTAGCTAAATGCAACTTGCTTGTGCTTCTACCACAGCTGTAGCCCAGTGCTCAGCACTATCATAAAAAGTTTAATATTGCTGGTTCCTGCACAGCAGCAGTTGTCTAGAGTAGAGTTGATGAATGTGGGGTCATCTGCTTACATTGGCTTCTTTGCTGCCATGAAAATCAAGGATGACAGAAGCATATCAGAAATAATGTCATCTCACTGAATGAAAAGGGATAGTGTATGGAGAGCAGAGTAAGCAACCCCAGTGACATAGTGCTTTAGTAAGAATGATCTGGGCTCTGGAGAATAATATGCTTGTTTGTGAAGGGTAGTGAGCATTCTTGATTTCTATTAAATGTAGTAGGCAGTTAAGGCATTGAGCACTTTCACAGTATCATGCTGTCCAGATGTAATGATTGTATAGTTCATGTACTAAAACGTTTTCTCCTTTTCCAAGTTTGTGGCATTCAAAAACTGAAATGATAAAAATTATGGAAAATATATTTGTCATAAATTGTTAAACTGGAAGATTTGCACAAAACATAAGCCCCAATCTTAAGTAAAGAATTTCTATGTAAAGTATATATGTAACACATTGTTTCTGCTCTGCCTTCTCTGTATTGACAGCATCTCAGGGAACTTTTGCAGAGTTGGGCGTTTGTACAGCTTCCACTTACGGTCACTGTATTTGCTATATAATGCTAGGTTTCTACTCACTGTGATAAAATTGAAGCAAAAGGAGGCCTGCAGCTACTCCAGAGGATATACCAGCTCCGTAAGGATTCTGCAAAAATACAAAGGAACATAATTCGTATAATTGGAAACATGGCTTTGGATGAACGTCTTCATTCATCCATAGTGCATGCAGGTAAAAGGAAAGCAACTGGAAACAGTCTGGGTACCTTGCTTTTGTTTTAATTTTTTTAATGAATTTGGTGCTTCTGTTAAATGTTCAGTACCCGCCAGTAAGTTGCATCTTTCCTCATTGGTTGTGTTCTCTTGTAAGTATGCCAAATAGATCTGTTCTTCTACTATTGGGAGTGAACTGACAAGTACATCTCTTCCTTAATTTGGAATAGACCTAATGACTTCTATTGGCTCTTTCTGCTTTCCTCCCACCCCCTTTAAAAAGGCATCCTCTAGAATTTATGTCCAGTCCTGCAATTACACTGAAACAGTATCTGTCAGAATATTTTACTAATTTTAGCGACAGTACAACTGTGCTCCATAGAAGAGCTGCTGGGTTCTGTTCATCTAGAACTGGAGAACACATTACCTGTTTGTCCTGGTAAGATGCTGATCAGAGTAGAAAAAGCTTGTGAGCCGTCCATACCTTTCTTCTGCTATAAGGGCTGCCAATACAAGAAAAAATGGGGAGGAAATGGTAGAAAATGTATCCATGCTATGATCTCTGACAGACAGCAGGCATTCTTAACTGACCGTTTGATTGTTTTTGACAGTCTAAATGTTTGAGTTCAAGGGATAGACAGAAGCTTGGAGGTTCTTCCTGTTGTAATCCAACTATCTTGGTTATTTTCACTATTGAGTTAAAGAGAACTGAAGTCATATTTTATTTGATGATGATCTTTTTAAGAATTTTTAAGATTTTAAGATTTTCACATTTCACACCCCTTGGAAATGTGTCTGACTTTAATTTATGTTTCCATATGTCTTATGACATGTAGTTTTTGCTTGTTTTCAAAGTTGTTTTCAAACAAATGTCATCCTTGCAGCCTTTCTTTTGCTCCTTCAATTTTATGATGCTTTAGTAATCCAGAATCTGTGAGGCTCCAGCCCTCAATGAAATCATGGTCTCTGGGATGATTGCAGAATCCAGCAGAAGGGAGAAGCTGGTTCCGACAGATAAAAGCTATTATTCAGATTCCCGTAGCTGTACCTGAGTAGCAATTAGAATGATGATGGCCACGTAAATTGCAATTTCATCTCCTTTTCAAGTGGGGTCCCCACTTGACTATCTCTCTTCAAAGTGTTTTCAGATTTTCTTTGCAAAATTAGCTTAAAACAGTTGGGATAAAAAAAAGTTCCTTTAGCTAAGATCAACCAGGGTCTTACAAGCAGTGATTTAACCAACACAGTTATGGCCTCCTGATTTGATTGTTTCCACATTTCCTTGTTTTTTGTTTATCTTCCTCTTCCACTGAAATTATTTTTTCCTTGGCTTCAAATAGCTGAGAAATCAGTGAGACCATTGATACAAGCATTTTTTGTGAAATTCAGCGATTGTTCTATCTGCAAAAAGTCAACAATTGTTAAGCGAGAAAAATTGCTTTAAAAATTAATCTTTTAACTGCAAAATTGCATTGGAGAAATTTCTTCTTTGTTTGCTTGATTAGTGTTTGTTCTGAACCTCTTGTTTCCAAACTGTTTGCCCATAATGGGGTCAGTTTTGGGTTTAATCTCAGCTTCTCTTCTTTTTCTTTTTTCAGACCTTCAGTCCCCTTTTTTTTCCCTTATGTGACAAAGATGGGATTCATATTTTTATTTTGATGCTTTAATATTCGTGAACCTTTCCCTTGCCATTCATTCTTAATAGTCCAAACTGATTGATAACTATTATACCAGTGATTCTCAATCAGCATGCCTTGCAATCCTTTTAAGGGACCTATAGAATGCTATACAATATTAGCACTTTTAGGTGAGTAAACATGAGTCACAAGATAAACCCAGAGATTTCAAATAATTATCCACAGTGTTGAAAATATTTTGACCTGTTGTGGTCTTTCTGAGCTTGGTTGCAAAAGAAAAAATGTTCAATTATTTTTCTGTAATAAATAGGATGAAAAGTAAGAGTTTCTATGGGGTAGCTTGAGTCTAAAAAGGTTGAGAACCACTGTATTAGATATGAATGTGAGTTATATTGTAGACAACAGAGAACAATGAGATTTTATGTAGTTTCTGCCTTGGGGGTGGGGTGGGCAGTTGAGACTTTGTGTTAGGGTGTTATACAACATTTTGCATTATGCATGTCATTGTTTTGGTAACAGCAATGTGTAAGTAGCAAGGTTATGTTTGTGATCATATAAATTTAAAATGTTCTTAATGTATACTCCTTACACCCCTGGGTTTTAAAGTAAAAAATGGTTGTAGTCCCTTAACAAGTGTTGGTTTTCTTTCCCATTGTGTCATTGCTGACTGGCAAGCAGAGGCAGCTTTCTCCTTCTACCCAGTCCCAACATGACAGACACTGTTCTTCTTGAATGGCTTCTGGAAGAAAGTTTCTGTGGGCTCGTCTACATGTGACCCTATGGCGCTGTTGTTACTGCGCTGTCATTTAGTACATCCTTTTGAGAGTAATAAATGATGGCGTGGTAACAGCCTCTACTGTGACATGCCAGCAGCACACAATTATTTTTAGCTCCTATGTTGCCATAGCAATGCACTATACTGAGGAAGTATGTTGCTATGGCGATGTAGCAGCAGCATCATGGCTTTTGCCTGCAGACACTACATTGCCATAGTGCGTTGCTATGGCGACAGTGTCACATGTCAACGTGCCCAGTCTTTCTCTGTCTTTCTTCTCCTCTCTTCCCTCTAAATGTAGGAGGGAAAGTTTTCTTTGCCCTACTTTTCCTCTTGTTTTCATTATTTGTGGAGACCTGGGATCTGTGTACCCTTCCTTCCTCCCTCTTTTTTGCAGGTGCTGGGAAGAAATGAAGGATACATTATTTCCTCACCAGGAGAAAGGAGGCTTTAGTTTCAGATCATAAATTACCAGTTGGAGTTAGAGAGTAATTGCCTACCACATCATTGTGGGATATTTTTTATACAGTTCCACATGCTACAGATATTTTACTGTGCAGCACTGGCTCCTGTCAGAGACCAGAAAGCTAGACTGAAATTGATTGTGGCTTTTTTTTCTCCCTGGTATTACAGTCCTTATGCTCTTACATTTATGTTAGCAAACTTCCTTTTTTCAAATATGAGATAAACCAATGAAATTTCTGCTATCTTTCTTCCAAATGACAGGTGTTAGTAATTTACAACTAATGTTAGATGTCTGTGTTTTAAACTAGGTTGGGTTTCTGTACTTGCTGAAGTAATGAAGTCTCCTCATGTCATTCAGTCTTCACATGCAGCTAGAGCTCTGGCTAATCTGGACAGGGACACAGTGCAAGAAAAGTATTCAGACGGAGTATATGTTTTACATCCACAGTATCGTAGCAGGTAAAGAGAAAGGGCTATGATCTATCACATGATATTTCTCTTACAAAATACTTCATAATGCTGGAGAGAAGGTTGCTGCTGCACAACAATGACATCTCTTTTCCTGTCATTCCGGAGTGGGGGACTTCAGTACCTCAAAATTAAAACTAAGAAATTCTCAGAGAAGCCTCTTTCATGCCCATAAAGAAGTGTTGTTACAGCAAGAAAACTCAGAAAATGTACAGTTAAAGAATTTCTTGACTCTCAGTGCAGTAATGCAACTTTGACTCTGCCCTTTTGCAGTGGCAGCACCTTCTTGTAACCAGTCTTTTGGAACCAAAGAATATTTGCCGCCACTGTAGGAAACTAATTGTCACAATTGAAGGTCCTATTTACATTTATTAATGGAAGTCCTCAGTACTATTGTAGTGAACAAAGAGGACTGCACTTATTAGTAAGCAGGATTCTGTACAGTGGTGTTCCCATTTCCTGTTGCCATCCTTGCAGAGACAAACTTGCATTTGTGCTGTGTGCAACTAGCACTTGTACTGTGCAGTTCCTGTTTTCTGCTGCTCTTGCAAAATCTTAAGGGACTTGCTATCTGGCATACCTGGTTTATTGGCACCATGCCCCTTCCACCCCCCAACTTCGTTTCCATTGCTTCTCCTGTACACTAGTAACATATTCTTCTGTCCATTAAATGACCAAATTTCAGAGTATCTGGAGATGAGAGATTTCCTTTGTCACATTAATAGTGGCAAGAGCTCTTGGTGTAGTATCAGGGACACATTTCTCCCCACATTTTATGCAAATTTGCCTGGTATTAAATGCAGAGGGGGAACAGAAATTATCTCTCAGTAGAAAGATTAAGAATGGGACACAGGGTAGAGGCTGCAAGTTAGCACAGGTGGATCTAGAAGGGGTGCAGTGGTGTGGTCTCACCCCTTTTTTGGACCATGCTGCAGAAGCAGCAGCCAGGAACTTTTGAGTCCCCAAGCAAGTAACAATTCCCCACCCCTTCAGAATCCCATCCCTTCTTCTCCAAGCTCAGCAGTACTTCCTCCCCCCTCCCATTCCTCTTTCCCCCAACCTGCCTCTGCCACTGCCCCCCAGCTGGCCTGAGGGTAGGGAGAGCTGCAAAGCCACCCCTGTCCCACCCCACCTGGGTGGCATGGGGAACTGAGCTTGGCTCGGGGCAGTGGCAGCAGCGAATGGGTTCCTTCTCCCTGCCCAGTCCGCACAGGTGTTTCCCACCAACCTGGGTGCAGGCACTGGCAGGGAGCACCTGCCTGTCACGTCCACTGTCCCCAGATAAGCCCAGCTCCCCATGCAACCTCCCCATAGCCCTGGCTGGAATGAGGCAGGAGCAGTTGGGCCAGTGTGGGAGTGGGCAGATCTCCCCTTGTATCCAGAGGCCTAAGTAGAGAGGGTGAGGGAGGGGAGGGAGTGCTAAGAGCAGGGGAGTGCAGCCATATTTGCAACACCAGTCACTGCTCCCACACCTCCTCTTTTTAAAATCCTGGATTTGCCTAAGCTTGTTAGTACTCCTTCATGTAGGCTAAATGATACTGCCAGGAGATTGTGGGGTGTCCCCTTCTTTCACTCTGTCCCTTAAATCACATCATCAGTTTACTCAGTGGCCTAGTATGACAAATGTCCCATAAGAATTACAATTTTCTTTTGGATGCTGTGGGAATGGGAGGTATTGGCTCAATTTTCCAGGCATTTTATGAGTTGAAAATGTATCTGTTTGGGCTCACAGTGATTCACCAACCTCTTCCCTGTTTTGCATATTTCCAATTGCAGCAAGCTGACTGCAGAAAGCTGGAATGAGTTTAATGCCATCTGTACTGGATCTTTTTCATGCCCTCCTCTTTCCCTAGCCTGACATGTTCTGTGCAGTTTATCAGTTTAGATCTTGTTCTGTGTACCCTTTGTGAAGTGTGTTCTCCATAACATACAAGATATTATACACAATTAAAAACAGCACTTTGGGATCCTTTAGGGTACAAGTTTTTGTGCAAATGTGTTGTAATTTATTAAAATAATATGTATCCTACTTTTTATTTTTTTCCTCAATATCAGCCAGCCCATTAAAGCAGACATACTTTTTGTTCATGGTCTTATGGGAGCAGCATTTAAAACCTGGAGACAGCAAGACATAGACCCATCATTGGATGAAAAGGCTTCTGAAGGAGAAGAGGATTATAGTGAATGCTGGCCAAAGGTAGGGAGACTATAACTAATTCCTAACAGATTACTGTTTATTCTTCAGTGAGTAAGGTGGAGAGGAGAATGAAAGAGACAGCCTTGAGTCACACTGCTTGGCAATTGCCTGTCTTGAATCTAAATTACTTCTAATCAGATTTCATAAGTAGCTCTTTCTTATTTGTCAGATGAATTTTTGAACAGATTGTTCTTAAAATGGAATATCTGCTAATTTTAGACCTCTGATATCATTTTTCTCTGCAGTTAAAGGGGAAGAACTATCCTTTGCATCCCTTTCCCTCTCTCTTGCCAATTTCCTGCTGAGCTAGGTCAAAACGATGACCTTGAAAAGCCACAGAAATCAGCTTGCAAGGGCCAGCTCCAATGCTGCTCTTCTACTGCTTGGTTTGGGCAAAACATCTCATTTGAGTTGGGACAATTCACTTTACAACCAAATGTTAGATCAGTTTGTGTAGCACTGAGCCACTGACAGTTCACTCTGCAAAGTAGAAGATAGCTAGTCCTAAACGTGCAACCCTGGGGTGGGCAAAATATGGCCTATAGGTTCAGTTCAGTCTGCCAACTGATTAGATCTGGCCCAAGGGGGAGAATGGGCCAGTTGATTGGATCTAGTCCGTGTTGCCTCCATGGCATTTCGTATGGAGCTGAGCCCCACCTGGGGCAGTCAGTGCTGAACTCCTGCTTGTGCCAGCTGGCCCAAGTCCCAGCCATGCACAGCTTCTGGAGAGGCTGCTTTCGAAGTGGTTGCAGCTGCCCTGGTGCTGCCAGCTCCCTCGTCTCCAGGGGCAGCTCCTCCTCTTGCAGCCAGTTGAAGGGTGGAAGGCAGCCAGGAGCTGAAGCCGGAGCCCCACATAATGGGGCAGGAGCCAGCTGGTTGAAGCTTCTTCTCCTCCCAGAGCAGTGCAGCAGGGGCATGGGAAGGAGGAGGAGCTACTGTTGGAGGCAAGGGGAGCTGAGCAGCACCCAAGTGGCTGCAGCCGCATAGGGAGGCAACCCTGCGTGTAGGCTGTGCACTCTAGCCAGGGCTGAGCTGGCAGATGTGAGCAGGAGCACAGAACCAGCTGCCTCAGGTGGGAGCAGTTGAGGCTCAACCCCATGTGGAGTGCCATGGACTGTGCTATTTGGGCCAGTTCCTGTCCCTTCACACTCCTCACCCCACAGGGCCTCATGTTGTTATTCCCTGCAATCATGGGCTGTACATGGAAACCGGCTGGGCACCATGTGGCTGGGTAAGTAGCTGCTCCCTGGGCTGGGATCTTGGGGTGGTGACAGCACTGGGCCAGGGCCCAGGGTAAAGCTGAGATCCACTCCTGGCACGCACCTGCCTGTAGAACTTGTGTCCATTGCCTCAAACACTAATCCCTGCCTGCCTGGAGCCCCATACAACATAGAGAGATTTGGTGAGTTGTTGCAGGGGGCAGGTCTGCTAATGCGGCCCATGTATCTCATGAAAACTCCCTATGTGACTCTCTGGGCTCAAATATTTGTGTGCCCCTGGTTTAACACATGAAGGATTCTAGGGAAAGAGGGTTTCAATCTCTAGTGATCTGAGTGTTTTTTGTTAATGACAAGTGTTTCCTGCTCCTGGGACTGTCACATACTTGCACTTTGACTTTTTGTTTTTAATATTTTTATAATAAAGGTTTTAAAAAGTCAAAAAATCAGTCTCTTTTCCCCCTCTCTGTCTTCATGGATGAGCTAGGTTTTGGGCACTTGGCAGATACCCATATAACATTTTCTCTGGAGGTGTACTGATATATTGGTCCATATCAGATCAGCACTGATAAAAGGAAAATTGACATTATCAGCAATTGGTTTTTTTGGTCAGTCTAGCTGATAATGTCACTGATAAATGCCACATGCATGTGTGCAGGTGCAGCATGCATGCAGCTAGGAATGCAGCCTGGTAGCATGGAGAGCAGCATCCAGCCAGTAAGACCTGGGGAGACAGTGGGGGACAGACTGAGGCCTGCTTGGTAAAGGAAGGAATGGGGATGCGGCAGGGGCAAGGGCCAGTGCTGCCCAGCCAGGGTGGAGTGCAAGACAGACCCATGGGCAGCTCGTCTGGAGGGTGCAGGGGGTCAGGGAGGGTGGCTTCCGCCACTGTGCGCACTTCTGGGGGAGGTATGGGGGGGCCAGATTTGTGCATGGGGTGAGGACAGGGTGCCCTCTGGGGGCTTGGGGCCAGGGGCTGCGCTTGGGGCACGTAGCAGTGGTGGCACGGGGGGTGGTGCTCCGGGGTGGATTACGGCCACCCCAAAATTTGCCATAGCTACCCTGTAATCCTCCCTCCCAGCAATGCCACTGCCTGCCTCACTCCTACCTACGTTGTACACTGAGTGTAGCCCTGGCCTAGCCCCCACTCCAAAAAGAGGCCAGTGTAGCTCCTGGCCCTGAGTCTGCAGCAGGGAGTCCACCTTTGCCCCGTGCACAAATCATGGGAGCACATGCCCCCCATGGCTCCCTAGGGTGTGCACAGCGACAGGGAGCCATCCCCCCAAGCCCCTATATCTCCTAGACAAGCCGCCTGCACCTCTGCCCCATGTCCTGCCCCCACCCCATTCCCTTCCTCATCATGGGGGCCTTGATCTGCCTCTGTCCACACTCCTTCCCCATCCTCAACTTACCAGCAGGATACTGCTCTCCAAAAAGCCAGGCTGAATATCAACTTGGCATTAGCCGATATGGCTGGTTAATAATTGGCCATTGGTATTGGCCAAAAGAATCTTTATCGGTGCACCCTAATTCTCTCTGTTTTGTATGCCACTCACATCTTGAGAAACTGTCTGTAAAACCACATACTTTTTAATAAGTGCATACTGTATTTTTATAAGTAAACATGCTGTTAATTAGCTGAGGCTTACAGTTTGTTAGTTATCTTTATCAGTCCATGCTTCCATCTAATTTATTGTTGTTCCTTTTGCATAGTGTAATCATAAAAGTAGCTCTGTGAAAATTGATAGTGTGAGGTTCCATTCTCAGCCATTTTCCAGCAATTATATAGGAAAGCACCAGGGATTACCCAAATTGTGAAGCCATCTGGCAATTATCCTTTCAGGGCTTTGCATTACTTCCTTTACCTACCTGCCTATAATACAGTAATAATACTCTGCCACAAAGAGGTGTTAGGAGGATCACTGACTGGCAGAAATCATCCCTGATATCACCCCAGCACTAAAAATCATCTCTGATGTTTCACTGAAGTCAACTCTGTGTCGTTTGTTTATAAAGCACTTACATGATATTTAAGAAGTGCTCCAATCTGAAACTCAAAAAGTGGTTTCTGTTCCTTTCTGTTCCTTCCTGTTCTGCAAATGCAGCCTCAGATCTTTACAATCTGGGTATCTTTTAGTCTTTTTCAAGTAATTGCTTCTGCAGTCAGAACTTGGTAGATCCTTCTATCAATAATGTAAGAGTCGAATAGAATCCAGCTCATTCTCCACTAGCCTCGTTGGCTGTGATGTGCTAACAGTAGCAAAACTTATTTTTGTCATTGTAAATAATCAGTTCTGAAGAGGCATACTAGTAGCAAATATTTTCAGAAAGAAGTCATTTTACACAGTTTCCTAAACATAACTCTGTATTTTCCTTTTCTTTTTCTTCAGACTAACTATCAGGTTTTGGTGGATTGCTAGCCTTGATTTCAGTGTTTGAGGACTAGTTGCTGGATTTTGAATGCATTCATTTTGCTTTGTTTGCTTTTTGTATCTTATTTAGACATGGCTGGCCTCAGACTGCCCTGCCCTAAGAATTGTATCTGTGGAGTATGACACCCATGTGAGTGACTGGAAAGCAAAATGCCCTGTTGAGGCACACAGGTAACAAATGGAGTGCATATAATTTGGGGAGAAGGGGAGAAGCTGTGAAAGTGACACTATGAAAGGGGAGAAGCTATGAAAGCTTTGTGATCATCCAGTCAGGAGTGGTCTTATTTGTTTTCAAACTCCACATAGTTGACAACATATTATCTAGATATAATATGTGGGGGGAGAATTAAAGAGGAGGGGGTGTTCCATAACCTAAACAGTCCTCCAGAAGTACTGTGGAAGCCTATGTTCTACTTAAACAATCTGCAGACTGAAAATAGGAATACAATTTTTTTCAAGAGCTGTAAATCCCTGGAAAGAGATCTCTATGGTGAATAAAATACATAGCAGCTTTGGACATAAAGTAGAAAATACCACATCTTACTGTAATTCAGGTATGTACTCCTGACAGAAGCATTTCTGACCACAAGCATTGAGACTCTCTGGCATACACTTTATTTTGAACATCACCTCCAATTTGACTGCTTGTTTTCTAAAAGAAAAAAAAATCTTAACACAGACTCAGGCTAAGTACAGACAGTCAAAAATACCAAGGCCAAATCGATTTAATCTTCACAGGTTAGTGTAAACTGTGTAGATTGACCCAATAAGGAAGTGAACAGACATTCACTTTTGATACTAGAAATGCAGCCACGTGCCTACAGTGGCCCAGGTCAGAACCTGGGGAGTGCTAGAGCACGCCTCTCTGCTTAGGTGGAACAGAAAGCTTGAGCCAATGCTAGCCTACCCACCGTGAGATGGGGATGGTAGAGGGGGAGAGATGCAAAGCATCCTGGGATTCTGGTGGACTGAAAGTTCATTTGAATCTGGAGGGGATCTGGGATAGAAGTTCAGTAAACCAATTTAAACTAAAACAGTTCAGTCTGATACTAGATCCATTCAGGTTTATCTTAAACCAGTTTTGGCCATTTTTAAAGTAGTTTATGTGTACTGAACTTGTTGTGTTGCAGATTTTGAACTGGTTTCCAGTCACTTTTACTGGTTTACATGTAACTTCTGTCCCTAGCCTCAAAGTTCGTTTTCTTTTTATAAAGGTAACTGGGCTCTGGATCAGGTCCTTGTCCTAATCCTTTAAGCCAGTTATGCACGTAAAGAACTTTAAGTAGGTGCACAGTTCCATATGCTTAGCTGGGAGTGCTTGTGTGTTTTTATAGATAAACATCTGTATAAGTGTTTATTTGTGTTTGTTTCTGAAGTTTTTATGTTCAGGAAAGTGTTTGCAGGATCAGAGCTTAAGGGCTTTACATACATCATGGAAAAAATTTCAGCCCATTGTGTGAGAAGTTAGGGAAGTAAGTAAAAGGAAATAAAATTTCTCTATTTGTGTAGTAATTTCTGTTGCTTTGATAAAATGCAGCAAACTGAGTTCAGAAAGATCACTAGAGTATGAGTATGCAGTATTTGAATATTTAACAGCTCCATGTGAATGATAAAAAAAAAAAGGGATGAAAGGGGTTGCTAAAGTGTATCAACAGTCAAAACCTAGCCTTTCCATTAACATTCATAGCTATGCTAGCTGACTTTTTAAAAAAGAATTTACAAAGCTGTCATAGAAGTGTTGTGAACTCATAGGACAATAGTTTGAGTCCCAGTAGAGTTGTGAATTCCCAAATGCCCCCTTGAATTTGCTTTTCAAAAAGATCCAGTCGCCACAGCTCTCTTAAAGCTTTGTGTTCAGCTAAAAAGGCATATTTGAGTATCCTTTCATGTGTGCTGTACCAAAGTGAACTTTACTGTCCATGCTGAGAATTGATGGGATAGGACTTTTTAAATGTAGCTGTAATTTAGATCTTTGTGCACAGCAGCATCTCCAATATCCTGATGTTACCATTGCTTATTTAATACTCCAGACTCTCACCTTTTCTTGTCTTCTGTTTAACCTGTCTTTACTGCAAGGAAAATGAATGTTATGCTGTAAAGTACAGTAGTGGGAATTGGAAAACACAGGTTTTTTTCTGTTTTGTCACAGTCTTGTTAATATTAAGCACTAGTTCACCATTTCTGTACCTCAGTTTATCCATGTTTAAAATGGAGTTGATGCTTTGACACTCTTGTAAAGTATTATTCTAGGTAAATTATGCAGAGGGCCTGGACAGACCAACATTTACACTGTTTTAATCTTGGGGGGATTTACATTTTGTCTGCTGTTTCATCTGTTTGATCCTGTCCTTCAGTAAATGAAGCTAAACTGTAGTAACTTACCCAACTGTTTAATTCTAGAACACGCTGCCCAAGTTTGGTTTCTTCTTAGGTGAGTTAGAAGTAGAGAAACAAAACAGAGTAGATTCAGCTGAAATGTAGTAAATCACTGCTTTAAAACACTGTAATTGTTTATCTGTTCACAACTTGACTGACTTGTTTGTCATTGCATTGCCCCAAACTTCATGCACACTTTAGCCTGTCTCACATTTTATGTATATTTTGTTTCAAGTGCATTTCTTATGCTCTGTTGCTTTCATAAAGTGAATAAATAATTATTTTTATTGTTATAATGTGTGAACAAAAATGTTTCCAAAAAAGTCCCAATGCCTAACAAGATGTATACCACTAAACTAAAAGCTCAAAAAAATTTCTGCAAGGCAAAATCAAAATGTAGTTATTGTTAGAAAATTATCTCAGTTCCAGTTCCTTGGAGACAGTCCTGCATGGTTTTCATTGTACAGTTCTCAATTCCTAGTGAAGATGATGGCAACTGAGTGTGGCCAGTAGCTGACATAAGTTGTGCCTAACTTCCTTTATCACAGTACTGCTGCACTGAAACTTCATTCCAGTCTGAAGCTGCCCTTTATTATGTTCACTTTCCTTCTGCTTATACCATCCTATTCTTCTGCAGGAAATCTATTGCTTATAGAAGCAATGAGCTTATCAAAAAACTTATTGCTGCTGGTATTGGAGAAAGACCTTTGGTATGGGTGTCTCATAGCATGGGGGGTAAGTACATTGGCATAGATCAGCTATTCATTATCCATGATTACTTTTTAAAATGAGTAGTTAAATTAGTCAAATAGCCACATTTGAAGCAAGTTTGGTTGCCCTAGATCAGGCGGGGCAAGGCAAAGCCCTCTGGCCTCATGGGCTGTGTGAGTGGCATGGAGCCAGTCTACAGGCCAAATTGGACTCAGAGACCATCCCCTGCATGTTTGATCCATACATGTCCTGGAGTGGATACTGCATGTAGCATGGTCCTGCTCCATCTGCTCCAGAGCTCCCCACTCCAGGATGTGCTGCTGGATCTGGCATGGAACTGATATGATCTGGAGAGGGCACCACATGGGGTATCCAGCATGCCCCATGTACTGCCTGTGAATCAATTCTGACAGCTGAATGAGAGGGCTCTGTGGGCCAGATTCAGCCCATGGGATTCGTCTTTGACATCCCTGCCCTAGATATTTGCAACTGCTCATTTGAAAATGCAGAATTGAGCTGATATTTTCTTAATGTTTTACACTGTATAACACACACACTTCATTAATTAGCTCTGTTGTTTACTTGTATTGGTTAATAGCACAAATAATCACCAAACAATTTAGCTGAAACTGTAAAATGAATCATGAAATTGAGAACTGACAGGCAAATTCCCTTTGTATCAGTTTTATAGCATGTCTCTAGTGCCATTTAAAGCTCAATGAGTAAGTCTGGAGTGCAGGATTGACACAATATATTGACATTTTACTTTTTCTGCTTTCTTACAGCTTACTGCATATTCTTACAGGCTTTACAAACTAGAAAGCTAATTAACTGAGGCAGGAATATTGTTGCCTGCCTCATATTTAATATATGATCATTATTCTAAGAGTGATTTACTTCCCTGCATGAGTGAATTTCTTTTGTTGCTAGGTCTTCTAGTAAAAAAGATGCTGGTAGATGCTTCCAAGAACCCAGAAATGGATAAAATTGTAAACAATACCCGAGGCATCATATTTTATAGTGTACCTCATCATGGCTCTCGACTGGCTGAATACTCAATAAATGCTAGATATCTTCTCTTTCCTTCTGCAGAGGTTAAGGAACTCAGTAAAGGTATGTTTACTTCCTTAACTCTTACCAACAACATGACATGTTGCTGATTTTTGTTATCTCTGAAAGTTCATAGATAAAAACAGCAACATCTCTTCTTATCTTTAGGACTGTCTGTTACATGGATTAAATATCTGCTGCATCTGATTTGGGGGAAGGAAGAACTAAGGGCAAATTTACAGAAGAGTAGGCTAAACTGTTTAGACATGTAACGGTAGAGTATGTTACTCCTCTGTAGCATACCTCACCAAGATGAAGGAACTAGTTGAAATCTGTGTGTGGAAGGTAACTTAGGTGACAGAGATGCAAAATGAGTCTTAAGGGGGGAAAAAGGAGAGAGAACAGAAGAATAAAGATAGTGGACTTCAAGAAATTAGATTCCAGTAAACTAAAATAATTGGTAGATAAGATACCCTTGGAAACAGTGGTAAGCGATTGAAGAATTCACGAACATTGTCATTATCTTAAGATAACAATAATGAGAAGACATGCACAAGCTTTTCCAATGTAAAGGAAAGATAGGAAAAATAGGAAGAAACCAAGCCGGTTAAATCACAAGTTATTCAAGAACCTGAAACTCAAGGAGGCATTGAATAAAAACTGAAATCTAAGTCAAATTACTAAGTCTGACTCTAAAGGTATAGCACAAGGGGGTAAGGCCAAAATCAGAAAGGCCAAAGCAGGAAATAAGATACAAATAGCAGGAGACATGAAGAGAAACAAGAAAAGATTTTATATTTACAGTGGTAGTAAGAAGAAGTACAAGGACAAAGTTGGTCAACTACACAATAAGGAAAAGATGCTAAGAACATGTGATACCTAGAAAGCCAAAGTGTTTAAGGGTTTTTTTCTTCAACCTTCACTTGAAAGGTTAAATGTAACCAGATAGTTAACACAATTAGTATCACTGAAGAGGGGTAAGAACTCAGACTAGTATAGAATAGAGAATGTGGAATATGGGTGGAAAAGATAGGAAAAGGGCAAACTTAACCTCAGCTTTTAAAAAGGGGGAAAAGAGAGGATCAAGGAGGTATAGATCACTCAGTTCCATTCTGTTTAAAGATATGAGAATAAACAAACATGAAATCTATTGATAAATAGATAAATATCTAGAAGATAACAAGGGTATAAATAACAGCCAGATTGAATTTGTCACGTCAACTCAGTTTCTTTCGGTGGCAGGGTAACAGGTCTTGTGGACAGTGGAGAAGCAGTAGATGTGATGCATCCGTCTCACATGTCTCTGTGATATCCTTTTAAGCAGCTTAGAAAATATAGTTTAACTCTAGATGGAAAAAAGGGAGAGGTTACTATGTGACTGGTTGACATATTCAAAGAATAGGTGTCAGTGTTTCTCTCACAACGGGAAGGATATAGCAAGTGGGGTTCATCTGGGCCTTGTACTAGTCAGTATTTTCATTAATGACTTGGATAATGAAATAAAGAGTACACTCATTAAATTTGCAGATGATACCAAGCCAAGAAAGGTTGCAGGCACTTGGAGAACAGGATTGGAATTCAAAATGAGCTTGACAAATTGGAGGGAGAAAAAAAAACCCTTGAAATAGATATAATGAAATTAAATAAGGACAAGTGCAAAGTATGACAGTTAGGTAGGAATAAGTGACTGCACAAAATAAATGCCAGTCATTTTCAACTGTGTTAGGCAGCGGTTCCCAGAAAAAAGATATCAGTGTTGTAGTACCACACAAAGTATATGAGGTACTGTGCTTGCAATGGGTCATGCTTATGCAAAAAAAGCCAACATCATGGTAGGATATATAAACAGTAGGCTCATATGTAAGATACAAGAAATAGTTCTTCCATTCTCACACTGATAAGGACTCGGGTGGAGTACTGTTTGTAGTTTTGTCATGGAGTATCGTAACTGCCTTAAAATATATGAAAGGTTGCTGTGAAGAGGAAAGTTATGAATGACTCACTATGTTCAGTAGCAATAAGACAAGAATTAAATTTAATTTAATTTAAAAAGTGAGATTTAGGTTAAGTGGTAGGGAAAATAATTCTAGTTAAGCACTGGAATCATTAGGGAATTGGGGACTCTCCGTCACTGGAAGAAGAATATAAAGATCTGTCAGGAATGATTTGGGCAGGAATTTTTCCTTCGGACAAAGGCACAAACCAGATTAACTTCCTGAGGTCCCTTCTTGCCCTAGTCTGATGATTCTCTTATACTTTATCTGCTATAGGATGAAATGACAGAATTGTGTAAGCCAGTTTCCTGTTAAATTAAACACAGGGTCTTACAACAGATGTGCTGCTCTTTTTATTTGAGGTTATAATTTTGCCAAAAATTATTCCTTATGTGATTAGTGTAGATAAGTTTCAGTTCTGAGACTGAGTTTACACATACTACAATATTTATTTTCCATTTTTCTTCAGATTCTCCTGCCCTTAAAGAACTGAATGATGACTTTCTCTCATTTGCCGAGGATAAAAAGTTTCCAGTGTTGAGTTTTGCAGAAACTTTACCTACACACATAGGGAGCATGATAAAACTGCATGTGGTACCAGTGGAATCAGCAAGTATGTCAAATAACTAATTGCTTTTTTGTGTTTTGCTGTAGGGAAGGATGCTATCATAGTAGTAGTTGGAAAGATATTAAATAGGATATTATGTGAAAAGTTGTTGACGATGCCTTTTTCAAAGTTTTCACCAGTTTTTTAACTTGATTACATTCCTGTATCTATACATGTGTGCCCCTCCTGTTGAAAAAGAGAATTATGCATGTATCTGAATGCATCTCTTACATTTTTCACATTTGAACAATGCATACTTACTAAAGGAAAACAGGCCTTGCTCTTATGTTTCTCATCTGTTCTTCTGATTAAAACTCCTACAGCCTAATATGGACATGTGGATATTTTCACTAGCCAACAAAATAGCCCAGCTGTAGCCACCCTAAAAACAGGAAAGAAAATCAGCAAATACTGACCAAAGTAATTGTACGCAAATATATTTTTCTACCTGTTCTACATCCTTGTCCTTTGTCAGTCAGAAGATGTATGCTGAAGCAGTTGTGTGTTGAAAATTAATTCATAATCCTGAAATCTTGACTTGCATGTTTTTGCTGGTGTGTGAAAAGGCAAAAAACACAGGGTTTGTTTAATATGTGATCAGCATATAAAACTTGTTGTCCAGAGTTGGAGATTTCAAATGTTACATCATGGTTTGGGGGTTTCCCATACACGATTGACTTGCCTAGTGAGATTTTTGCAAGGACTGATTCTTACCTGTTTACTTACCGAAATATTGTTGATATATATTTTTAAATGAAGCCTGAAAATTAGAGCGTTAAACCAGAAAAAACCAAAATACAAAAACAATGAGTGCATGAGGAGTTGTGTAGAGCAGTATGGCAAGAGTTGTATATATAATGCTGGCAGAGTGCTCTTCTTTTTTTTGAAGTTAGCACTTAGAAATTGCAGCACTCCTTACACTCTTCCCAGGCCTAGTGGTACTCAGTTTGTTTGGTGGTTATGCCCACTCTACCACTCTAGTGGCCTTTCATATACAAGAAGAAGCTTCAGGCACAATGAAGAATTTCTCTGAAAATTCAAGCACTTGCAAATAGGATTAAATTGCCAATCTCAGCATGACCTGACCTAGAAGTGAGAGCTGTGAAAACCTATGTATCTCAACTAGTCTCAGTGTAAATAATGAGTTGGAAATGGAGCACCATTTATAGGAGTTTATGCCATCATAAGGAACGTGCCTTTATGCTGTTTTGAATATTTATGTTTAAATCAGCCTGGTTTTAATTTTCATATCAAAATATTTTTATAAAGATATTTATTTGATTACGGTAAAGTTGAACAAGTTTGACAATTGGTAAAGCCTGTCACATTCCATTAGATACTTTTGAAATGCAGATAGTGGGTGCATCTATATACTCATATAATGTGCTTTAGGTAATGCACATTAAATATAGTACCTCTGGGCGTTTATACACATACAGTTTTGTCCCGCAATGTGCTGGAGATCCACTGCTTTGGAGTAGACTTGATTAATGCACATGAGCTGATGTGAACTGTGCTGTGCCACGTGCAGTTGTATAAGAAGTGAAATGCATATCAGTATGCAGAAAATGGCAGTGGTACACTTTTGAACTAAAACAACTTCTTATGTGTTTTAATTCAGAAGCACTCCACCACCATTTTCACAGCACTGATGCACATTTTGCCACTTATACAACTGCAAGTGATGAAAAGCATCCAGCACTGCAAAGCGCCAGACACTGCGATACTTGTGTGTGTAAAAATGCGTTCCATTGTGAGAAACTAGAAGTAGGTTCATCAGTCTATTTTAATGTGCATTAGCTGAAGAGCACAGTTTTTGTAACATTTTAATGCCAATTAAAATGGGCATTAAAGCACATGTGTAGACATACCCACTGCAGGTTAAATCCTGGGCTGCTTTGATACCAATCGTGAAACTCCCATTAACTTCAGTATAGCCATGATTACATTGCAAAGTGGGTACTGGTAACTGGCTCAGTAGAGAAGCAGAAGTTGTGATCCTTCAGCAGGTCCTAGCAGTAGGGTTTGCCTACACAGATCCTTGATCCTTTTGAAGTCATACTTGCTTAATATGGCAGCGTGTTTAAAATGCTTTTGGTCCATTAAAAACATAACCTAGTCTCAGGAAAAATTATTAAACAACAAAGAAGAGCTGACTGCTTCTGGAAAAGCAGCTGCTAGTGCAAGAGCTTTTTTAAAATTCTAGATACTCTCATTTATTGAACTCTGAGTGGTTTTTTTCTTTTTCTTGATCCAGATTTAGGTATAGGAGATCTAATTCCAGTGGCTGTCAATCATCTAAATATTTGTAAGCCAAAGAAGAAGGATGCTTTCCTGTACCAGAGGACTTTAAAGTTCGTTCAGGATGCACTTGCAAGGGAACTTGGAAGCTAATTCTTTGCAAGGTGTGCACACATAGCAAAATCCTTTCTATGAAACTTCTGAGAAGCTGAGAATTGCAAGACATTATATTATTAATAAAATATGATCTCAGTGTGGCTTTCAGCATATCTGCATAGGTCTGCATTACTTATGGCTGAAATTTATTCAAAATAAATGTGCACCAATCCACAGTCCTGTAAGTCCGACATTAAAAGGTGAGAATCAGCTTTGATCCATTTTGCTTGTCAACATGCCCTATTGTGACCCCTATGGGCCCCTGGGTCGTGGGTAGTTCCCGAGACGTTCCTTTACCCCTTTTCTCGCCCGCCACGACTTTGATGGTTTGAAATATTAAAG
>JAGPOW010003648.1:17986349-18017930 GCA_030014935.1 Caiman crocodilus | reverse complement strand
ACCGTCCAGTTCTCCCGTCCCCGGTGAGTCTGCTGCCTCTTCCCTCGCCCCCTGAGGTCCCTCTCGGGTCCCTAGGGACGGTCCGGTGCCGTCACACCTATATATAATTTTATATAATTGTTTGGCCAGCAGAGGATGGAGATACATTCTTCACAGCTCACAAAATCATGTTCCACAGAAATAGCTATAAAATACTTGAAACTTCCTCTTCCACTGTATCTTCCCAGCTGGAGAGGTTATGAGGGTCCTGGCTCTTTTGACTGAAATAAGTATACTTCCTGGATAAAAATCTTGTACAGAGGATCAAAAACAGTTAACCCAGAAGGTGATTTCTGGGTTGGCAGGCAAGCAGCTATCTTGAAGTACACATCTTCTGTTCATGGTTAGGTATTTAAACAAAATTTAGAGGGAATGTCCCTGATTGCTTGATTCAGAATATTTTTTAAAATTTCTTTTTAAATAAATCCAACTTATCAAATAACAGATTTAACATTTAAAGCTGCATCCAATCGCCTAAATTATGTAAATTATATGTAAAGACAGATATTTATTTTCCCTCAACTGTGCTCCCTTAAGTGAATGTCCACAGGAGCCTTGTGTTCTTCAAGATTGTATTTTGATATATAACCAGTTGAAATTTGGTTGTTTTACTTGCCTTTTTGTTTCATGGACTGAGAAGTGTTAGCAAGTCCAGTACTTTGTTTCCTGCCTGAGGAGGAGATATCATTACCTAATCTGATCTCTGGCAAGGTATCCTGTGGAAAGGAGACAGTGGCAGTTTAATCTAACTTTGTTTAAAAAAAAAAGTCGTGCACAGTTCTACTTTAATCATATCCGCTCTTGAACTTCTAGATAATGGAAAAATTGACCTAATGTGAGACTGTTTTATTTCAGCTTAGTTTGTGTTGGCTAGGTGAAGGGGAAGGGCTTTTGCTCTTTCAAATGGAAGATCTAGGATAGGAGATGCACATGTTAACTTCTGGCTGCTTAATTTAGGGACACTGAGAAGACAGTGTACTTAATCCCTGGAGGCATTGGCTCGGATGTTCAGTAGGGAGCTTTTTAGCTGATTTAAAGAATAGTGCTGGAAAAGCTCTATTGGAGCAAGACATTTATGTAGTCCTTGACAAGATGGTAGCTATGACAGGGAGAGCATATCAATAAGGCAGGAAAAAATAAGGACATTCCCAGAGCTCTTATCAGAAACTCTTGAGGACTTCAAAGCAAAATATTTTGCACTTATGGAGGCCTGTGTGAAGTTATTTACTTCATGTAGAAAACCAGCAGCATTGTCTTGTATAAATTGTGTAGACTGTTTTTGCCCCGAGTGTTTTGGATCAATGTCATGATGACACAGTTAATGTCACTGATGAGAAATAAATGTAATTTAGAACAAGACTGCCAGTATTCAGCCACCTATCTTCAAGCCGTAAAAGAATCCAAACAAAATTAAGAGCAGCCTGGCTACGGCCTTGATTTAACAAAGCCGTATTGAAGTTTGCAGCTGCAGATCTTCCGCTAACCCTTCTGATCTTCAGCCTCTCCCAAACCAAGTAGGCTCTCTCTCCAGTAGGCTGGAGGCTTCTAGGCAGCCCTTTGCTAATGGAATCCTTGGCTGATGTTGGTAGGGGGACCACCAGAGACTGTTTAGGGAGTCACTTAGTATCTCTCTTTTGTGGCATGAATCTGCCAGATCATACAGTTATGTGGTAAAAAGCCACAAAATAAAAAGTTGAAATGCACCTCAGAAGTCTCATGGGAGCTTAGCATAAAAATTGTGTGTTGAAAGCACCTTTGACATTCCCACATTAGAACATCCTGACCTAGGAGGACACAGAGCTGGGAAGAGCAGTTTCTGAAGCTTAGCCTCAGCCAGCCAGACTTGCACTGTCAGATTCAGGATCCAGAGAAGCACAGAAGGCCTGGCACCATTTTTGACCTAAAGCCCCATGTGTTTTCAGGGGCATCATTTCAGACTGAAACAGGCCCAAAACAATATTTAAAGAAACATGTTCTGCTGATGCTCTCTCTTAAACTTCAGAATGAAATACAGTAGAGTCCTTATTTGTTAAGAACAGACCTGGGCCATATAGAATTAGTTTGGATACCTAGGGTTTGGACAGACTTGAGAACTGAACATCGTAAAACATGTGGAGTGTGACATTACCCATTTTTGAGAAGTAAACTTTTTTTTAGCCAAGAGGGATTCGGATCAATGAAATTCTGTGGTAATGCTTTATACAGTAGATCCTTTTGTATTGGCTATTGTAACTGGAATTCTTGAAAATCTCTCATTTTTCTATAACTGCTGAATGAATAAATATGTAACCTTTTAACTTAATAATAGGCTCGAGTTATTCAGTAATGTTGTATTTGGGAGGTGGTAACGATATATTTTTTTTAAAGAAAGTAATTTACTATATATAGTGAAAATATATATTAAATACGTTGCAAGTGACCTGCTGAGTGGGAGCATTTGTTTTCTAAATTTTGATAAATGTCTTTTGTTCAGTAATTAGCTGTTTTATTATTATTGCCCTTTGTATGTGGTATATAAGGTGAAAACAGGATCGCTAAGAGCTCCAAAGGCATAAAGGTGTGGAACTCGACCAAATCTTAAATGTTTTGCAGAGCTGTATTATTTTCCAGTGTTTGTTTTGGACTGGGTTTTCATTTTGTCAGGACTAGTGGAGCTTTTAAATAGCAAGTTTAACTGCACTGTATTAAATCCAGTCTTGTGCTTATCTTCTCTCACCCTCTTACTGAGTAAGAATATAAAAACATAAGTGCATTACTGGGTCAGGCCAATGGTCCATCTAGCCTGGCATCCTGTTTTTGACAGTGGCAGGTGTGCATGCAATACAGGGAGAGCACCAAACTGCGTATCTCTAGAATAATCTATTCCTTACTCTGCCAGGCATCCACCATTTTTAGTTTAGAGACGCCAGAGGAAATATCTCAACCATTCTATTCAACAGCCATTTAAAGCTATCATCCATGCATTTATTCAGTCCCTTTTTGAACCTGGCTGTGCTGTCTGCATCCACCACCTCCTGCAACAATTAATTCTACAAGTTAACTATGTGTTACATAAAAAAATACTTTAAACCTGTCATGTAGTCATTTCGGCGTGTGCCCAATAATTCTAGTATTCTGGGACTTGGTGAACAACTGTTTCTTGTTCATTTGGTCCACACCTGTCATTTTAAAGACCTCTATCATATCCCCCCTCAGCCTTCTTCTTTCCAAACTGAAGAGTAAGAAACTGTGCTTTACTGTTAACTTTAGAAGTGGCCATCATATTTCATGACAATCTAAAATAGTGACTCTTATTTTTTCTGAGCTGCACAGGACTCAGACTTGGCCTTTACCCAAAACACCCACACTTTTCCACAGGTGGGAATTCAGCAGATGCATGGCTAGTTGGCAGATGCTTTTTACCTGGTTGCTGACTGCTGGATGATCTTTTCCCTATTTACAACTTTGGGATTTACTTACAAAAATGCTTTATTTTAATGCAGTTTTGAATTGCTTCTGTGAATAGGGCTGTTAAGTATGTTTCCAGGTCTCCTTCTGAGACTGCAATTTGTGTGGTTTATCTAGCTTAAATGGAACTGTCAATATGTTTCTTTTATGGCTTTATGATTCTTTATGTCATTTAGTTTATAATTTCATAGTTACCACAGCATTCACAAAATGTCAGCAGGGAATCCTGTACATTAGAGGAAGAAGTATTCAACTCAGCCTATGTGCTGGCTTGGCCATTTGTTGCTCCCTGGGTTGCAACTTGAAATTAGTTCTCATTGTTGACCTAACGTGCACAGTAAATAGCTGTAGTACTACATGTAAGAATTCCAGTTGTGCTAGCCCGTAGTTACGCTAAACTTTAGTAAGTTATGGTGCTGAAAAGCAGTAGGAGAAAAAAGAGCCTCCTGACCACCAGGTGACCCAGTAAGAAAGAAAGAAAAAAAAAAGTAAAACCCAATAATGGACAAAAAGACACTAAAGGGAGTATGAAAACAGTAGATGCTAATGTAAAAGTTAGTACTTACTAATGAGAGTGCAGGTCCATGAACTTGGCAAACCAAACAAAGATGAACATCTTGACAGAGAGAAAAAAATGGGCATGAGATAGGGTGATACACAAGAATAAATATAGAATTTGGGAGACCTGTCCCCCAAAGATCTTGGGGAATGTGAATAACGTATGGTGTCTATACCAGTGAAGAACAAGTTTCTTCAAGTTGGGCTAACTGTTAATCAGGGTCATGTGCCATGGCCTATTGTAGACACATCCCTGTGACCATGCATTGCTGCCTACCTTCATGGAAAATGGGCCTGGCCTGACATGACGCAGCCTGGCCCGGCCACCTAGCACGCACTTTTGGACAGGAGCCATGGGTTCCGGTTCTGTCCAAAGTCATGCTAGTGGGCTGTCAGGCCAGGTCGAGTCATAGATTCATAGACATTAGGGCTGGAAGGGACCTCAGAAAATCATTGAGTCCAGCTCCCTGCCCCAGGGGCAGGAAATCAGCTGGGGTCGTAAGATCCCAGCAAGATAAACATCCAAATGTCTCCTGAAGGTGTTCAAAGTGGGTGCTTGAACCACCTCTGGCGGCAATCATTCCAGACCTTGAGGGCTTGGACAGTAAAGAAGCTCTTCCTTATGTCCAGCCTGAAGCAGTCATAGAGGAGTTTGTGACAGTTTGATCTTGTCATCCCTTGGGGTGGCCTGGTGAACAAATGTTCCCCCAGATCCTGGTGAGCACCCCTTATAAACGTATAGGCAGCCACCAGATCACCCCTGAGCCTGCGCTTTTCCAAGCTGAAGAGTCCCATAACTCTCAGCCTCTCGTAAAGTCTGTTTTCCTGACCTCTGATCATGTGTGTGGCTCTCCTCTGGACTCTTTCAAGCTTCTCCGCATCCGTTTTGAATTGCAGAACCCAAACTGGCTATGCCTCAGGATGTTACCATCGGCCAGTCTGTTAAGAATGGCTTCTTTGATAATCTTTTCTAAGACCTTCCCTGGGATAGAGGTTAGGCTGATGGGCCTGTATTTTGCCAGATCCACTTTCCTCCCTTTCTTGAAGATAGGCACCACATTAGCCTTCTTCCAATCTTCAGGCACTTCACCAAAGCGCCAGGAGTTCTTGAAGATCCATGCTAGGGGCTGAGCTATGATGCTTGCCAGCTCCTTGAGTACCCTTGGGTGTAGACTGTCATGGCTGGCTGACTTGAAGGTGTCCAGCCTCTCAAGGTGTTCCTTCATAAGGTCAGCATTGATGAAGGGTAAGGAATCACCCTCACCCTGGAACTTCCCGTCCCATAATGGGCAGGGGCATCCCTTGGGACTGGTGAAAAACGATGCAAAGTACCCATTGAGCAAGGTGTTTTTTTCCTGGGTCTTGGTTGTCAGTTGCCCCATCTGGTTTAGCAGGGGTCCAAAGTTGCCTTTGCTTTTCCTCTGGCTCCCCACATATCTAAAAAAGGACTTTTTATTGTCCCTGATACTTGTAGCTAGTTGGAGTTCTATTGCAGCCTTGGCTTTCCTGGTTTCCTCTCTGCAGGTCTGGACCAGTGCAGAATATTCCTCCTTGGAGGTAGATCCAGTCCTCCATCCTTTGTAGGTCTTTCGTTTTAGACACAGGAGATCTGCTAGTTCCCTGTTGAGCCAAGGGGGCTGCTGTGCCCTTTTGCTGCCTTTTCTCTGAGACAGGATAGACTTTGCTTGTGCATCCAGGATCACTCCCTTGAGGAGCAACCACTCTTCCTGAACTCCTCTTTCCTTTGGGTTTAGGGCCTCCTTGACAAGCCTCCTGAGCTTGTCAAAGTCAGCTTTCCTGAAGTTGAGGACTTCTGTATTACTGACTGACTTAGCAGCTTTACGGCAGATGGTGAAGGTGATCAGCTCGTGGTCGCTGTCACCCAGCTTTCCTTCAATCATGAGGTTGCTGATTAGGTCATCCCCCATTGCCAGTACCAGGTTGAGCAGCGCTTTACCTCTTGTTGGCCTGTAGACTTCTTGAGTCAGATAGAACTCATCCATGCACGAGAGGAAGCTTTGTGATTGTTCGGATTTGGCCAAGTGCTCTTAACCTAGAGGGTCTCCAGTCGTCCATCCTGGGCATCAATGTTGTGTTGCAGAGATGTGTAGTATTCTTTGACATAGAGAGCTACACCCCCGCCCCTTTTGTCCACTTGATCTCTCCTGTTCAGGGTATAGCTGCCTATACTTGTGGTCCAGTCATGGGTGGAGTCCCACTAGGTCTCTGTTATCCCCATGACATTATAATTATTTGTGTTAAGCAGGAGGACAAGTTCCTCCTGTTTATTCCCCAAACTCCTGGCATTTGTGTACAGGCACACAAGCGTCCCTTTGGGGGCCCTTGCCTTGTCTACAGATTGTTCCAGGGCTGGGGTAGGAGTGGGATCCCTTAAGTGCCTTGGCCTGCTGGCTTTGCAAGGGTTGCTCAATGGGCCAGCAGGGGTGATACTCCCCACATCCCCTGGCAGGCTTAGTTTAAAGCCCAATGGAACAGGTCAGCCAGTCTACCTGAGAAGAGCCTCCTTCCCAGCAGAGAGAGGTGGAGGTCATCCCTTCCTAGTAGCTCATTGCCTCTCTCACCAAAGAGCAGACTGTGGTCAAGGAAGCTGAAGCCTTCATGATAACACCAGTGCCGCAGTCTATTGTTTACTACCTCGATCCTCCTCTCCCTCCTCAGCCCATGGCCTGAAACTCGGAGGATTGAGGAAAACGCCACCTGCGCCCCCAACCAACCCCTTAAGCCCTGCTTCCAAATCCCTGTAGCACTTCATGACCCGGCTGGGATTGCTTCGAGTCATGTCATCTGTGCCCACGCAGATAAGGAGCATAAGGTAGTAATCAGTGGGCTGGAGGAGCTTACCGATCTCCTCCACAATGTCTATGATATGGGCTTCCAGGAAGCAGCAGACTTCCCGGGCTAAGGGGTTGAGGTGGCAGATTGTCCCCTCAGTCCCCCTCACGATGGAGTCTCCCATGACAAACACTTTGCATTTTGTCTTGGGGAGAGCAGGGCTGGTAGCTACAGTTGAGCCTGTGTCGCCTGCAGGAGCTGGCAGCCCTGCAGGCTTTGCTGGAGCTGCAAGAGGTTCATACTTGTTGCAAAGCTCCGGTGGGGTGGGGACCTTGGTGTGGCGGGCCTTGGGGCCCCTGACCACCTTGGTCCAACCCCATGGCTGAACAGAATGGGAGGTTCCTGAGTCCTCCCTTGCCTTGGAAGGTGACTTCAGTCTGCCCTCCACCTCCAGCAGGTGAAGGGCCTGGCAGTAGGAGTCTATCCCTGATAACATGCAGTCTCTGGACTGTGGCCTGGAGCTCTTCTAGCTGGCATGCCAGAGACCCCAAAAGGGAGCAGACCTCACAAAGGGAGGTGGCCATGCTCCCGGACCCCAGAAGCTGAAAAAGTGTCAGGCAGCCCCCGCAGCCAAGAGCCAGAGGCTCTGGCTGCGTGGCATCCAGAACCATGGGATCCATCTGGGTGGAGGCCTCTGAAGTGCCAGAGGGTCAGGTCTGTCTGGCTCTGTTCTCCCTGCACAGACCATGGGTCAGACAGTACTGCTGCAGGCACAGCCCAGCTGGCACCTCAGGAGGTGGGTAGGGCAGGCATAGGGTGTCTCCCCCCTAAGCCCCACATCCCCCTCCACACCAACCAACACACCCTACACCCACCCACAACTCTTCCCCCTACCCATACATCTTCCCACCCTCCTCCTGTGAACCTCACATCCCCACTCCCCATCGCATACCCACTGTGCCCAGCTGCCAGACAGGATGAGACCTGTTGGAAGGAGCTGTGACTGCAGGGCAGCTGTCCCCACATCCTGGTTAGTGAAGGAATCAGGGGGAGCTCCAATTTTTCTACTGAGAAAACCGACAGCAAACATTAAGGCACATAGATATTTAGAATTTATTTTACTATGATGATAGAGACACTGGTAGGGTTCCAAATTGTAAATATATCAATAAAACATTGCCCAACTGATCTCTCTCTGTCTGTCTATCTATCTAGTGGTCTTTTGTTTTAATTGTGGAAGAACACGGATTTTGGAGTATTTTAAAGACTGAATTTGGGATTTTTTTATCAGAGAATTTGCAGTTTTTAAATAGGGAGCACTAGGATTCCAGCTAGTGAAGCAAGTGGCAGGACCCAGACAGAGGAACCTGCTCAGGGCTTGCACTTGGGACCCAGCTGGAGGACAAATGAGGTGGCTGACCACCTGGCCATTTAGGGCTAGGACATGCTATGACAGTTCAAAGCAGGCCATCACATAGAACATCTTCTGGGCAGTAGCTGCCCAGATGGCACAAAGGACAGCTCTGCAGCCATGGGCAACTGGCAAGTGGCCCAGAGGTGCAGACACCTCTGCTGTGGCCATGTAGTCTCCATCTGGGTCAGGGAGGCACGCAGCCTTGGGACCATGTGTTGTTGCAGGTGGCAGCAGGTCATATCCAGGCAGCAGCCCCAATGCTAGACTGCTGCACTGGGGCAGAGAGTGCAGGGAACACTGTTAGGGCTGCTTCAGCAGTCCAACTGGGACAAGGGGCTAGTGTCTCCAGATACCAGTTGGCTGGGCCCCAAAAGCTCCTGATACCACTCTGTTTGTCTTTGTATTGGGTCATTCCACCTGCACCCCTCTCTCTCTTTCACCTGCTTGCTATTTGGTCCTGACTGGTCGAGCAGGTGACCTGGCCAGATAAATTCCTCAGTGGGGGGGCAATGCCCTCTGTCTTCCTCCGGCAGCATTTTGGAAGAGCCACAAGCAACCTGCCTCCAGCCACTGCCTGGTTGAATCACTGTGAGTAAAGACCTGGAAACTAGCTTGTAGCTCAGAACTAAGTAAATGCAGTAGTGTCTTAAAAGGCTCACTGTACTCAGTTTCTGTGAAGGCTCAACTTATTTTGACTTGCTCAAAGTGTATTTCTGACTCCTTTGTTCTCCCCTTCTTCCCCCCCATGTCAATAAAGGTATCAGGTTACAGCATGACTGGCTATTTCACTGTGTGAGAGGCTGAGAAGAGGCCTTTTTGCTCCCAACCCAGCCACCAGAGCTTGGCTGTTTGTTATCTCAGTCATAAAGATATATCACCTGAGCTTATCCTGGGAGGCTTTGGGCTGAAAGAGGCACCCAGAAATATTAGCAGTGGGCAAAGCACTCCTAAGGCTTGCAGGGTCTGTGTATCCCAGGCTGCACAGGGCCCTGAGACCAGTGCCCAGGTGGTGGCAGTGTTACCCCAGGCTTGTGGGTGTTCTCGTGGAAGGGGCTGTCCGGCCATAGGCTGTCCAGGGGAGACTTGCAAAGTGTGGTTTTGGGCCTGGCACAGTGAAGCAGGTGGGTCAGCGTAGTACTGCCTCCTGTGCTGCCACACAAGTAGCTCTCAGCTGCTCACCAGGGCAACTTTTTATACTGCTGAGGCCAGCACAGGTGCTGACCCCAGGCTCTAGCTCCTGGCTGCAGCTCCGGGAAGAGCTGTGCAGGGTCATTGTGCCTCAAGTGGCACAACTTATCCCACACCAAAGTACATGTCCAGGCACTTACGCTGTGGCAAAAATCCTCGGTACAAATTTGTGCCGCTATTTGAGCTGCTGCAAGCGCACGTGCCTACATATGTGGACATGCCCCATGTGTTTGCAGCAACTATAGTGTGTCTAGACAGTGGATTTCTGCAAGCATTAGAAATCATCTCCCTACACAGACAAAATTCTTAGCTCTAAGAGCCCTGTCATCTTTCAGGTGAGTACTCTGAGTGGATAGTGATAGGTGGTATTTGGAAAGCAGGATACAGAGTAGGGCCAAGTGGGAGCCTGCCTATTCCCAGCACCTGTAGCAGCTCAACTAATGACAAAAAGGAATCTTTAGTGCAACTGAATCAATATTTTCAGTATTTATAACCTTTTAATTTTCAATTAATATTATATACAACCTAAAGGTTTATTGTGCTGGCTGTTACAGCTGGCCAAAACCCAGAAGGTCTACCTCACAGAGAATGGTGGGTTGTGGGATGAAGAGGAACTAATTTGAGATGAAAAAAAACAAAACTTTTTTTTTCATGGGAAAATCATTTCCTTTGTTGGCCTGGCAGCTGCCTGCCAGGGATGACACTTGTCAATTTTGCTTTCTCCCCTGCAGGCAGAAAATGAAATTGTTGAGCCTCCCAGGCAGGCAGCTGGTGAGCCATCAGTTTGATTTTCCCCATGGAAAGTTTGAAAAAAATGTTTTCATCAGATTATTCTGGTGGAAAATTCCCAACCAGTTCTAGTACACCTTGTACAAACACAAGGAAAGGGACAGCTCTTCCCCAAGTAAGTAATAAAGTTAAAACTATTCATAAATGTTAAAATCATAATAATTTATATGGCTTTTTAGAGCTGGAACAGAATATAAGGACCTCACACATGGTAACTATGTGGATAAATAGGTGTCATACACTGACAGATCACGGGGAGTTATTATTCCCCTCTACTCAGCACTGCTGAGCTACATCTGGAGTACGTTGCTCAGTTTTGGGCCCCCGCTACAGAAAGGATGTGGACAAAGTGGAGAGAGTCCAGTGGAGGGCAATGAAAATGGTGAGGATGAGGCACATGACTTCTGAGGAGAGGCTGAGGGAACTGGGCTTATTTAGTCTGGAGAAAAGACAGGGGATTTAATAGCACCCTGCTGTAAAATGTGTGTTATTTCTATTTAATATAGAATGAATATTGTTGAACCAGAAGGCTTTAACAATGAATCCTTGTTTCTTAAAATTCCCCTCTTGCATCAGAAATCCATAGCCTGACACCGGTTTTCCTACAGAAGTGATTGTCCAGCTTCTTCATTCTTTTGGGCCACTCAGCGAGAGAGAGGAGGAAGACTTTGTCATAGACCATCATCCTTCTTATGACTACCCAAGATTCCTCGCTGCTCCTTTTACAAAATACTTTATGTTGAGGACTTGTATGTACATTTGTGTACATCTATATTTTGTGGCCCATCACTAGTCCAGGAAACATACTTTTAAGAATCACTGGGTCAGAGTGACAAACAAGACCAAAGAGTCACCCTCCCACTTAAGTCAACCACACCATCACCTGGACAGCCTGTCAGTACTTTGTAATGATTTCCTAATCAAATGTGGACTCAGTCTGACTTTGCTTTTCTTGTCCAGTCCTGTGAGATCAGACCACAGGCTGCAGTGGCTCCATATCAGGAACACTACTTGAATTTTACACAAGGAAGGAGGATAAAAAACTTTGGTGTCTCAAGTCTCTTAGCCTTACCTTTCCAGCTGGCATGTTGCTTTTCCCTCACCTTGATTTGTTGCAACTGAATGGTCCACGCTTTTGCTGATTGTATAAACCAGACTAACTAACGTTCGCTAACTTGAACAGGTGGCTCACCACTTACAAGCATAAGATGTAAAGTCCAGTTACTGCACTTACTCAAGTGGAGTAAAAAAGCAGGTTTTATTTGACACGTATAAATCTACTTTAATTGGCTTTCCCACTAACTTTTTCATTAATGTGTTAATTAGCCATCTCAGGGCTGTTAAATTCTTTGTTGCACCATCATATTGAATATAATAATATAAAATCTTCTATTTTTTAATGCCCTTAATATTTCCTGTTGAGATATGTCCATAAATGTCTAGTGCTAGCTTTAAAAAACAAAACAAAACCAAGAAGCAGGCCGGGATGTTTTGATGTCCCAGGGAAGAAAGCAGCCATCCTACTTCGGAGTGACTCGTCTTCCTGTCAGTTTGTTGAATTGAACACTTTAATAACAGACAGACTTTTAAAGAAATGTGCCTGGAAAAGGAAGGGGGAGGGAAGAGAAATGATTAGATAAAGGAAGCACTGCTTTGTCTACCGAATGTCTTTGCTTAGAATTCAACCCCAGAGATGAGAAGACCTGAGCAAGTCAGGCTATTAATAGCAATGAAGCAGTCGATTTTACAGTTCCCTAGACAGCCAAGAATGGACTAAACCAATTCACATTTCTTTGAAAAGAAATTTTAATTGACATAATTTACAACAAAAAATCAAGTTTAAACACAAGCCGCAGACTTCTCAATTTTGCCAACTGTTTGAAATTCTCAATTTTGCCAACTGTTTTATTACTACCCTGAAAGAGACTCTGTTCTTCTTTCAGTGAAATTACTATGCCTGAATCGAAACAAGGCTGGTGTAACTTGTAATTGCCGACTTGTAACAGGCAGTGTAAACACTTCACAAATTTGTCCCCAGTTGAATTTCTATTTTGGGACTGGAAGACCATATCTGACATTGTGGCTATAATCTCAGGTGTTTTGAGAAGCCTGAATGTTGGACTGGCTCCAAATCAGAAATGACGTTGCTGCAGTGACCTTTTTTCCCTTGGTGTAACGTATAGCCTCTGGTGGGCTCCCCACAGTAACTAATGTCCAAATGGGGCATTGGATAAATACAAGGAAAAAAAAGAAAGCAACATTTGGAGGAAGATCTAGGACAATGGGGAAGATCTGGGAATGATGCTTTTCCTAGGCTGATTTATTTCTGCAGCTAGAACTATGGTATTCTATTTTTATTCCCTCACTTTTTCAAGTGTTGCAAGAATCTTTAGGTAAAGGGCAGGCTTGTGGAATGTGCATTATTCAGCCTGGCTGGTCTGCGCTGCCACACCGCATCAATCACTTAGGAAAACACTAATTAAGAGAGGAATCAGATGAATTCTGAATTTCCTTTCACAAACTATTCCGTTAATGCCCCTCATAAGATGCAATCAGTTTTCCATAAACTCGTTTTACAGCTAATCTTATGCAATGTGGCAACATAAGAGCAATAACTGTATCTGAGCATGTGAGCAATAATAGGCACTCTTATTCTTCCACACTGACATCTTGCTCACTGCACCAATACTCTGCCTTTATGTTTGAGAGACAAGTCTGGTAGAACTTGACTCCCAAGCCTGTTCCTAGTTTTATGTTCTGGTCCCTGATTATTTCCCGATTTGGGATCTCACTGAAATGTAGTTCTTGGCTCACGTTTATCAGATTTGCCTGTTCATTTGATGCAGCTACCAATGTCTCTTTTCTCAAAATGGCTGAGAGGAATTTTACGCTGCAAAATGCTTGATGATATTAAGGGCAGTCAGAAAGCTAGTTCCTGCCATGCTGCTGGCAGCTCTACCAGTGATCAGCTGAAGTGAATATGGAGGGCAGTAGGAGGGTGACAGCTGTACATACAACTCCCTCTATCAGTTTTGTTTGTGAGACGACAGTCCCTTCCAACTTCTCAGCATTGGTACTAATCTTTACCATCAGCAGCAGAAGTAAAATTAATAATCTGTAAGGCATGGTCTGCCCCTGTTACTTGTGCCCCGCCTCTGAGAACTGAGGGTCTCAGTGAATACTCAACACAGCACTCATGTACATGTACAAAGCCAATTTTTTTACTTATCGGTGTTTGTTATATCATTAATAGTGAAGAATGAAGATGACATTTCCTTGCCACAAGGAGCAAGACTGTGACTAGTGCATAATCTTTCAGGATAAGAAGTTACATGCTTACATCCTTTGTAACCAGCTGGGCCCTGCCCCTTCTCTCACCTGTGACTCTGTGCACAATAAGTAAAGGCCACTGGAATGCACCTGGTAGCCCTTCACATGCGTGGTCCTTCTCAAAGTGCCAACCGCTTGTCCTCTGTGCTGTTTGGTTCATTAGCTATTTAGAATATGAAGGGGCTGAACAGAACCAGTTCAGAATGGGTGTTTTCCAAATGGAAAAGGTAATAACCGGAGGTCGCTTTTAAATATGAACATACCTCACATTAAAAGAAACCATGCCCTTGCAGAATAGCTGCCTGAGGTATAACTATTAGTATTTCATATACTTGCATGGGATCCGTCCTAATCCCCTGTAGGTGCACTTGGATGTTTTAGATTAAGAACAAGAATTTCCTTCAAAAAGGGCATCTACTCTGCAACCTCCTGACCACTTACCTAACACAAAAGGGTGGAGGAGTTTGGCTAGTGGAATAAATACTAAGTGATTCCAAACCTTGTATCCAGTTAAAGACCACAAGAAAGATGCATTTTAGGGCATATCTATGCAGGAACATATATTACTCTGATATGAATATATTCATATAGTTATATCAGTGAAGCTCTCCATGAGGATACACTTACCCTGCAATAACTATAGCAATATAATTATTTATACTAAGGCTTACTTAAAATGATAGAAATTGTGTGGATTATAAATTACACCTGTAAATGTTTTTCTTGAGGGCTTTTCATGCCTCATTTGCCTCATTGCATGCTCTTAAATATTATCTGTACCTGATATAATCATTTTTCAGCTGAATAAAAAAATAATTTAGGATAAAGTATTTTAGCAAGCTGTACAGTATTGCTAGATGTTATGCACTTGGTTTATTTCCTGGGGGAGTATTCTTTCTTTAAATGCAAAACTCATTTAAAACGTGGTTTTGCCACACTTGAGAATTCTTAAAGTAGAGCTCTGTATGCAAAGAGGTTTGTACCTAAGGTTTCTATAAGAGGAAAAAAATCTCAGCTCTCAATTTGTATTCCTGTTCTTCAAGGTATTTCCATTTTGTTCTAAGACAAGCAGTGTGTTCAGCGTCTCTGTTAATGTGCCCTTATCTTCATCATCACTAAACGTAACCCAGTGACTGAAATCTGAGCCGGGGAGTTTCAGATCATTGGGAGTGTGAACTGGAGGAGTACTTGATACAGATGGTGTGGGACGAGGACAGGGAAAATCAGTGTCCAGGTCCAGAAGATTGGTGTCCTCTGTAAGGGAGCTGGTGTCTAAGAGTGGCGGCTGCTGACTGCTTGTGGCAGGAGGGCCCTGAAGGTCGGAAATCAAGTCTGAAGGTGTTGGTGTCACACACTTGGTGCCATCGTTTTGGGGGCTGGCCATGGCCATCAGGGCTGAAAAATCGGATTGCCTGGGAGAGAGGACGTCTGAATCCTGGATGGCAGAAGGACTGTTGTTGTTGTTGAAATTGAGTGATAAGCCTTTGAGAAGTGGACTGTTACTACTCTGGAGCACATGCAGGTGGAGAGCAGCAGGGGCAGACTTCTTCCTTCTTGGTGGGATCTTCGGGGCAAAGGAAGAGTTGGGTGAATGCAGCATGTCTGCCTCCAGACTGTCTGGTGAGGGAGGTGGCCTCTCACTGCTCTTCCTTCTCTGAAGAATTTTCCCAGGCTGTGTTGTTCTCGGCTTAGGGACTGGAGTGACTCTTGTGGGGCTTGTGATGATGCTGGCTTTGAGACAAGGATCTGGCAAGCCAAAGGGAGGGTGGTTTGTCTGCTGGTCAGACTGCTCTTCTGGAGTCATGGTCTGAGAATGGAGAACAAAAGGAAGAGCAGTGTTTTAAATTCAGGCTTGGTGACAGCATGAGACCTGCCCTGGGGTTGGGAGGTTAATCCAACGAGGAGTGCAGTAGAAAAGACCCGAGTTCTACTGAGTGACTTACTAGGGGAAGCAGGGGAGGTTGAAGACACTGAAAAAGATATGGACCCAGAGCAGGCAAAACAGCAACTGCTTTAGAACAGATGCTGCTCAGTTCTCTTCTTCAGTGTCATTCTAGCGTACCAGTATTTAATGTTTTATGTGGGGAATTAGGAACGTATGTCCTGTTCACTCTGTGTTAAAAATACATCCCTGTGTGACCATTCTCTTTCATGTTAAGTTTTGCTTGGGGGCCAGATCTTTAGTCTCTACAATTCTGATACACTCTAAATGTCAGATCCTTTTACTGGCTCTACTACTGAAGTGCTAAATCATAAGTAAGGCTGAATTAACAGGCATTAGCACAGGCCCTCATGGGCCTCATGATATGTGAGGCTTAAGGGCAATTAGTTTCATTTAACCCAGAGAGTGCATCAGTGGCTTCTCGTAATTCTGATGCTAGGGTTTAAATCTAAAAATACATTCTCGATGTGGAGTTTATCACTTCTTTCAATACCACATATCCCTCTTAGATAAAACCTCAAGCCCACGTTACTTTAGTTGCAGCTAATTACATCAGGATAGCTATTATTTCAGACTTCCCAGTCTCCATGTTGCTAAGTGAAACCACTTTAACTCTTAACTAGTCTCCTGCTGCATAGAAGGGCATGAACTCAAATGTTGTAATGTGATTAAAAATGCATCTTACATTGAATTCAGGATAGTTCTCCTTTGCTATTATATTGCTGTATTTGACACAATGGAAATGGGGAAGGGGGGAGATCCCTTTATAGTAGTGTAGGTGCTTTCACATAACTGACCTTGAAGTACCAGCAGCTTATCTTTGTGCTCTTTCAATAATGCTTGGTTGATGGGGACATGGGAAAATAAGACTGTTTCTTAAACTGTATGCATAGGGGAAAGGGGATGTGTTTTGTTTCCACTTCTTTTTTTTCTCTGTGGCTGTGTGCAGTGGAAAGTTGTTTGAATTCCATCTGTTAGGGGATGCTGTATGGTATTTTTCAGTGTGAGGTGAAATAGGCGCCTAAAGACTAACTTTCTGGCAGTGGGCCAGAGAGAAGATTGTGAAGGAATCTACCAGTCCAGGGGTTGGCAGCACTTTTGGCTGCATTGGCCAAAAACACCCCAAAACCTGACCCACCTCAACTTGATGTGCCAGAGGCAGACGGTGGGAGAGCTGCGAGGGGCCTGATTCTCAATGCTGGCTGTGGGTGCACACGTGCCTCCAAGTCGATGGCACGGGAGGAGCCAGGGTTGTGCTGCCCCAGCCCCTTCCCCGCCATGCACCCTGAGTCATGTGTGCATCTGCTACTGCTACAGAGCTGGTGCTTGGGCTCTGGACCCTGGTGTGGGTGTTTGCAGCCTGCCTGCCACCTGCTGCAACTGCCCTGAGCCCATGCCGACTGTGGCAGGCAGCTAGGAGGCTGCAAATAACTGTACCAGGCTCTATAGCTCTGGCACCAGCTCTGTGGTGGCAGCAGCTGCACATGCACCTTGGAGTGAATGGTGGGGGAGAGACTGGGGTTGTGCTGCCCAGGGCCTTTCTCAGCTGTCTCCCCCAAGGCAGGCATGCAGCTGCAGTCACCACACAGCCTGGTTGGAGTTCTGGAGCCTGGTGCAGCTGTTTGCAGCCTCACAGCTTCCTGCCAGTGGGCAGCTGCTTCCTGCCACAGACACTGGACTGCTTGCAGCTAGGCTTGCAGCCTCCCACCTGCCTGCTGCAAACAGCCTGGGCTCTGTGGCTGGCAGCAGCTGCCTGGGGCCCAGGTCAGCTGTGGTGTGTCAAATAAAATGACCTCATTTACCATGTTATGGTACATGTCCCAGGGGTTGCTGACCCCAGTACCAACCTATGGTATTTATGCTGTTTTCATTAGTATGGCATCAGGGCACACTAGTGTGTTTTAATAGTCCTCTCAACAATACTGTGAGGCAAGAGGGCATGTTTTATCCCCTTTTATGCTATTTTACAGGTGCAGATCTGGGGTACAGCTAGCCTATGCAGCAACTTGAATAAACCCTGGAGCCCAGGCTCCTTATATGGTGCATGGGGACAGTTAAATCCAGAATGGCCAATACGTGAGGCAGAGAAGAGCTTCAGGGCAGCACAGTCAGCAAGTGGGTCCCTACAACTAGTTAACAGGGAAATACCAGGGATAGGGATAAGTGTTTACATCCCATCTCCTAGGCACCTCACTCAGGGTTTCTAGGAGGTGCTGCCATCCACAGAGGGCAAACCCACCCTTTCAAAAGACTAAGAGCAACTCTCTTCTTCCTTTTAAAAAGGTGGTGGCTGCGGAACCTGCCGCTTATATAAAAGCCTCATAGCCGCTAGAGCACTTGCTGGGAAACTCTAGCCTCATGTTTAGGGTATTTGTCATGGGACAGTAGCCCTGGTTTCCCATTCCCTGTTGTTCAGGCTTCAAACCCAACCCACAGAGTCTTGTTTTGAAAGGGACCCTTTTCCTTACAGAAGAACAAAATTAGTTGTGACAGCTTTATTTTGAAAGTACCTTCTGTCAAAAATCATCCAAAGAGTTCCAAGCACCTTTGTCTTCACTTTGCATAGAGGTGAAAACTATTAAGATAAGATTCTTCATATGCCTTAAAACCCTCCTAAATCTCACTATTTTAACAGACTGAGAATTTCTTCCTGGTCTGTCTGAAAGAAATGCACTTATGGGGGTGTTTCCAGATGTGGTGTGATCAATAGAGCAAAATCTAGAAATGAACACAGGAATGAGGAGTCACTGCTTTGGTAGCTGGATCATAATGGATTACCTCTGAAAATAAAATAGGGAAATGTAGAGGCAATGTAATGTCAGAGGGGACAGCAACAAAAAGAGAGGGGGATGGACTGAGGAAGAGTGTAATAAGGGTAGCTCCGTTTAGTGACAGCTTGTCGAAATGCCTGATGCTGGTCTATGAATATCTCTTTTATATGGGGTTAATTTGTTGTGCATCTAGGTCACAGTGACTGCAATATGCAATGACAGTTTGGCAACATCTGGCAAGAATCAGTTTGAGCTCAAATGACAGGACTTCATGCAAACTGTTAAACAGCCTGCCTCTCCTGTGCATAACAAAGAGCGGGATGAGGTCTGCTGCAGCTGTCTTACACTTTCCGATTTGACTCCTGTCCTTTGCAGAGGCACTGGCTTCTTAGCAGTTGGAACTTTGGGTGGTGGGCGATGGGGCACCAGTGCTGGTCCTGGTTGTGACCCCTGAAAGGATGCTGACTTTGCAATGCTGGGAAGGGGTTCTGGTTTAGTGACGGTTTGGGTTCTTAGTGGAACAGGCTTCAGTGCTTCCTCTTGTAGTGCTGAAATGGAAAAAAAGACAGCCAGTTGTTTGAGTCCACCTGCAATGTAGCATGAAGAGCTTATTCTTTGGGTGTGTGGGTGTGTGTGTGTGTGTGTCCCCTCACTATTAAAGGCTTGTTCTTCAGTCTGAAGATGAAGGTTTTGGAAATTAACGTGTAATTTTACCATGCACATCAATAGGTTTAAATTCATGAAACCAGTTAGCAAAAAGCTTGTGTCCCCACCCACTGTACTTCAAGCCCACACCTTGCGTTATGCTGGTGTGTGTTGTAGCACTCAAGATGCTGAAGCTCAGGAGAGCTAGGCTCAATGCCAGTCTGCCCCAACCTTGGTAGGTGACACTGAGCAAACAGCTTCTCCTTGTGCCTTAGCTTCTGCAGGAGATAATTTGAAAGCACATGGAGATCTGTGGATGAAAAGCCCTGCGTAAGAGGTAAGTGGTTGTAGAGCATGAAAATCCTAAAGTGAAGCCAGCCAATTTAGTTCTCTTATCCAATCCCAGGCAAAATAAAAGACTTCTTTTAACTTAAATGACAACTCTGCTCTGACCAGTCCACATGCCAGCAGCATCACAAGGTTCCACGACTGCAGTCACTGAGTGACCACTGATTACATTTGCTCAGTTTTACAAATGGGGAAATTCTCACTGCTGGCAATGCATATGGAGGACAAGATCTGGTAGTCATACTGGAATCCTTCTGGTTTATGCTTCCTCAGCAATGGAAGCCCTTTATTTGCAAAGGACTTGGTTAATACTTCAGTTGCTGCGTGAGCTCTCTTAAGGGTGTGCTGGCTTTGCTCTGCTGCCTGGCACAGTGAATAATCCTGTGACTTAAACCCCTCTGTGAGTTCCAAGTTGCAGGTAATGCAGCTGTTGAGGAAGAAGGTGCCACTGGTACCCAGCCATTTCTCTGAGGACAGCTGGACTTAAAGACAGCGAACATGAGACAACCATGTCCCAATCAATCACATGTTGTTTCTATGGTGCAGTTTCTTTCCAGACATCAAAAGGGAATGGGGAGTATAACAACTCAGGAGTGCATATCAGTTGTGACTGTTACCTACAGGAGCACGTAGAGGTCACAGTTAGGAGTATACAGTTCTTGATTGCCTAGAATAATAGAGAAGGCTGGGAGGGGATCTGAGGCAGTCACTTGCTCAGGCCCTTGCTCAAGGCAGGATCATCCCTATCTACCTCCCTATCCAAACCTCCCCATACAAATGCTTGTCTATCCTACTCCTAAAACTACATAACCTTGCTTTGCAACTACTAGGCATGTTGCCAAAAACATCAAGAACGCTCTCCCTGCCACAGGTAATGCAGGGGAGATGGGCATTGCCATGTCTCACTGCTGCAAGGGCTGTTAAAATACACTTGAGAGATCCAAGGAAGAGGGCCATGCCCCCTGTGTCCCACTTACAGGAAGCAAAAACCCTTGCTGTCCAACTCAATCTGACCATGGGATAAAATCCTTCTTGACTCCAATATGTGGTGATTGGTCTGAACTGGGCAGAGTGAAACGGTGACTGGGAACATTGGGGCTTTAGTTCCAGAAAGGGGATTGCCAGAAAATCCCCAGCCTTGGCTGCAGCCGACACCCAATATTTCTGATGAAGATGAAAAAAAATACCCTTGACACCTGTAGTAACAGGAGGGGGAAAAAATTCCTTCCTGGCCCCATCTGGCAACCAGCAAGACCTCCATATCTTCTTAACCACAAAGGGGTGGGACCCGATTAGTTTGGCTCACTGGCATTCAACTATACATATCTAAGGTGTTCTTATCTACAGATACTGCAAGGAGATGCTTTAAAAAGGAGTAGATCAGGTCACTTTATAAAGAAATAACTAAATTACCTTGAAACCAAAAGGCTCATGTTATTGAAACAGACAATAAGCCTTCCAAAGGAAATCTCACTATAACCCAAAGGCAGAGTTTTGTTTGATTTCAGTTTTTGAAAAGAAATTAGTCTCTTATCTGGGTGGTGGTTGAGGGAGGATGGAATAAGCCTGGAGTTTTTGTTCTTTGGTGATTTTAAATTCTTGTTGGATAGCTTTGCTCACCTCCTTTTGCTTCCATAAGACATCTAATAGCTTCTTCTGCTTCCTGAGCTGTGGTGGTTTTGATCTGCTTGACATTATAAGGCTTGCTTATTCCAGTCCGGACTTTGGGCTTATGAGAATAAAGAGAGGAAAAAGAATTAGAGTCTTCCTGCTGCAAAACAATGGTTCCGGGGCAGCCCTCAGATCTGCAAGCTGTGTGCTGTAATGTGCTATGGACCAGGGATCAAAGCAGGGTGTTTTTCTTTTTTGGCACAGAAAATCAGCTTCCCTGCTTGATACATGCATCCCCAATTTTGGGAGTCTGATGGGGAGGGGGTGCTTGTTGTATGTGAAAAATACAGTATTGCAGTGCAACTTCATCATGCCAAACTCAGGCTACATCAGTTGTAAGCGATATAAAACTTACCTGTCCTGTATGGGTTTTAACCATGCTCACCCTCTACTTCCCCAGCCATCTGAACCATTGGGATTTCAGTACAATATTAAAGTTAATTTGGGCCAGCTGGCCTCACAGCCCCCACCTGCTGTGGCCTCTCTGTTGGATGATTTGCAGGGGTGCCGTGTCTTGTCTATAGAGGCTAAGTGTCTGCGCAAAAGAGAAGCCACTGGCAAAAGGTTGCAGTGACTAAATCCAGCTAGTACCAGGTAGTACAAGCATTTTAAGGACAGGAATGTTTGGTTTTTGTAATGTATGAATCTTCAAGTTGTGAAGGAACCCATCACTTTAACAGCATGTGGCCTGCGTGTGGTGTGCATATGCATGTGCAACATGCTTTCTTTGGAGTCTCTGATTCTAATCTCAGAGTTACTGGGTCATCCCAAAACTCCACCTTTGCTGCTCTGCTCAGCCCACCTGCCTTAAGTTACATCACCTGCAGGCTGGTGTGATCAGACTATCTTTAACAGATCATTCCCTTTTAACTGAGGTGTTTGGAGCTGTGATGATGGAGGACTCACTGGTTGCTGAGGAGCCCCTGGGAGAAGTTTTGCTGTTTCCAAGATGGAGCATAGGGAGTGTCCTCCTGAAGAGGTGGGACTGTCAGATGGTGATTTTTTGACAGATGTTCCAGCTGCAAGGAGAACATGAATGAATTTTCAAACTTGGGAGCCAGTGTGATGCTTTCTCTGTAACGGGATGAAGTGTGTACCTTATTTTAAACAGAGAATGAAAGAACCTCTCACCCTAGAATGACCTAACTTAACAGCAAGCAGATAAGAAAAGCTCTGTTTCATTCAGTTTTATTCCAAACATGGAGAAAGGGGTGAAAATGTTCCCTACCAAATGGAAAAGGGTAAGATCAGACAGCACAAAATCCTTTTAAAATATCTAATAGGAATAGTGCACACTAAAGTTAAAACTAGCAAGTGCCATGGGAAATGCCTAACAGAGCATTTTCTTACAACACTAAATCACTGAGAATAAATATGAGCATACCTAAGAAATATATGCATTGGTAAGGAACTTTTGTATGCCATTAGCACTTGATTAAAGCTATGAAAGAACTTTAATTTCAAGCATACCTTTCATTCCAGCCTATTTCACCTGTCATCATACTGAAGCCACCTCCAAGGGGGAAATGCAGAAAGTGAAGGCAAATATGTTGCTTGTCTTAAAAAAACCACGGGCCTGGGTATTCACTGGCTTGACACTGGCAGCAAGTGTGGTCACTGGGTTGTGCTGACAGAGGGGTGACTTTAAAAAAGAACGTGAAATCTTACCAGGAGGGGGAGGGCGCTGTGGGGGCGGTGGTGGGCGAAGCCTGTTTGGAACAGACAGAGATCTGCTGGGAGAACGATGCCGGAAATCCCCACCTCCTTCCAACTCCTGCTTTAATTCAGCCAAGTCAGCATCGTCTAGGGGATAGTTCATAACAAGAAAAGGCTGTTTTTTAACCATCTGAAAAACTATGGTAGAGATGACCTAACCTGAAGGGTTAGGAAAAAGAGAACTGTGATTCAGATGCAAGACATGGTTACCCAACTAGAAGGCTCCACCTTAACAAGCCAGTATGATGCCCCTCTTTCATCTCTGTTTCTTTCTGTGATGCTTGCCCCAGGCAGCACACTCTCCACCTTAGAAAACCCCCCCACTCCTCTTCTCAAATATGTTCCTGTCACTGTAACTAGTGCCATTAATAGCTCAAGCTGAAACAACCCACCTCTGACTTCAGGGTTGTTCACTCTACTAGCCTGGGTGCCCTCCAGGCAAAGCCTTTAGTGCCACTATAGCACACTGCCAGCCCCCAAGAGCCAGCCACTCTGATACACTGTGATTTGCACACTCTGATGAGCTGTTAGTGATGACTTCAGGGATCCTGGTTTTCTCCGATAAAAAAAATCCCTAATTTTTAGGTTAAAAAAGTAATCCAAAATCCACATTTTTCTGTGATTAAAATGAAACACCACTAACATATAGATAGGTATATAGTGGTGTTTCACTTTAATCATGGAAAAATGTGAATTTTGGGTTACTTTATTAAATCAAAAATTGGGGATTTTTTTTTTTTTTAATCAGAGAAAACCAGGATCCCTGGTAACAAGGACTAGTCACAGGCCAGTTTCTATAGCCTTTCCCAAGCACCTGAAGGCAGTCATGCTCTCAGGAAAGGCAAACGTGCCCCACTTGCTAAGTGGTGATGTGACAGAGCTTTCTCTGGCACAGAAGCAGGCCAGTCTCATGGCTAACACAGAAGAGAACAACTGTCTGTTTTCTGGCTCTGTACTTTTTAGCAGTGCTTTGGGCCTAGCATGTCTGCCTCTGGTTTATGTCCTTGGACTCTGCTATCAACACCTAGCCTATTAGACCATCTTTCATCCTGCCTTGGCCTCTCTCTGACAGCTAGAAAAGTCAGAAGCAGAAACTGACTTTGTCCTGCAGGGAACAGCTAGCAGAAGCAGGAGCTTTCATTTCACTTTCCCTGTTTTTCTTCCTTGCCCAGTCAGGCAGCCAGTCCCAAAAGCTTTTGGTCTCCAAGGCACATCTGGTTCAGTTTTGCCTTTGCTGGCTGCAGATGTGGGGGGAGGAGGGAAGGGGAAGGAACAAAGCAGAAAGTGCTTTCTCTTCAGGCATATCTGCACAAACCTAACCTCCTTTTGTTTTACAGAGCCCTGCTCTGCAGGGAATATTGAGCTTCCTCATGATTTCTTGTACCCATGCAATACCAGAGAGCAGCCTCAGTGACATGGCTGGGAAGCTGCAGTATCTTGCCAAACGTTCAGAGCCAAGACCTGAATAAGAAAGGTTTGTACCAGTACTGTGACTGAGGACAAAAGGCATGGTGGGGAATTTTAGCAATAATCTTCAGGCAAGACGATCAAAAATAAGAGGATGGCCAATACTTTTTATTGGGCAGGCTTAAGTGAAATCAGGCTGTGCCTTTGCTGACCTCAAAAACAGAGACTGCACTGGTGCTTCCACTGTTGTTTTGGTTTCCATAGTACTTGTATACTGTTGGCATCCACTGCATTAGGAGCAGCACAAGCATACTTGGGGGACCTTTGAAATGTCAGAGACTTTCAACCCACATGAAATGTGTAGCCAGCCTGGATTTGGAGAGTCGGGACCCACAAAGCCCCAGCTGCAGCCACCTTCCCATCAAACTGTGCTTTGTTTACTTCGTGAGTTAGTCAAGTGTACGTTTGTATGGCTGAAAAGAACTACTGTGGTTCCTTGTGGTTTAATGAATCACCTGCATGCTGACCAGAGCAGAGGTGTGCTCAGGACAACTCCCTGTGCAATGTGAGATGTCTGGTTTGATGGCATTTAATACGTTGAGGCTATTTCTTGGCTCTAGGTCAGGTCACTAGGACTGACCAAGCTGCACTCAAGATAAGTGAAGAGAGCTATAAATCACTGAGCACTTAGAGCCCTAGTCAGCATGAAGTTATGAATTTCATTTGATTTTTATGAACTCTGACTGTCTTTAACATAGATTAAAATTCCCATTTTATACTGGAAGACAGACCATGCCTCTGTAGCTGAAAGATCATCCTCTTCAAATGAGTAATAAAGAGGGGGAGAGAAGAGAGGCAATGACCAGACTGTTTACTGCTGCACTGAAGTGTTCAACTTCTGGCCCAGTCTTACTGTGCTTGGCCACTAAAGTGAATCTAGATCACAGTCCAGGAGAACAGCATTACCAGCAAGGCTAGCTCCAGATGTAATTGAGACCAGTATTTTCATAGCTTCATATGGTTCATTTTAAAGACTCATTGCATTATAACATTACAACAAAACAGATGGACAGGAAGAAAAATACTGCACATTTGCAACGCTGTCTAAGGTGATCATTCCAAAAGCAAACAGACACAGAGCATCTGTAATTTTACATCAGGATGGTTATCCTTTAAATCAGTCACTAAGATAAATTTACCAAGTTATGTCAATAGCTTTAGGATCCCAACACTATGAAGGAAGAATACTGCACATACCCAAGGTAACATTGTAGTTATCTTGGGCAATGTGCAAGATTTTAAAGCTCACCATGCTTTATGTCAGAGGGTGACAGCCTCAAAATTGCCCCAAATAAGTAAAATGGGAGTGAAGCAGGGCAAAGAGGTTGGCTAGCCTTTGAGGTGACAGGAACTCCTTTGCAAGAGTTCATTGACTGTATATCCATTTTTTCTGGAAAGTGCAGATTCTATTGGCTGCTGTGGGGTACATAGGTCTTTGTGGAGATATAGAAAAGTCTTGAGGTTCCCCCTTGCCCTGGATGTGGGACACATGAGTAGGTACGTATTTGATGGTCCCAGAACAAATGGTGACCTGGGGCAATCACACTTCCTGCCCATTGTGGATCTTCCCTGACTGTCAACCACGTCTATTGCATTAGGGCCCGTTCTAAAGCCCACTGAAGTTAAAGGAAACCTGTCAAATGCCTCCCAGATCAGACCACCATTAACAAGAACATAAAGGACAATAGGGACAATTCTGTGGAATATGCTTTATGTGTTACAAGGCCAATTTAAAAATGGCAGTAAGCCTACCTCTGTCTAACATGTAATACATATAGCAAGGCACCCCTTTGAGGCAGAGCTACCCTGTCCCAAACAGGACAGAGCAAAGGTGGCTAAACTTCCTAACCCCTTCTTGGCACAAACTAAAACTTTGACACAGTCAAGAGCTTCAGGACATATAACTTGTGAGATAAATACCCCGGAGTCAATAAGATGAGTACAGTGCTGAAATTCACACAATTTGTCATTAAATTACCTTTTTTAGGAGCCACATACATATAAACTGCCCAGCAGCTACCTTGCAGCTTGCAATCTGCAGGTTGGCCACTCCTGGCATACAGAAAAGTTCAGACCAAAGCTTGATTAGCTACTACTTGTATTGCCATAGTGCTTGGGAGTCTCAATCAAGGACCATGGTTCTATTGTCCCTGATGCTATTTGAATACACAACAACAGAAAGGCGGTCTCCACCCTGGAGAGCTTACAGGTTAAACGCAAGAGATGACGTAACAGGTCAACAGGGCAATGCAGATAGGGAGAAAAGAAAATAATCTTTCAGGCCTGCTTTAAAGAAGTCATGTGAGTTACCTTTACATAGATGTGAATTCCTTCCCGTCAGCATCAGAGATTTGTTTGAAAGTACTACAGCTGCAAAATGTTCAGGGCCCTCAGGAAAGTCTTCTGATATCTCTCTTAATAGATGCTGAGGCAGCACATCATCCAAATACTCCTCCTCATCATCTAATATATCACCTGAAAAAGATTTGGCCATAGATATTATGAAAGGCACAGTCTCTCTTTCTTTTTACTTCAATTAAAATGCTTTTACTATGCAGGAGAGTTAAAGCTGAGCAGACTTCTGACTGATTACACGTTTTCACTGTTCTTATTTTTGTATAGGGATCATTCTAATGTACAGTGACTTATAGTTCATATTGTAACACTGAGCACATGTGGCCAGGTGATATCCTCTCTCATCATCAAGGCTGTGTGGATATAGCGCAGGGCAAGGGTTTTAGCTATGAATGTGTTGTTTAGAGTTATTGTTTCATTAGAAATCATACAGGTCTGTGTCCCCTCCCACAAAATGAGAAAGGTGAATTCTCTTAACCCAGCCTATAATTGTGCTGCTGACCTTCTGATTCATAGTCTAAACTTGAGAAGTCAAAGTTTTCCTCTAACAGACAGGAGTTTGCTGTAGGTGACATAGGTACAAAACTGTCTCGTTTTCGAGTGATTTCCTCCTGAAGACCCTTCAGCCAGTCTTTAGTCTTGGGCCGGATCGTCACAGCTCTACTTTTAACCTAAAGCCAAGAGGGAATTGTTTCATTTTTAAGGAAATAAGAATAAAGCAGAAATCTAGATGGCCTCATGTTTACTTCAAAGCTCAATGAAAAGGAAGCATTTCCCCTAGCATCATCTGGAAAAAGACCATCCTCTACGAATTAACCTTCCACGTATTGATTGAAGAACTCTGGTTTTTATTGGGCACACACTTACATTGTGGCTGCCTTTGTTCAAAGCATTTGTGTTGATGTAAACCTTGCAATTTCTAGTGGCTCCGCACATTATTTATCATTTGAGAACAAAATATAAAGTATCAAAGAAATGATACTATACAGCTTTTAAAATGACTACAGAGAAGGAATTTTCAAAATTGCCACAGTGTCTTGAAACACAAAGCATGTGTTCATGCAAACATTTTGGAAATCTCACCCGAGACCTTGTAGTCTGATAACCAATGATAAAGGAGCACCCCAACTACCAGGAAAAAAACCAAAGCAAACCAAATGAAAACTAAATACTCAGCTCAGAAAGAAATGCAGCTACAGTCTTTATGGAAATATGTCATGAAGTAGATTAGAATTGTTGCTACTGATCCATTTCATACTCAAATCACAATGGCACCATGACACTTGATGCCAAAGAGGTTTTGTACTATATTAAAGAAGCATAAAGAGGACTTGGCAAGGGTGTTCCCCAGTGTACTACTTCAAATGACTAAATAGTCATAAAGTCCACATGTTCTGTAGCGATACCACAGACTGGCTCCAGAACTTTGTTCTGAGAGAGCTCCAAAAGAAGCAATGTCCTGTCTTCCTAATAAAGGACAAATCTGCAAAATGCTAAGCTCGTGGCTATGGGATCCATGATCACCGTAAGTCTTCAGTTTCCTTAAAAATAAAACTACCAATTTTATAGTGCCTCACTATAATCTTAGAAACCCACCTTTAGATACAATACATGCAAATTTATTAAAACAAACATGATATAGTTGTACCTTGATGCCATCTATATCCAAAACATTAAGAGCTGACTTGCTGTCTGCAAATGTTATCAGCATCTGACCTCCATTTATCCTAACAGGAACAGAGAGAGAAAACAACAGTATAGGCTGTGTTCCAGATATACATAGTAGGCTTCACAGTGATGCCAATAATTTTACATAGATAATTTTTTTTGCATTTAGCTTCTACTTACAAGTATGTTTTCTTTGTAGCAGGTAACACTACATTGCCCAGCACTGTCTCTGTCTTTATACCCCCACCTCTCTCATAAAGACAGAGTGCATTTTAATGGTACACTGTTCCTGAGACAAAGGTTCATTAGTATGAGCAGAGGTTTAGCAAATATTGCATCCATTCTTTCATCTGCACCATTTCCCCCTTCTCTCTGCTTCAGCTGCTCTGGGTTAACACTACATTGACTGCATCAGAAAAAGCATGCATTCTCCTCAACCATTACTACAATGTCCTAAAGGTAACCATAGTGTCCTAAAAGGTAAGGATTTCTGTGATATCTTTTATGGGACCAGTTGTATAGTTGGGAGAGCTGGTGAACAAACTTTAGGGCATAAAGTGCCTTTTCTGTGGTCTAAGTGACAGTCTACAGTGTTTTGTGAGCTACACAAAGGTGTGAAAAGAGAAGCCTGCTGCTTTCTCACTCTTTGCTGCAGCTGTGTAACACATCAAGCCTTCATAGGTCATGTGGTCCTGAGGTCCTAAGACCACTCCAGAACCCTTTTCTCCCTCTGGGGAATGTGTGAAGCTACAAAACAGTGTCAAGCTGATAGATAATGTTTACCAAAAATATTCCCAATCACAAATAGCTCAACTGTCAGGCAACTTATTTCCTGGACCTGGTGTCAAACCATGTGCACTGTCACCAGGAGATTAGATTTGTTATAGTCCACTATGGATGACAGCTTTTGGTGACCCAACATGATCCTAGTTAATTGTATTCTGTAGCTGAAAAGTACTGTGAAAAAGCCTTCCATTTCAATGGTACCATGCAATCCTGCTAGCCTTCTCAAGTTTCTGCTGGGTTCTTTTCTCCTGTTGTCTTTCACAAAAGGTGCTGCGAATAAGGTAGTGCCAAGCTATGGCTGTTTTCCTTAACAAAGTCCCATTGCTACCCTGTGCCCTTAAAGTGACTCCACTGGATTGAAACAAAACTTCCAGCAGGGTGCAGAATTAAACACCTGGCTTCAAGTTCAGTAGGTTGAGGGGTCAAAAAAGCCAGTTCCCAAAGATGAGCTAGTCCTCTGTTTTGGGCAATTTTTTTTAGTGGGGCAGTAGGAAATGAGAGGTATCTGGCAAGTAATTATTCATCTCTTCTATTAATAATAAGACATTACAGTTTGAAATTGTTGGTTTTTTTCCCCAGAGTTGATTTTATTTTAATTAGGATTTTTTTTAAACAGACTGAATGCATCACAGAGTAAACACTTACCTGACAAGAACAATGATGCCATAATTCTCAAATATTTGCATAAGCTCTGTACGCAAGTCTTCAGGAAATTCATTTTTCTCTTCAGGGGTTGGTGTCTGGAGATTGACCACAACAGTAGCATCCAGTGGTCCCTGGAAGGATGACACTTCCTGGAAAACACTCTCACGGGCAGCCACATTCACTTCTTGGACTTCCACTTCTACAATAGCTAACACTGGCCTAGATTTTGTACACACACACACACACACGCACAGATATTTACTTTTGTGTTATTTCAAAATAAACATCAAACCACAGGATGTGCAAACGTTTGGGTGTATGAACATTAACAAAACACCCTTTGATGTGGGTAATCCCCACATTATACAGCCTGTCCAAGGTCACACAGTAAGGACCTCTCACAACTCACTTGCCTCTGAGGGCAGTAGTTCTAGCATCAGGTAGTATTTGCCATGACCCAGCAGTGATAGGGCACAGCCAAATCTATGCTTCTGGGAGCTCCTCCTCACCAGCTGTGCTGCCCAAATGCCAAGCGCACCTTCGGGAAGTACCAGCTGTAACGGTGCCAGGGTAGCTGACAGAAGGCATAGGAGTACCTACATGTGCCAAGCACCCGGACTCCCAGTTCATTGCTCCATGGGATTATTATACCTGTTTTTCCAGCAACAGATGAACCTGCCTCATGTGATCTCCCAGATACTAATTCCCACAATACTTAGCTAAAATAGAGTTATGACGATGTGCTGGAAGAGAGAGATCACCTAAAATAGATCATCATTTATCTAAAAGGCATCAGAATGCTTAATACAATTGATTTCCCACAACATCCCTGCGTAGCATGAGAATGCAGTTATTTCCCATTAGGGTTAATGGAGGTTAAGTGTTACATGATTCAAGGTCATGAACAATGTTTTTCTTTCTGGCTCCTAGTTTCTTTGCTGTAGCCCCAAAAGCAAATACCAAGAGGACAATATACCTTTAAGTATGGGCAGCTCTAAGATTTTGAGAAGGAAGGTATGGATGGTATGGTGCATCATCACATATAAACACAACAAACAATTATCTCCAGGTAAAAAGAAACTAGAAGCTTTACTAAAGTGCTAGGGACCTAGAGCTATATTATTCAGTTTAAGATCAAAGCAAAAACAAATGCCAATTTATTGGCATGTGCATTAATTTGCTAGATCTTATGAATAAAAAACCACAACAAACGAGGCAAAAAAATAATCAAAAGATGTCCTGTTGTAATTAAATGCATAAAGTAAAATCTGGCCTTGAACATCTTAACAGTACATCCAATGCTTCCTGAAAGTTATTTCCATACCCGAGTTGATGTTCACCTGAGTTTAATTTTTGAAGCCTGACTTAACCTTTTTTATTTAGACTTAAAAACAGCCTGCGGTGCTGTGAAACAGGAGCTACGTAAAGAGGAGCAGCTAAGGAACAGCAGAACTGCAGAAGGGTAGATTGACTAGTGGAACATCAAGACTATTTAAATAGGAGAGTGTAATTAACACCTGAGGAATGAAGAGTTTAGATGGAATCAGGTAGATTATAATGAGTCATTAAGTCAGGTGATTTCCTCACTGCTGCCTCAATAGAAATGTTGCTGCCTCTGCCAAGCAGCTGGTTTTAAATTTTTGATGGACCAAAAATCAAAGGGGGGAGGGGGTACAAATGCACCATTCCACACCCCCCACCTCTCCCACCTTTAAGTATAAAGTGCTTATGTAGTACAGACATATCAACCATATGCTCTTTGGTCATGAATCATTTCTTATGAGCTAGCTCTCCGTGTCATACTTAAGTTAACCAGAACATGCTGTCAAAAGGGCCAAGGCTTCACTTCTCTTTGTAGATGCAATCTGCATCCTCAAGATTCTCTCTATAAATAAACTGTGGGCAGTAATTATCATAGTATCTAGGGTCAGAAGGGGCCTAGAGCAGGCCATCTAGTCTGACCCCCCACCAATGACAGGAACGAGTGCCAGGGTCACAGGACCCCAGCC
>JAGPOW010003648.1:17954318-17979246 GCA_030014935.1 Caiman crocodilus | reverse complement strand
TATATATATATAAAAACACACAGTGTACACAAACATTGTAAATGTACAAGATATAAAACAGTTAATGAGCTATTAGAAGTAAGGACACTATAAGCATGACTATGACTATTTAGAATGGATATTCTATGCAGAGCTTCAATACCATCAGTATTGTTTCTAACAAACTGAAACTGATTGATATGCTATGAGCATGAGGCTTTTTAAACCTTGAAAACAACAGGGAGTTAAATTTTATGCTCCTCTACCTAAATGCTTTGCTGACTTAACAGAATGAATAAACACTCTCACAAACTGGTCTTCTCTCTCCCTGGCTTATGGCTTTTCTGGAGATGCCTGAGAAACAGCAGTTATGGAAATTTAAAGCAACCAATACTAATACTGGACACAAAGGAGCACAGTGACAAAAATCTCACAGATCACTTCCTGGCCTTCGACAAAGGCAAGTATAAAGTACTAGTGTGATGGATGGATAAAATACCCAGCCAGAGAAGATCATATTCAATATTAATTGTCCAACTATCTTAGAACATCTGCTTTTTTTCACCTTCTGGTGGCCTGATCCTGCCACACCTAGTTCTCTAAATATAACCATGGCAAACCAACATCTGGTGAAGTATGCTTCCAACCTTGTTTGCTTTCTTTTTCTAATTAAGTTCTTTTATGTGGCTAGTGCATGACTTTGAACTAAGTCCTGAAGGAACCTGCCAAGACAGTGTAGACTGTAATTGATTCTCACACGGAAGAACTTAAGGACATGGTTTTTGCTTCTTGTTAGGATCAATTCTGGTGTAGTCAGCCTGGTCCTTACCATTGGGAAGCTGAGTTTTTGTGTGATCTCTTTGTAGTCTTCATTCCTCTCTTTCACTTGAGACTGTCCAGCAGTTAAGTGACTACAGATGAAGCAAAAGCTGGTACTGTAGAACTGGAAGCGGATGCCAACTGCCCCTTTATTTCCAGCTTTCCCTCCCATCCCTGTCTTTACTGTGTCTATTGCTACGTCCCTGGATTTAAAAAAAAAATAAAAAATAGGGGAGGGGAAGGGAAGGAAATGTTAGTTCATCTTCAGTTAAAAGCAGAAAGGAAAACATTGTCTTAGTAAGAACAATGACTTTCCCTCCATTTACTGAAGAACGTAAAGCAGAGAGAGTGTGGTGGTATCCAATGAATCTGTAAGTAAACCTTTTGTTCTGACATTACTCTCGACTTACATCCATGTCCTGTTGTTTCAGACCACCAGTTAGACATTAAATGAAGAAATACAATAATAGCTTTTAAGTAACTTTTCTCTTACCATCCCTCTTGTGAGACAGCATACTCTACATGACCACCTGCCTGGATCTTTCATAAGATTTACCTTTAACATTTGCTTTTATTGCTAGCTTTAAAATGGCAACAATAATTAATGTTTATATTCCAGTACTGACAAGAATCTATATGGCACAGTCATCAATTCAAGCAGCATTACTAATGGTCTGCTCCATTTGAGATTTTGCAGAAACAACAAAATCCAGAATTGCCTGCAAAAATGATTTAAAAAAAAGTTAATAAAAATAACATGCTGGATCCCCAGTGGGAGCCAGCAGTCCTCTCTGCTACGGACCAGCCTAACAGCCTGCCTGGGGTGTCAAGGGGAAGGCACCAGCTGGTAGGGCAGCACAAAGGGCAGATGAGATGGTGGTTGCCCCCTCATCCCTCCCCTTAACAGAGCCTCTCCCCGAATCAGCGCCAAGTGGCAGTGCTGCACAAAGGGAAGCCAGCAAATAAGATGGCAGCTGAACCCACACCCCTCTTCCCCTGCCAGGACCTCTCCACCAATCAGTGCTGAGGGGCTTGGCAGACAGAGTAAATCCAGGAAATATTGGTGAAATTTGCTCTTTATGCCATGGCCAATAAAAAATTTTTAGTCTCAACACAATTTAAGTAGGTCCCTAAGCATTAGCATGCCTTCAAATAAAGTTTTTTGGTGGATACAAAGTTCATGTATCAATGAAAGTACCTACCTAGCTAGCTGGGTGCAATAACATTGTAGATGGTTTCACAAAGAAAATGTGAGAAAATATAGTATCTTCTCCCCCAAAAACAGCTGCTGGGAACTGGAGAGCACATTATATGCAAGTAACATGGTAAGAGAAGATTTTGCTGCTTACTGTGTAAAACCACATGTAAAATCTCCAGCGATTCAGATGGAGCAGAACAATGAGCAGGACTTACTCCCTAGCTGCTGCTACTCAGTTACTAGCTACAAGGAATTCTTTTTTTTTTTTTTTTTCGTTCTGCCTTTCAAAATTAAGGCGCACATTATATTCCAGGGCATTGTCTTTTCTCACATACAGTACTCATACCTTGTCTACTGAACTGACTTCTGTTTTGATGGCATAACCAGCTTGTTGCATCCATATTGTTAACTATATGGCATTTCAACTGGTCCATTGATGTACCATTGTTTTACATTAATCTTCAAAGGGGCAACATACTGGGCAAAATAACCACCTACTAGCCGGATAATTACACCCAGAAACATAGTCTCCTCTGAGAACATTGTACCACTATCTGGTCAGATAAGTAAATGGTGAGGTCACAGGTCATGTGGTCATTTTTCACTCTAAGAAGAATCCCTTTGATACCACCGATCTATTGCATTATTGACTTGTATCCATCTAATATTCCATTTTTAGCTCAGATTTCCCTGACTTGCTTATTGCTCCAATACAGCTCAGTTATATATATAATATAGTGCTAATCTTCTTCTCTCTAACTCAAGTCTTAATCTTTTTCATCTCTTTAGCAAAGAAGCCCTTTTATACTCTGGACCTATTTAAACTGCAAAAGCACATGGCTAAGTTTGGCTGTGCTCACATATCCTGTAGCAGCACATTAGCATTAAATAATGAAATCAGCCACCAGAATCAAAACCCTTCCTTCCTTTCCTGATTTTCAAAAGGCCGCTGCTCTATAGCAGAGTGATAACAGGTTGACAGCAGCAAACTGGCTAATTCTGCTTTTGATGTCTATTTAATCACACACTTCCACCTGGATTACTTCAATTTTTGGGTCATGGAACCCATAATCCAGGTGGCAAGTCAAATAGTAAAAGACATATTCTTTTCTGAACTATTTCTCACTAACAGAGAGTATAACTGGAGGAAAAAAAACAAGAATGTACTTTCTTCCATTTTGAAAAAAGATTACTGAGAAGATTGCAGCAAGGAAACATTTGTGTCATATGCTTACCTACAGAATTTAGTAGGACATGAACTGATCTTTTAGGTGGATAGCAAGGTAGTGGCAGAGAAAAGGTAAGCATCCCTGCAACCTTTGATGGCTGGACTTAGGTACCTAGGCTACGTCAGTCCCTTCATGCAAAAAGAAGAGGCAGGGGTGCCCATAAACAGCCAATGCCTGGTGATTAGAGCAGTCACAGGTGACCTGCAAGATCCAGTATCAACTTACTCCTTTTGCTGATTTGGAGAAGGATTTGAACCCAGATCTGCTACCACCTAGGAGTGTGCCCTAAACCCTGGGCAGCAGGGCTATTTATGGGCAGGTCTCTCTCAGTGTCCCCTGTTGAAACTATTCCTCTTTGTATCAAATAATGAAATATCAACTGGAGCAAGGAATGGAACCCAGGTTTCCCAGGCAAATGCACAAACTACCAGGCTTTAAAACAATTCATGCTGGCCACACACCATAATTACTCATTTGTGAAGGTGTCACACTTTTGTACCTGATAAAAGGAACATGATAAGGTCGCACAAAGATGAAGAGACAAACACCAACAAGCTGTGCTGACGTCAGCTGGATGTACCGGTGAGTCCTAGAAATTGCTTTCTGAAGCTGCTCCCCCCACATCTTCTTATTAGTTGTACTAGAACAAAAACAATTACTGAATGGGCTAGATAGAATCTATTACATAGAATAATGATAGTAAAAAATACTTTGAAGTCTCTTTCTTTACAATGTTTCTTCTCTCTATTCTTATGTCATGAGGCAACAAGATGAAAGCCAGAACAGACTTCCCAAGTAGAAGGTGAGAGAGAACCAGTGGATAAGCTTCTGCCACTCTCAGTTGATGGTGAGTCTGCTGCATGTACAAAGACTTTTTTCTCCAGACACCCTTATTTTTCTTGCCCTCAAGGTCAGTTGATACATGCAGATGAGCTAGCTCACCAGCCATGTTAAATACAACTGTAGCTTTCTCTCCTAAAAAAGACATCTCACTGGTATGCCAGAAGAATCATCAAGTGAAACACCACCTTCCTGAGGTTGTTTTTGTTCCTTTCCCCTTGAGCCCTCCTTCAGATTTAAACAGGCCTATCATTGACCAAAGCCAACCTACATATACAGACAAGCAAAGTTCAATTCCTGCCTTTACCCTAACAATACTGCTCATGAATACACACATATGTACGTACATACTTAATCACTGAGAGAGAGAGAGGAGCTCCCATTATAAAATTCCACACTAACATTTTAATTAAATGTACAAACTACAAGAATTTAGCATTCCAACATGAGAGAGGGATATCAAGAGCAGTGTTAAAATAGTGCCCTGCACAGAAGTCCAGTTCTGTTATTCCAGATATTGTCCTAAAAGGCTTAGAAACACAGAAATACATACTATACATACACACACACATTATATATAGAAAACAGAGAGAGAGAGAGAGCACATGTGCATATGCATTTTAGCAGTGATCACCTCAATTGTTAATGCTGAACACATCTGCATGCATAATGCCTATATACAAAGGTCTCAGAAGGAAATAAACAGCAGAAGACATAAAGCATCACTCTGCTTTTACCTACCTGGCATTTACAATATTCCCTGCACTTAGTTCCACCATCTCTTCAAATCCCACAGCAAATATATCAGGAGGGCAGGACTCATCATCTGTGGGGAGCAAAGCAAAAATCATAGAAGATAATGTTACTTTATTTCATTGTGTCATCTAATTGCATGCTTTCCGTTTCTAATATCAAGAAAATCCTATAGTTCATCTTCCGTATCTCCCACCAAACCATGTGTATTTATAGCCCTTTTATTCTATCCTAACAAGGAAACACCTGCAGTTCCTTTATCCTTATTTTGCTTCTTTCCCTTCATTGGGTCTTTCTTGTTGGGGAAGGGCCTCTGAACAGAACACTATGCCCTCAGGGTGGTCTCAGCAATGCTAAGCCAAAGGAGACAGTCGTCCCTGATCTATCACAAGGTAACAATTGTGCATGAATCCAAAGAGTTAATAATGGCTCACCATACTCCTCAAGAAAATCTTGCACATTTTAGGATAATACCCTTAGGTCTTTATCCAGCTGTTCCTATTGTACAGAGCAGTATGCTCCTTCCTCCTCCCAATGCTCTGGTAAACTTTTCCAATACTTTCAGAAAATCTTGGGAGATTCTTTGCTAACTTCTTCTGCCCTCTCAAGAATTTGCATCAAGGCTCTCCATATTGCCACCATTAATTTGTGAAAGAAAGAACAAATGGATGAACCCTTACCATTATGCTCTATGTCCCATAATGTTCTCTAAATACACGAGCTGAAGGGGGAAGCAGCAGTGCTAAACAACGTACCATATTTACTCAAATCCAAGAAGAATTGTCTCCCTTCCTCCCATTTAACAAAGTGGGACACACACACACACACCCCCACATCCACACACACCCTCCCCCCTTGTTTCGGATTCGAGTACAAGTGGGGAAGCAGGCAGCTGCTGCAGCTCTGACTAGCTCTGACCCAAGACTGGAATTGGAGCTCCAGCTGCAACCTATGCTACTGGCTGCCTCTGCCCTCTCACTGCCTCCCCACCCACACCTGCTTGCTCTCTTGCTATAGCCCCGCTCCAGCCTAGAGCACAGAGTACATGGTTCCTCCAGCCTCAGCTGTGGCACCTGGCTGGAGCTGCTGCTCATGCAACAGCTGCTGCACAGGTGGGCTGAGGCCAGACCAGACAGATACTCGGGAGGTAAGGGGAGGAAGGCAAAAGGGAGGCATAGGTAGTTAGGAGGTGGCAGGAGGCTGAAGTGCTAGAGGGGTAGACATAGGGAAAAGGCACCAGAGAGAAGGTGGGGGGGGGGGCAGGAGAGTGCAGACATGGCAGGGGAGGGGGGGGCAGGGGGTGTCACTTGCCAGGGTGTGCAGGTGTGGGGGTGAGGGGGAAGGCCACTTAATTCATCCACCACCTGCCTGCTGATCCCCTACCAATGCTTGCCCCACTGCAGTAGTTAGGGGACAAATTTAAGATAACCCTTCAATAATTGGATTCTATACCCAGAACATTATAACAAATTTATAAATTTTCCATGTCAAGAATCTAATTATGGGGTGGTCATCCTAAATTTAGTGTTCTCTTGGATTCAGGTAAATACAATAATATCACTTCTCTTATCACCCAAATTCTGATACAACTCAAAAAGTCAAACAGTTATTTATCATATGGTAGCACAGGGTGCATGCACCTGACCACCAGGTTCATCCTATGTTTAAAAGGGAGAGGGAGTGGGTGGACAGCTTGCCTGCTGTCCAGTCTCTGTTCCTGCTTTGGGGAAGCCAGGTCCCCACTGACAGCCCATCACACCCAGAGTCAAGCTTACCTTTCCTCTTCTAGACACCAGAGGACTCCAGCCCATTCCCTTTACTTCTTCTTTCTTTCTCTCAACCAAGTCCCCTCTATCTCTTCATGTGGCTGAGAGGAGAAAAGAAGAGGTAGAGGGGAGCAGAGCTGGAGTGTGAAACTTCTCGCAGCTAGACTGCGGAGCACACTCCCACCCCTCCACTCACCTATCCCCTCTCCTCCACCTCCCATCCCTGAGGTGAAGGGGAAGGGAAAGGAGAGCATGGAGGAAGAGATGGGAGCAGAGAGCAGAGCCATAGGTCACTGCAGTCTGTTCTAGCTTCCTATGCACCTCAGCCAGGCAACATTTCAGCCAGAGTTGTACAGATGTCCCCTGGCTGAAAAGGTGCTTTTATGAAATGTTTCCAGGCATGTTTCACTTGGAAACGTTTCAGTGGATGCATCTGTCTGCCTCCTAAGCTACCTGGCAGTTACTTTAAGACATCAGCAAATAATACCTATTTAAACACATAAGCACAGCCACTCCAAGTCTTACCCTGAAATTCGGAAACTCCAGAGAGCTTGGGAGAATCCAGCAACCAGTCTGTTAACTCACTGGTACCCAGGATGTTGCTTCTAAACTGCTTGCCTCCATTCACATTCCAGGTCCCCATGGCAACACGAATCCGCTTGAAGTTTGTAAATTCAAACTGACGCTCTGACATGGCCTTCAAAATACTAGGGGTCACTGATGGAGAGAAGTGGCAAAAAAAAAAAAAAAAAAAGGCTTGCTGCAATGGAATAAAAGGGACTGCAGACGACAGCCACACGCAGAGTCACCGTGAAATAATGGAAATCACCCTAGTGGCACCAATGCAATACCTAAAGAGTAACTCCAGTGGAAACAAGCATAATTGCATGGTAACTGGAACTGACACCATTGATTGCTCTTCTGATAACTGTTCAGTCACTGAAACTACTGTTTACACATGGAGGTAAACAGAGGGTGAAGGGAGATCAGGCCTGTAGCAGTTACAACTTCAAAAGCAAGAATATGTACACAAAGTCCTTTAACATTTCCCAACACTTCCCCTAATAAATAATAGTATATTAATAAGTGTCAGATTTTTCTTCCTCAGGATTTTCAGTTTGATCCATAGTGGTGGACACAAATTCAGGGCCAAATCCAAATCTCATGTGTTCTTTTTCTCAGTGCAGCTACACACCAGTTTAGCATCAACATTGCTCTATTCCAGTTGGGACCCCTCTGAAGATCCCAGCATGTTGTTTATTCCTATGGATCTCCATTTCAGCCTGACTTTACCCTGCTTTTCTTGGTGAGTGCAGGTAATTATGAATGTAATTTGCACATCCAATGTAATTTGCAGGAGTTGCAATTTTCAGCTGCAATCAAATACTTGGAAATACAGGCAACCCCCACTTAGTGCTCTTAATTATTTCCTGAAAAAAAGAGCGTCGAGTGAAACCAAAAGTTTTTGATGACCCACAGTGGTGACTGCCAGTGTTTTTAATGACCCAAAATGGAGACCATGAGCATTATAACAAAACTTGCCAAGTGCTAAGTAGTATCAATTTAAAATGAGCGATATAGAGAAACAGCACTAAGGAGGGGTTGCCTATGTATATACACGCCTCAGCAAATCACAAACCAAAAGTGGAGGTCTTTTTTTTTTTTTTTTTTTTTTAAACTGTTGACCTCTTAAAAATTGCCTAAATTCACAGAACTAACCAGGGCCACAGCTGAGAATTTTCTTCTCCTATCAACTCCTTTAAGAGAAAATTACAATTTCCTTCAGCTCAGCCCTTCAATAAATGAACAAACATTCTAAGCAGGCTGATGCAATATTTTGGGGAAATAAAGCCAGTGGAATGAAAACACACTGGCATATGCTATGCTGGCTTTAAAGCACTGCTTCTAAACACCAACACATTGGTGCAACCATCAGTTATTTCTTGATTTTTTCAATGAATGAGACTGGGTACTGCATCTAGAATATTTGGTAACAAGCAGAACAGTAAGATAACAGATTTATATCTGACCTACCCAGCAATGCAGTGTTGTCCATAAGCATCTTTCCTTTGTCTGCATACTCCTCACTGAAAAAATCACCCATGAGCAGCAATTTGATGGCTTCCTGTTTCACACCGTCAAAGAAATTTGACTGAATGGTACGTGACACTGAACGGGCTCCATCCTTCAGTTTTCCTACCTGCATGGAAAAAAGGTATCAGCACAAATGACACCTAGAATAACAGCCTATAGGCTTCTGTCACTTACACATGAACAAACAGATCTTATATTCTCCTTTACCTTGTGTTTTCCCTCCAGGGCACGACTGCCTGTGAAAACTCTACTCAGATTGTGACCATTGACAGTCCACATTGCTTTGTAGGACTCCACAAAGCGCTCCACTATAGGCTTTGAGTTCAACCCTAGGCTCTCTAGCTGCATGTGAAGAATCTGAATTGGACATAGGAAGAAGAGACTTGAAAAAAATACTTTCCATATTTCCTCTTCTCTCCCCATTTAGGAATTTCACCTGGATATTGTTCTAAAATTCAACAAGTGAAAAAATCTTGATGCTGGCAAGACAGAACTACATCACCCAGAACCCCACACTTGCTTTTTCCTGCAGGATATAAACTAGGTGGTAGAAGACTGTATTTAGAAAAGGCCTTAGATAAACTTACCTCAAGTGCAATGAAGGACTGCACGCTATTAGTACGATCCAGACAATCCAGACAATTCAATCGGAAGGTACCTGTTTGCAGACTTTGGTAACCAAACAAAGAATAAAGAGATGTATGGCAGGTTATTAGGAGTCCCCATTTCAAACAAATACTGACAAACTTTCTTATTTGCCAAGGGAAAGCTTTACCAGTTAGCAGGTCAACAAAAATTGCATCTGACCTACACATAAATGAGGCCAGGTTCCCTAACACTCTGCCTCCATTTTTCCACCCACACTTTGCATAGTTGAGTACTTGCCAGCATGATTTATCTCATGTAGATGTCTGAGGAGCTGATTTTAACTGCTGGTGTGGTTTTGCAATTACTTATGCTAGAAATTTTCCAGGTTCAAAAAAATGGAGGCCTGGCTAAGGCCAGCAGCCAAAATTTGGTTCACAAATTGTACATGACCTCAAAACAGATTTCAAGGAGCCCTGTTAAAAGTCCCTATACCAATATATTCTATAAAAATACAAGAGCATATACAATGGGACCATTAGTCCATGCCTTCAATTTTGATCCCAACTACGACCACCATTTCATGCTTTAAAAATAATATATGAAAAAGGCTACAAAACACCAGCAGAATAAATAGAGAAGGGAAATAGGGGTTAATTCTTCCTGAGTCCCAGCAATTAGCTTACACCCTTATATGCAACATTTGATTACACTTATTGTATTTTGCATACTCAGAAATGTTGTCAGTAGTCATGAAAAGAACCCAATACAGAAGATAAATTAAACAATGACATTTTTACTTCTGTCAATTTCTATGAAATTAGTTTCTTGCTCCTAAAATTGTGGTGGATTATTTATTAGAAGGCTAAATTCAATAGCTCACTCCCAGATCTGACTATATACCGAAGGCACTTCTTTTTTTGCAAACTCTTTTCACATAATCAACAAATTAATATTTTCAGCCTCATTTGCAACAAATGCTTTCACATTTAGGTGGATCTTTCCTATCATGATAGCTAAATAGGTTATATAAAAGGTAAAACAATTCAATGGATAGGAAATGAATAGAAGCAAATCAAACCTGAAATGAATACGGTGCCAAGTCACCTAAAGAAAATGATTGCGAAGAGAACACTGCCTATGCATAGATTGTGAGAATCAGAATTCTAAGAAATCGCTTTAAAGGTGGGGAAAAAAAATGAGATCTTAAGTTTTCAAATGGTCTATGTAGTCTGGATATAAAAAAATTGGCATAGAAAGGCAACATATCAGTACAAAGGGAAGTCACATGAAAATCTTGAATCAACACCTTTTAAAATGTAAATAGCAGAGGAAAGTCAAAGCAGCTGCCAAACAAGGGGATAAATACAGTTCAGCATGTGACATAAGCTGTGCCTCCAAAGGAACTGAGGGGCAGGAACACTTACCGTGGACTTACATTCTTGCTCTTGGTGAAGATGCCAAATTCATCCCAGTGCAACTTTAGCTGAGGCCCCAACAAATTTTCCAGCTTCTCTATTTTTCCACCTTTTGCAAACTGATGATAGTCAAAATTGATCATGGGTGTGTCTGCTGCATGGGAAGAAGCCCATAGCAATTTCTATTTGGAAAAGGAGTTGAGGAAAGCAAAGTTATGGTTGACACAACACCTGAATCCACTGCACTGTTAGTAAAGTTAGAGAAACCAGAAGGAAGTACACAATTTCACTCTTCTTTTTAAAATGTCAACTTCCTGTCCTTTCCTTTCTCAGAGTAAATTGGACTGTTAGAACCAAATTGCTATAGTGGAATCACTGTGGCTGCAAAATAAAGGTGGGGGCCTGCTGGCATGTATAGGTCAATGGCAAGGCACATAAATGCTCATTTATAGCTTCCCCTGCAGGAGTCAGACCATAGTGCATGCAGGGAGCTGACGTATAGTTACTGGAGTTCCATGCTGGCCAGCTCCAGAACTCAACAGAGCTTTGAGTGGGTCTAACCACGCAGCCAACATGAAACGAGATGCAAGACTGGGGCCATAAATTCACCAGAATAAAACCAGTCCAAACTTCTATGTTACAGCTATCCCCACTACACATAGAAACGTGTAGCCCTGACAAGTTCAAATTTGAGAGGAAAATATTGTGAAATTGTATCCTAAAACACACCATAAAGTGATGTTGGCAGTGAATAAAGCAAATGAGAGAACAGGCATGAAATGCCCTTCATTACTCTGATTACCTCAGAGTTTACTAAAATAATTCCAACGTATAATGCACATTATTCAGAACTAAAGGGTAAAGCAGTGAACTAGAGAGTAACTGTTTTAGCTGTCAAACATTTGGTCTACCTCTATCTTCTAGTATGAGGAATACAACAGTGCTTTTTTCCATTTGGCTCATGACACTTAGGAAGGGGTTTTGGCTAAACTGAAAGAAGCCCTTCAGATATCAGAAGGCAAGTGGATACATGGAGGCTGTGCCATTAAGACTAATATCAGTATGACCAGTATAACTTCTCCACATGGACAAAGCCAAATCTGTTTTAGCTCAGTTATGGATGTGTTTCATTGTTTTGTTATCAGACTCAAAACCCTTCCCTTCTGCTTTTCTATCCACACTGCAGGGTACATCTATAGCTGTATCAGGGACAAAATCTGCCCACTACCTCAACGCGCATCAATGTCAAAACTACTGAAACCTGGACAGCCGCCATGCTTTCATTATACACATAATTACAGTTATAGTGGTTCTGTAAGGCTTGCAAGATGAACAGCTTTACTGGGAACAATACTTATTTCCATCTTCCTGTTCCAGGTAACAGTGGAAGTTCAGAAGCACATTACCAAATTAATAACAAAAAACTCATCCTTCATACACTAACAATGTTGGTGACTGACCTACTTGGTCAAAATGAACAAGCACTGACACCAGCAAATGTAACGAACATATTTTAAATCGATTTCAAGAAAACTTCAAGACTGCAGCAAGAGATGGAAGAAATTAACATAGGAAATTAAATTGAAGGGAGATGAAAAGAAGTAAACTTACGAAAGAGGAGGAATAAGGGAAGAATTCCACAATTTACATCTTTCTTAACTGTTAGCCTATTTTTAACTTGAGCGTTTTGAAATGCATCAAGTTAAAAACTATTCATACAAAAAGCAGTATAATGAAAATGATCCAAGATGTCACTGTTCTGGATAAATATAATTTTAGATGGATAATACCAATTTCTAATGTCATTAATCTAGTTCCATTTACCTTCACAAAAATCACTTACAGTTTTATGAGAGGCATAAAGCTTAATAACAAAAATCCCAAAACAGCTCTTTATTGAAAATAAATGAACAAACACATCAAAGTTTATGTGATAGGTCCCCGAATTCTTATTTAGTTGTGATTCCCTGTTCTAAGATAATAAAATAAACCAACTGCATTGAAAGGAATTCCCAGAGAGAGAGATTCCATACGAAAAATAAAATCTATTATTTCTGTGCCCAGGATAATAACAATGGTGAAAAGATCTCTGAGAATGTTGATATTTTAAGTAAACTACCTTGAGTAATCAGTGCCAAAATTCATAAGGGACATCTGCTTTATATTCCTGTACTTAATACTTGACACTTGTGAGACAGTGTAATGTGATATAATTATAACTTTGTTCAGCTTTTATCCATAGGATTCAAAGCACTTTATAAAAGGGAATGAACATCATTATTCAGGAACGAACATTATTATTTCAGTTTTATAGGCAACAGAACTAAAGGACTGAAGTGACTTGCCCTGTGTCGCACAGAAATTCAGTGGCTGAGCTGAACATAAGCCAGGATGCCCAGCTCCATTATTGCCTTGAACCACAAATTTGGGTTAGGACCAGCTACATTCCTACCAGGGGAGATTGTCACTTTGCCCCTTCTACTACCCATTCAGTCCCTCTGCCACGAGGGGAGAAGAAAGGAGGGATTGGTTACCAAAAAGAATACAACTTCCCTAGTCTGTCTCTGGCGCACTCTTTCCCCACACTGGCTCAGGACTGACAGAAGTAAACCAATGTGGGGTTTTTTTTTATACCCAACCAAACAAGCCTTTCACCTTGTCTAATTTTACATGATAAATATTTCAAAAGCTGAGTCATCAGGACTTTCACATCGTTCTGACCTCTTGTTTGCTGGATCATAGCCTCTGTAGCATGACAACTAAAATTCATTAAACTTTACTAAGCATAAAAATATAATATTCAAAAGCATCCAAATGACTTCGGAATTAGAATTCTTTTTTCCAAGTGACAGGCAAATTTCCCATTGACTTTCAGTGGGCACATCTACATGTGCAATTAATGGGCACAAATAATCTCTGGATCTTATTGCTCCAGAGTTTTTTGCTCCTGGGTGTGCTGTTTGAACATATTCCTGGTAGCAAAAAACTCCAGACCATATTGCTCTGGAGTTTATTTGTGCACAGCACATGAAGCCTGGTTGGAGTAACCTGGGCTGGCAGAGAAGCCAGGGAGTCAGCCTGCCAGCCTGGACTATTCTGACCAGGCTTCACATGCTGCAGAGGGACTGGCCGGGACACAACGGTGCTTCAGTGCAGCAGGGCTAGCCAGCAAGCAGCCCCCATGTGGAAGCACCCTCATGACCCAGCCAGCACCCCCCACAGCACATGGAGCCCCATTAGAGAAGTCAGCCCAAGGTCCCCTTTCTGGCCCAGAGTCCCCTGCCAGCCCAGAACTGCTCCGACAGGGCTCCACATGCTGTGGAGGTGACAGCTGGGGCACAAGAGTACTTCAGCATGAGGGCTGCCTGCTTGGCTAGCCCCACACTTAAGCACCCTTGTGCCCCAGCCAGGCCTATCTACATGTGTGCTGCAGAGCATGAAACAATGCCCCACTGGGTAGTACTAGTGTTTAGCTGGACTACCCTGTGGTGGCGTTTATTAATCTACTGTGACTTAATAGGGTTGCACATAATTAGTCAACTAAGACTAATTTTAGGTTTTTAAAAATTAAAAAAAGTCAACTGAGACTTATGCCACATCTGGTCTAACAAACCAATGGGGGCCAACATTTTTGGCAGGTGTGCCACAAATAAAGCCCTGTGACCTCCCCAAATGCTAATCTGGGCTCTTCCCCCTGCCTGCTGCTATGCTCTCTGCCTGTTCCTAGTTCCATTTTTAAAGATAGGAATATTATATTTACTCTTTTCCTGCAGTCCAGGACTTTACTTATCTTTGATAACTAACTGAGGACAACAGACAATGGCTCTGCAATTACCTCAACCAATTCTTTGGAGTACTGTACAATGAATCGCATTCAGCCTTGCTGGTTTGAAAATATCCAGTTTTTAAGTAATAGCTACCATCCTGATATTTTATTCATGAAATGTAACACAAAAAGGGAAAGAGACATGATAGTCTAAGAAATCAAACTATCTAGCTTCTTCAGATATGGTACCTATTAACTAGCTTGAGAAGATTCTCCCTGCTTGTGAAACAAGACTGAATATCTCAGCAATTCAATTTAAATTGATGCTGGCTGTTTTTACCTTGAAAGCCCTGTTGAGTACCTCTTCTCCTCCTCTGCTTCCTAACAGGTTAACGATCACTTGTTTTCCATATTGCTCTTTCAGAAACATCATATGCCTGCAACAGCAGCAGCAACACAGTTTGGTTTAATAACTCTTGCATAGCAACTAACCTTTCCAAAGCGCTTGCAGCAGAGGTAGCTTACATGAAGGTCTCAGCACCAACAGCTGCACAAATATACCTTGGTTTTCTTTTAACAAGCATTTAAAAAAAATGCAGTCCGTCACTCCATATTGTTGTCATAATAGTAACTGTAGAAATTGTAAGAATCATACTTTGCTTTTATTGAGTGTAAAGAATGGAGGCCCTAGTCAAGGAAACACAGCTTAGACTATTAATAACTTTGCAAGGTTTGATATTGTAACATGTGCAGCTCTTTTATGGCTCTGACCCTGCAAGATCAATGGTAGGATAGGCATCTACCTAAATTGTGCTAGCTGCTGATTATTTTTAGGTGGCCACTGTGCTGACAGCCACTGATTTCAGGTGCTTTTTGCATCAGTGGCCACTATTTTTTTTCACTCCCCTTCACACCACTCATTGGCTGAGCCCAGCAGTGTTCCCGCCCCTCACTACTTTTTTTTTTTTTTCTGGCAGCTGTGGAAACATTCAGTGCCCAGAAACAGCCACTGGAAAAGAAAATGAAAAAGAAAATTTTGCTAGGGTCAGGGGGCTAATCTGAAGCAGCAGGAGCTGGTGGGCAGGGCAGAGGAGATTGGGAGTGGGAAGCAGGATGACTGGGGACAAATTATGGGCATCAATTGCAAAGCACATGTGCAAGCATGTATATTATACGAGCTGTGTAGGCTTATCACAAGCCAGCCATTGAAACTTCTGAATGCAAGAATATCCTGCAACAGTGAATGGTCTGTAATGGCAGGAAGGAATATGAAATGAAAATTAACAACAGCACCAATGATAGGTTGGCTTCTGCTGCCTGTTTTGCCATGCCCCAAGAATGACATTTGTAAACCATCAACACAAGTCACAGACTGCATTAGTGAGATCTATCAGCAAGAAATCAGCCACACTGTAAAACACAGTATACGTTTCACAGCCCTGCCTTCAAGAAACCTGGCTATATAAATCTAGATCAGCTGGATAACAAGCTACGGCCCCCAATTCTGCAACTGGATTTGTTCAGGCAAAACCCTGCCGAATGCAAATAGCCCTTTCATTTAAGTGAACCTAGTTGCAGCAATGAGGCCTATTTTTGTACTAATATTGTTCTTTTTACACTAATTGGAAGAATAATTAAAAAGGAAAAAAACAAGGGCCTTGTCCACAGAAAACAGGATTTTTTAAAAACAAAGAATAGAAACACTGAAGTTAAGGCTTGCCATGTGAACACTGCACTGGGATTTCTCAGAGAAAATAAGGTTAAAAAAAGGTAAATTTGTATTCACTTCTCTCAGTGCCTTTTCAACATGTCAAAGCATCAGGTGTGAAAAAGAAACAGACTGTGGCCACTCCAAAACAGATAGAAAAGCAGCTGTGACTTGTTAGGCTCCAGTGACTTTTTCTGCACATGTATTTGATTGCCTCTTGTCAAAGAGCCTCTTAATACAGTCCTTTAAAGATCTAGTTTGGGATGGATGGTCTTGCACAATTCTGGCAGCAGAGAAAACCTGACATCTGGACTGTGATGTGCATAAGGAAGAGGGACAGCTCCAAGCCATTCCAAACCTCCTTTGTGCTTGTGAAGAAGCTGCTTGGTAGCTTGAGATAATGATTACAGGTTCTGTTGGGTAGGTGAGACAGTGCTGCATCTACACAAAATGTTGACTGCATAGTAGCTCCTTACTACTGCACAGTAGCATTGTGTGGTAAAAAGTGTGATGTGACACTACTGCACAATAGTAATGAGCTACTGCACAGTCAGCATTATCAAGAAGCCATAGGGGTATGCTACTGCACAGTAACTCCAAGCATTTAGTATTTGTGTATGCAAGTACTAAATTACTGCGCAGTAACAACTACACAGTCAGCATCACGTGTAGACATGGCCCTTGACACCCTGGGGGCTGCACAACATAGGGTGATGTTGACTGAGCTGTGATTATATGTGCAGATTCCTTCTCTACTGAGCAAAAACCCACAAATGTGAAGGAGGTTCAAGACAGTTGGGCAAAGCCCTGCCAGGAAGCCAGAAGACAGCACGCCCCAGAATCTCACAAGTATTCATGTATTTAAAATCAATGGAATTTAGGCACCTTTAAGAACCTAGGCCCAAATTCTCTGGGGCCTTATGACTCCTTATGAACAATGAAGTCCTAATTCCCAATCATTGACCAAAACTATCAGTAATGGCCATTTTTTAGGAAAAGCACAATAAATAACAAATAAAATACAAATACTTACAAACAAGCAGGCATTGTGCTTGAACCTAAGTTTTAATTTGTCAATAAAAGTCACATGATTAGGTTAGTCAAGGGCTTGGAAATTCACAAAACAAGCCCCATCATACTGTTCTGAGACAGTATTCCTGTCAAATGAGAGTTTGCCCAAAAAGAACAAGATCTGGCAGCCCTTGAGGATCAAGAACTGAAAGCAATCAATTGGTCATGGACTTTTGGCAGGGTTTAGCAGAGCTATAGCATCTTATGGGGTTAGTCTCTGGAAAAAGGCAAAGAAAGTCACCCCCACAGAAACTTCCTGTGTAATAGAGTCGCATGCTAGCAGTTTGGTAGAGTAACATGAACATGGAAAGGAAAAGAAATCCAGATTGTAAAACTCTGATATATTATTTTACTTGAACAAAAAGTGAAGAAGAAAGTTATGAAGAGTCTAATGTCAGTGATTCTCAACCAGGGTCTTTCAGTACTGTGAGGTACTATGGATGTCAGAGATGCTGAACAATATTAGCAGTTTTAGGAATGCAAACATCTGCACTGGATTCACAAGATAAACCCAGCGATTTCAAGTAGGAAGCCATAGTGTCAAAAACATTCCAACCTGTTGTGGTTTTTCTGAGTTCTTTGCAACAGAAGAGTTTCTGTGTTATTTTTTTCTGTAGTCAAAAATTAGTCAAATTTAAGAGCTGGCATTTTCCAGCGGGTTGCCTTATGTCTAACAAGGGGGGCTGAAAATCTCAAAAGGTTGGGAACCACTGGTTTATGTGCACGTACGTTTTCAGCCCTCAAAGAGGTCATTTGGATTTGAACTATTTTACGCAGCATTCAGAAGTTCTTAATTCCTTTACAAACAGGCTGAGAGATCATTTTAATCCAATTGCTACTGAAACAAGAATGGGCAAAGCACTAAAAAAAATGGATGGGAAGAAACAATTCTGCAACAGCAGGTCTAGGTCTAATAGGTGCTTTTTGTCTCTAACATCACACCTGAGGTTCACTGACACGGTATAAAGCTGTGGAACTTTGGTTAAATGCCTAGGGGTTGTGCTACTATCACAGTCAGATGCAGCCTACCTGTCAAAAGCAGGAGCATTAGCTTCCAAGCCTCTGTTAAGTCTCAGATGATGGGAACCAACCTAAAAAAATAGAAGGAAAAATATGAAGTAATTCTCTAAGCTACTGAAATCCTAAATCACTAGATGTCTCCCTCTCTCCCTCAGAAAAAAATGCCTGCTTACTAGCACCACACACCTACACATAGAATGTCCTTGTGTACAAAGGCTGTGGCTCTTATGAGAGAGCAATATTTACAATTACAATTGAAAACATGAGCAACATTAATTAACAGGATACCTCCACCCCTTTTATGGCCAAACAAATCTTTACTCTAGCCAATACTCTCTTTCAAGTGTCTCATAAGCTATACCACATGAGTGCACTGTGTACCCTACCTTCTTTTCTCCCTTAGACAGTCAGAAAGCATTGGGGAACTGCCAATTCCAGGGAGAAAGCAGCCTGGCTTGTTTGATCTTTTGTTATGTAGATTAGCTGATTAACACAGTGCTTTGTTTTTTTTCCAAGGACTAAATCCTGCACCACTAAACTGAATGGGAGTTGTAACACTGGCCCCAGTGGCACTAGGTTCAACCTCTTAGTAAGTACTAAGTTTTGTTATTGCCATACAGTGTTGAGGACTGTGCTGACTATTTTGCCCAGAGAATGTTTGGCTCCTGTAGAAAGACCATTAATGACATTTTCAAAACACATCATGTGTTCCTTCCTGTTCTTCTTTTTCTTTCCTTGTTTTTCTGCCCAGGGTAGATTGTGCAACCCTTTCAATAGCAGTGCCAGAGCATGCACATCCAAGGAGTCAGTGCTCCTGTGAGCAAGCCTCTGTTATGGTGAGTAAAGTTTGCGTAATCTAGCCCCAAAGAAACAAAAATATATGCCACTGTCTTCTTGAGAGAGGAGAGCATGTCCAGTTAGAAATGATGCCCATTAGCCATAAACATCTGGTTCAGGGATAATCCCTATGGTTTCACAAATACAGGTCTGCTGGTATTTTTGTCCAATGAAAACTTTAGGGATTTATTGAATTTCAAGAGAATATTAAAAAAAGAAAGCTTTGTTTCAATTATAAAAGCTATTGCATGACATACATGCAATGCACATATATTTGTAGGTACGTGCATTCAAATATACACTCCGATTGTCTTCCCCTATTCTGAGAATGCAAATCTAATCGGGCTGCCTCTTGCCTGAACTCTTCCATGATGTCTCACTGAGGGGGCAGCCAGAATGAACAGCCAAGCTGAAACAGGTTTAAAAAACAAAACAGTTGTCTGAAGATGTGGCCTGTGTGTTCTCTGTTTGGATCTGCCAGGCTAAATCCTACTTGAATGATTTATAAATGATTCCCAATGTAAGCCTGGCATGATGAGGGCAGATAAGTTCTGACCCAAACGTTGAGAGCTGTTCTTAGTTGACAGCTGTCTGATGCTGTTACTCATGGCTATGCTAAGCAGAAGAACTTGAGGATAGTTTGGAAGTAAAAAAAAAAAAAAGTACTGTAAACTGAAAGGAAAAGTGTGTAGAGTGAGAGGGTAGACAACATAGCATTTATAGGTTGTATTTACCTTACTAGACAATGCAATAATCATTTGGTAAAATTCTATGGTCTAAGCCATGCACTAGATCAGAGTAGGTGATGATAATGTTCCCTTCTGACCTTGAGATTGCACACCAAACATGCTTCCTTTTAAGTTAAAGAGCACAAGATCTAGATCCTAAGTACAAGTAGTGAGAGAACACTTCATTTTATTTACCTGAAGTCCTGGTTGCTCCCAAAACAGTGGAACAGATCCTCTGATCTGAACAAACGAAGAGATGTCATTGTCCAAATAAATTGTCTGCAGCAACAACAACAAAGGGAAAGAGATTCTTCAGTTAAATGTGCTATCCTGTCACTCTTCAATCAGGCAAGTGAATTTAAGGCAAATCCCAAAGAAATAAGTGAACCATAGACATCAATTCATCCTCAAAGACTTAGCTCCATAGGAAGGGAAACAAAACATTGCTTGCTTGCTTCCATACCACCTCCCCAGGTTTAATTTCCTACTACTCACTAGAAATAAAACAGAGGGTGTTTAAGCTACCACCAGCAATCAGACAGACCCTTTCAGCTGCACTGAAGATGCAGTAGCTGGACTGGCAGATCCACTCAAACAGGCCTCTCTCTCTCAGGGGATATAACTAGGGGAAGTGTCACTGCTGCTTGTGACAAGTGATGGCTAATGCCAGGTGTGCAGTAAACTGATCTGCTACTTTATTAACTATTTTTCTTTGACCACACATTGTGTCTTGCCGGAGTGTCCAATGAAAGCACTGCAACACCTCCAGCTTCACCACACCCCTTAGGAGATGCTATGAATTGTCCTGTGAATTCTACTTCTTTTCCAGGAGGTTCATAGTAAAATCTCTCTGGTTCTCCATTGTTGCCCTATCCTGCCCTCCCATGTTTTTAATCTGTGCAAACACTAATAGCAAGCAATCTTACAGCAAACCACTGTTGGTGCATTAGAAATACAAAGGGTGTGTTCCCTCCTGTCCCTGGACCCAACAGAAATGTTATATTTTAAATATGCTGAGGGTAAAAAGTGTTATCTTCAGACACAGTATGACCATGCAACAACTGTCTAAAGCCAAGCTCATCAAATTGGCCTATGCTTATCAATGGAATCCTGGCTCTTTTCCAGATGTGACATATAATACAAGTCTCCACTATCTTGTACATCAAAATGAGCCCTCCATAGCCCAGCAGAGGGATGGTTTAAGGTAGGTCATCCAGGTATCAATTAGCATATCAACTGCCTGGTTGGAAATAATCCCAAAACGGAAGGAACAGAAGGGATACAGAACAAAGCTGCATAAGAAAGATGAGCAGGGAACATGGCATTCTATACCCTGCCGTGCCACTGGCCCGCTGGGCAACTTTTGGAAAGTCACTTCACTCTCCCCAATTCTAAAATTGTCTATTCTAGAAAGTACTAAGTGTGACTTTCCTGTGCTGATCTAGATAAGAGCTTGGTATTATTGTTATTATTTTATTTTTTCAGGGTCAAATATTAACTAATTAATCCTCATGACCCTTTTGCAAAGCAGGTCTCCCTTTTTGCTGACTGAGAGGAGGTAAGTGGCTTCACTGAGACCACTCAAAGACTTTGTGCTAGAATTAGAGTTAAGCTGATGACATGAGATCATGTTGTAAAATACACCTTGACAAAGGTTTTCAATCAATGCCCTTAATCATCTGCAATGTTTAGTTACCATGGTGACAGGGACTATATAAAACCGAAGATAGTTGCTGCTTCCTTTCTGTTTCTGCCACAGGAGCTGCTTGTTGCTATGTGGTAGAAGCCACTCCTTGCTCCATCTTTCTCTTTTCTCCCAGTGTGTTATAATATCAGGTGAGTCAACTCGAGCCCCCAATTATACATTAAAAACACAAATCCAGAGGGCCCGAATTGAGTCTGGTGTAAACTTCACTGACCTCTGTGAAGCCAGATTGACTCACACTAGCAGATAACCTGGCTCAGATTCTGAAAGGAAACTTGGAGTCTAATTTTGACTCATTTTAAGATTTTGGAGGAAACAAGTGATTGAGCGATAAACAAGAGAAGTTAGGGAGTGCCATATACTGAAATGAAATGTCACAGCTCTGCAAGGTCACTAAAAATCAAGACTCCCATGCAGGGGCAGGATTTTAAGAGGGGTATGTTGTAATCTTAACTGGCACACCCCCAACCACCACTCCCATCTTTTCCCCTCACCCCCCATCACCTGAGTAGGCTGACTGCCCCAGGGGAGCAGCAGATGGGGACCATTTTGAAGTCCTTCAGTCAAGTAAAAATCTTACCTTCTCCCTTCCTCTCCATGCTCAGCTGCACACATCTCATCCCCTACCCTCCATGGGGAGGCTCCAGAACCATTCCTGTTGTGCTTGACCTGGGCTGCACAGGCTCAGCAGTGCAGAGGTTCTTCCTCCCTGAGCCTACTCTTTGAGTTGGTAAGGAGTGCTTGTGGGGTGGGGCAAGGAGAAGAAACCTGCCCGCTGCCACTATCTGCAGCTAAGCCTGGCTCCCTGTGGTGCCCAGCTGGAGCACAACAGGAGCAACTTTGGAGCCTCTCCCTAGCTAGCCGAAGACAGCAGCAGTGGTGGGTGGGGGAGCAGGGTGCTGGGAGGGGGAGGTGCTGCTGAGCACAGAGGGGAAACGGGGGGTAGAATTCTTGCTTTGGTGATTTAAAAAAGTCCCCAACTGTGACATCACTTGAAAGAGGGGGCTCTGGATCCACCCCCTCCTTGCATGTATAGGGGAGTCACATATATCTAATATTACATGTACAGGCTAGGCAGTCTGAACATATGAACAGCTTTACACTGTTTATAGGAGGTAGAGACTCTGCTTAGAATACTAACGTTAAGATTATACTATGCCACAGGATGTTTTGTCCTCCATAAATTGCTCCTAAACTACTTTCTCTTGGGCTATTAAGGAGTTCAAGGTCATGCCACACCCTTGAAAAAAAATTTTCCATAAGGGTGCAGACAGAAGTTACATTTTTCATGTGATCAGGCTCCTGAAAGCATGCTGCAGTCATGCTGTGAAACACATGCATGCCTGCAGAGTGTTTTTAACGTGGCTGACTGCATGAAAAATTAACCCTCCTCAAATGAAGCATCAGATGAAGGCATTCTGCTTTAGAGCACCTTAGGGAACTTGCGATGGCTCTACCGGTCAGATCTGGCCCACGGGCCAAAGGTTAAGCACCTCTGGTCTAGACCATTCTTGGCTAACTCTCAGGTGCAAATTATTAAGATGTACTGACTTAAAAATAATTTTGGCAGCTGCTATGTAACATCCACCTGAGTTCCTACTGGAAGCGAGAATATTTAATCACAATCAGTATATGAATTTACCTTTCACTTTTCCATCTAGTAATGAACCAATGCATTAAGGTTCATCAGTTCTACTCCTCCTGCACGTCACACTACAGCTGTGGCCGTTCTACAGAGGCACATTTGGTCCTCTTCCCGCCCCCCACCCTCCCACCAACTGCCTTCTGGCACTGAACAGCACAAGATGTGGGTGATCACGCCAGTACGGAGAGCGTGTGTCTGGCTGCGCCACTGCAGCTGGTGATGCAGAAAAATCAGAAGAGCAGCTGGACTAGATGATCTCCTGAGATCACATCTCACCCTTACTTTCTATGATCATGTTCCTAATATACTGTATGGTATCTATTTGCATACCACATGCAGCTTTCCCCCCGAAAATTAGTCCTCCAAACTCAGGGGGAGTACGTCTTAGGTAGGGAGGATGATTTTTTGCACTAAAATAGAAGCATGGAGATGATGCCAAGACCTATGCTTCTCTTTGGCTAGCATTTAGCAGGGGCAGAGTCCAGTTTTAACTCTGTTTAAAACTCTAACTTTCCTTTCAAGACCAGCGAGTCATTCCATGCAATCAACTTTCAGTTATGACTGAAGAAAAATGCTTTTTTCCACATTCTGCCTTCCTTAAACAATGTGCTGGTCTTGGTGGAGGGAAGAGGAGGCATATGGTATGTGAGAAAATACAGTACTAGGAAAACCGTTTTATTGTCCTTAACTCTCCTGGCTACTGACTTTCCATTCTGTAGTTTCCCATCCCAATTTCCTACAAGTGATAGCTACTAATCTATACTCTATTAACATTTATTCTTCCCATTTGCCAGACATTTCAGTTTTATAACTGTTTTTGCTTCCTTACTAAACCAGACTGGTTATTTAATCAGCATAGCTTACCCTCTTAAGTGCAGGTTATGGATTTGTAGGTATTTAGTAGAATATTTTTAAACAGTTCTCAATCATCATTCACATTTTTCTGTTCAAATTCTCTCCCCCACATAACTTTGCTCATAAGTGTTTTCAGTTTGTGAAATTAGCTTGTTCATAGCATCCAATATAAATATATTACCAGTTTGAATTTTAACCTATTTGTACATAATTTACATAATCAACTCAGAATCACTTGCATCTAGGCAACTACTTATTTTTAGTTCTGTGATCAATTCCTTTGCATCTGGCAAAGTTACATCTAACACAGAACTCCCCCATGTTAGATGCAACACTGAGTTAAAAAATTGTCATTTATTTAAGAAATTGTCATTTATATATATATTTTTTTTTAGGAATTCAGAGGTGGACAACATAAGCTTTCCAGCATGTCATCTAGACTGAAGTCCCCCAAGATGATGCAATTTCTTTCCAACACAAGGAATAGGTGCTTATGGAACTGGTTGTCCTGGCCTCCAGTAAGATTATGTGGTCTACAACAAACCAATTAGTACCCTATGTCAGGTCACTGACATGGTAACTTTCAAGATAATTCTCTTCCAACATCTCAGTGACTTGAAAATACAGTAATGGGGCACTGGGGCAGATCCCCAGTCCCCATTCTGCAACCTACCCAGGCAACCACACTGACCTGGGAATCGACAGGGCTCACTCCTTAAAGGACATCTAACCTGAAGGCAGGCTCAATCAGGAATGAGAATCCTCCCCCATCTGAGCCAGCTTCCCCTTTTATACCACTCTTCCAAGCCTGGCATTATAGTTTCATAGTAACTAGGGTCAGAAGGGGCCTAGAGCAGGCCATCTAGTCTGACCCCCTGCCAATGGCAGGAACGAGTGCTGGGGTCACAGGAC
>JAGPOW010003648.1:17920132-17954218 GCA_030014935.1 Caiman crocodilus | reverse complement strand
TTCTAGAAGCCCTTCCACTAGGTCAACCCTCACCCTCGGCCCAACAGTGATTCCTGAGTGGGAATACAGTCCTCCAACGGGAGGGATGTCCCGGTCCCCCCTCAGGAAGACCGAGGCAAAGAACCCACTGAAGATCTCCGCCTTCCCATCGGCTGCTAGCACCAGGTTGCCCGATGAGTCCCTCAGGGGCCCAACGTTTCCCGGGGCTCTTTTTTTGCTCCCCACATACTTGAAAAAGGACTTCCTGTTGTCGTTGATCCTAGTCGCCAGGCGAAGCTCCACTCCCGCCTTGGCCTTCCTAACAGTCTTCCTACATGCCCGAGCACAAGAAGAGTACTCTTCTTTGGAGGTTGCTGCCTTCTTCCAAAGATAGTAAGCCTCCCGCTTTGCCCTCAGGGTCCCCTGAATATCCCTATTAAGCCACGGGGGCTTCCAGGCACCTTTGCCTATCTTGTATTGGGTGGGAAAGGTCGCCTCTTGGGCCCGGAGGATCGTCTCAAGGAGCGCCCACCCTTCATGAACACCCATGTCCTCAACCCTCAGTCCCTCAGTGCCTCATCAGCTAGCCTCCTGAGCTCCCCAAAATTGGCCCTTTTGAAATCTGGAACCCTAGTCCTAGTGTGGGCCCTATCTACACTGCGCCGGACAGCAAATTCTATCAGGCGATTATTCTATTAGCTGCAAGCATACCAGGGTGGGTCAAACATAACCCAGAAACTCTTTAACTCCTTCCTCATCAGAGACTAGCTAGTCCATGCCATCACAAACAGGTAATGTTTCCCCTCTTTTATACCATGTATATTGTGTGTGTATGTCTGGTGGGGGGGAGGTGTCTGTGTGTACGGTGGGGCATGGGGGCGCTGTATATGCAGGGGTTGTGAAGGGGTGCGGTTGCATGTGGGGGGCATAAGGTATGTTGGGGGGGTTGTAGAGGCAGGGTATGGGTGTGTGGGGCCCCTCCTCCCCACACTCCTCCCATGGTGTACAGTCCCTGCAGGGGCAGCAGCAGCAGGCAGTTGCTCATGCCCAGCAAGGGTGCTGGTGCCCAGCAGCATGTAGCTCCAGTCAGCACTGCACACTATGGGAAGAAGCACAGCCTTTATTCCCAGCACGTGCAACCCCCACATTTGCGTGCCAGAGGGAAGCTGCATGTGCTGGAGCCAGCTAACTGCGCTGCTCCCTGCCATGCAGGTCCCCAGACTCCATGGGAAAGCAGGGGCCAGGGCTCCCCTCCACTTCTAGTGGAGTCCCAGGACCTGTGCAGAAGGGAGTGGAGTAGGTAGCCAGCTCCAGCACATGCAGCTTCCCTCCAGTGGCATGTGAGTGCAGAGGATGCATGTGCACGGTGGGAACCACTGGTGATAGAGGCAGGCCACGTAGGCTATGATCCCCAGCACAATGCGCAGCACCAGCCAAAGCTATGCGCTGCCAGGCAACAGCGCCTACACCAGGCATGAGCGCCCTGAGCACCCACTTGCTGCTGCTGCCACCGCCTGCAGGGACTGTGCGCCAGGGAAGAAGTGTGTGCACGCATGGGGGTCCCCACAACCCTGTTGTGAAGTAGGAGTTTTTTTGAGTCAAGGTCCAACACTATATTTTCCCTTCTGCTGAAAAAAAGGGAAGATTAATCCAGAAAGGCCCAACTCCCTTTGTAAGGTTTTAACTTTAAATGGATCAGTCAGCAGTTATAACGAGAAAACTATCAAAGCCTTTGATTTATTTTATTGGTAACCATTCTCATTTAAAAAGAGCCAAAAAATCATATTCCAAAGGTTTAAGACTGAAAATAAAGAAAAAAGAATGCTAATGTTCCTTGGGAGGAGTTCAAATGTAAGCAGTGAGGAGCATATAAACTAAATAAGGAAAGCATGCTTGCTTCTCATTGCTATCTGGAAAAAAGAATTAAAGGAATGTGGGGGAGTTCCAGCTACAAGGCAGGGGGAGAAAGGCTGGATAAAGTTAACTTTTGTTCTCTTTAGAGATTCCCCAAACAATGTTTTACTTTTATCCCTTAATATATAAAATACTGTGAACAAAGCAAAAATGTATGAATTAGGCTCCCTCTGGGGAACAAAGCATAATATAAAACCTTTGCCAAAGATGATGGGTAGCGCTGTGAGTAGGAAGGAGTGCCCCTCCCTTTTGCAACATGCTGGAATAATATTCTATGTACACATGTCCAGAGGGTTTTTTCAGGAAGGTTTTTTCAGCACCTTCTCTCTTTGCTTCTGATGCTTAAAACTTTCCTACTGTTTTTTTATCTTTCTTGTAAAAAGCAAACTCAATGATCACACAACTAAAAGACTGACTGGCAGCTTGGTTTTGAAAAGCAAAACTCAAGCAAGATACTTAGCTTTCCTCCCTCTTGCTCCTTCTGCAAAGTGAGTCACAGCAGTTAAGTGAGCCCACAAAAAATGACTCATTGCAGAACTGAAATGCCACAAGGCTAACTCAGTGAGAGACAAAAGAATACCATCTATGCATGAAACAGCTGCCTGAAGATAAAACTAATTGTTTCTTCCTCTTCTTAAAACAGAAAAATGTTAGAACTAATTCACTGTAAAGGGAAGAAAAGTCCTGCCTTTTTGGAATCCTAGGGTGCTATTTATTCAGGAAAGCACAGAGCCAGCATGCCATTATACTGTACAAACTGTTGCAAATGGAAACAAAATGTTATTCAGCCAAGATATTACCTCACAGCCGATTAGCCAGTAGCCTTCTATGAAAGCAAGAGAGTTTATTCTCGGGATTTTGCTTCCTAAGTACAAGTGGATGCCAGCTTCAAATCAGACAAGGTTCTTTGGGTAAATCTTATCTCTTTTATTAGACCAACTCAAATAGTTGGAAAATTTCTCTTTTGCAAGTTTTGGGTACAAATACCCTTCATTAGGCTGAGGAAGCATCTGCAGTTGCTTCAAATCAGGCATCCTGTTTGACTGTCCTAAGAAAATAAAATCAGGCTATCTGATAAAAATTATGTACATTATCATTCATGATAAAAGCTTTTTTCTTTTTTTAAAAAACAAGTGCTACAATAGTTATCAGCTTATTCAAATCTTAAAAACTTATTGACACTTCAACCCTGTACTCATTTCCAAAAGCTTTGGGGGCTTTTGCTTTTCTAGTTTTCAGTTCCTTTTCTCCTCCAGCTCCTAGATGACTAGTGGCTGAACTGGAATGGAAGTGTGACAGATCCTGTGAACAACGTGCAGCTCCAGACGCATCCCATCCATTTCAACCATCAGTCACCTATCAGCATTTTGCTGTTCCATCAGGAACTTAAATTTATTTATTTATTTTTGCCATCAGGCAAATCAGCATCATGTGTGTGTGTGAATTATGTCCAGGACAGTATGCTGCAAGAGCATAACCAAATAAGCTAAGTCTCTGACAGGAATGGCTGGAATACCAAGAAATAGTGGGAGTTGGACTAGATGACCGCCTGAGGTCCTTTCCAACTTTAATTTTCTATGATTCATAGCAGACTGGCAACTGTGCTGATGGGAAGTGGTATCACAAATTTGAAAGTTGACAACCCATCTCAGCATCTCCTTTTTCTTTATAATGGTAGGGTAGGAATGGAAATACCTTGCAAAGACAAAAGTTCACTTTCCTCCCAGTAATTTTGGTTGTTCATTCATTACATTTGTACAAGTGACATGAATCAGTGGCATTAGAAGAGTTGCAGAGCACAAGTAATCTGATACAACTTCTAGAGTTTCATCATCCTCCACTTGGATTCTACACTTTCTCCTTAGGCCCCACAGAAGGAAACTGAGTTGCTCAAGGTCACCCAAAGTATCAGTGGCAGGACAGCGAATGGAATCTGTTTGCCAGGCTCCCAGCAAGTTCTTTTACCACTGAGTCACCCTTTCTCCTGATAACTCTAGTGAGATTGGAGAAAGTGCTGCACTTAATGCGGTGCAGTCTCGTAGGAAGGGGTGACCAACCTGTGGCACACATACACAAGTGGCACGTGCAACCACTATGTTTCCATGCAACCGATCAAGGAACAAGGGTAAACAATGAAAATAAGGCAAGGAGGAGATAGCAGAGCAACAGACTGGGTAGGGAAGATAGAAGAGCAATGGATCTGGCAAGAGAAAGGGATCAGAGTGGCATTTGTGGAAGGGTTCGGGCTTACTTTGTGACACTCTAGCAAAAAAAGTTATCCGCCACTAGGCATGTTTACATGAGACGCTTTACTGCACGGTAGAGATAATTACTGTGTAGTAAGTATTTGCGTCTACACGTGCAGATACTTACTGCACAGTAATTGGATCTAATCGCAAGTAATTTTGCTGCCTGCAAATACAAGTAGCAAATTTACTTGTGATTAGTAACTGTGCAGTTGTGAACATGTAGATGCCTGACCAGCAGTAAACGTGCTCCCGGGCAGCAGGGGGTGGGAAATTGCTTGCTCCCTTGCCCCCAGGCACTGCCTGCTGTTGGGGCAGGCTCTGCCACCCAAGCCTGAGTGAGAACAATGTCCCTTAGCCCCAGCAGTAGAGAGCTACCAGCCCCAGCTATGCAATCCATGTCTCCCAGTTCCGGCTCCATGGTCATGGACCCAGATTGGGAGATCTGTAATCATAGGACCAAGACTAGGAGGTTCCTTATCTCCCAATGCCAGCTCCACAGTTGCAGGGCCAGTACTGGGCAGTCCTCATCTTCCAGCCTGAGCTCTGTGGTCATGGGATCCTTATCTCCCAGTTCCAGCTCCACAGTCATGGGGCTGGTACTGGGAGAACCTTATCTCCCAGTCCGGGTCCTGTGGTCATGGGGCCAGGGCATCCTTATTTCCCAGCCCGAGCCCTGTGGTCATGGAACCTGGGCTGCGACTCCTTTATCTCCCAGCCTGGGTCCTCAAGTTGCAGGACCCGAATTGTAAGATCCTTACCTCCCAGCACCAGCTCCATGGTTGCAGGGCCAATGCTGGGAGATCTTTCTCTCCCAGTACCAGCTCTGTGGTTTTGGGGCTGGATCTGGGAGATCCTTCTCTCCCAGCATCAGCCCCGTGACTGCAGGTGGGAGACTGGTCTGCCATATCCCAGCTGAGTGTTGTAAGCATATACTCTTGAGTAGATTACTCAAGAGTAAACTGCTTCCAGATTGTAGACACACCCACTGTTTAGGACGTATGGCTTTAGAAGGCACACATTTCAGTCATCTCTCCCCACTTTTGCCTTCCTCACAAATCTGCAGCCAAACACAATTATTTTCCAATACACTAGAGCCTAGGTTCACATGGGGAACTTAGGTCTTTCAAATCTCTTATCCTTATCTCCCAGCATCAGCCCCATGACTGCAGGGATTGAGCTGCGATATAAGGAGCTTTTACCCCTGGTCCCAGGATCACCGAGTGTGAGCTGGGAGCTCCCTACTGCTTGGGTAGGGGGGCATTATTCCCGCCTGGGCTCTGGTGGCAGAGCCCGCCATGGCAGCAGGCAGTTCCTAGGGGCTTTAAAGGATCCTCTGATTTGATTTGGATTTGGAGATTCGGCCTCTGAATCAGGCTGGAATCAGATCAGGGACTGAAGCTTCACACAGCCTTACTGCCTATTCAATTAATTTGTGTTCTTCCTTATAGATGCACTTACTTTAGAACCCTAATGTTGCTGCTTTCTTGGCTTCCTACTCAGAAAGAACACCTAAGAAAGAAGTGTTTATTTCATCTGCCAGATGAAATTGGAGATTTCAGGTTGTTGAGCTCCACTGCTTCTTTTTAACCAGCAAAGGTGATAATATAAACAGAATTAAACCAGCAATTTTTTTTTCCCGAAATCATTTATTTAATTTGGGGAACTGGTAAGCTACAGGTTACAGCACATTACTGATGGTGAAAACTGTGAGAATGCTAGGAAAGCTTGTTGACAAATCCACTTTTGTATCATCTTCTAGAGGCTGGAAAAGGTGTGTTTTTAGGAGTACTTTCAAATGAGAGTGAAATTTACACTCAAATATTTTTTTTTTTTGTAACACACTGACCTCTTGGTTGATCAGTTTCAATAAATATTGAGAACCTGGTGGTTTGTGCGTTGAGTTCATGAGTCAAGTGTGCTCTAGACATAGGAATTTCTGAACCCATTTAAAAATATACATTTATATTCTGATGTCACATTAGAACCAAGAATTTCACACTGAGGAATAAATCAAAGTGCATGTGCCAAGAAGATAGAAGCCCAGAAAGAGAACAGACTGAGAAGAAATGTTCCATGGGAAAGAATAAAGAGACACTTTATGCATAAAACTATCTATATTTGCCGACCTTCTCAAGTTCTTGGTGTACAAGATGCTCCACTTATGCACAAACATACTGAATTATTTAAGGCCATGGGATCCATTCAGCCATTTACCTGCTCTGTCTCAACAAAGTTAGACACGTGTCCATCATCATTGACCCCTCGTATGTGAAACCTGGCACCTGCTCGCTCACAGCTGATCCGGGAAATGAGGCAGGCTTTGGCCTTCTTGTGAGAGGCATAAACAGTACGGATGTCCACAACACCACAGATCACTTTCAGTAGCCAGTCTGAGCAGTTCACCTGGTAGTGTTTAAAGGGCACATGTAGTAGCTGGTTCCTGTAAAATTCAATAGTGCGTAGAAGCATTACTCAATAAGCATGCAAGATGGATGTCCTTCACTAATAAAAGCATATGATGTGACGGTATTATTTATTTAACCTCAACTTCACATAAATTGTTAGTTAGTTATTTTTCTGGTTATGGCCAGAATTTGTAGAAGCTGGCTTGTTTTAATAGTGTGACCATCTCCATACTGTTGCCCGTGTGCCTGAAAGACTGGGATCCTCCTCATCCACCTCCAAATCCAAATTCTCTTTCTCCTATTTTTCTGATCTTGAGAAACATTATGATCTTTAACAGACTCTTTCCTGAAGTACACTGCAAACTAACACTTTCAAGCAGGGCTGCTTACAGACTGGCCTATTCAAGAACTCCAACAAAACCCACTGGAATTTTGGAGGACATTTCCCAAGCACTGGACCAGAAACATGACAAAGTTCTGTCCGAACAAAGGGAATCTGACTTATTTTAAAATCCACAATTTGGACAATACATCTGACCTGGTTTATAAAGGTGCTATTTTCTCTTTATGGCTTGTTTTGTTTTAGTCAACTTCACCTAAATAAGACCGAGTCAGAGACGGTAGCTCTGAGGCACACCTTGCCTCTCCATCAGTGTCACTGGCAGTTCCCCAAAACCCCAGTAGGATGACTATTCCGATGGAATCCCAACACCAATTTGCTCTTCAGAGTACAGTATTTCTCTGAAAAACTAAAGGCTTGTTTACCTATTGTTAATAAAAATATAGCTAAATACAACTACAAAAGCACTGAATTTCTCCACTACCTTTACCCAAAAGGGGAAACACTACCTTTACCCAAAAGGGAATCCTCCCAGCAAGGCAAACTCTATTAGGCATTCTTTGTTGCAGTACACATTATAGCCAGTGTCTAAAATGAAGGCTGCCTGACGCTTTCAAATAACTTCCTCACCCTCTCCTTTTTATTGCTTTTAATTTTTCCTAACTTTAACCAGCTGAAATGATCAATGTCAGTTGTCTGACTCAGACTGAATATTTTGGGAAATTTTCACTATACAAGGATGTTTCCTTAGCAAAAAAAAAAAAAAAGTCTTCTATATCAATGGACTAACAAGCAGCAGTAAACTGATCCAGAGAGTAAATGAATCATTGAATTTTAAATACAGTTTTCCTCTCAGAAAACAGCCTTTAAACAACCATTCATATCATACTGTTTCTATATTAAAAATAGGCCTCCATATTAGCTCTTATATCCTGCTAGATCAGAATTCATTTACTCTAAGTGTCACATGCACTTTTCCCTAAGAGGAAGGCATACATTAATGCAGGTGAAACTGGGTTTTATATTCCCATCTTCTGACTTATACACCAGATCTTATCAGGTGAAATCACATCCCAGCTAGAGAGATTACTTACCAAATTGAATTGCTCTCCCTTATTACTCATCTATTAGGACCCTTCCTGGCTATTAATATTTACCTACACTGTACCAGCACATGCAGATGTATGTGTGCCAAAGTATTATTTTCCACAAGTGTTATATAACTTTTATTTCCAGTACATTTTTATTTCCTGAGTACTTGTCTATTTGTTAAAAAAGAATGGAGATTGTAGTATCCATCATAAGTAGTAAGAGCAAACAAAATAAACTCCTTTTTCTTTAAAGTGGGCCCGTGCGGGAAGGACGCATCTTTTCCATTCATCCCATCTTGGAAGTTTTGCATTTGTTTTACAAATGCCAAGTACAGTATAATAAAACAAGTACAGGGCTACATATTACAGGAGTTAGCATATACACAAAGATTTGCTAATCACGAGCTGTAAATATATTGATTACCATAGATGCATTGAGTGTAAATAGCTAAGGCACATTTTGCAATATTAAAGAATTTAAACTTTCAAGCACTAGGATATATAATGGAGTGCAGCTAAGGCTTTGTGAGAGTAGACAAATACAAAATTGTACCATGTTCAGTGTGGTTTAAAAATAAATAACGAAAACTAACCAGAGCAAGCCATTGATTACATGCAAAAAAAGGTATATTTGTACCGTGGACAGTAAATATAGCAAATATTTTTTTCTTTCTAGAAAACCAGAAACTCCAAATTACTAAGACTACTTTTTTCAGGCAGATTATGTTAATTACATCACACAGATGTTTTCTGTTTGTTCCTGATTTAACACAAATCTGCCATGGCACATGCCCTAGAAAATAAAATGTTATTTAAGCAAAAAGTGACTATGCTAAAATCCATAGTTATACTCATCTCCAATGAGTTTGAGATAATTGAGGTAGAGGTGAAGTTAGCTAAAAACTTTGATATAATGTGCAGTACTAACCAGAAGAAGGAGTTACCAGATTCATAGCTGTTATCACCCTGCTTCTGGGCCCGGACAGTCAGGTCAAAGTCTGAGCCTGCATTTGGCAAGGAGAAATAAAACATCCCAGAGTTCAAGATTTTTTTCAGGGCAGTAACACGATCCTCTTCCTTGGTTTCTTCCTGGAGAGGACAGAAATCTGTTCCAGTGATTTTGTATACTTCGGCATCCAGGATTTTTCCCACCGATGTACATCCTGTTACCAGGACCAGGAAACAAAGCCGAGCACTACCTGGAAGGTAATAGTTATAGAAGGTTATGCAGGCATACGGCCCATTCCAAAGCCAAGGGATCTGGCATATTTGCACTCTCTCTTCCAGTAGAGGACCAACACTCCCTGCTTCAGGAGACAACAAGTGAAACCCATACAGCATATGGCAACCATGAAATGTTCTATGGCAGTGGTATCCAACCTTTTCACTCTACAGGCCAGACTGACAGCACCAAGTCCAGCTGTGGGCCAGATCTGGCTGATGGGTTCAATCTGGCATGTAGGGCCACCATGGCAGGGCCCCATCTGGCCATGAGATGGGTAGACAGCCCAACCCCAATCCATCCACTGAGGTGCAAGTGAGGAGCAGGTTATCCCTATCTCGACACTTGTGTGAGGATTCAGTTATGCGGGTTGGGGGAACAGGGCAGAGCAGTCCCCATCTGTACACACAACAGGGAGGGGCAGGGTGGAACAGGGAAGAATAAACCCAATCTGGATGCCTAGGTTGGGGCCAGTTGGGCAGAGTGGCCCTGATTCAGACATGTCTGGGGACCAGGGAGCAGCCTAGTAGATGGATTGGGGTTGGGCTGTGCACCTTCCCCATGGCTTGATGCATATGCTATTTTGGAAAGAAAAGGCTGAGTGCAATCATCCTATTCTGAAGATGCTGTTCTGAAATCAGCCCAGGTCAGCAGGATGATACAGCTCTACCCATTCTGTAATTTCCGGAAACACTAGTCAACACTGCAAGATTTTGTAATCATTAATAACACTGCATTCCTTACCACAGTCTGATGCCACTTTTTAATGGTTGACCATCCAATGCTGAAATGCCCTTCATATGCCTCATGCCCTTTGTCAGCATCCTCTTTCCAAAATAGCAGATGCATGTCATAACATCAGCATCTGGCCTAGGTCACTGATTAGATTGGGATTTGGGCCTTGTTGCTGGTTAGAAGGAAGGCTGAGGCCTGAAACCTGCATGTTGCCCAGTCCTAAGTGATTTCCTTGTATGAGCACTCCAATTCACAGCTGTACCAAGAGCCATGAGACATATGCTCAGAAGTTTAAGCACCACACACCAGCACAAATGCAGGATGCAACAAAAACTCAGGTGTTACTAGACAGTGGGACCGCTCTCCACTCCTCATTAGTTTCTAAGCATTATGAAATGAGAATCTCATGATCATGAGAAACAACTCAAGGATAGACCATTCTGCCCTCAGAAAAAAATGAAAAGTCCCAAAAGCAGAAGCAAATCTTACTGAAAAAAGTGCAGGTCCGCTGAGGGAACCTGGTCTCAGGGTGATTTTCAGAGCATGCAAAACATCTGTGTAGATAGTCAGGAGCAAAATTTGAGGGTAGGGCAGAGACTGAATCATTTCATGCTGTTCTGCAGTTTACTTCTGCATAAAGGCTAGTGTAGGTGGGTTGTTGTTTTTTTTATAAGAAGCTATTTTCATAGTGCTTCCTTCTATAATAAGTGTACACTGTGTTCTCATTTTTAATGTTTTTAAGCACCTGTCATATGTCTTCTTAGATGATACTGTAGCTCTGAGAAATGGTTTATTACCTTATATTTTATCCCCTCTTTTCAACTAACTATGCAGAATTATAAAGGACTATAACCAGGAGGGGAGAGCATTTAGCTTAAGGTGGATCCCTACTTGAGCACACAGTTCTGTTTAACATCTAAAGGAAAAGCAATCTAGGAAATATTCCTTGTCCTGTGCAGTTTATGGGCTGTCAGCTCAGCTGATGTAATTTCAGTGAGCTTCAGAAAGCCAACTGGCACCAGCAGAGTGCTTGGGCCTCAGGAGTTAGGTGATAATATTACATGACCTTATAAAGAAACTATCACCCTCTCCAAGTCTGCTGATGATACCAAGTTATGGGGCAAAGTTAATACACCAGAAGGCAGGGAGCAGATTCAGGCCAACCTGGACAGGTTGGTTCAATGAGCAGAGAGAAATAGGATGCAATTTAATAAAGATAAACATAAGGTACTCCACCTGAGAATCCCCAGCACACCTATAGGTTTGGGAGTGTCCTTCTAAGCAGCTTGGAGGCAGAGAGGGATTTTGGAGTCATAATTGACTCCAAGATGAACATAAGCCAGCAGTGTAACGAGGTCATCAACAAGGCCAATCACACCTTGTCATGCATTAGCAGATGCATGACTAACAGATCAAAGGAGGTGATGCTCCCCCTCTATGTGGCACTGGTCAGGTCACAGTTGGAGCATTGTGTCCAGTTTTGGGCGCTGCACTTCAAGAGGGACGCAGAGAATCTGGAGAGGGTCCAGAGGAGGGCCGCATGCACGATTAGCGGCCTTTGTGATAGACCCTATGGGAGGAGGTTGAGAGAGCTGAATCTCTTCAGCCTTCACAAGAGACGGCTGAGGGGAGATCTTGTGGCCACCTAAAAATTTATTAGGGGAGGTCAACAGGGAACAGGGGACGTGCTGTTTAATAAGGCACCCCAGGGAGTGACTAGGAATAATGGGTGTAAACTAGTTGAGAGTGGGTTTAGGTTAGATATTAGGAAGAAATTTTTCACAGTAAGGGTGGCCAGGATCTGGAATGGGCTTCCAAGAGAGGTGGTGCTATCACCTATCTTAGAGGTCTTCAAGAAGAAGCTAGATAGTCACCTGGCTGGGGTCATCTGACCTTGGTTCTCTTTCCTGCCAGGGGCAGGGGGTCAGACATGATGATCCATTGTGGTCCCTTCTGACTCTACAATCTACGAACTGACTCATTTAAAGTGTTATCACTGGGAGCTGTTTGCCACTCATTAAAGTCAACAGATGACCCAATGTACCAGCCTGGCCCCATGCACCATATCCGGCTGTGGAATGACCCTGTGCACTGGCACAATCTGGTGCATGGAGCTGTGTCATCCAGCCCCCAAAGTTCCCCACAAGTCTGGAAATTTGGCTGTGGTAGAGTGGTAACAGCATTAACTGCTGCCATTTCCAATTAATGCTGCCACCACTCCCCCACCACCAAATTGCCAGACCTACAGGGGGCCTCAGGCCAGATTTGCCCTGTTGGCCAGAGGTTGAAAGCCACTGTTTTAGACCACATCTAGGCTCAGAGAAGCACGATTCTCAGCGTGACATGGAACCTACTGTAGGCATTGCAAGTTAGTTTTAAAGATACACTAACTGACTGTCATCAACTACAGGTCTCAAGTGTTGACCATGATCATGACATACTGATTTTATCAAGGTAAGAAGTCCAACAGCTGTCAGGGAGAGAAAGCCAGTGTCCTCTGTTGTATTTATGTGAAGTAACCCTTGTATGCATATAATCAACCCCTTTAGAGCAGTGGTTTTCAGTCTGTGGCCTCAGATCCCTGGGGGTCCACAGACCACGTCTAAGGGGTCCACAAAAGATGACTATGATCAATTAATAAAACGTAAATACCCACACACTTACAATTCAAATGGGTCTACACCTCTATCCAAAGTTTTTTAGGGGTCTGCAAATTAAAAAAGGTTGAAAACCACTGCTTTAGAGCAATCAGACAACAACACAGAACTTACAGTATTTATAAAGGCTTGCAGAGCTGTCTTAGAACAGTCAAGTTGACAAAGTAGAGCCCTTGCTCTGATCCTTTCCCATGTAAAAAAGGGCAAACATCTCTAGCACAGAAGTTGCAGAACATCTTGGGTAACATCCTGTGCTATGCCTTAGCCCCCTGGCAGATATTACACTTAAGACATGATTAACCACTTAATGACCTCTTAAACAGTAACCCAGCCACATGTTAAAACAGGAAATAAGCTACAAAATTATTAGAGAAAAAATGCATAACTTTATGGCTCATTCCTATCATGTCATAAATTAAACGTGTGGCCACCCTGAGGGTTCAGCTTCATTCCCGTGACTGGGAGTCTCAACTGATAGGGGCTCCCAGCCAGAGGCACAGATGGGCTCTCATAGTTGGGAGCTTGATCAGCTGACTGGTGCTCTCAGCCATGGGGGCACTGGCAATATAGTGTGATTGGAATCTGTTACCACGGTCGCACCTCCTGCCATACACATGTAGCATGGGAGAAGGTGCAATTGCTGGGATTGCGATTCAGATCCCGCTGAACATCTGCCAGGGTCCTTAAACTTACAAAACAGAGGTAGCAAGGTACATGCTGGCCTCAGGTCTTTTTTTCACACTTCCCCCTGCTAAGTTGTTCTAGGAGCTGCATAGCCTTCAATGTAACACTCAGTACTTCCCTTTTACTGTACCTTCCTACAGCAGTGGTGTCAAACATCTGGCCCATGGGCCATATCCAGCCCACAGAGCCCTATCTGGCCCCTGGTGCTGCCCAAGGGTCTCAAGCAGACCCGTAGGCAGCACATGGGGTACACTGAATGGCCCTGCATGCCACAGGCAGTGCCCGCTGTGCCTGCTCCAGGACAACAATGCACAAGGTCCCCACTCCAAAATGTATCCTGGACCACCCAGATGAGGTACATGCAGCGTGAACCTCACGTGACTACAGTGGGTCTCGCATGTAGCACAGTCCTAGACTGCTTGCATGCATCACATGCGGTGCCTGCTCTGAGATGTGGCACCTACTCTATCATGTTCTAGATGTGGCATGTAGCAGACATGTGCTGATGCTCACTCCAGCCACTCTGGAGCACAAGATGGATCTGGCTGGACCAGGCTGTGGGCCTGATCCAGCCAAATTGATTGGCTGCACACAAATCATCCAGCCTGTAGGGCCAGATAAGTCTGACACAGCATGAGCTGCAACACTCCCCAGAGCCTCCAGTGCTGTGTTCCTGCTCCAGCATATCCCTGCCCCCAAACTACCCAGTACAACCCAGTCACCCTGAACCCTGGCTTGCAAAGTCTTGCTGGGAAGCAGCCTTGCACTCTCTGTTTTGCCCAAGCTGGGGGATATCCATCACCTACTGGATATGGGACTTTTAGGGTCCGAGGCTGCTCTGGCCCTTTTACAGAGCCAAGACTTTTCATCTCAGCAGTCTTTTAACTTCTCAGAAACATGCCCAGTAATGTGACAAAGATCAAAAGAACACCACTCTCAAACAACACCATTCTCAACCTATTTGCCACAACTCCATTCATGACCAGAGTGGGTTGTGGCCTCAAAGTCATCTGATAGTCTTCATTCACAAGAGCCAGCTGTCAGAGACAGAATGACTGCACTCTCTGCCCTTAAATAATATTAAGCTCTTTTTTTCAGAGCTGGATGCTTGGTGGCCCACCACCAATATTCCCCTGGGGCACAATACAGACAGCCACTTAAAACAAGGACATAGCAGAACACTTGCTTCCTTCTTTCCCTTGCCTTTTTGCCAACAATCTCAGTTTAGCCTTGGAATCCCTGTCCTCTCAGGTCTCAGACTAGATCTCCATGTAATTTCAATCCTGAGCCTTTCCCCAAGCACAAGCTGCCAATATTTTTTTTAAGAGTGGTCTACAATTATGTCTGCTGAGTTCATGATGGGAGCCAGGCCTGAGCTATGCTCACTTGGCATTTTGAGTGGACATTTTGTTGGATCAAAAAACACAGTCCTGGGGAACAGAACAAAAGCCTTATTTACTTAGAGATACTGAGATACTGTTTGAAATCCTGTCTTATGCGTGGAAATATCCTAATGTTACCAACTGTGGAGCCAACACCTTTATTTACTTTATTTGCCAGCAGCAGTTAAGACCTGTCTGATTAGGACACATTGCATCCTAAGGCTAACATTCAATTATAATCCAATTTCACTTAATTCTAATCAAAATATTTTTTAAATTTACTCTCTCTTCTAGTCTGTCATTCTAAACAGCCAGAAAGTATTCTGTTGCGAGTAGCTGCATAAAGATGACAGTGATGACAAAGTCTGGGTCCTGAACCTGGTAATATCTGATTGATTAGGTGGAAATAAAGCATTCAGGTAACAAGAGATTACAAGTGGCCTTTTCTAGTCTCTAACAATTTCACTTTTATTATGTAGAGAATTAGTTATAAAAAGGGAAAAAAAAAGCTTCCTATTTAAGAGAGTCAGCTGCTTCTGGTCACAAGACAGAATATTTTCTACATTGTGTGAATAGAGGGAACCCACAACTCTCAGGGGGCCAAGGCATAAACTCTGTTTTTAGTCACAGACTGTACTATACAGTACAACATTAATAAAACAAATAGAAGAGAAGGGCTTCAGGCCACTAAACTTATACTGACAAAGAAAAAATATACAGCAGCTTCTGTACTCATGAGAGGAGAGAACTAAAAATGTTAAACATCAACATCCCTTAAGGGCTGTATGGTATTTCTCTCTCGTATTTATATTTAAAATAAAGGGATACTGTTAGTGCCACTAGCCTTAACTTTTCACAGCCGCAGATTTCTTATCATGTGATTTCTGTACTTGTTTTGCAGATGCTTAAATGTTGCAACTCAGAGGCTTCCACATAAACCATTTTTTTAAACAAATGCAAATCACGGGAATGACCACATCCACGTCTCAAGAGTGCTTGGCTTCCTGCAATAAGAGACCCAACAAAGAATGTTTTGCATTCGAAAGCTGGTCTAACTCTATCCTAAGGACATAGTTGATCCAACAGAGATCACCCTAAGAAATCCTTGCCTCTTGCAAAAGCAGTAGAAAGCCCATTACACACAGCTTATACAGCTGCAAATGCCTGACAAAGAGCCAGCAGAAAGACCAGTTAAAAGCCACCCAGGAAAAGAAACCTGAAGAATGAATGATCAAAGTTCAGGTCTTAATTCACACTTCAGACTTGCACAGAAACAAAGCCAGTGGCAGATCGTTTACAGTAGCACTCACTTCAGAAACCATGAATCTCCACTTCTGTAAAATTAGGCCTTGCAAATCAATCTGATATTATCTATCCTTTTTCACTCCACCACTCACAAGTACAGGGGCATTACTGCAAACAGCTCTTTGGGAACAAAGGAGCAGCTATACAGGATCAGAGCTGAATTCTTGCATCCTTGTTTCCGCAATGGCCAGCACCAGATGCACAGGACACAGAAAAAATAAAAACATCCTTACTAGGACCCTGAGCCAAGTTCTAATACCAGCTATGCTGGTGCAAACACTGAGGTATAGTAACTGGAGATTACCATCCAGTCCTGTGGTTGCCACAACAATCATACTTGACTTTAAAAGAGGACTTTTCAAGCAGTGTGAAAAAAGTGAATTATACACAGAAATATGCCCTGAATTCCCCTCTTAACAGACTGAGTGTGGGTGACTGAGGTTGGGAGGGAATTCAGCACGAGATAAAATTAACTTTTGTACAGTTTAAAACTCCTGTGAAAACAGCTGCCTTGATCAAAGTTCAGTAAGGAAGCCCCAGGGAGCATAAAACTGGATAACTGCAGAGCATGACAAGCATGGCTGCTGTATTATACCTGCCCATATGAGTCAAAGACATTATTCTCCCAACAAAGCCTGGCACAGTTCCCAAAGCTTCCTGCTATGAAACCCTGTAAAAGAGAAATAGTTTCATAGGATAGAGTGGAATTTACTAGCCTCACTCATGTCTTCTCTTCCCTTTTGTAAGTGAAATCCTTCTCACCGGGCAGGTTTCTACATGCAAATACTCCTAGGCATAAGTGATGTGTAGGGAGGGCAAGGGGGTGGCTGCTGCCAAAGCTGTGGGCAGTCACCACTTGTACCCATCCCCCTTGCTGCTGACACCACCGTCGGCAGCTGCGGGCGGTACCGGTTTTCCGCCATGGTGCCCCTCATTCATTCTCCCAGGTCAGTTTATACAAGCAGTGGTTTTCAACCTTTTTTGTACCAGGATGCATTTGTAAACACCAAAAGCCAGTCTCAACCCAGTGCCCCCTGCTCCTAGCACCCCAGTGTTTGGGGCAGGGGTGAGTGTTTGGGGCAGGGGAGGGGCCACAAGCAGCCCCAAGCAACCCCTTGCAGGCTGGAACTCTGACAGCTTGTAAAAGAAAAGCCATGATTTCCCATGTTTTTTTCCTTTAAAAGAGAATCCATTTTTTAAATTTGTTTGCGACTCTTTCATATATTCTTCAACGCACTTTTGGGTAATGACCCATGGGTTGAGTAAACTGACCCAGGCAGGCATCTACACGTGCGTGGATGTAGGAACAGAGTGACTGCTAGTGACAGCAATCTGTTCCCACTGCCACTGGCCTTGCACCAGATCCCTGAAGCAGCCAGGAAGAGCTTTAAGCTCTCCCTGAGGCTAGCCCAGAGACTTACAGGGAGCATGGGGCCAGGAGACAGCTGGGAGATTGCTCCCTATGCCTGGAAGCTGCCTACTGCCAGGGCAGGCTTTGCCACCACAGCCCAGGCAGGAACAATGTCTCCCTGCCCCAGTAGCATAAGTCCCAGCAGCCCCTGCTCCATGATCTTGGTGAATTACTGCACAGTAAGCAGTACTGCACATGTAGATGGTGACATTTACTTAACAGTAATTTGCTCTAATCTTGAGTATAATGTCTTGTGTAAACACAGCCATTATATAGAAATCCCACCAACTCTCTATCACTATATATATATTTCAAGTGAAAGTGACCAAAACTGGACATAAGCACACAAGGTTCTTTGGGTAAATCTGATATCTTCTATTAGACCAACTAAATAGTTGGAAAAAAAAAATTCTTAGCAAGCTTTTGGGTTTAAAAACCCTTCATCAGGCTAAGGAAGTATCTGCAATTGGTGTGTGCTCTTCCTGGATGGAATGAATAGTAAAGAAGCCAGAAACTGGACATGGCATTCTTAATGTAAGTATGGATCATTGTTCAACACAATATTGTATTTTTCAGGGTTTTTTAATCTGTTATTACATGCAAGTACATTTGTAAATTTATGTTGTGTATTGCACTTTGTTAAGCTGTCTGTATCGGCATTACATACAGGAACTAGTTCTGAACAATTCTATTACTGTATTTTTCAGTGTATAAGGGTGTTTTTTTTCTTCCATGGAAAAAGAAAAGCATGTCCTATGCACCAAGGCTTTTTAACTAAAGTTGGCCAAAATTCAATCAAATTTATGTTAATATCTTTTTCTCACAATTTTATCCCCTTTTTGAGGAGGTGTATTTTATACATAAGTGTGTTGCATAAAAAAGAAAATACAGACATTTGTTTCTAGGGGTGTCAAATTTAAATTAAAAAAAAAAATCCTGTATTGTACAAATATGCTCCCTAGCCATGGCATCCAAGCACCTTGCAATGGAAACCAGCATATCAGCACCATGCCTCTGTGAGATACAGAGTGAGAGCTGAGGCTCAGAGTGTAAAGATTTGGATCTTCAAAGGAATGTAGGCATCTGACTTTTATTAAAACCAACCAGACTTAGGTATGTAAATACTTTTGAGGACCTGCACCTAGTGATGTGTGCAAAAATCACATGGGATTCTTGGCAGAAACACCACAAGAACCAAGATCTTCCAAATCTCTCTTCAGGATCCTAACCACAAAAATTCTCTTCTCTCTTTCTAATTATGGCAAGACTTTAAGATGTTTCAAGGCATAAATGAAAGCTAGGCACTTAACTACTCATTTGAACACACATATGCAAACTGAGCGCACATTTCTCTAAACATGGCAATGTCATCAAATGAAGGAATCCACATGGTTGATGATATCCAGGTATCATCTCATATATGTATCTTTTAATGGCACTACTGAATCTGAACAGTGTGCTGAACAACACAAGCCCAATCCCAACATACTGCTGAAAATAAATTTATCATTACTAAACCCGCTTCAACAAGCAAAAACTTGGCTAAAAAATGCCTCAGAAATACTCTTCTGTTTGTTCTGCTGCAGCCCTTCCTAGCAAAAACAAGCAGGGGAACCTGGTGAGTCATTTTGACTGACATACAGGCAAGCAAGTGAACACAATCCTTTCCAGGAAGCATTAACTTTGCAAGTGGCTTCAGAGAATACAACAGTATTTTCATGCAAATGCAAAGCAAGGTGAAAAGTAGGACTCTATTCCATGGGTGGGCAAAATACAGCTCCCGAGCTGTGCCAGACGCTTACATCTAGCCCACGGCGCCTACCAACAAACTGTACCCTCTCCTAGCCCTTCTGCCCACCCCAGTTCCCAACATACCCTATTGTATCTCACTCCTGCCCTCCTGGGCGGAAGGACCCAGCCCAGCCAGCACGCAGCTTCTGAGCAGGGCTACTGTTCCACTGCTGCAGCCTCTGGAGACCTGCTCCCATGGGCAACTGGTGCTGCCTTAGTTAGGGGGACACATGCCCCCCCTGCAAGCAGTTTTTCTGCCCGAGGGGTGGGGAGGGGCCTGTGGCAGATCTCGCTGCTCAGGGGGAGTTGCTGTCAATCACCATGGCCAATCACTGCAACCACTTCCGGGAGTGGCTGCAGTGATCGGCCAGCACCTCCGAGGGGGCACAGTTGCTCTCGCCTGCCCCCCCTGCCCATCGCCTAAGCAGTGAGTGCGGCTGATGAGAGGGTGCACCCCCGTACACCTCCTATGCATCGCCATTGCCTGCTCCACTTCCCTAGTGTCCTGCTCACTCTGGTCACAAGGTAAGGAAGCAGTGGGGGTGGGGCTGGACCTGATGGCAGCGGCAGCATGGAGCTTGGGCGGGCAGTGTGCGAGTGTAAAGGAGAGTGGGGGGAATGAGGACCCCCCACATGCACACTACCCCCATGGTGTGCAGCCCTGGCAGAAGGTGGCAGCAACAGCAGCAGACAGGGCACTTGGGTGCTCATGCCCGATGTAGGCACTGGTGTCCGACACGTGGCTCTGGCCAGCAGTGCACACTGTGGCGAGGATTGCAGCCCCCACCAGGCTGTCTCTATCACTGGTGATCCGTGCTGCACATGCACAACCCCTGTACTTGCACTGCATGGGAGGGAAGTCCCACTCACTGGAGACACCTGCCTTCCCCACCCATAGACCTGTGCAGCAGGGGGCAGGGAAGGCAGCTAGCTCCAGTGCGTGGGGCTTCCCTCCCATGCCATATGAGTGCAGGAGCTGAGTGTGTGCAGCAGGGAGTGCAGATGATCGAGACGGCCCAGCAATGGTTGTGCTCCTTGCTACAATATGCATTGCTGGCCAGATCCGCAGGCTGCTAGGAACCAGCTCCTGTCCCTGGACACGAGAACCCCAAGCACCGCTGCCTGCTGTTGTGCCATGGGGTGGGAGGAAGTGTCAGGGGGTCCCCACACCCCCTCACCCTCCATAATTGCTACATACCCACACCCTGCCCCCACAACCCCCACATATACACAGCCCCTCAGCATACCATATGCATCCCACACACACCCACAGACACTGCCCCAACCACACACCCCCACACAATATACAAGATTAAGAATTTATTTTTGAGTTACTATGCAAATCACCTCTATATACAGTACAGGCAACGGGGGGGGGGGGGGGGACTTCCAGTGGCAAAGGTTAGGGGTGGGACTTCCGATCTCAAGATGGTCCCAAGATAGCAAGGAGTAGGGCTTCCCATGCAGCTCGCAAAAGCTCAAAACCCATTAAGTAGCCCTCCACCTGAAATAATTGCCTGCCCCTACTCTATTCTGTCATCTTTGGTAGGAGGAACTGGGGGGGGAAGGATTTTTGAAGCCAAGTGAGATGGCGTCTTTTTGGATTTCTAAATACTGGTATTTATGCTTTGATTGAATGTGCAGGGAATTCCCAGAGAAATTTCTTATTCTTTATGAACAACACTTAACTCTGCAACTATGTCTTTTGTGTTCCCTGCTGGAATACTACTTAAAATATCTTTAGCTAATTTGATGCTCATGAAAGGTGCCATTTTGTCTGCTGGTCTCCAGCCACAGGAAGACCTCTCTGTCACCATCTGAACTGAAGTCTGTACAAGACTGGTGATTAGTAGAGAACCAGCTGGCCTAATAGTGATGGCATGCCTCCTTGTTTCCAGCTGCTAAAATGGATTAAAACCAAAAGATATATATAAGAACCAAAATATCTATATTAAATACCTTCTCAGTGTTACTTTTTAATGCAAGCAATGTATGTTGAATGAGCAGGAAGGTAAGCCACATAATTGTGACTGAGACATGGTCTACTTAATTACCAAAGGGAGAACAGGAGAACACACAACTTTCTCTCTTTAGTCTACATAGTGGGAAATACTTGAGAACCTTTTAGCTGTACAATTTCCATACAACTCTTTCTTTGCTTTCCTTTTAAAGGAGCTAGGCAAAAACAATTACCTGTTGGTCCTTCTCCTCAAAGCATTACTAGAATTTCTAACGCTCTCTTTGTAAGTGGTCTTGAACAGAAAGAGCAAAGACATCATATTGGGATAAGACAGAAATGCGCTGACAGAGCTCTGAAGGGGAAATTTATGACTACTGAAATTAACACAAGGTTGTCAAAAAAATAAAGTACTGGAGAAACCAGAGCAATACAATCCTACAGAAAGGAAAAGTAGGCTGTAAAGCACAATAGTTATATGTTTATCCCTTATAAAACTATTATTAATACAATGTTTAATATGAAAGCTGGTTTAGTTCCCATCCACACACAGGGAACCAGCTTTAGCTGTGGCTTGAACAGCTTGTATTCATTAGCCAAATCCCTGAACTGTCACAACAATGGGTTTAATCGAACTCCTATGGAGAAGCACCGTTTCATGTGCCAAGAAAAACGGATCATATGTTCTCTGTTTGATTTTTAATTGCATGAACAAAACTAGCATTGAGTTCCACTGAAATTCCTAATGACTCCACAAGCAGTACAACCAGAACAAAAACAAAAACTTCTCATCTTGCTTTGAGTAACAAGGTGGATCTGCAGATTTCCACAAAGAAAATATTTCACCTCTAAATCATCGATTCAAATTTACCCCGAGCCAAAATGGACAGCAGTCATTACTGCTTGTCAGCCATTTAGTCTAGGAACAGGCATTACAAATAAACTGGTATAAGTGATTGGAAACAATTCAATTCAGTAATACACCAGGGCTAGGGACAGACATTTAAAAAGTCTGAATGGATTTAAGCTAGAATGGATTCAATCTTTGCAGGTTAGTCTAACCTGACTAGCCTGAACTGGCTTGAAACTGGACAGACATTCTCTCTGGACTGAGGAAATTCAGGCACTTGCCTTCAGTGGCTCAGGCTAGAAGCTGGGGGGGCACTACAGTAGCTCTCCCTTCCCTTCTGCAGGGAGCTGAGCTGAGCCTGGGCAGGACTCTCTCATTAGGTACATCTGCCTATATGTTCCCAGACTTTTCCCTGCTGGCTGCTCAAGGGGCCCTGGCTAACACTGAGCCAAGGTGGGGTGGTGTTCAATGCATGCATCTGTTAGTGACATGGAGTTTTTCAATCTCCCTCCCTGCTTCATCATACTATCTGCAGCAAACTGACAGGTGAGCAAGCTAGCAGGGGGCCAGGGGGCTGATAACAGTCTTTATCACCCAATTAGCAAAACAATAGCTTCTCTCCACATTACTTCTTAAACAGCTTACTGGCTGACCTGTTGATTAGCTGCAAAAGCCCTAAGTGGTCACTGTTCTGTCTGCCAATCCCAGTGAAATTGGAGAAAGACACACACACAGACACCTCTCAGCATTAGCTAGCATACTACATGCTAGCTACAGTCTCTGCAGTGGCAGAGAGAAGGAAGGGATCTCTGCTTAAGCAGCAAGGGGCAGGGAAGCCAGCAGTTCCTGCTGTGCCTGAAAGTCTGTGCCAAGCTCCAGCCAGGGAGTGGAGGGGAAGAGCCAGCCCTGCTGTGGAGCAGAGAGCCCCACCCAGCCCAGAGAGCATACCAGGATGCTGGGGGACTCTGATTTAACTTAAACCAGCAAAGGGTCTGGGCCTGACATTGCATTAACCAGTTGGAGCCAAATCAGTTAAGTCTAATACTTACTACATTCAACCAGGTTTATCTTAAACGGTTTTCAGCCATTTTCAAACTGGTTTATATGCACTGAACATTAGGGCTGTGCAAAATTTCACTGCATGTTTTGTTTTGCCACTGGTTTCAACTCGTTTTGAGCTCAAAACAGTGACATCGAAATGAAACGAAAGGCTTCCAAACAGCCTTGGAACAAAACAAGGGCACTCAAAACATTATAAAAGTTCCAAAATGTTTCAAGTTTCGAAGCTGGGCTTGCTTGCAGGGAAGCAGAAACTAAGGAGAGAGAGGGGAAAGAGAGGGGAAGAACTGCTCTGATATTGACATGTGTAGCTGGCTTGTAAGTGTGATCTGTGTGAGGTCTATTCCAATCCTAGTGCTCTGGGGGAGGGACAGAAAAACAGCATAAAAAAAATCATTGTTTGAACTGAGCGTTTTGCCTTGGGGTCAGTTACTGAGCTGCATCTTTCAGCAGCTCACCAACCTCAGAGAAAGACTTCCTACTTCCTAGCAAGTGGAATTCAATACCTTTTGATTTCTGTACCCTTTTATTTTATTATTATATTCATTCATTCCTTTCAATTTATTAGGGAAGCAAGAGGCCTCATTGGGGCACACAGCTGTGTCATGTGGAGGCCCCAGCACCAGTAAGGGCATGCCTTAACACGCATGCAAAGTCACACGTCATGAGTTTTGCTTGTCGGCAGCTTGAGGTATAGTTTCCCAGAAACCCCTGCACCCATCTCCTTGAAACCTGGTAGGCTTCATGGCCTCAGCAGGGGCTACCATGCCTAATGTTTTCACCTCCCTATGACTTCACACTTACAAGTGACACGAGTTTTTCTCTGAACAGTTCAAGGTGCAGTTTTCCAGAAACCCCTATACCTATCTCCTTGAAACTTGACAGGTGTTGTGGCCTCAGCAGGGGTTACCATACCTGCTGTTTTCATTTGAACCAGGCAAGAAATGACAAAGCTATAGGCATTTTTGTGATTTCCCATTATAGCCTATGGGCAAAATGTCAAAACAGCAAAACAGTTTTGACAAAACTAAATGGAACAGTGCTTCGAAACTAAACAAAACGTCAAAAGGAAACACTGTCCCTTTGAAATGGAAGTCAAAACAAAACAGTGATGTTTCACACAGCCCTACACTGAACACCTGTACTGTTACAGGTTTAAACCAATGTCTGATCACTTAAACTGGTTTGTGCGTAACGTCTGTCTCTAGCCAGAAGTTCAATGCACATAAACCACTTTCAAAACGGCCACAACCAGTTTAAGATAAATCTGGATCAATGCAGTATTAAACTTAACTGACTTAAGCAAATTGGTTTATTGATCTTCTGTCCAAGATCCCCTTCAGATTCAAGCATCCCAGGATGCTTTGCACCTTCCTTGCAAGCCCTGCCTTGCAAGGTAGACAATCTAGCCTTGGCCCAAGCTGTTTGCTCCAGCCAAGCTCAGAGGTGTGCTCTAGCACTCCCCAGCATTTGGCCTGGGCCACTCAAGGCATGTGGCTGCATTTCTGGAATCAAAAGTGAATGCCTGTTCACTTGTTTGTCAATTCAGTCTATGCAGTTGAGAGTAACCTGAGAAGACTGAATCAATCAGCCTCAGGCTTTCTGACTGTTTATACGTAGCCTTAGTGGTCTATGAGAAACAAGTTACATAGTCTCATGCAGATACCTAGTGCACCAATCATCACTCCTCCACTGTTGTTGGCAGTATCGTCAAAGAGGCCTAATGACTGAACTGAAGTGGAAAATGAAATATCCTCACACCTACAAGTTAAGTTTGAGGCACACTGTCAAAGCAGTGGCAGGGGGGAGTTTTTACAGGCAGTGCAAAGAGAATTTCAGTCTCAAAACTTGTAAATGTGGCAAGTTTTAAAAGCATATAAATTGACTTAAATATTTGTGGTTAGCCTACCTTTTTAATCATTGAATTAAAGCATACTTTTTACTGGGCCTAGTTCTAAAAGGTATTAAATGTCATTTCAGGCTCTCTTCATATAGCACAACAAAAATTCCTTTTATACTTCTGCAGACAATGCAGCAGAAGTACCTACTTTACTAAATCAAAGATTTCCAAAAGTATATGAAAACATATAGCAATGTTGAGGAACAACACTATTCTGGACTAATGTTTGTTGAAGTTAAAAGTGCCGATACTGCTAACACTTATGCAACAGAACAGCTCACTTGAAGCCAATGGAACTTTCATGCAAGTAATAGGTAGCTGTAAGACTGGGCCTTGATTAGTCACAACCAGTCATTCCTAAAACTAGCTCTTTCAGAAGCCATGGGGAACCAGCATTTCCCCTGGACAAAACTAGTAGGAAAGACCACAGAATCACAGAAAATTAGGGCTTGAAGGGATTAAGGTTGGAATGGACCTCAGGAGGTCACCTAGTCTAGCATTTCTCAACCCATGGGTTGTGACCCAAAGGTAGGTTGCAAGAATATATGACAGGGTCACAAATGATCTTTAAAAACATATTCTCTTTTAAAGGAGACAATCATGGGAAACTGTGCCTTTTCCTTTCCAGGCTGGCAGAGTTCCAGCCTGTGAGGTGCTGCCTGGGGGCCCCCTTGCTTTGTCCCACATACCACCCCCTGCCTCACACACTGTGGGGGTTGGCCCGGGTGGGGGGAGGCAGCAGGTCAAGAGCAAGGGACCCTAGGTCAGGACTGGCCATCGATGTTTACAAATGGGTCCAGACACAAAAAAGGTTGAGAACCACTGATCTACTCCAAACCCTTGCTCAAAGCAGGACTATCCCCAGCTCTCTCATGCCAGCCAACGCTTTTTCTAGTCGGGTCTTAAAAACTTTCAAGGATGGAGATTCTACAACCTTGGAGGTTTTCAAGACAACAACTGTTAAGATAAGAATTACATTCAAGCTGCTAACACGTCCCTTAAGTTACAGAAGCTAAAAAACAAAATCCAAAGATGTTACCGGACAGTGTTTTTAATCACAAACACAGCACATAAATATGGCTTGTGCAGGTAGTATATCTTTTTAACAAAACCCAAGGCCAAGTCTAGACAAGCACAGACATGTGGTATGTGGCGCCGCAGACTTGTCTATGGTGCCACAATGCATACCTTGCAGCCCGGGGAAGTGGGGGGGCTTTCACCTGGAAGATCTACAGTTGCTGGCCTACACCTCCCCTACTTCACCAGGGGCAACCTGCCACACACAAAAGCGTGCATGGCACAGGCATTCCCTGGGAACTAGTAGCAGCAGCACACATTGTGCCACTGCTACTTGTCCCCAGGGAAACAAATGACTGTACTCATCTGGATGCGGTCCAAATGTCCTTCAACACTTAAATAAAATCAAACAACCTCAATCATTTTGCACAAAAGCTTGTCCAAGTATTTTATCACTATGCCTAGCCCAATGGCTACTTACCACATTTTAGCTGGAGCTCCCCCAAGCAACCATAGGCATCCATAAGCTTTTCATATTGCCCTTTAATTGCCTCTTTTTCTTCAGGAGCTGAAAAAAACCACAAAAAGACATCAAACCTTAGTTTACCAGTTCTTATTTTTTCCATGCTGTTACAGTCCTATACCAGAACCCTCCCAAGGAATCTCACTCTATTAACAAGACAGTTACATGAATAAGCACATGGGAAACCCAGGCAAAAAAAGGCAAGGGAACATCCTTTTAGAAGACCAAGTGTTCTAAAGTGCAGAAAAAACTGTGCAAACATGAAACACAGAAAAAAGGGTAAATCCTCAGACTGAATAGGCATGTGAAAGCAAGATCTTCCACCCAGCAGATACCATATCATAATCAAAATATGCCATACATACTCTTCATTCAATTTTAAAATAAGAGATTGAAAAAGTTGTGATTTATTATTTGTCTAGCTAATACCCACAATGTGATAAATATTTTCCAGACATACCAGAAGGGACAGTCTAAGTACAAAAAGACAGAGATCATGGGATAGCAACCAAAAATTTGTATACAAAGGTAACAACATTCAGAACAACTAGTATTTCAAAAGTCAGTTTGCAACAAGGACTAAAACTATACATCACTGAAATAAAAAAGACCTGGTAAAAAGAAATCAGTTTAAATATGTATAATAGAGCAGATGTCTCAAACAGAGGCTGTAGGCTAGATCCAGCCCATGAAGCCCTATGACACAGCCTGTGGTTCTTTGACCAATGCCACATGCCAAGCTGGTCTGGTGGACTCACTCTGTACAGGGCGCAGTGAATAGGCAAGGTGCATGCTCTGTATATGACAGCCTGCCAGACTGACCCTGCACATTAGTTCTGGTGCGCACAGAGGGCCCAGGGTTCAATCTGGACCACCCCCAGAACCAGTGCACAGGGCCGGTCCAGTGTAGGTACCATATGCAGTACAAACCCTGGAGCAGGGTCAGCATATACTTCATTAAGGACATGGGGCTGGATCAGCCACACACTGCACACAGCACAGGGGAGCCACTACAGAGCTGCACGTGTGGCCCTCCTTGCCAGGTGGCTCCAGTATGTGGTCCTGATCTAGCCCACAGACCCTCATCCAGCCCACAAGACCAGATGACTTGAACACCCCTGTGGCAGAACATAAAGGGACACAACTGACCTCCACTGTGCCAGTGACTGATGTAGAGTAACTCCACTGAAGTAGACTTGCTTCAGATTCACAGCAATATAACCACCAATATAAATCTGGAGGCTCACCCAAACTTGGAGCTATTCACCTTACCATCAAAATAAAGTTGTGACCGTGTTTTTGAGCATTAGTTGTTGATATTAATGTAATGCAGTGTAATGTAATATAAATGCAGCCTACAACACAATGTGTGTTTATGTGTTGTAAATATTTCCATATTAGAACTAAATTTAGCCCTAAAAGTTTGGAAGTGGTAACCACCAAATGGGATCATATGAAAGTAGGGTCAGAAGGGACGCTACAAGGTCATCTAGTCCAGCCCCCCCGCTCAAGGCAGGATCATCCCTGACGAAGCCATCCCCATCCAAGTGTCTGTCTACCCTGCTCCTGAAATTTTCCAAAGATGGAGTTTCCAGTTTCTCTAGGTAGCCTATTCCAATGTTTAACCACCTTCCGTCAGAAAGTTGCTCTTAAGAAGTAGCCACATATTTACATTGGCAATTAAGTGGCAGGTAAACAGAGACATAGCATTTCTAGAATTTAGCAAATACTTTAGGATCCTGTGCTCCTAGAAAATTTTTACAGTTAAAATACATTGAAACCCACTGGTGAAAAAATGAGACAAACTGAACTGTCCGTGACTGGTGATAAAACAGAAATCAAAGCAGCAGCCTTCTCTTTGTAAACTCAAGAGAAAAGCTAAGTGAGCAGCATGGAAAATGAATAATGAACCATTCTTTAGATATTTCGAAGTGAAAGGGTGGATACTTTCACTGGCAGAATTCCCTTAAAACTCTTAGAGGTGACCTGCAAAAGAAGAAAGAAATATTTCTGCATAAAGAAATATTTGCCCTGACTTCTGTATGTATGATGCATAAAGATGCCTGGATTCCTTCTTTTTTTTTTCCCTCCAACATTGAGTGTTCAGGCCCTATCCACTTTTTTTTGTCTGAACTATTTTAATGGATGATGAGGAACCAGTAAGATGTTGACATAAAGGTACAAAGCAGGTAAAACGTAAACCATTGAACCACCATTATCCCAATTTCTGTTCAGATAATTTAAAAATGTATTGTTTATTCAATTCAGTTCATAAATAGAAGAAACAGTTGAAAGAAAACATCATGGCTTAAAAATTCAGCACCACTGTCCTTTCTCTTAACATCTGAGAAGGCTGCTAGCCCAGTTCTCCACTCCTTCAGAGAGAACTCCAGCAAAAGGATAAAAGAGCTGGTATTTCTGATGATTCTAAAGTTGAAAAACAATACGTATCTATATCTTTATCTATATCACTACGTAGCTACCTAGCTAGCTAGACAGATAGAGTTCTCAGGCCATCTTCACATATCATAAAAAAAGCCTCATTTTCCTCCCACTCTAACAATAGCAGCAGCATTCCATTTTAATTTTCTTGCTATATTTGTTCTCTCTCTTAAAAACTTCTCCATTTCATCTTTAAGATAAAATTAAATCCTTACCCCAAACATCCCAACTCTCATAACCTCTAGGAAAAGAGAAGGTAATAGAAGCAGACAAAGAAATGAAAACAATAAATTGATGGGGGTCTTATGAACTGGCTGGCTGTGGCCATACACCATTAAAACCTTTGGAAGACAGCAGGAAGAGGAGATATTTGTATAAAATATGAGGGGCTGGAAAGTCTTACTTCACTCCTTATTTTAGATCATACCTTTAAGAAACACATATGAAGTGAATGGAATGTGTTTCAATGCAAGTGTTTCAGCTGCAATGAATTGCAGCTAATGGCAAGAAACAACTGGTATTGTTATGTGTGTACAGAAGGCAGAGAAGTTGCCAAATCAAGCCAACGCAATGCATACTGAAGAACAGAGCCCTGAACCAGATGAAAATTTAACCAGGGGATAGCCTGATGATCCATGCAATTCTGCAGATTGCCCCATTTGCCTTGGCCAGTAGAGTGATCCCAGTAAGACACGATCTTTTATGCTGGCAAAGCCTTATTTAAATATAGTTATATTGGGAAAAACCTGATACCTGAAGCTGATGGAGAGGAGCTGCAGAAAGATCTCACCAAGCCAGGTAAGTAGGCAAAAAATGGTAGATGAACATCAGGGTCAACAAATGCAAGGTAATGCACCTGAAGAAAAATAACCTAAACTTTACATACAAATAGCTGGGTTCTGCGCTAGCCGTTATGACTCAGGAAAGAGACCTTGGAGTCATTGGAGATAGTTCTCTAAAAATACCAGCTCAATGTGCAGTGGTGACCAAAAAAGCCAATAAAATGTTGGGCATCATTAAGAATAGGACTGAAAACAAAATGGAGAACATTATCAGGCCATTATACAAATCCATGGTTTGACCACATCTTGAATACTGTGTACAGTTCTGGTCCCCACATCTCAAAGTAGAATTAGAAAAGGTACATAGAAGGACAGCCAAAGTGATCAGGGGCACAAAGCAATTGCCACATCAGAAGTGACTAAAAGGCTAGAACTCTTCAGTCTGGAAAGGAGAAGGCTGAGGTTTGGCATAATAGAGGTCTACACAATCATGAACAGTGCGGACCACATGAACAGGGAACTATTATTTACCAAAGTCACAGAATACGGTGGGGGCTGAGCCGTGTGCTGCTCAGGACAGGATGAGCCCGGCCAGAGTGGCAGGGACTCAGCTGCATTTTTCCCCTACCTGCGCTGGTCAGTCCTAAATGGTACATGGCTCTGCCACCGCTTCTGCTGGCCAGTGCAGACCTGACTGGGCTCCTCTCATCCCCAGCAGGCGCAGGCAGGGGGAAAGTGAAGCTAAGCCTCTGCCGCTCTGGCCAGCACCTCCCTGGTGCTGACTGGGCCGGGGCTGCGGCCCAGCTGCTGCTTCCCCTCCCCAGTGCCGACCCAGTCCAACCCTGCACAGCCCAAGTGGCATGGCACAGGGAAAGCCTGATCAGCTGCCGCAGTCCTGGGCTTAACTGCAGGGCAGGGGCCTTTCCAGTCCCATGCAGGAACCAGACGCTGGCCCAGACACTGTTTCCCCTCACCGGCACCACGGGTTCTGGCCCATCCTCCCACCCCTCTCTAGGGGCCACCCATTGAAATTTGTAGGAAAAAGGTTTGAAACAACAAGAAAAAGTACTTTTTTATGCAATACATAATTAACTTGTGGAATTCAGTGCCACAGTAAGTGGAGAAGGCAAACAACACAGCCTGGTTCAAAAAGGGACCAAATAAATGCATGGACGGTAGATTTATTAATGGCTACCGAACAGAATGGTTGGAGAGGTTCCCTCTGGAATTTCTAAACCAATAATGGTGGATGCTAGGGGGAGTTTGAATAGGGGATAGATTATTCTAGAGATATCCAATTTAGCGCTCTCCATCTACTTCTGTCACAGGGCTGGACCATTGTTCTGAGCCAGTATGGCACTTCTAATGTTTTTAATACAATGCTCCTCCCTTCACAGCCCTCAGTGCAGGGGTTATACAGGCTTACCTGGCCTGTATAACCCCTGCACTGATCCACCATCCACTGCATGACTTTCTGGGGGTTATATCTTGTGTGACAAACCAAAAACATCCTGGAGTGTGCTGTCATGTATTTTACCAAGTGACAGTGAAGCTTATGCTATTATTCAATTTGTCCCCAGGAAAATCCCCAAATCCAGGAAGCAGAAATACAGTATACATTCTTCACTGCCCATCCTCCTTGCCTGGGCTGCATTTTCTGTAATTCACCTTCTGGAGATGCTGCGCAGGACTAGACCCCGCATGTTTGTAAGGAAGCAGCAACAGGGAATAGTGTTCTCCACTCGCATTAATACTGGGTAAGTGGGCTATTCACTTAACTGTACACAGTGCCAGTCCCCATTTGTTACCTACTGCTTAAACTGCAAGCAATTGCATGCTGGACGAAGTGCTTAACCTCCCCATAAGTGCATAGCACTCTTCAGCCTCGCTGCCTACGCGGTAACTGAGTATGGCCTGTCACTTTCAAGGCTGCCATTAGAGGCATAACTCAGAGAAGCAAGATAAGGAGCCTGATGTGCAAAAAAGCTTCTAGTAAGCTGTTCCTGTAGTTAATAAGCACTGTTTGCACTGAGATGGTAAATGCATACTACAGGTATTCACATGCCCATTTTTTCAGGCCTAAGGCTCTGCACTTAAAACAGAATAGGTTGTAGAAGATCTTGTGCCAACGCCTCATTATTTATTATTTGTATTGTGGTAAGGTCTATAGGAGCTAGCCCCATTGTACTGGGGACTGTACAAACTCACAACAATGGAGCTGATAGTTCAAGTAATTGCTTAGTCCAGGATCAAAAAAGATATTTTGTTCACCATGGTGAGGGGGAAAAAGGGGAGGTAGAAAAAGGATCAGAAGAAAACACATTTTGGACAAGTAGAACATGAATTTAAATCAAAAGGCTAACTGAAGAGTAAACTAGACTCAGAACCTAATTCTCCACTGGGCATTGATATACCCATGGGCTCTGCTCCACGTTGCATCTTCTGCCATTGACTAACAGGCTCAAAAGTGTTATTCAAAACCTAGATTCTGCCTCTGGGACAGCCTCTGACTGGCTCTTAATGCAGTCGTAGCAGCCCTTCCCTGCTCCAAGTCATCAGCATGGGCCACCCACAATGGCATTCCCTGCATCAAGGATAAGCAGAGAGGCTGGTCATTATGCCTATCCTCACACACAGCATCTCATCTCCTTCATGCCAGCCTACAAATCAGACCAGTGTGTAAGGCAGGGGTGGGCAATTATTTCAGGCAGAGGGCAGCTTGATGAGTTTTGGCGAGCTGTCAAGGGCCACATGGGTAGCCCCGCCCCTTCAGTTGCCCCACCCCATTGTCGCCATCTTGGGACCGGAAATCCTGACCCCTGACCTTTGCCACCAGAAGTCCCTCCCCCTTGCATAACTTACCAGGTAGCAAGGTGTTGTGACCCCTCTAACATCCTGCCCCAGCAGTGGGGTTTCAGGGGCATCAGACCTCCCCCAGAACTTTCCCCCTACTTGTGCCAGCTGGTCCCAAAAGGAGGAGGCTCTGCCACTGCTTCTGCTGGCCAGTACTGACTCAGTTGGGCTTACCCTGTCCCCAGCAGCACTTAGTAGGCTAGATTCAGTTGCATACTGCTCTAGATGGGACGGACCCAGCCAGGTCTGCACTGGCCAGAAAGGCAACATGCAGCTGAAGTCGGCTCCTCACATGCTGCTGGGAACGGGAGGAGCCCGGCCGGGTCTGCACCAGCCAGCAGAAGCGGCGGCAAAACTGTGTCCTGCTCAGGATGGGATGAGCCTGGCCAGAGCGGCAGAGGCTCAGCTGCACTTTCCCCCTGCCTGCACCTGCTGGGGATGAGAGGAGCCCAGTCAGGTCTGCACTGGCCAGCAGAAGCGGTGGCAGAGCCATGTACCATTCGGGACTGACTAGCGCAGGTAGGGGGAAAATGCAGCTGAGTCCCCGCCACTCTGGCCGGGCTCAACCTGTCCTGAGCGGCACACGGCTCAGCCCCCACCTCTCCTCCCTGGTGCTGACTGGGCCGGGGCTGTGGCCCAGCTGCTGCTTTCCCTCCCCAGTGCTGACCCAGCCCAACCCTGCACAGCCCAAGTGGCATGGCACAGGGAAAGCCCGATCAGCCGCCGCAGTCCTGGGCTTAACTGCAGGGCAGGGGCCTTTCCAGTCCCATGCAGGAGGCAGATGCTGGCCCAGACACTGTTTCCCCTCACCGGCACAAGTTCTGGCCCAGCCACCTGCCCCTCTCAAGCTGCAAATGTGACCTGAGCCGGGGTGGGGTGGGGTCAGGCCAGTTGGGTCAGGCTGAGGTCACGGCTGGTTGCCTCACAACCAGAACCCAAGGAAACAGCCTGAGGTGCTGCAGCCGGTGGCTCATGCCGCCAGAAGCTTATAGAGGCAGCCACCATTACATGGGTTTCGAAGGGGCTCCGCGGGCCAGAGGGACGTGCTTGGCAGGCCGCATCCAGCCTGTGGGCCATATTTTGCCCACCCCTGGTGCACGAAGTAACATGCAATATCCCAGAAGGGGTGTGGAATGAATATGCACGCTCTGCCGCCAAGGAAGCACTAGAAGGAATTTTGTCAGAGCCAGATTTTGACCTGCTTTTTTCAACATGATTATCACAGTGGGGAAAAGGTCTCCAACCACTCTGTTTAGGCAATATCTATACTGTAGGTCTGGACACAACAGGATAGACATCATGCTTGGGTGCCAAAGACCAATAGTAAAGGGTAGTTTAGTTCCAATATTTATATGAAGATTCTAATTAAATTCAAATACATGTTTAAAAAAGCAGGTGTCTGTATCTGCATTGAAACAGCCCCCTCAAGGGGCTGTTCATGCGCCGTCAACGCAGGGGGACAAGAAGAACAGAACCCGAAGGAGGATCAAGCGTCGAGTCCTGGTCGTTGGGGACTCCATCCTGAGGGGCACGGAGCG
>JAGPOW010003648.1:17873394-17920032 GCA_030014935.1 Caiman crocodilus | reverse complement strand
CAGCACTTGTTTCCTGCCATTGGCAGGGGGTCAGACTAGATGGCCTGCTCTAGGCCCCTTCTGACCCTAGTTACTATGAAACTACTATGAAACTACTATGAAACTACTATGAAACTACTATGAAACATTTGCCAGAGTCTTTGCAACTCATGCCAGGACATTAGAAGTAGAACCAATTTACAAACTAAATAAAAGTATGACTAACTTTTCTATGGCTTCTGCTACATGTTATGTGTCACGTCAGATCCTATCACTAGGGAACTACTGAATTCAGGGCAGCTGATTTTTGCAGTCCAAGCATGGCACTGGTCACCATTTTCACAGTGGAGTGTGGCAGCACCCCCCTTCCCCATGCCTCTGACTAACAGAGGGGCCTAAAAAGTCCTGCCCCTCCCCAGAGATTTACAGATGGTGATCTAGGACTATACAGGCATGTCGCATCTTATGCGCATTTAACTTCCGCAAATTCAACTATATGTGGGGGCGGGGGCAGGGCTTGGGTTTGCACGCAGTGCTGCTGCTCATCTTGAGGCCCGTTATGGCAATGACTGCCTCCAAAACCTCCCGCTGTTGCCATGGAGTCATGCCCAGAGCTATGTGGCCAACTGCTGGGCGGCAGCAGCAGCGTGGTGGTGGCCAGGCGGTGTGCAGCCATCCCCACCACTACCCCACACTGAGCTGCTATGGCCGGCTGCCAGCACTAAGCATCGCGCCGCGTGCAAACTCAAGCCCCGCCCCCTCTCACCCCATGTGTAGTTGCCGATTTTCACCTTACGCGCTGACTTCAAAACCTAACCCCTGCATAAGATGAAATTCCACTGTATATACAACATATATGTAATTAACTGGTTAATCACACAAATTTAGACTGGTCACACCTACAAAGTAACTATTATACCATAAAAATGTCCATCCAGCTATAAACAGAGCCAACCAGTTACAAAGTTAGCACTTAAAAATGTCCAACAACTCTATAGCTGGTTATTATCCAACTTTAAGTCGAATGCATAGCAAAAGCCTACTGCATATAAACTGCATGAAGAGCAAGAAGGAAGTAGCAGTAGTGGAAAAAAAACTACAGAGAATGCAATTCAGTTAAACAGAACTAAATTAAATTGTAAAATGTGATGGTATCATGGAATAACAAAGAAAAGGTCATTTTTCCTTGCCGTTTGTTATTTTTGACTTGGAAGAAACTTTTAAATACCAGATTTTTTTCCTTTTACTAAACCATGTGATACCTTCAAAGTCTTCTAGCCTCCATTCTTTCCTTTAGTTAGAGTGCTTGAGAACTGTCCATGGACAACATGCCCCTACCAGCTCCTCCTTGAATACAGACTTAAATATAAATGAACCCTTCACCACTCCAACACCACCCCACCTCATAACAGGTGAGAAATATAACTTACTACTAGGACTGGATTACTAGTAGCAGATATATGATTTTACAAGTTTCACCCATATTTGAAAAACAATATTTTTTCTCTCTCTCCCCCCTCTCCCTTGTCTTTTGCATTCCAATTTCTCTCCTTCTTATACTCTGGTTTTTGCATGTCTTTTCACATCTAATGAAGTGAGCTTCAGCTCACAAAAGCTTGATGAAAGCTCACTTCATTAGCTGCTGTGAAAGGACACACAGCATACACTCACTCACTCACTCTTTGGTTTGTCTATACACTGCAAGTCTACCCAGTCTCCAGTGATTTACAACCAGGGAGGTGGGGAACCCTGTGATGCTCCCAGATCATTTGAAAGGGGCTGGGAGGTGTTGGAAGATAATAAGCAAGGTGTGAAGAGATAAGCAGATAAACCAAATAGATAAGCATAGGCTCAGGCTTGAACCTTGCCTGTATGATCCCCCATCCCGCCCTCTACAAGGAGGCAAGCACTGTAAAATACACATAACTTCTTGAAACTGAGTGCCATTCAATTCACAGAAGTTATGGAGGGATGCCTTGAGTGGAATGAAGGGTGTTGCAAGTCCAAAAACGTTGAGAAACTAAACAAATATTTGCCAAACAACATATCTGTCATAGCATTTTGGACCTCTTTATCTGGTGAAATACTAAGAGCTTTTCCAATGAGCAACAGCATAAATCAGCTTGATTTGTGTGGTCCCTGCCACGTGTAACACTTAAGACGTGTTAATCATATCTTAAGTTGTAACCCAGCCACATGTTATAGCAATTAATGACATCATAAAGCAAGGAATGTGTGGCTAGGTGCACTCCTGTGTCTGAGAGCCCTACCAGCTGCCGGCACTTGCTACTTGCTGGAGCAAGGGGAAGCCTACGATCATGATCCCAGGACACCCCCTGCACTGGCAGTAAGGCATGACAGGATATGATGCTCAAGCCCACAATCACACTTTGACATGCATGTGACATGGCAGGAAGCATGATTATGTGGATCACACCTCAGATCCTATCACTAGGGAACTACTAAATTTGGTGTACCTGCCCCCAGATGTTTGCAGTCCAAGCATGGTGCTGGTTCGGCAGACCCCCTTCCATCTCTCTGATTTGCAGAGGTGCCCTGGAAGTCCTGCCCCTCCCCAGAGATTCAAAGTTGGCGATCTGAATCTCAGGGGAGGGGCAGGACTTCCAGGGCCAGATGGTCATCTGTCAATCTCCAGGGAGGGATGGTACTTCCAGGGGCCAATCAAAGACCTGGGGGGAACCCACTGCGCTCCACTGTAAAAATCTTCTTCCCCACTCCCCACCTCTCCCTCTCCCCATGCTTCAGGACTGTACCCACTTACAGCAGAACATGTACTCAGGATTGTATCGCCCTAGCCTGGCATCCTCTTTGCTCGTGCGTCAAGGTACGTCAAGCGACCCATTGTGAAGGACCGAAGGATACTCACCTAAGGTGTTCCTTCAGCCACGGCCATGGGCCCGACCAGAACAGAACCTCACACTATGGTGGGAGCTCCCGGTTCACCCCAGCTCAGGTTTATCATCTTGGCAGGTAAGGCGGATTGGTGCGGATCCGCAGCTGAGACAACATCCAGAGGCCCTGCGCAGAACCAGGACACCAGGGAAAGGGAAGATGGAAGACAGGATGGAAGCTCGGAAGGCTTAACCTGAGACTGATGGCCCGGGGAGGAGGGTAAGAGCCTGATCAGGTCTTGGAGGCTCAGGGGAGCCCACGCTAAAAGAGTAAAAGAAGAAAGGATGGTGAACAAGTTGAAAACAAAAAGAGAAAAGAGTGAGATAAAAGGGCCAGATTCTCCTGAGCTGCTTGCTTGTTTGTTTTCAGAAGTCCTGATTAATCACCACGGGCCGCCATGTAAGCCAGGTGTGGCCATGATGAAAAGGAAAAAAAGGAGAGACTGTAAAGAAAAAACACAACCCCATTCATTGGTGGCATCAGGCATCGGGGGAGGAAGGAAGCTACTACCTGGTAGAGAGAGAGGGAAGAAGGCGACACTCTCCCACATCTTACCTTTTTATTTAGTTTGTTTATATTGACTTTTTATCAGCTGCGGGCTGCCAATTAAGCTGGGTGCAGCTGCAATCAGCAAGGAGAAAAAAAAGAGACTCCTCCTTTGCCTGCAAGTGTGGAAGAGTCAATGCCAGAGAGGCAACAAATTAGCTAGGGGGTCATCCAGGACTCAGTCCCTGGAAAGGAAATTTGATGTGCATTATAATAATAAAAATGGGGAGGGGAGAAAAAAAAGAAAATAACCTTTTTCATTTGGTCATTTTGTCGTTCCCGGGTTTTTTTTTTTATTGACACGCAGTTTGCGGCAGAAACTAACGGTCCATTGTGGTGGAGGTGGGGTAGTTACCACCCCTCCCTTTCATTAACAACTTCAAAAAAATAAAGACATCCAAGTCATGACAGGCAGTAAGAGAGAGAGAATAAGAGCCCCACTCAGACTGACTGGGGGTTGTGGTGCCCCTGGAGGAGACTGGTGAATGTCAACTGGACGCAAGGGCATGAGCCCATACCCGGTGACTACCCGACACTCATCCATGGGAATTCTCCCTCAGCTCGCCTCCCATGTCTTGACTTTAACTAAAAGAGAGGATCCTAGGACGGTAGACAGCCTGTGGACCTGCTCCTATGGTTGGTGCTTTCTAGGGCTCCTCCTCCCCTACACCCCATCCACTCAGCAACCAAGGTCATTGATGTTCTTGCCCTGAGATGAACACAGGCAGATCTTCCAGACCCCCTTGGATCAGCAGGGGGGTGTCAGACCTGTAAGCGACTCTGGGGTTCTGGTAACAGTTTTGGACGGTGTTTGAATATGGTTAGCCTTGCCTAGGTATTATATAGGTTTTGCTGAACTAACTCAGTTCATCATTCTCAAACTCATGGAGTCAATTCATAGACTCACATGAATTAATACATAAATAAATAATATATTCAATTAATTCAATCTTCTTAACAAAATATATCAAATTCAGTGTCATTTCACTGTGTCTGCTAGTCCAGCATCATTCCCCAATCAACTCTGAGATGTTTAGTCTTCCTGGCTTCAATTAATTCTCCCACTTACATCCAGTATTTGGAGCTCTCCTCTCCCTCGGAGCCAGGACTCCATATCCACATTACAACAGGCTAAGTCTTTCAAATTAACCTTGACCTAATCATTAATTTTGACCTAACCAATTAAACTAGCCCATCAAGGAAACTAATTTTAAAAATTACTTAAGAATGCCCACAACTTCATTGTGCCCAGGATCCTGCTGTGCCTCTCAGGGCCCTCCCACGGCAGAGCCAGCATATGCAGCATGCCACTCTGTGACAAGGATGCCAGGGCTTCATGCCCGTTCTTGTTTTTGCAGCACTCTTTTTTATTTTTTTCCCTGTCCGGTGGCAATTTTTGCACCTTTTCACCATCCCTATGTTTTTTCGCAGGGGACTTACCAAGTTCATGCTTTCCAGGAAAATCATGAAATCACAAATTGTGTAGATCCCTACACCTAACCTGTGAGTTTCAATGCTGCCCACAGAGTTCTCAGGAATCTATTTGTACTTTATTGTAATTTACAGATGCTCAGAGCTGCCAAAAAAACTAAGAGCTGTTTGCTTGCAAACTTTTTGCATGGGGTTACTCTCTGTTCACATTTGAAAACTTCTTTTCAACCAAAAGGGTTAGAAATACATATATATTTAATGGAAGCTTAGAGGCCACAAGAGTGGATGGAACTGGCCCAGGAAGCTTTCTACTCAGCTGGATGAGTAAACAAGTAGTAATTTTCAATTAGATAGTACATTTGTTTATTATTAAATAACAGAGGAACCAGACCATACTTTTTGTAACTGGCAAGCCCAGAAACTACCCACTAGTGTTAATTAGGTCTCTTTCTGCACTAACTGGCATCACTTTATTCTGTGTTCTTAATGAGTTTACTGATCTGCATGCCTTGTACATTCCTTAAGAATGTTTCTTAGCATCAAATATTTAGAAGCTCTGGATCTAAATTATATATCAGATTGTCTCTTTCCTCAAGACTTTAACCCCAGCAAAGCCACAAGCATGTAACCTGAAATAATGCAATTAGCCTTTAATAAACCCAGTGGAAAGGGACCCCAAATATAATATACTATTTCAGAGAAATCATAAGCATCATCAAAACTCATGCATCTTAACAATCAAAAAGTCACTTATGAATCACGAGTTCTCTAAATTACATTCTTCATGTAATAGTGCCCAATTTAGGTGTCAGAAAGCACAGCCCTTTATACAAGTTCCTTTTTATTCCTTCAAGGGCTTTAGTCTATACCTGCTAGTTTTCAGTGACAGCAGAACCAAGCCTTAAATAGATATTGTCTTGAGACCCTAGCAATCTAAACTTTACAAATGTCTAGAAAGAAAAGCCGTTATTCAGCCCAATTAAAGAAGAAGTAGGGAACTATTTCCTAAAATGATTACTGACACAGAGGCAGCACCTCTTCCAGAAAGCTGTAGCAGGAAAAGAGCTGGCATTCAATGAGTTAGAGCTGGCTCCTTTCTAAGCCTTCATTCTGCAAACACATGAATACCTGCTTAACCATGCGTGCTATTCGTACATCTAAATGTCAGGGTATATGAAGGTGGCAGCTGGACCAAGTTTTAACATGACGGTAGGGACAACAGTTTTATCTCATTATCTGAGGTTTCCCTACTGCTATCAGAATATAGTCTGCTATATCATATAGATCAGGCAATATGTAAATCTCTCACATGACTTTTGGGGCAGGGTTACCATTAGTGTGGTAGGCCACAGGTTGACAAGCTTAAGGAACAGCAGCCGAAATATAGCAGCTGGGTCCAAAGGCAGGGCCCAGTTTGCTACTCAGTCACCGCCTCCGATCCAAGCCACCTGCTGCCACCCCAACCCTCTCTGCTGTGCGTCGTGGGCTGCTCTCTCACTCTCATGCCCCTTTACTGCAGTCACCACTGCTGCTGCCCCTTACCCCTCACCACTAATTCCTGTCACCGCCAACTGCCAAGAGTGACAAATCTGGCAGCAAGAGAAGGGCAGCTGCAAGGGGGTATAAGATACAGAGCAAAGAGTTGTGGCAGCAGTGCTTCGGAAAAAATAGAGCAGGGTGGTAAACAGGGTGTGCAGATGGTACCCCCGCTGCACTGTTGACCAGGTCCAGCTCATGGGCTGCAGGTTGCTGACCCCTGTGGTAGACTGTTAAATAAACAAAATCAATTTATTTCTCAATTTTCTAGAAGCTTTGAGAATGACATTACGGAGAGGTTAGTTCAGAGTTAGGGCTTTCAGTATTAGATTAGAAACATCCAGTCTCTAGTAAGCTGAAGATGTTCTTAAACTTAAGTTCACCCAAACCTGTTATATTTTCTTTGTTCTTTCAACACTCCAACCAAAGAGAAATAATGGAATCATGAATAACAGACTCTGTAAAAAGTAGCCTGGCTTTGTCTATATGTTGAAAGAGGGAGTTAGCCATATTAGTCTAAAGTCAGGCAGAAGGCAGGGTAGATTTGCACCTCATAAACCCATGAATCCCAGCCAGGGTGCCACAGCAAGCATGCAAGCATGCTTCACATGATAAACACAGAGATTTCAAATAGGAATCCATAGTGTTAAAAACATTCTGACCTGTTGTGGTCTTTTTGAGTTCTTGAAACAAACAAAAAAAAACAAAACAAAAACAAAAAAAATCGCTTCCCCCCCCCGGAATAAAAAAAAAAAAAAAAAAAAAGATTGAAAACCAAGTCCTGGCATTTTCTAGAGGTGCCTTGAGTCTAACAAGATTGGTAACTACTGTTACAGACTAAGTCAGAGATGCATGGCATTATCCTTCATGAGCCTGAGCTCACTACATCAGACGCTGTCACAGTAGCATATATAGCAAAAACCTGCCCTAAGTTCTCCAGAGACTTAGAATCTCTGTTTTACAAAATGCTGGTTTTAACTCAGCCACCATGATCGCAGGTGATGCATCTTGATATGGCTCCTTGTGCCATCATAGATATTATTTTAACATCTAACTTACTGTCTATGCCCAGCAGGCACAATTTATACATAATTAACATAAACAGTGTCCTAGCAGAGGATGACTATGGCGTGTACTCATCAGCGATCACCACTGTACCTTCTCCCTTCACTATATATTTTCAATAATTTGTTTTCCATAATGCAACACACTGAAGTTCAGTATAAAAAACACATTTAAAAAAAAAAACAAAACCAGAAAACTTGATGTTTAAGAATGTAAACAAAGTGTTAATCCTGCAAACAGAATGTTGGTATATAAACAATACTAAATAAATGTGTCTGGATGGAAGAAAATTAGTCACATTGTGGGGTTTATTTCTGTTGGTCAGTAGATATAAACAAAAACGTTCCAAATAGCATGCCATTCAATGCACAGCAGTCAAACTGACAACATATCTGCAAAAAAAATTTGACTGCTGTTCACTGAATTTCATGCTTCAGCAAGTTATCCTACAAGGATGGAGCAATGCAAAGGGTCAATTCTATGTTTATATAGGCAATTACAAAGCTAAGTTAAAACAGCAAATGTATATGTATATACAAAATTTATACATTTATCTTTATTATTCCTGAAGTTGTGACTAAAAACCACAAATAAACTGGGATCCCCTTGCACAAAGCACTGTACCAATGAGAGATAAATGTAAAGCTCTTTGGGTCAGGGACAGCCAACTGACTCTTCCTTAGAATCAGAAAGCGATAGAAAAACAGGGCTGGAAGGGATCTCACGCATCATACAGTCCAACCCCCTGCCTGAGGCAGGATCACCTCTATCCAAACCATGCCAAGCAAATGCTTGTCTAACCTGTTAATAAACTACACAGGCAATGCTGTCACACAGCCACAAAGCATGGCACCCCAATCTGCCACAGCTAAAGCCAGGGAAAAACAGGAACTGGGAAAGACTGCGAACACCCTGGATGACAAGAGCATAATTCAGAAGGATTTTGACAGATTGGAAAGGTGGGCTGGAGCTAGCTGGATGAAGTTAACTGCTGATAAATCCAAGGTGCTACACCTCAGGAAGAATAATCCAAAACACAAATACAAAATGCATGATAACAGCTATGGGAAAGGTTCTAGGAGTTCTGGTGAATCACAGACTCAACATGAATGAACAGCAAGGATCCATATTTTTCCATGATTAAAATGAAACACCACTAATATATTTATTTATTTGTGGCATTTCATTTTAATCACAGAAAAAAAATGTGGTTTTGGGGTTACTTTTTTATATCTGAAAACTGAGGATTTTTTTTAATCATAACAAATTAGGATCCCTGGTCAACAGTGTGAAGCAGCAGCAAAAAAGGCAAATGTGATTTTGGGCAGCAGCTATAGGTGCAAGACACAGAAGGTGATAGCGCCTCTTGACTCAGCACTAGTTAGGCCTCATGTAGAGCAGTGTTTCTCAACCTGTGGGTCATGGCCCAAAAGTGGGTTGCAAGAATAATTTCAAAGGGTTGTGAGCTGCAGCAAGGCAGAGGGATGATGGGAAAGCACCTGCCCTTTCCAGGGTGGGGGAAGTGGGCTGGAGGCACTGGGGCTCGTGCCTATGTTCACGGGAGCAGGGCAGCCAGGAGACACTACTCAGGGGTGCAGCACAGCAGCCCCAGCCCAGGGTGGGTGCCACAGCCTCACTTCTTCCTCCCTCTAGCCTGCACCAGGGCTGGACTCGCTCCACTGCAGGCACCCAGCCACCACACTCTGGCCCAAGCAGGATGGGGGCAGTCGGGGGCTCCTCTGGCAGGGGGCTGTGGGTCATGAGCGAGTGACACCAGCATGGCCTGGGGGGCAGGGGTCTGGGAGGCAGACACCAGCAGGTTCAGAGGGGTGTGGATCCAGACAGGCCATGGATCTTTGCTAATGGGTAGAAAAAGATTGAGAACCACTGGTTTGGAGCAGTACAGTTTGGGGCTTCGCAATTTAAAAAGCACATGAAGACGCCAGAGAGGATCCAAAGGTGGGCAGCAAAAAATGATATAGGGTTTAGAAAGCAAGCCATAAGAGGAGAGGTTAAAATAAACAAGCAAGTGCTTTTCCATAAGCTGAATATACATAAGAGAGGACATGGTAGCAGTCTCCAAATACACGAAGGGCTCCAATAAAGACAAGGGAGAATGCCTTTTCTCTCTAGGTGCAGAGAGCAGGACGTGGACCAACGACTTGAAGTTGCAGCAAAGCAAGTTTAGATTGGATATCAGTTAAAAAAAAACAAAACAAAACAACCCTTCTTCACTGTTAGAACAGTGAGGGAGTAGAAGAGACTGACTAGGGAAGTTATAAACTCTCCATCACTGGAGGCATTCAAGAAGAGGTTGGATAAGCAATAGTCAGGGATGATCTAGATATAGAAATGCCTACGCTATACTCTGGGTAGTTCCCATGCTTTTGGGCTTTGTTGGTTGGTGCATGCATCTGGGATGGAATGATTTTCCCCTCCTGTTGCTCTACTTATCTAAGTTTTTTTGTCTCTCAAACACACTGGATGTTGGGTGTGTGGTTTTCAGCTCTGATTAAAAATGGCTTGTACCTTTACTATTGGAGGATGTACACAGACATCATTTCAAAGGGACCACTCAGAAAAACACAGCTAATTACGTATGTGCTTCCAAAACTGAAGCACATGCATAAATTTTTTCTTAATTAGCAGTTTAAATTAATTTATTGTTCTTCCTAACAGAGGAAGTGTCTTTTTCAGCACTTCATGATATAGCAAATTATATTCTCTTACAGGAAATTCTATGAAAAACTGTTCTCTTTCAAAATGGCTGCTGTTGACATTATTCTTATTAGCCGCATTTACACAAGAAGCTGACTTCACAATAGCCCGCGATTACTGCACAGTAGTGTTGCATGGCAGGAAGCATGATGCAATGCTACTGCACAGCGGTTCACAAGCCACTGCACAGCCAGCATCCCGAAACAGCCATTCACAGGAGCGACTGCGCAGTAACTCCAGTTACTGAGCAGTCATTTGGTACTTGCTTATACAAGTACCAAATGACTGCACAGTCAACATCTACACATCATGTAGATGTGGCCACTGGGAGCGGAGCTGTAAGACTGCCATTAACAAGTCATCATCTTGCAAAATACAGTTATTGCTCTGAAAAACTTTAGCATCATCCTGTAATAAGACCACAATGAAAATGAAAATCTATTACACCCTTAAAACAAATCTGTTTGATCTCACATGGAGCCCTTATTCCATACTGTACAAACATTATTTCATATTAATCAAAAATGTGCGACCCTTTGAATGGCATTGCTCTGAGGGAGAGTTAAGTGGTTTCAGCAATCCCAACTGAATTTCTATTGTTAACCTTCCCCCCCACAACATTTACTCTTTACCCTGACTTTCTTTGGTGTTTTTGCTGCTTTCCTGGAAGACTACAGCAACCCTACTATCTTCCCTATTGCTAATACGTACTGCCAAAATTAACTCCTTCTTAAGGTACTTTTAGGCAGAAATACAATACAATTATTGTATGACATATAATACTTTTGAACTACAGAAAGAAAAGAAGAGGACTGAAATCTGATCCACTCAGAGGTCTGAAGGAAAAGTATAAAACCTTTGTTATCAACACTATAGTTTTTTTTTTTTTACAACATCTAAAGTAGTGTGGTGGTTAAAAATTTACAGGCTGAAAAACTAAATGTAGATCAACTTCAGCTTTTAAACTTCTTGTTTTGTCTTGTTTGCAAAAAAATCTCCCTGTCCCCACGTTTGCTCTAATTGCATTCTCCGTGAGGTGGATGGCAGGGAGGGGAAACTGCTTATGCTTCTATCATTTAAAAATAATTTGTTGGCCTCTTTTTGTGCATCAAGAAGATGGAAGCAACCAAAAAAAAAAAAGTGTGGCTCATGAGACTGGTCCTTGAGGACAAACTATACAAAAAATGTAAATAAAATTAGAGATTTAAATTTGTTTTATCCATTTTTAGCAAACAGTTCCTTATAAATGTACTTAAACAAGCTACTACTCAACAAGTTACACAACTGGAGTGCTGCAGGTGTATGTTTTTCCTCTGTTTGTTATCAATGGGCGTTTAAGCAGCTATGAAGCGAGACTGCAGAACCCTTGCTCCACATGTACGGTGCTTTCTGAAAATTTCCTTTACGTGTAGGAAAATTAAATAACCAAACCAAAACTAACAAAGCCTTAAGATTATAAATTGAAACCCCCACAAAAAGATCACCAAACAGAACAGTTATGCTAACATGTAGTCAATTTTTTAATGAATGAAGATTGTTAAAGGGAGTACATCTGTCCCTGAATCCCCTGCCAATTCCTGTGCTTTTACTATTACAAGTGCCTATTGTTAAGGTTTTCTTCCTGTGTGAGAACACTCAAAGATAACAGGGGATACTAAGTAAACTGGCTCTATTGGGTAAACCAGCTCTCTCAAAAGTCTCCAGATCTGAAAAGCTAATATAAATGAGGGGAATAAAAAGTTGTATTTATGTGAACATCTATCAGTATAGTGAGACTGCAGGACAAGGCCCGAGTGAATTTGTTTTCCTAAAGCAAGGTATACAGCTATTCAAAGTTTTGAACATGCTGATATAGAGAATAATGCCAGCTGCAACAAGTTACTGCCAAATTCAGAAAATATACAATAAAAAGCACATTCTTATTTTATCATTTTCAATTACATAATCTCAAACGTTGCTTCTAACCACAATAAACTTTGCTTTGTGGAAGAAGGTTGTTTAAGTTTGCACATCTTTAAATTAACCTTCAATGACTTCTTACACAAACTATTCAATGTATAATTTGATATTGTCAGTCAGTCAAATTCTGCTTTCACTATTGTACATGGACTTCAATGAAGTTGTTCTGGATATGCTCCAGCAAAACCAAGTATTTGATCCAACACCCATAAATGCCAATGGAAGACTTTCTATAGACTTCAGTGGGCTTTGGATCAGGACCTAAGACAAGAAAGTGGGGCCATATATCTAGTATACCCAAATTTGAATTTATTTTTCTATTTTTAATACACTGTACTGAAATATCAGTTAATTGAAAGCAGATAAGCACTAGAAAAAAAGATTCCTTCACTGCACATTGACATCCGATGGTATATAGGAAGGCTTCCCAATGAACTCCACCAGAAATGGATCGTGTAAAGATGAAGAATCCTGTGACATAAATATTCCAATATATACTAGAGTAAGCCGATAAAAACTGAGTGTGGCTGATCAGCAACCTTCCAACAAAACAAGTTGGTTTTTTTTTCCATGAGAAGTGTCTGCTTGCTGCCTAAGATTTAGATTTTTCATCAAAAGAGAGGAAAACCAGTCAAAAAATGAAATATTTCAACTACGGTGTCCTGGCATAATGCATGATAGAAACTGAAATTCAGATTGCTCCTTATGCTCTATTTTCCTTAGTAACCCTAACTGTTCAATTTAAATTTATCCCAAGACACATCTCAAGATACATCACATCTCTACCAAAACACTGGAGACCCTGGAGCATTTTGGGAGATGCAATCTAACTGGGAATTCCCTTCACCATTACTAAGCAGAACTGGAGCATAACATTGAGTCAAATTACAACTCTCAAAAGGGACTTAAGCAGTATTTCAAAATCTAAATAATTTTTCATTTTCTTCTGAAATATTATACAAGTCAAAATTTTCAAAAGATTTGTTTTCTTTTCTCAATCAGCTCTGTTTGTTACATATAATGTTAAAACTCTTAATAGTTACAACATAAACTTAGTCACACTCCAGACACTGAGGTTGCTTATATGTACGGTGAAATCTATCACTACTTACTAATAGGACTGAAGTGCTGCTACAGCCCCTTCAATTTGGCACAAAACACTTTCACTAATTCATCATTTAAACACAGGGATTTCCAAATGTACATGCAACTAGATCACTAGAATTTGTTCCTGATAATTAGCTGAAAAGGTGCTTGTCACCTGACCTCTCAAACCAGCTGACGCTCACAAAAGCATCTGACATTTCAGTTTTCCTCATCTCAGCAAGAGACAGAGAGGATCAACTTTCCAATTTTGCACTATTCTCTTCTATTTTGGCAATGAGCAGGTATAAGTGTGCAAAGCAAAAATCTTTTATTGTTTTTGTTCATAATCACATAATTCGTATATAGCAAGCGCACTGAACTTTTGTAGTAAGATATTATACATTAAGCATTTTTTGTACAAAACACAGAATTGTCTAGTAACAAGCCAGAGTACCAACAATTTAGATATAGGATATAAATAACAATCTGAGTGTATATTACATATACAATATATAAATTATGCACCTTTTATATATACATATACACATGCATATATTCTTCATTATAAATATTGACGATCATCCTTTACTGGCTGTCTATATGACATGAAAAACACGTCATGAAAAGCGTAAGTGGATAACTGCTGATAATCAGTTATGCACTGGTAATCAGCATTACCAATCCTTTTAGACTGAAGAATTAATACAACAGTAAAATCAGGCTATTATTTTTCAAATGCTGAAAATGCCACTGAGGCTGCAGAAAGCACAAAATACACACAGTTCTTACTCTAAAGATTTTAAAATTGAAGGTCCCCTTCCTCTGAGCTGCTCCGAATCTGCAGACTGCTTGTGTTGCCCAGGCAGAATCAAATTGAAGACAGTGGGCTCCAAATATGCCTATATTCCTGGCATGGAGAGACTAAACAACTCTTACACACTTAGAAGTCTAACTACTAGTAAGTGTGTAATAACCAAGATAGTAAACAAAATCCAACATTTGTGCATCAAGGCTATGTTAAAGTTAGTAATGCAGCTTAACTCTCCAAGTGTTCAATGATTTTTTCGTGACCAGTTTTCATCCTTAACGTAGGTTTTAATGTAAGCTTTGATATTTAACATTTATAAAACTAAGTACAGATACATTCATTGCTGCCCTACCTCTAGATGAGACTGAGGACCTGCCCACATCAAGCAAACTCACACTGTTGCAACAACATACAATGCAACTAGAGATTCACCGCTATTTGTCTGTCAATGTACTGTACCAAAACAAATCCCCCCAGCCTAAGTAAACTCTGCTTTCAGCTGGTACTAGAGCATCTCCACACACAGCTTCATAAAGCCTAACTTCCCCAGTGTATACCAGGACTCAGGCCCGTTATTTTGGAACCTATTTTTTATTTTTTTCTTCCCCCTGAAATCTCCCAGCAGCTGTAGCCCTGCACAGAAGGCAAGATGGTCCATCTGCAGGTAGGCCTCACAACAGCTCTCCCACTCCTGGCTGAGACTGCAGCCACAATGGAGGAGAGAAAGCCACAGCAATTAAGAAGTCAAGCACAGGTGAAGCAGTGCCATCCTACCATGAGGGATTTTCCACCAAGCCTCAGGGCAACCACTACTTTGGGCAGTCTTTTCTGGCAGGTGTGCCACAAAGAGACCCTGCACCCTCCTTGAGTTCTGCTCTTCCCTGCCTGACCTGCTACTCTGCTCTCTACCTGACCTCCTGCTTTGCTTCCAGCTCCCTGCCCTGCTCTTTCTGTTTCCCAGCCCTGTACTCCCTGTCTAATCTGTTGCTTTGCTCTCTGCTTCTACTCCTGTGCTCCCTGCATGATTTGCTGCTCAGCTTTTTTCACTCACCTCTGTGCTCCCTCCTGATCTACTGTTCTGCCTTCTGCTCCCTGCCCTACCTGCTGCTCTGCTGCCACCCCTGTTCTCCCTGCTTGGTCTGCTGCTCTGCTCTTTACTCCCTGCCTTATCTGCTGCTTTGCTCCAACCCCAGCAATCCCTGGCCAGTCTGCACCTTTGCTTTCTGCTCTTGGGCCTGTTCTCCCTGGCCAGTCCGCTCCTCTGCTTTCCGCTCCCCACCCTGTTTGCTGCACTGCTCCCAACACTATTCTTGTTTGCTTTGCTGCTCCGCTTTCTTTTTCCTACCCTACCTGCTGTTCCGCCCCCGCCCCTATACTCCCTAGCCGCTCTGCTTTCTGCTCCCCACCCATTCTCCCTGCCTGCTCTGCTGCTCCGCTTTCCGCTCCCAGCCGCGCTGGCGGCGGGCTGCACCCGCTCTCCCTTTCCCGCGGGGGGCCCGCGCCCGGCGCCTCACCCAGCGCGGCCAGCGTGCCGGCCTCCAGCAGCAGGCAGTCGGGGCGGCTCCGCGCCTCCAGCAGGGCGCTGGGCACCGGCTCCTGCTTCCACAGCAGCCGCAGCCCCTTGCTGAGGGCCATGCTCCGGCCCGGCCCGGGCAACCGCTGCCCGCTCGCAAACTTCCCCGAGTTGACTTTGTCCCGCGGCTCCGCCTCCCGCGCGGCAGGTAGCCGCCCCTCGCCCCGCCCCGCCCCGCCCCGCCGAGCCGCGCCTGTGAGGAGCGCCAGGCTGCCAGGTGGGCGGCCTTTGTCGCCTTCTGGCCTTCCTGTCACCCCTTCTAGGGTGTAGGATCCCTAACAGTAAAAGAAAGGGTTGAGTCTCCCACAAGAAACCAAAGCCCCTCCCTGTAAGGCTTAAAAGAAAATTACCTGGCGGGGTGTCTCTGATGTTATATGGGCATCTATCTAATGGGCTGCCTAATTTTCTTTGCAGACCCCCGACAAGAGACAAACCGCAATTCAAACCCGGAGTAACAATGCTCAGGATGTACAAAATGCACAAATCGAGAACTCCCGGTTCTGAAATGGGACCTGTCATTAGACCAACTGGGCAATGGCAAAAAAATATCCTTTTCTGCAAGTCTTCAGGCTCAAAGGCCTTTCATCAGGCTCTGGGAAAAGTGAGGCAGCTCATTTCCAATCATTTCCCAAGTTATTTCCATCCCTGAGTTACCGTTTTTAATGAGTTAAACAGAGTCTGCAGGGCAGTGAGGCAGCAGCTGAGGGACAGCAGGGTGGCAGAAGAAAAAATAGATTGATTAGTGGAACATCAAGGCTGTTAGAAAGGAGAGAGGGGTGTTCAGGCCTATGCAATGAAGCACTGGCGATGTGTAAGGGGTGCACGTGGCAATCCAGTTAGAGACTGGAGATAGGCGAGGTGAGGTCATAGCCTTTTATGGACCAGTTGCTAGGAGAGGTAGGAGAGACTGCAAGAAGATGTGACCTCCCCTCACAAATCTTCCTCTCCCTTCATCAGTGTTCTGTCTCACTTCCAATCTTGAACAGTCATGTAGCCCCCTTAAAAAGCTCCCACACTCCTCCTCAGGGGTGGCTATAGTTCACTGATGAGGTACAGCTGTTCCTTGCTTGATTAAAGTTCCTGCTGACTTCACTGAGAGTTTTGCCAGTTGGAGCTGGCCCTCAGTTTGAGAAATGCTTTCAGCTGAAAGGAGCTGTGTACATATAAGTTATTTTATAATTAATACACCTCTCACCTTTATCAATAGCCAAGAACCACCTTTCCCCAAGTCCTTACTCAGGCAAATGCTAGATTTTCCTTGGATCAGGTTTCCAGGTTGTAGCCATAGTGGTCTAGAGATAAAAGGAATGAGAACTCATTGTAGAGATTATATCTTTTATTAGACCAACTAGATTTTTGCAAAAAAAAAAAAAAAAAAAGTCTTGAATTGCAAGCTTTCGGACACAAGCACCCTTTTTTTCGGTATAGGAGACAAGATTATAAAAGTTCTCCTAGGTAGAAATGAAAGTTCATATTTCATAGGAGAGTTAAAAGTGTGATAAAATCTCCTGTTTGGCACAGTTTGTTTTATGCAGGTTAGGCTCAGAGAAAAGTTGGAAGAGTGTTTACTTCAAAGTTGTTTGGGGTCAAGCAGGATGTAGCCATGTTTCCTTCTGGTTATGGTGTTTCGTAGTTCACAGAAGAGTAAAAGATGGAATGCTCTTCTGGGCAGGAATTTCTTGTGTGGGAAGGTTTTCCTTGGAGCACAATAGCAAGGTAGATGTGGATGAGCAAATACAGCTCTGATGGCAGAAAAGCTGCAGCTCAGATGCAAATACATCTTACCTTTTACTTCTAATTAGTTAGTTAGAGTGAACATGACTTTAGCTAGCTACACAATCACAGTTGTAGCTGTACTGGGGATGAACCCTAATTTGCTAAGTGGACAGAGAAAAACACAAAATACTCTGAATATTTCTTATTATTGTTGTTGTGATGTTGTTTGTCTTGCACACTGCCAAGGGACATCGGCCAAGGTTATATCAGGCTAGGCAGTGTACAGACATACATATAGCACAGTTCCTGCTTCAGAAAGCTCAAAGTAAACAACTCTCAGGAAAACAGATTTGTATTCTCTCCGTGAATCTGTTTCTGGGATCTATAATATTCCTAGTAGCTAAAGCTTTTCGAAGGGCAGGAAAATGTGATCTTTTTTTCAAGTTTATGATGCTTTTAAAACAGAAGAAATGATAAAGGGGTTTGTGGCAGGAAAGTGTGTCAGTGCATATATTTGGCACTTTGATTCAGATCAATATGGGACAGTGTGCAAAGTCAGGTGAATAGCTGAGAGAGAACCTAGAAGAAATCACCTAGAAAAGTATTCAAATGATAACAGGAGAAGAAGGCATAAGAGTAAGCTCAACATTTGTTTTTCAATGGATATAGCCCACCTCCCACCGAGAATAATGTAAACATTTCACAACCTAATCAGAACAAGGACATACCGGTTACAGTGAGTTTCCTATAGACATGGAGGCAGGACAGGGATTAGGGCTATGTGAGGCTTTGGACCGTGCTTCAGATCCAGAGAAGCTTCAGATGCTTTGGTGTCCAAAGCCACATGTTCGGATCGAAGCACTGGCTTCATTAGGCTTTGGAAAAGCTTTGGAGCTGCTTCAGAGATCAGTCCGTAAGGTATAATGGGGAATCAAGGAAATATCTATAACTTTGTTGTTTTTTGTTTGATTTGGATGAAACTTGCAGGGGTGATAGCCTCTGATGAGAGCATGAAGCCTGCCAAATTTCAAGAAGATCAGTGCAGGGCTATGGGGGAACTGCACCCCAAATTCATGAAAGCAAAACTCATGTCACAACTATGTGTTACACCACAGGGGGTGAAACTACAGAGGTTCCTCTTTCCCTAGAAGAAAATACCTAGCTGAGGTTAAGTGGCAGGAGTCCTACACTAGTAAGCCCAGGGTTGTCTAATGCAGCCAGTACTGGAGGGATGACTTGAGAAGGGTTGGTTTATAGTAACATTCTCCCCTGCGAATTTGGTGGTGTGTCATTCACTTACATATAAAAATATCCAAATCCCTCTTTTGAGCATCTGTTGCCTTTTGAAGAATGATTGCTGTAGCACCTTGTGCTCATGATAAGTTTTTCTAATGCATCATCAGAGCTTACTGTCACTTGGAGGACAAAGCCATCTCAATGATTCTGTACTTTCTGTCTATGTAGTTCATTTGTACTTGTAATTTGCAGCAAAAGACACTAAAGACATAAATACAAGAGTCAGGATAATTAATAGAGAGCTCAGTGCTTGAATTGTCAAACAAAATATTCACCTAGGCAGGGAACGGGGCTGCCTATGACAAACTTTCTTTTAAGCACAGCAACTTAGGTGTAGGGAACAAGATATAAATGGCTTGTCAGAGGTGAGGGAAAGTGGGAGATTAGAAACATTTAGCATACTGTAATAAAATTAAACACTTTCTGCAAACTTTAAAAAATGATGTCCTTATGACTTTTCTGGGTTGATGACATGGAACAAACTGCTTGTCTGAGAAGCCCTCCTTTAACACATTCTCTCACTTACGGGCTATGTTCTTTTTAATATTAGAACCTCATGTGATTTTTTTTTGGTAATGGAAAAAAGTTTGTCCATGAAAGGTACTCTGTGCTTCATGGTGGCTGCCATGGGCTTAGAAGTACCATCCCAGATCAGACCAATGGTCCATCAAATTAAATATCCTATTTCCCAGTATTGGCAGGTGGCAAGTAGTAGATATTTCAGAGCAGGAATGTCAAATTCATGCCTCCTCGCTGTCTGGATCCAGGCCATGGGGCTTTTTATGGGCCTCATCCAGATTTGATGGAGGGACAAGTAGCAGTAGGGTGACCATCTGTCTCTAATTGGGCAGCAATTAGTCCTGGAATGGGAACCTCAAGTCCTGGTCCCAGGCTGCATGACTTTGGGACAGCATTTATCCTGGATTTTCAGTGTCATACAGGGATCTGCAGGAAATGGTGGGTTTCATTTTGCAGGCTGGCAGGGTTTAAGCCTACAAGGGGTTCAGTGGGGTTGCCAGGAGCAGGACGCAGGTGTGCCAAGTGTATGCATGTGCCTGCACACATGCATGTAGCCAGGAACATAGCCAGGCAGCCTGGAGAGCAGCTCTCTGCAGGTAAGTTTATGGAGGAAAAGGGCATATCCAGGCAGAAAAGGAAGGTGCAGATTGAAGCCCCTTATAGTTTCATAGTTAGTAGGGTCAGAAGGGACCTGAGCAGATCATCAAATCCAACCCCCTGCCATGGCAGGAAAAAGTACTGGAGTCAAACAACCCCAGCAAGGTGTTCATCTAGCCTCATCTTAAAGAACCCCAGGGTAGGAGTCAGCACCACTTGTCTTGAAAGCTGGTTCCAGCTCCTAGCTGCCCTAACAGTGAAGTGCCTCCTGATGGCTAGCCTGAATCTACCCTCTGCCAGCTTATGATCATTATTTCTTGTCACTCCTGGTAGCACTTGGGGGAACAGGGATTTCCCCCAATTCCTGCTCATCCCCCCTGACTAGTTGTAAATGACTACTAGATCCCCCCTCAACCTTCTCTTGTGAAGGCTGGACAGGTTCAGGTTCCTTAGCCTCTTCTTATAGGGCCTACCCTGCTGCCTCCTGATCATGTGGGTGGCCCTCCTCTGAACTCTCTGAATGTTGTCCACATCCCGTCTGAAGTGCGGCACCCAGAACTGGACTCAGTACTCCAACTGTGGCCTGACCAGTGCCGCATAGAGGGGGAGGATCACCTCCTTGGATCTGCTTGAGATGCATCTGTGAATGCATGACAATGTGCGGTTAGCCTTCCTGACTGCATCCCCACACTGTTGGCCAATGTTTATTATGGCATCCATAATATTCCAGGATACTTTTCTGCCTCTGCACTGACGAGAAGGGAGTTCCCCAGCCTGTAGGTCTGCTGCTGGTTCTTCCTCCCCAGGTGTAGGACCTTGTACTTGTCAGCATTGAAACCGACCCTGTTCTCATCTGCTAACCCCTGTAACCTGTCTAGGTCTGATTTAATGAGAATGGGGTGAGAGACAGTGTCGAAGGCCTTCCTGAAGTCCAGAAAGACTATGTCCACTACTACCCCTGCATCTAAGGATTTGGTGACCGGGCCATACAAGGCCACCAGTTTGGTCTGACAGGACCTGCCTCTAATGAACCCATGTTGGTTGCCCTTAAGCATAACCTTCCCTGCTGGCCCCTCATAGACATGCGCCAGGATAATTCTCTCAAAAAGCTTACCCAGGACCAAGATAAGACTAACTGGCTTATAGTTCCCTGGGTCCTCATTCTTCCCTTTCTTGAAAATGGGAACCACATTGGCCCTTTTCCAGTCCTCTGGCACCTCACCAGAGCGCATTCTGGGGTGGAGATTGTCAGGACCAGCTGATTTAATTACATCCAGTCCCTCCAGAAGTTCCCTGACTAGATCCTCACTGACCCTAGGCCTGGGTGTGCCTCCCCCAAGGCCTGAGGGGTTCCTAGCGGATGGACTGTTCTGGTTCCTGCTCAGTAAAATGGAGGCAAAGAAATCATTAAATATGTTAGCTTTGTTGTCTGGTGCAACAACCAGATTTCCTAGCATGTCTTGTAGAGGTCCCACATTACCCAGTACCTTCTGTTTGCCCCCTATGCATTTAAAAAAGGACTTCTTGTTGTCCTTGATCTTGGTAGCTAGTCCCAGTTCCATCTCTGCCTTGGCGTTCCTGACTGCCCCCCTGCAGCTCTGAGCAACTGAGGTATAGCTCTTCCTGGTGATGGCCCCTCCCTTCTATTGGGTGTATGCTTCCCTTTAGCTAGGAGATGTTCCTATATGCTTTTGGTGAGCCATGGGGGCTTTTGCGCCTTCCTGCCCCCTTTGATCCTTGTTGAGATTAACTCCCTTTGGGCTTGGAGGATTGTCTTCTTAAGGAATGACCACTCTTCTTGGACACCCGACTCCCTTCCCATCTGGGACCTCAGTACTTCCCCAACTAGTCTCCTTAGCTCAATGAAATCCGCCCTCCTGAAGTCCAGGGCTGCTGCGTTGCTGCAGGCTTTTGCCACCTTGTGCTGGATGGTGAATTTCAGCAGGCAACGATCACTGTCATCCAGGTGGTCAAGCACTCGCAGCCCCCTCATGAAGTCATCGCTTGTGGCCAGCACCAGATCCAACAAGGCATCTGCCCTGGTGAGGCTGTGCACCTCCTTTAGATGGAGATCCTGTATCTTGGCTCAGAACCTACATGAGCGGTCAGACCTGGCTGACTGCTCTTCCCAGCAGATGTCTGGAAAGTTCAGGTCACCCATGATGACCACGTCTTTTGACCTAACTACCTCTGTGAGCTGACTTAAGAATTCCCAGTCTAGCTCTTCTCTGTGGTTGGGTGGCTGTAGTAAACCCCCAGCATTAAGACCCTTTCTCCTTGACTCCCTTGTATTCTAGCCCAGAGCACTTCAGTGTGCCTATCACCTGACCTTATGCTACTAGATGAGGATGTGTATTCCTCCTTGATGTAGAGTGCCACACCCCCCCTTCCCTCCCTGTCCTATCCCTCCTGTACAACCTATAGCCCTTGATATTCACCGCCCAGTCGTGTGTTGGGTCCCACTATGTTTCTGTGAGCCCCACTATGTCTGGCTTGGTGTCAGCTAGCAGGAGGGTAAGTTCCTCCTGCTTGTTTCCCATACTATGAGCATTTGTGTAGAGGCATTTGAGGCCTCCTGAAGATGCGTGCGCTGGCCACCTCATATCAGTACCGCCCAGGCCCCTGTTGCTTACTTGGGTATTCATTCTGCTCATTGTTGGTCCAGGCTGGGCTGTTCTTGTGGGTGTCTCTTGGTTTACTGGTTTAAGGCTGCTTCCACCCTCATCTTCCTCATCCCCCGATGAGCCTAGTTTAAAGCCTGCCAGAGGAGATCCACCAACCTAGAAGAGAACACACGCTTACCTTTGGGGGAAAGGTGAAGCCCATCCCACTCGAGCATGTCTCTTGTTGTGATGTGCGGGTCACTGTCTAGGAAGCCGAAGCCTGCCTTGAGACACCATTCCCGAAGCTGCCAGTTGATCTCTCTGATGCAGGTCTTGTGTTGTCTTCCACATCTGCTCACTGATAGGACAGAAGATAATACCACCTGGAGAAAAGACTACTGCATCATGGTGAAGGAGGGAGTGGGGCAGAGCCAGAGATAGCTTGTCCAGGGAGTTGGAAGCATGGGGAGCACATGCCCCCCCAGATTTATGCACAGGTTGAGAGCAGATGCGGGCTGCCTGCTGTAGGCCTCAGAGCTCCCTGCCTTGCTTCCCTGCTTCTGGGGGTCCCACCCTACACTGTCACCACCACACTGCCATGGTCAGGTGCCCCCTGCCCAGCCAGCAGCAGTAGGGGTGGCAGTAGAGTCATGGAATTGTGCCCCTGGTGTTGTCAGGCAAGCAGGAGGCATGCAGCTGACATAGGGCCCCCAGAGGAAAAGAGGAAAGGCAGCGGGGCAGGGAGCCCCAAGCCTGCAGTAGGCATCCCACATCTACCCCACACTTGGCTCTGGTCCTGGGGGCATGGAGAAAGCAGGCATGTGTCCCACCTTTTCCTTTTTACTTAGGGTAATCACCCTAAGTAGCAGCAGCAGTATGGAGCTTAACACAGCTGTCACTCACCATCTGCTGCCAATTCACATTCCCAAAGGGGGTCTGTATCCCAGATTTCTTCAGAGGACCTCATTCTCAAATTCCCAGCCCCACTGGGAGCCCCATAGGCCAGATGGCATGGCTTCATGGGCTGAATCTGGCCTGCAGGCTGTATGTTTGACATTCCTGCTTTACAGGGAGAGTATATGAACTGGGCACACCTGTTCCATGTTATATCGTCCCTGACATCAACCATTGTTGGTCTGGAAATATCATGGTAATGTACAGTGCTAACATACAATGCTGAGACAACAGCTAACAGCAACTAGTTAAAGGAGGAAGTGCTGAAAAAAATCTGGAGAATTTTGCAATTTGACCTTGTATACAAATTTACCAAAATACACTTGGAGTATTAGCTGGTTTCCTAAGATTTTTCTGTCTTTATTTTGTAGGAGACAATGTTAGAACATCTAAAACCCCAAACACATTCTCATGCACTTCATGTATATCCATTTTTCACAAAATGTAATTAAATTCCCTGAGGTTTCAAGCTTGCCTCCTAACTGAGATTGCTACATAGCCCATCCTTGATGGTAGGCCAATTAATATGGGCATTGTGGTACATAATTTCTTTCCATAGTCAATATAAATCTTTGTGACTTTCTTCATCTAAACATGCATTCTCCAGCCACACCATCCTCAAGGGCTCTCATCTTTTCCTCTGTCTTTGCTTCTCTATCACTCTGTTCCCTCCAGTATATCCCCAGATGTTTGGCTTTGAAAAGAAGCCTTGTAGTCTCCATGCTGACAGTTGACTGGAGTCTAGCTGCCTTTGCTACACTAAAGCTATCTCAGGCAGAGAGAGAAAAAACAGGTGTCCAATTTTAGGCAGGAAATATATGCCATCTTGTATGCCTGCATGAGACGTGTGTGTAAGAAATGCACTCGTACGTAGGAGTAATATGTATGTGTGGATGCACGCACATGTGTGCACATGCCTGTTTCCCCCACTCCAGCTCCCCCTCCCTCTCCTTTTCCCCTGCCTCTCCTCCCCTCCCCCCTACATGCCTCCCTCTCCAGCTCTGTCCCAGCTAGAAACTTAGAAGAAAAGTGACCAACCCCTCAAAGCCCTGTGTTCAGTGATGATGGAACCATATGGAAACACCTCCAACAGGATTACAGCACAAAAAAATTGGTAGGATGCTGGGGGCAGCCAGCATGGTAAGAGGACACAATGCTAAATTGACGTTATTAAAAATAGTCTTTGGCATGCATTTTAGAGCACAGTGTGGCGTCCATTCACTCACCTGTGTTATACATCATTTTTCTGCAGATGGGTTTGTATTGATGTTTAAATAGATCTTTGGCTGCTGCTGAAAATGCCACTGTCACTTCTGTTATGAAAACAAAGCTCTCTCTGGAACTGTGTATTTTATACTTTTTCATGTTCCTCTGGGTTATTCTTTCACTATGGGTTCACATTTCTAGTCTCCTTATGGTGCACCTGTAAGGCAAGTAGTGCATTGTATAGAGTCCCATTCCATAGCCCCATGGCAGTGGAGGTTCACAGAATCTTCTGGCTCTGCTGATGAGTCACGGGAGAAATACTACCCTTAATCAAAAAAGTCGAATGTGCTGATCTTAGCTAATGGTGTAGTTCACTTACTGAGGGGGAGCAGGAGGAATGAAGCTGCTGGCAGATGTTAAGGCAGGAGTGTGGTTGGGGTCCGAGGAATGCTATGCCCCATTCCCCAAATTACACAACTTGCCATGCCAGAAATGCATAATCAGTCATGTGATTCTGGCAAAGGGCATCAAATTCCTTCAACTCCAATTATGTGGCTGCCACCAAGGAGAGTCCTACATCATGCAGCTAGAGAGCCAGAAACTCCTGTTCCCCAGCTGCATCCACCACTCACATGGAAGCAGCAGGTGGAGAGCCAGGAGCTCCCCACTTGCCAGCCACATGCTGCCTCCACAGGCACCCAAGAATTTTAAAAAAGAGGAGTGCACCTAGAAGCCCCAGCTGAAAGCCCACCCCCATTTTTTCCTGGGTGCTGTAAACCCAATATGGGGAAGAGGCTCCCCTAAGTTGGGCTCATTATGGCCCCCACAACGTAGCTGGGGATGAGGGCATGTGTAGTACAGATGGGAGAGGCTGCACACGCATTTAAAGAAGCACCTGGTGCCCTGGACCTGAGACCTGGGGCTGCCTCAAGGGATAAAGCAACTGCCCCACCAGATCCTGCCAATTGGACAGAGGATGGCTTTGTCCAAGACCTGGGGCTTCCCTGTGCCAGATCCTGATGCTCTGCTATTTAGAACCAAGCCTGTTACCAGCCTGATGCTGAGGATCAGATGGGGAGGTCCATGCCCCAGACCCTAGAGCTGTCCCATGCCCTGAGGCTCATCAGGACCTCTCACCCTAAAAAACCTTAAAGAACAGGGGCTGCAGGACAAGGGAACTTCAGGGCTAAGCTCTTTGAGATGCTGGGTCCCAGAGAACCTACATCTCAATGGCAAGAATCAGCAGCTGTCAGCATAGAGACCGAGGGCTGCTTAGGAGAATCAGCTGATTGTCAGCATTGGGATGGGAGGACACAGCACACACTGTGCGCATCCACACATGCAGGCATGTGCGTTTGCAGCAGCTCAAGTAGCATCAGCACAAATCTGTGCCAGAGATTTATGCTTCAGCATGCATACCTGAATACATGCACTTTGGTGTTGGGCAAATTGTGCCACTTGGGGCAAACTGACCCTGTCCAGCTCCTCCTGGATCTTCAGCCTGTGACCTGCTGCCACATGCTGCAGCATCGCCCCTTTTGGACCTTCGGTCCCATGGCTCATGCCTTTCAGACCCAGATGGAGACGAGGGTTGCCTGGGCTGTGGTATGGGCACTGCAGTAGAGTCATATGCACCTCTGGGGCAGCTGCCAATGGACCATGGCTACGCAGTTGGACTCCAAACCCTGCTCTAGCATCTGCTCCTACCCAGAGTGCTCTCCTCTCCCCCCTCATCTCTCTCTCTCTCTCTCTCACACACACACACACACACATGCACGCACATGTGCGCTCCACAAACCTTGGCCCATCACATACACCCATAGGCTCAGACTCTTCTGCCATCTCAATCCTGCTCCCCACCCCACTCTGCCCATCACCCACTGTCAATACACAAAGCACATTTTTTTTCTCTGTGCTTTTTCCATATTTGCCAAGCTTACAGTAATTTGCATTTAAAACTGAAGTCACAAACAAGCTAAGCATTTTCAACCTTCTAGGCCAAATTTTACTCTGATAGAAGCTATATTTGAAAAGAGTACACCTTCTTCTGAACTATGCAAATGAATAATGAACTTTAAAATTGCAGGTTCTTTTCCAGCTAGTTACACTAGTTTCTCAGAGAACTCTATGTGCAGAAAACATATCTGTTACTTTATTCAGTTACAGCCCAGTACAGTCTAATCCAGGTCACACTTTCTTAACCCTTACAATTAAAATATTAATGATTCCTTTAAAATGACTAGAATAGTAAGAGTAAAAAAATGTGTGTGTGAGGAACTGATAAAATTTATTTGGGTGGTCTGAGAACACTAGACCTACCAGGATAAGGGTATGTGGAAAAAGAGAGGGGTACAGGATTTTATTTTCAGACTGACAAAATTTTCAATATAATATGGCCCAACTGGCCAAGAAATACTGATTGAGATCATCCATATTAATCTTGCATTTTTGTCCAAGAATTGTTCAATGGTCATAAAACAGGCTGAGGCCTCAGTTAATCGAGGTATTTAAACATGTTCTTAAGTTTAAGGACATATGCAGTACCTTTAAATATTTTACTGAATCAGGACCTAAACACTTAATTTCTTTAAATAGGCCTGCTCAAATGAATAAGCACTGAAGTGTCAACTTCTGAAGGGGGCTGGTTTAGAGCCGTCTGGCTCTGGATCCAGACTGACTCAAAAAGTCTATCTAGTTTCAGATGCATGCTCTGGATTGGCAGCACACTGTACTGCAGATTCAAGCTCTGACCTATTACCAGAAATGGCAAGGATAGTCTCTGGTGAAATGCTGATTATTTTGTACTCTTAATAATGAAAATGAATGTGACATGTTCTGATTTTCTTCTTTCATTTCTTTCTCTATATATGTTTAACTGTGTGCATACTAATTGAGAGTGATCGGTCAGGAAAAGCAGACTCATTCCCTTAACAGAAAAAGGGTTGCATCTGTGAAAACACTATTTTCAGTAACAGCAGCTGTTTTAAAACTTGACTTTCTTCATCCCAAAACTATGTGCAGAGGAGCTAGTGTTAGCCAGACTGTGTTTATTTAGGTGGCAATAGTGACCAGACAACCACAGTTCTTTTTTTTCATTTTAATATCCAGACTGGCATTTTTATTAGTTTTAGGTTTAAGCAAAGTAGTTTAGCAAAGGCAGCTAGACTCTCACATGTTCAAAGAACGTGGAAGCCACACATTTTTCCATCACTTCTTGCTTAGTTTTCCAGAGCCCTTCAAAGAAAAAGCAAAACAGCTCCAAGTAAAACAGAAATATCAGCTTTGAAATGAGCTGCTTCACACTCACCCCCCCCCACCCATGCAAAAAGGCACTTTTTCACAGAGTGTAGTATCTTTCTTGTTGTATTATGGACTGTGGGGAACAAAACTCTGATACAAAATTACTCTGGTAAAAAAATTGCAGGTACAATAATTTCTAATGACTGCCCCACTTTCAGATATACATATAAAGTGTGGAAGAGAAAGGCTTTCCTTTTCCCCCAAGAAAAAAGAAGAAAAGATCATGTTATTCCATAATTATCCATTATATGGATCTCCATAGTCCTGAGGCAATATAGCAATTCTGTCATTCATGTATTAAACTATAGGATTTTCATAGTCATTATAGGAAGCAGAGAACTATTTATTGGCTGTTTAGAATCTGTGCATTTCTCTATCAAAAAGTTAAATAGTTTTGAGAACCCAACAGACAGAGGAAAACACTAAAAATTCTGGCCTGAATCTACTTATACTGCAACAGGTAAACTTTAAAAGAAAGGAATTTAAAAAAATGCTCTCTACCTTTGAAACTCATCAATTATTGGCTATGAAAAATAAGAGGTGAAGCTGAAGAGAAGCTGTAGGGAAAGTAGACCCACAGCAGGACATCATACACAGGTAGAATTTTTATGAGGCAATAAAGTTTAATTCTTGAGAAAATGTTTTCCACTGATTCATTCAAATATGTTTTGGAAATAACCCTCAATTACACAGGTGTTTTCACTTCTTTTGCCTAAATGGACAGTGCAGAATTAATGTTGCAAAAGAGAAGCATTAGGAGAAGATGGGTCCTGAAGGGGGCATTTAAAATTGAAGGGGGTGGGAGCAGAGCTTTCTTGTTCTCCACATAAATAACTCTCATTAATGTTAATTTATTTAAAGCTCATTGAGCTATAGCCTCCTCTCAGTGTGAACGTGCATTTAGAGAATATCCCCCAATGAGTTGTAGTGAATCAACATTAGTGGGAGTTATTGGAGCACATCAAAAGGATAATAAACCCTATTAAATGAGACGCACAGTATTTTCAGTGCTGGCTATTTACAGTTGTGGTACTTTCCTATTGAGCTCTCTTTATTCAGCCAATCTCATGCTGTGTGAATATATGCAGAAGTCCATTTGCATGATTTACGGTAACCTGATTATTTTTTAAAAAGTAGTATTATCTTGCACTCTTGCTTTTTCTTGCATGCTTACCTCCTGGCTTCAGCAAAGTAGGACTTTGTGGGCATACAGCTAATTAGATACCATATACCCCCACAAAAATCCCCCATTCATAGACTGGTAATGAAAAGAATTAGAGAGTGTCAGCATGGAGGGCCTCACTTTGTTAAAACCAAGCCCTTAGAAGCAATAGATTATTAAAACGAAAACATCACTCCAAAAGAGCAGGCTTCATTCCAAGGAATACATGAGCTTAGTAATTTCAATAAAGTTAATTTTTGGATAACATAGAGGTAGAGAGTACAGTGAAAGGATTTTGTATTGCTACAACTCTTTGGTCGTGAGTCTTATTGGTAGGAAGTGTATTGCTAGGACTTTTTTCCCTGATAAGTTTTACTTCCTATTAGACAATTCTTACAGTACTTTAAAATTGCTGTAGGCATAGTCTGTAGGTGGTACTGATCTGCCCTGCCTATCTGGTGGAATGCAACAGCTCTCTAAGGGACAACAGGAATTTTCCATAACTATTTTGAGAAGAAATGCACCACACTTATGATTGACATCCCATTATTTCCCACTATCGCCTTGGTGTAAAGATAACCCAAATTCCTATTTCTTATAAGTGGCATGAAACTTTATGGCTCACTAGTATTCAGAACTTAAATGCTGTATCTTCTCCAAAATGTGGCACTTGCAGCAAATGCCATTAATACTGTGCCAGACCGTGGGCTCTGGGCCAGGTACCAAGCCCAAGAGAAGAATGGCATTTCACTGGACTCACTGGTCCAAAGCAACCAACGCTATCGGTCACAATGCTCTCTTTTCTGTTATTACAGAGCGATGTTTTCCTCCATTTTACCCCTGTCTACTACAAGATTATGTTGTTTAAATTCAAATATGATCTGTTTTCCTGGTTTCTTTTTAACCAGAGATGCAGTGGGGTAGTTTTGGTCCCTCACTTTATACAGCCCTAATCATGGTCTTTGGGTGTAGCTCAAAGAATCCAAAGAGGCAGGAGGAAGCATATAGCAGGGTTTTAGGTCTACATTTGCATGAAAGAAAGGCATGGGTGGATCTAGAATTTAGAAAAGGGGGGTGCAGATGGTGAGGGGCAGCATCACCTAAAACAACAGTTTTCTCCAAATAAAAAGAAATCAGAAACTTTACTAATATGCTAGGGGCCTAGAGCTGTATTATTCAGTTTATGATTGAAGCAAAAACAAATATAACTTCATTTAAATGGGTTACCAACAATCTGCAGGGCTGTGAAATAGAAACAAGATTACCAGGAGCAGCAAACAGACAGCAGACTTGCAGAAGAAAGGCTAACTTGATTAGTGGAACATCAAAAGCATTAAAAACAAGATGGGCAACCAACATGGGTTCATTAGAGGCAGGTCCTGTCAGACTAACCTGGTGGCCTTCTATGACCAGGTCACAAAATCCTTAGATACAGGTGTAGCAGTGGACATAGTCTTTCTGGACTTTAGGAAGGCCTTTGACACTGTCTCTCACCCCATTTTCATTAAAAAACTAGGGGACTATGGAGTTGACACCTACACAATCAGATGGGCCACTGTAACAGGAGTGTCTCTTCTGGGGTCTGTCTATCAGTGACCCCATCCTCCTGTTATGGGCCAACCATCTGCCTTCTCTCCTGCCATGTCTTGTTGTTAAATTATGTTGTTGATGTTAATTAGCGGGAAGCTGCCCATTTATTGCTTTGATGCCAGGGGGTGCTATCTACGGCTCCTTTTCCTCCCCTATACCTTAGCCCAAGCCTCGCAGATGATACTGACATGGTTTGATCGGGGCCTTGTTTTAATTTGGCCCCCCTTGTCCTCCCTGGGCTCTCCACAGCCCTGTCTCGCACTGTGCCCTCACTGGCACTCGGCCTGGTGCACCACAAATGCTGTGCCTTCTCTGGTGCCGGGGTCAGTGCATCCCAACTACTGTGCCCCCTCTGCCCACTCCCTCTCTGGGGCCGAGGTCCCCATGCTATCATGAGTCCCCTGTGAGGCCTCCTCCTTCCCTTAATAGCCTGACCCAAGCTGCCAGTCTTAAACAGTAAACAAACACAAGCCCTTGGGCTGTAACAAACTCAAACTGCCCGGCTATAACGTCATTCAAACCCTACCGGGGAATCCCCCATCCCACCACGGTGTCAGGAACTGCTCATGTAGTCAGGCTTCTCTCCCTTTGCTCACTCAGGCAGAGCTTCTTCCCCCTTAGCTGCCAGCAGGGAACTTTTTTGCTGGCCTCAGGCCTGAGACTTATGTGGGAGCCAGGCCCTGCCCCTTTTGGGCAGCTGACCAAGTGCAGGTGCAGCCAATTCCCTCCTTAACCAGTTGTCCTGAGGTTCCTACCTCCTTAACTGGCACCTGGGTTCCTACCTCTGCTCTAAGAGTAGCAGGCACCTGAGTCCTGCTACACTCACTAACTGGCTGGAGGGCTGTACCCAGAGAGTGGTGGTGGACGGGTCATTTTTGACTTGGAGAGATGTGGGCAGTGGGGTCCCCCAGGCCTCGGTCCTCAGGCCTGCACTGTTTAACATCTTCATCAGCATCTTGATGAACTTAAGTTCATTAGAGGCAGGTCCTGTCAGACCAAACTGGTGGCCTTGTATGGCCTGGTCACCAAATCCTTAGATGCAGGGGTAGTAGTGGACGTAGTCTTTCTGGACTTCAGGAAGGCCTTCGACACTGTTTCTCACCCCATTCTCATTAAATCAGACCTAGACAGGTTACAGGGGTTGGCAGATGAGAACAGGGTCGGTTTCAATGCTGACAAGTACAAGGTCCTACACCTGGGGAGGAAGAACCAGCAGCAGACCTATAGGCTGGGGAACTCCCTTCTCGTCAGTGCAGAGGCAGAAAAATTATCTTGGAGTCACTGATGCCAATATCTAGAGGCTAGACAGTTACCTGGTTGAGGTCATCTGATCTTGGTCCTCTTTCCTGCCAGGGGCAGGGTGTTGGACACGATGATCCATTTTGGTCCCTTCTGACCCTACAGTCTATGAATCTATGAATATGAACATGGGCCAACAGTGTGGGGACGCGGTCAGGAAGGCCAACCGCACCTTGCCATGCATCCACAGATGCATCTCAATCAGGTCCAAGGAGGTGATCCTCCCCCTCTATGCAACACTGTTTAGGCTGCAGTTGGAGTACTGCGTCCAGTTCTGGGTGCTGCACTTCAGGAGGGATGTGGACAACATGGAGAGGGTCCAGAGGAGGGCCACCCACATGATCAGCAGGCAGCAAGGCAGGCCCTACAAGGAGAGGCTATGAGACCTGAAACTGTTCAGCCTCCACAAGAGAAGGCTGAGGGGGGATCTAGTGGCCATTTACAAACTAGTCAGGGGGGATCAGCAGGCATTGGGAGAGTCCCTGTTCCCCTGAGCACTCCCAGGAGTGACAAGAAATAATGGTCACAAGCTGGCAGAGGGTAGATTTAGACTAGATATCAAGAGGCGCTACTTCACTGTCAGGATGGCTAGGATCTGGAACCAACTCAAAGAAAAGTGGTGCTGGCTCCTACCTTGGGGGTCTTTAAGAGGAGGGTAGATGAACACCTTGCTGGGGTTGTTTGACCCCAGTACTTTTTCCTACCGTGGCAGGGGATCAGACTTGATGATCTGCTCAGGTCCCTTCTGACCCTACCACCTATGAAACTATGAAGACAGGATTGTTAACATCTGTAGACTAAAAAGTTTAGAAGGGATCAGCTAGATCAGCATTTTTCAACCTGTAGGTCATGACCCAAAAGTGGGTCGCAAGACTATACGGAATTGTTGCGAACAAATTTAAAAAATGGATCAACAAACTTTAAAAATGTATTCTCCTCTAAAGGAGAAAGAAAAATGTGGGAAACCAGGGCTTTTCCCTTGCTTGCGAGGGGCTGTGCTTGAGGGCCTCCATTTCCCACACACCCACCTTCTGCCCCACACACTGGGGAGTCTGGGGTCTGGGGACAGGGGGTTGGGAGTGAGGGGCACTAGGTCGGGACTGGCCATTGATATTTACAAATAGGTCCTGGTACAAAAAATTTTGAGAACCACAGAGCTAGATTATAATGAACCACAAGGTCTAGTGACTCCCTCACTGCTGCCTGACTAGAAGTGCTGCTGCCACTGCCAGGCAGTTGGCTTTAAACTTTGGGTAGAACAAGAATCAAAGGCGGCGGGGGCGTAAACTGTGCCACTGGACCCCTCCCCTTGCCAGATCCACCTCTAGTGAAAAGGTCACTTGTGAAATGGATATTGGCCACCAACAATTTAGATACAAGTTGTGCCTGCCCCCAGCAAGGTGATACAACAGAATGACTGCCCTATCCTCATCTGAAGTAAATCAGAAGTTGAGGGTGTTACTCTAGCTTCTTCCAGCTGAGCATCTGGACCATAGAATAGAATGGAAGAACCGAGACCTGCCTGATGGAAAGCAGGGGAGTCAAATGGTACCAGGGCCACATGCTTCTGGTCTCTAGGTTGGGATATGCATGCTGGGCTCTGAGGCAGGTGTCCTAGTGGATTAACTTTATTTTTATTTAAATGAACCAAGAACCATGCTATGAAGCCAAACATTATCTGTGTCAATCCTGATCATTCCAGAGCTGTCCAGGTAACCTAAGTGCAAAAGGATGTGGGGGCAGAGCAGCACAGGAAAGAGAGGGAAGCCAGAAGTAGAACAAGAGATTTATATTATGTAGACAATTGGTTTGGCCTGTTATCTTCTGACCTAACAATTATATCAGAAAACTTTGTGCTTGTGTGGATAAATGTGAGTATGCTTTTATTCTGCTCCCTAGACCAGGCTTGTCTTTGATAGTTTGTTGATTTAGAGTTGCAGTGTACCTTTCTGCCCTACTAAAACAGGAGTTATGGCTGCCATTAACAAAATAATTGTTGTCAGTGTATTTGAAATGCATGCACTTTCAGAATTACCATTTAGGGAGATGGGGTGTTTTAAATAAAAAGGGTATTTTTGTACCAAACTTGAGCTTGGAGGTTTCAGTTACATTGGACGTCTACTTCCTTTGGACGTACTACTTTTGCAGTAGCTGGTGGTAGACATGTCTACTACTTTTAGAAATACTAAAGCATGGTACAGTATGGGCGATTACTGCACTGTGCACATGGAGCAAGGTTAAATTGCACTGCTATGTTACCATAGTGGTGTGCTAAACCCAGGAAGCATGCTGATACAGCAACATAGATGGTAATGATACGAAGAGACATGATCACTACGTCACCATAGCTTGCCATACAGCAATATAATGCATCTCTGTGTCACCACAGGGTGATGTGTAGGCACATCCATTGTTTCCATACTACCCAGGTGTATTGGTGCCAGTCAGGTTCTGTCAGCACTAAAGTACGAAGGATAATGAATGGCCTGCATAGTTCTGTTGTAGCATCAGGAACAGCTGTATTTATAACAGAACAACTGGGTCTACATGGGTGAATAGATGCCTGGAGCAGCAGTGTGACTGTTTGCTTTTCCACTGAAAAATGTGTAATGATTTGTAGCTGCCAGTTTAAGAAAACCATATGAGCATGAGTCTCACTCTCAAGTTTTAAGCAATTGAGTAAATTAAAAGAGATTTTAAGTATAATTTTATCTAGCTTTATACAATTGATTATTCCTCACCAATATGTAATATTGTTAGTTTCAGTCATGATCTGATGTTGACTGATCTGCAGTGGTAGTATTTTACACAGACTTAGCATTCTCCTATTATGTGGTACCACCCCCAACTTGATAGATTTGTGAAGATATGCTTGCCAATTGCAACTGAGATTCCATGTGCTAGTTCTTTCAGTATACAAGGATGAAGAGTATTTACTCCTATTCTGAGAAGATTAAGCTCTTTTACTTATATCTTGAACATTTCTTTATGGGATGAAATACAATACCTTTATTCCCATTACCCTTCTTGCCTTTATCCCAGTTGTCCTTAGTCAGTTGTCAGTATTCGTCATCTTTATCAAAGCCTGAGAATGACTGAGTTGTATTTTGAGACAATATTAGATCATTCTTTATTTTTACCATCTCCTTTCTGCATAGCAGTCCACCTTTTTTTCTTGGTCTTTCATTTACCACAGTTGCTTGCATACTACATACCCACGTGAAATACGCGTGCCTTTTTTTGGGAAGGAAGAATGAAGTTGTCATTGTCCCCTTACCTTAGACTCACATATGCTACTCTTTCTTCTTTTGTTTACAGATCATCAGGTTTTGCTACTATTGATCCCAGTATTACAGAAAAGTTTACTCATTTGACATTCCAGTGATCACCTTAAGTGTCTCCTGAAGAGAGGAGCACAATGACAACTACTTGGTACTGTTCCTGTAGAGAAGCTATACCAAATATCATATCAATTTTTTTTTGCTCAGATCTAAGCTTACTCCTTCCTTTACTCCTCCAAGACTTTTGAAAAAAAATCGTATTTACTTGGATCCAAGACAAAGTATTTTTCCAACCACCATGGAAAAAAAAGGTTTGTCTTAGGCCAGCACTCATATCTAAGGCAGGGAGCAGCTTAGCTCCATCTTCATCCCAAGGCTCAGAGTGGTTCATGCAGTAGGGGAGTGTGACAGGGGAGAAACATAAATAATATTCTTATTCACTACAGTGTGGTTGTAGTGGGAATGAATGGACACTGGCAGCAGGGGGGCAGGCACAGGCAAGATGGCAGAGGAAACTGGGGGTGGGGGTCTATCCTCTTGTTTCCAGCTGCTATTTTAATGGAGATTAATTTAAGATGCCCTCCAGTAATTAGTTATAATTTAAGATGACCCAGTTAATTAGTTATAATGTCCCATTCTACACATGGAACATTATAACTAATTTATACTTTATTAGAGGTATTTATTGGGGGGGGGATCATTTATATTTGAAGCAGTCTTGGAGTCAGGTATATATGGTACTATCTAGTCTTGGGAATCTGTTTCTGATTTATAACAGAATAAAAACAGGCCCTAAAACTAACATACGTACTGGATATTTACCATAAAAGTACAGCAGTCCATCAACAGTGCAGACACAAGCTGGCCTTCTTTGAGAGAGAAAGAGATATTTATTTACTAATTGGGGAACTGGTTTACATTTGGAAGGCTGCATAAACATACTCCAGCTGCTTTCTTTGCCAAAAAGCAGAGAATAAGTTTATAACCAGAATCTAGAATCCAGATAGCAATAGTTTCCTTCCTGTGTAAAATTTATCTACTGCTAAATAAACATAAACAATATTCTTATTTACTCTAAAAGTAGGTTTTCATTTCCATATGTTTTCCAGTTTTGTCTTTTCCAGGAGGCTAATGTAAATATTCTCAGTAGGGGTCTTCAGTATGTTTGCCATGTGCTCTTAGGTTACAATCAAGAGAAAGGCTGCTGCTTAAATTGCAAGACAATATTAGGTTCCTTAACTGTTCACCCTTCTCAGCCAAAAACCACTCACACCCACCTGGTTCATCCATGACATTGTGCATATGCACATGGGAAAAGCTGTTAGCGGTAAAGTAGCGGTCCTTCCATGAGAGTCAAACCCAGAGAACATACAATTAGCTGATCTTGCAAACATTCAGCATTCAAAAACCCAGGGTTAAGTTCTCAAGAAGTCACAACCAGTTTAAAGCACAGTGTATTTGGAAGTGTTATATTTAGGATGTTGATGGACCTCTAAGGAGTTCATGTTCCCCATGCTCTTTACAATAAGGTCTAGAAACTTATAAAAAGGAAAATGAAAGGAGAGATTCTGATAGCACTTGACATTTTAAGAAAAAACTATGTTGGAAGATAGTGTCCATTGTGCGAGTCAGCACTGCTGCCTGGAAACGAAGCTCTAGCCAAATCTCTCCAAATAGTCATTTAGGATGGCCTGACATACTAACAATCACTTACCTTAGTAGTTGTCAACCTTTTTAGACTTAAGGCATCCCTTGATAGATTCAAGGCACTCTTACAAACGTCAGCTCTTAGTTTTCACTCAATTTGAGACTACAGAAAAATTAAATAGAGTAATTCTTTTGTTGCAAACTGCTCAGAAATGCCACAAGTCAGAATGTTTTTCACATCATGGATTCCTATTTGAAATCTCTGGGCTTAACTTGTTTGCATACTTTACAGTGCTATGGCTTTACTTTATTGCATGGCAAGCCACAGCACCGTAGTTGAGAACCACTGAGTTTGAGTCATGAACCTCCAGTGGGAGAGCAGAATGCCCAGGGCACTTTACAAAACAAATATCATGAAATGTAAGTGTGGCAGAGCACTGGTTGTGCCTGCCACTTTAAGGGCCTAAGCCAAACAGCCAGCAAGTGCCTGATTGCTGCAGCCATTTTGGACTCAGGGCTGCCTATATAAAGAGCATTCCTGCATTGACAGGCCAGAAAGCAACATTGCCTGGCTGTGAGGCTTCTTGGAACACTGTGGTGGCAAGGGAGGAGCTGTAGGGGATGGATTGGAGGCTCCTGGTCCTGGGCATGACCTAAAACTGAACCCTGCCAAGAGTGGGTGGCCTGGTGGGGCTCTCAGTGGTGTGGGAGCCCCCAGGAAATGTCAAGTCAGTTATAACCCTGGTGAAAAGCAGGTTGGGGCACCTTAACCCCAGCTCCCACCTTTGGGTGGGTCGGGTGACACCAGAGGTAGGGGGGCCAGGCGTGGTTGTGACCACCTGAGCCCTATGGGGTACAAGACCCTGAGGAGGGAGAGTGGGGGCGAGGCACAGCTATGGCCACCTGAGCCCACCAGGGTGGTGGGGAGCCCCAAGTGAAGGGGGAGAAGAACCGGAGGACTGAGGGCCCATTATAGTTATACACATAGTGTTGCCCTGGAAGGTGCCAGAGTAAGTTTAGACCTGGTCAGGTAGTTGGCTGGCCACTACCCCAGTGAGGGTCACAGGAGAGGCCCAACAGATGGCACGTCTGCCACCCAAGGAATGGACTAGCTAACCCTATGGCCAAAGGAGGCCCGCTCCAAGAGCAAGCAAGGTGGCATAAGTTGTTGACTCATGGAAGAGACCCTGTGAGAGAGGGTGGAGTGTGCGAGGCCTGAGTGAGACGCAGGCAGTAGAATGTGTGTGTGACTGAGGCCTGATGGTGCAGCCTAAGCTTGCTCTGGCGGTAGGCCGGGAGCACTGTAATATCTAGATGCCATCTGCAAGGCATGGGCTGTGGTGTAGGGGAGGTATGGAGCTGTGGATAGTGCCCTCTGGCATCGGGGCAGTAAATGGGCATCTTCCTGCCTAATTAAGGTCGTTACTCAAGGCATGGCAGGAGAGTCAGGTGGGGGGTGCCCAAAGGCAAGTGGGGAACCTAACACTGGCTAGGTGGGGAGCCCCCTCTTTCTATAGTAAGAATAAGCAAATGTCATTTGGACCAATAATGATCAGACAAATGCTTCTCTCTCCTGAGGGGAAAAAGCTTTTAAAAGGTACTTGGTAAACATTAGAAAAAATGGATTCCTGATTTTTTTTTTTTTTTTTTTTTTTTTTAAGTGAGGTCCTCACTGTAAAGTCCACCATGCCAAGACCCTGACTGCAAACACAGTGATGGGATATTAAGACCACTAGGAATGTGAACAGAAGTGTCAGTCACTTCAAGGCTAAGGGAACAGGATGAGCACTTAAGATCTATAAGATCTTGATGATTGGAAAGCTTGGATGCTTGGAAAATGGCAAATATAGTGTCCATATGTAAGAAATGGGGAGAAGGAGGGAATTCAGGTTATTACAGACCAGTCAGTCTGACCCCAATACCTGTAAAGATCACAGAGCTGGTCCTCAAGAAATCTCTTGTAAAGCACCTAGAGAAGACCAAGGTGATCAGAAACAGTCATATGCCTAATAATCTGATTTATTTCAATGAGAAGGTGACAAACTCTGCGGATTGGGGGAGAGCAGTGGATGTGTTTTACCTTCACTTTAGCAAGGTTTTTGACACCGTCACCCACAGCATTCTCATCAAGAAGCTAAGTAATAAAATACAGACTAAAGTATTATAATATGGATACATAACTGGTTTGTTCATCGTGTTCAATGAACAGTTCTCAATGTCTAGGTGGGAGGAGGTATCAAGTAGGATTCCCCAAAGAATCTGTCCTGGGTCAAATGTTGTTCAACATCTTCATTAATGATATAGATGATGGGATTAAGCACACTTCTAGCAAAATCTGTGGATGACACCACGCTGGCTGAAGTTGCAGACCCTCTGTGGGATACGGCTAGGATCCAAAATGATCTGAATAGACTGAAAAAATGGTCAGTAATTAGTCAGATGAGATTCAACAAGAAGTATAAAACCTGTACTTGGGATACAATAGTTACATACACAAATACAGACCAGGGAATGATTTGACTAGGCTGCAGTACTTCAGAGAGAGAGACCTGGGGTTACAGTAGACCATAAGCTGAATACAAGCTGTTGTTGCAAGAAGAGCAACAGTATATAACTAGGCTGTATTAACAGGAGTATCACTTGCAAATTGGGGAATATGATTCTTCCACTCTTTTCAGCACTAGTATACAAATTCATTGTAATACTGCTAAATCATTTTAAAGTTGAGTTTCAGTATCAAGTGACCTGCTTCAGACCTGAATAGCTACACAATATAGCAGTTAGTATCCCACTGCTGTGATTGTAAACCAAACCTACATTTTCAGGTTCAGTTTTAGGTGAACCTAGCATAGCCTTTTCTGGGAATGAGTTGATAACTACAGACAAAGACCACTGATGACTACCTAGAACTGTTATTTCCCTGATAGAATTCCACAGGAAAATCAACTAACCAGGAAAAGACCCAAAGAGTTAAATGCATTAAAAGTGTTAAAATATAAACTTCACTGAAAACATTTGACTAGATGTTATTATTGCATGCACAAAAATACTAGAAAACTGTATGGGGCCTATTTACAGGTTACCTTGTGTATCAATCAAGTGCCACTTTTATGGTACTTTCTTTGTAAGAGGGTAGAAGGTAGACTTCATTAGAACACTACAGTACTCCATTAGGATATGAGCCTCTAGCTTGGTAAAAATGCTGAGGCAGATTTGACTCTAAAGTAATATATTGCCAGTGGGGTTCATTTTAGCATCTTGCTTCTCTCTCAACTTTTTTTAAGCAAAAATCTCCACTTCTATAAAAAGACCTCTGCTAAAGTTGGTCCAAAATTTCCTAACAGTTTATTTTTGGAAAATGCTGGCATGATGGAATAAAAGCTTTCTTGGTTTCTAGACAGCCTGCATACCAGCCCATTTTTGACAGGGGGACAGGCTCACTTAAACCATGTATATGTACTCTAATTGGCTATTTGTAATGAAGAAATAACCACATTGAATATCAACCTCAAAATTAAAGTTATACAATAGTCTAAATGTTTCAGCAGCTATGGCATTATGTCGATTGTCATAACACAAAAAGGTGGGTTAGTAAGGTGACACAATTACTATTTTCTAAGTAAAAATATTCAAGACTTCATGGATTACAAGGGGCAGGAAGCGACCTTGCAGATCATCAGGTCCAGCCCCCCATCCCCTCTAAGCAGGAAGACAACTGGGATTAGATGACCTCAGCAAGGTGACTGACCAGTCTCCTCTTACAAACCCTCCAGGGTAGGTGACTGCACCACCTCTGGAGGGAGTTTATTCCGCTGTTTGGACACCCTGACTATGAAGGAGGTTTTTTTTGGTGTTAAGCCTGACGCGGCCTTCCCGGAGTTTGTATCCATTGCTCCTAGTCTTCCCTCGAGGTGCCCTAGTGAGCAGTTGTTTACAAAGCTCCTGATGCACTCCTCTGATATAATGGTAAGCCACTATCAAGTCCCTTCTCAACCTTCTCTTCTTCAGGCTAAAGAAGCCCAGATCCCTCAGCCTTTCCTCATATGGCTTGCCTTTTGTTCAAATTCAGAACAAAAAGGAAATTCAAACTCTTTGAATTTACTGTGGAATCAGAATTCCAGTTCCAACCAGCTCTGAACTATGCATGGTTTAAGACAAATATTACTCTTGATTTTCCTGGCCCACCCCACAGTCAGACTTTTCTAGGGCACTCTAGAAAAAGTGTCTACACCCTAGTGAAAGCAAGATTACAAATTGAAAACTTCAATAAAAAGTGTCTTAAATGTCACTTGCACAATTTGCTACAGAATGGTAATGAAAATTGGTGAAGATTTTTGTTTACCTCTTTTCTGTGGGGGGGGGGGCAGGGTAGAAAGGGCAAGGTAAATAAGAGCTGGAGCAGGAGAGGATTAGAAGACATTTGCTGATGGCTGAGATAGCCCCTGGTTGCTCCCCAGATTGGAAGGGAAGCAAAGCAGAAAGCTATTGTGACCTCTTTGAATGCCCCCAGGGGAGGGATGTTCAGGCATTCATTGCTTTTGTGCATTATGCTCAGATTATAGACAGCAGGGAGGCTTCCTCTCTTCTGCCAGCACTATCTTCTTGTCTGCATCCAACAGAATGAGACCTCCCTTGGTCCCAACTTCCTTAAGGATCTATAATATCATTTTGAAATGCAGCTGTCGACTAACTGTTGAAATTAAGCTATTAAAAGTTCTTGGAAGGAGACCATGAAAACCTGTGTCCTGAACACAAAACCAGGACTCTGAGCACCAAGCACTTTGCTTTTCTGCTGTTCATATAGACACAGGATCAACAGTCCAGTGTTGGGGGCTCATCGTACCTGGGGAGAAGCTGGTACCTCAGAACTGGATTCACAGAAACCAGCATGTTCACAGCAGAAATAAGAAAGGGAGTGCATCTGAAACTCTGCCCTGCTCTTGGATGTAGCCACCACCCCCCACTTCACATTCACCATTCAGCATCCTCTCCTGAAGGTAGGTATCTTAGGTCCTTTTTCTCAAAAGCAGAGCAAGGGTAACTCCACTCTTTGAAGCGCAACCAGGGTTGGTAAAACAACTCCCTGCCCGTCCCTGATGGACTTCAATGTGAAATGCATTAATAGTTTGTGGAGGAGGGGCTCAAAATAAACCAAGCTTCCACTCATGCTTATATGGCTCCATGTATGCCATGCTAAGTGAAACAGTTTCAACAGGAGGGCCTGATGGTTAAGATGCACTCATGGGAGGTGGGAAATACAGATTCCAGAGAGGAAAATCAACTCAGGTCTCCCACTTCCAAACTGAGTGCTAGAAGTATGAAATATAGTTCATAAAGGGATTATGGCAACAGCACCAGCACACCTCCAGGGGCTGGGCACATTTGGTCAACTCCAGGTGCATGGTGTTCTGCTTCTGGGTGACTTTGGCATTAAAATCCATGAGTGCATCTGGGGTTAGACAGCAGCTGGGATGGGGAAGGAGTTTAAGAACTGCAATATTGAAGTTGGGCGCCCACATCTTTTTAATAGCATTTAGGTGCCTAGGCTGACTTCTGAGCTCTGCCACAGCTTTCTGTGTGACATTGGTCAGCTCACTTCACAGCTGAGGAAATGGAGGTACAGACGTGATGCATGAATGACAACGCTTACTCACATTTGTCATTTGTTCTGAAACCAAAGGATAAAAGTGATTGGAATTTCCCCACTTCCTAATGTTTCCTGTAAGGAAACAAACAGCAGCTCTTTACACATTATTACAGAACAACTCATCACTGTCACTACACTGGTGGGATATCTGAACATATTTAACCTCCCCCCACCCCCCAAAAAAAAAAAAAAAAAAAAGTAACCAAACTACTTTACTTTTAACTCCAGGGTAAAGTTACTTTGGTAGTAAGTGGTTTGAAGTAGTATGCTTTTTCTTGCCTTTGAATGCATCATGTGTCCCTCTAATCTGGTACAGAATGCCTGTACTACTCACTCTTCTCTTGAATTCTCTGGCAGGACTTAACCTCTCTGTTTTCCCTTAATGGAAACTGGATCACACAGAGCAGTTGGCCCAGGGATCCAGAGCCCGTGTCAACTCCTCTCTTTCCACCATCCTAGGTACAGCCTTTCCCAGCACTCAGAAGTTACATTTCTAGGGCACTCTAGAAAAAAAAAGTGTCTACACCCTAGTGAAAGCAAGATTACAAATTGAAAACTTCAATAAAAAGTTTCACTCTTTGTGGACACAGATGAAATGAAAGGGCTGCACAGACTGCCCCAGCATGACTAAAGACTAGTTAGTTTGAGCAGCACAAGACACACGTCTATAGAGACAACTAAAATTGACTTCACAATATATTCAACTTCTTTAAGCTGACATCACAGCCTTCTGGAGGAATCCTGAATTCTTTTAATTTGAACATTGTTTCTTTTCCGGATCGTAGAGTTTGTCACCTGTACCATTCAGTAGCGTAAGAGTGATGTTGTTCCTCTGATGGTCCAGAAACTATGTAAGAAGAAGTGGTATCTTTTATAGGAACAATTGTGTAGTTGGGATAAAGTCAGGCAAGCTTTCGAATGCAAGACATTCTTCCTCAGGTCTTTGATTATAGGAAACTAGGCACTGCAAGTTAAGCACAATGCAGGGGAGGGGCTGAGAGTCTCAGGTACAGCAGACACACAGTTAGTAAACTAAATAAACTGAGTACCAGGAGATCAAAGCCAATCAAAAGGGGGAATGAGGGAGGGGGTCAGTCTCCTTGTGTGTAAAGTATTCAGGAGTTAACTATAATGGGCCATAAATCCATATCGGTGTTTAGCCCTTGGTTCTTGGTGTCCAGTTAGCTTATGAATTTTTGTTCCCAAGTTTGCCTTTTAACATACCTTTCCCAGATTATGATATGCCTGATTCAATGCACCAAATACTCTCATGGAAACTACACACATGAAACTAAAAAATAACTACGTACCAGAATGAACTATCACAGAAAAAATATAAAGGACAGAGATGGACACATTCACCATTAGAAGCACATTTCTCACAGAACAAACACTTTGTCTCTGACTTCACTATCCTAGTGCTCAAGGGAAATCTACCCAACTCCTTTAAAAGTCAATTTTGAAAACAAAAATTCCAGGGAGTGAGGCAGGCAGCAACTGATAGAAACTAACTTTAAACCAGTTATGGAATGCATCTGCCTTATTTATAAGGCTGTAAAATTATTTTGCTGATTTTTTTTTTTTAATATTATACACAGGCCCCCAGTGGATGTCAATATAATCCTGTAATTGGGATCTAAAGAGCTGTCTGATCCCCAAAACTGCATCTCCTGCCATACACATCTGGCACAACAGAAGGCACAACTTTTGGGATTGGGGATGAAATTCTTCAGATCCCAATAGTGCCCTGATGCTGAGCTACCCACGCCTTCCAAAGGGCATTGCGAGTCCAGGACACATACCACATGTTCAGTTTACAGCAGGATACAAACAACATCAAAGATATCCTCTATTACATTTTTGCCATTTTATCCCATCATAAATTGCTTGCATATGTGGAATGCCACAATTTATTGTGTGATTAATACCAATTGCACAATAAATGTAGCATCTGCCAGGGGCTAAATACACAAACACACACCTCTACAACTTGCACTGCCATCCTGCAAGGGCATGTAGATTAAAATGGGGTTGGGGAAGATGGGTATTCCTGTGAGATGACTTTAGACAATTCTAGACAAGTGATGGGCATTAGGGATATTGCATCTCATCCAAGAAACAGCACTTGTGGTAAGGCGCACAAAAGATATCAGACGTAGTAAATCAGCTGTTCTCATCCTTTTTACATTTAAGGCACCTCTTGGGAAATGCTGGCTCTTAGCTTTTATTCTATTGTTTTTCTGTATTTAAAAAAAAAAAAAAAAAAAAAAAGAGCAATTCTTTGGTTGCAAGCAACTGTGAAAGACCACAATAGGCTAGGGGCTTTTGACTTTCTGGATTCCTATTGGAAATCTCTGGGTTTACCTTGTGAAGTGTGTAGGTGCTTTCACACCTAACAATGGCAATATTGCCCAGCACCCTTAAAGGGGACTCATAACATCCTGGTTGAGAATCACTAGTTTAAGTGCTCTGGACAGGTTCCAGTTCTAACTACAGTATATTTAGCTGCCACAGAGCCCTGGTTCTTCACAGTTGCTGTTTCTCCTCATTTTTCTCTTGGTCAGTATAGGTCTGTGTGTCCCTGCTACTGGTGTTGCTGCTGCAGCATGCTCCATGTGCGTTTCCTTGGAGGTCTTGATGTTTACACAGAGAGCGCACCCACACAAGACATTTGTTGTGGAGTAAATTAATTAGCTCCACAGTAAAAGTCTCACATCTACATGTGCAGGGCTATTAGGCTGGAATAAATTAATATACTTTACAGCACTACATGTGTAGATGCTGAAACAGCTGGTTGGGGCATAAGGATGCTTCACTGAGGGGGCTGCCTGCTGGCTAGCCCTGTATTTGAGCATCCTCATGCCCCTGCCAGCCCCAGTGCAGCACACTGAACCATGTCAGAGCAGCTCCAGGCTGGCAGGCTGAATGCCCAGGCCTCCTGCCAGCCAGAGCTGTTCTGACCTAACTCAATATGCTGTGGTCCTGGGCACACTTTTGAATAGTGCTCCCAGGAACAATAAACTCCAGAATGATGTGCCAGAATTTATTGCTGCATGCCAATAGCATGTGCAGACACATCCAGAATGGCCAAACTTGGTTTGGTGGTAAAGGCTTGGCCTAGTTTATTGTCTATGAGGCACCAATTCACTAACACCCCCAATCCAAAAGATTACAAGATGTTAGTCCTGGATACTTGTGGTAAAACACAGGTATAACTTGTGTATATAATGCCCTTAAGCCATCGGATCTCAAACTTTTTAGTACCTTTTTAGACCTGTTTGTAAACATCAATGGCCAGTCCCAACCTTGGAGGCCACTGCTCCGTGTGTGTAGGGCAGGGGTGGTGACTCTGCAAGCCTGCAAGGGAAAAGCCACGGTTTCCCATGTTTTTCTTCTTTAAAGAATCCATTTTTAAAGTTTGTTCGTGAGCCTTTCATATATTGTGACTCACTTTTGGGTTGCAACCCATAGGTTGAGAACCACTAGCCTAAGACTCCTGCAAAATTTCAAAAATTTCTATTCAGGGGATAGAACAGATCCCTATTTATGGATTAGGAAATTCTGTTTACATCAGTTATCTACATAACAAACCTCAACATTTTAGAGTTAGTCATCCTCATCCCTTTCTTTATTTTTGTGTGCAAATGTTCTGAACTCTCCGGCATCAGCCTTATCAATCATTCAATCAACTTTTTCAAAAGTTTGTAACACCCAACTTCAAAAGACACTTCTTCAGCTATGGCCCACACCTTTCAGTCAGCCTCTCCTGGGTACAAGGTCAGTCTTTGGTCAGAACTGCTTTGGTCAATGCTCCAGCAAAGCCTTTATGAGTTGTATATGCATTGATTAATGCTTGTGCTGACCAATGCTTTTATTAAATCAATACTCCAGCAAGACCTACATTTACCACTGTGAAACCAAGTTATCTTTCTACCTCTGCCAAAAAAAAAAAAAGTTTCAACAGAATTTACCTTGGAAGACAAGAGGTTTTTAAAATGCTAAGACTAATTCATAAGGAATCTCAGTTTGGCATCCATGTTCTAAGGGAAGGTAGAAGGTACAGAGGGTGTGTGTCTGCAGGTGTAAGAGAGGTGATTACTGGCTAGTTTTAACATTTTAAGACATTATTTAGTTCACATCCTGAGTACTTTTTCCTGTTAGAAGTATCACTGCAAACAAACAGCTGCTGGACTCAAGAGAAACCACC
>JAGPOW010003648.1:17861065-17873294 GCA_030014935.1 Caiman crocodilus | reverse complement strand
GAGAGAGAGAGAGAGAGAGAGAGAGAGAGAGAGAGAGAGAGAGAGAGAGGCTATTTTGCTCAGTCAGTATGTCTATTAGATTTATTACCAGCTTTTATTAATCAGACTCACTCCCAAAGTATTTACTTCTTTTAGGAAACTGCTTCAGAATTTGACACAAATGGAGCTGAGAGAACCCAGTGTCAATATTTTAATATTTCTTTAATGAAAAAGCATATCATGCCAGGAAATTCTTGTTTATGGCATTCTGATATTTCTATAGGCATCCTACTTCATAAAGTATGCAATGATTGCACATATATGCACTGCTCATTATGCTTCCTTGGTCACAGATGGCAAATTTCCATGTTGCAAATGCAAAACTACTAGAACTTTCCCTGATGTCCTCTCCAAATCTGTGAACCTAAAAGGTCTTCTTTCCCTCGCATTTAACTAATTAAGCCAGGGATCTTCTAATATTTTAATTTTATGGTCAACTCACTTTTAGAGATTCATTAATATCCCAGCTCAGTGCTCCAATTTCTTTTCTATTTATAGTTCACCAGAAAGGGTTCACAGCTTGAGGACCACTGTTTTAAACAGTGAAAATTTATGATGTTTGATTACAGGCAGAAGATTTATGACGTTCATTTATGGGCAGGATTGGTTTATGGGCAGCATAATTTTGCATTATAACTGCCTACCCTTTTTATGGTAGAAACCAAGTTTTTGTTGCTTTGCTGGCCAAGCTCTCATCCGATAAAACCAAGCAATGCAGGATGACTCACACTTGTACCTCACACAACATCTTCCCTCTTTAGCAACAATAGGATCTTCTCAAAGAAAATATATAGTCTTAAATGGGTATACATAAGTGTTTATTATCAGTTTAAAGGCCTTCATTTTCTAGAAGTAAAACAGATTTGCTTATTTCAAAGAATGTTATACGTCTGACACAGTTTCCCTGCACTGGGAATGAACATCTAATGCTTAGATTCCAAAGCCATCTATTAAAGATGCAGAACCTGTAACTTAGTGCATCAGGATCAGCTGAAGGCTCAGTAAAAAGAAATCCCCAGCTAACAGTCAGTTACAAAGAGCTTTTCATTACCAAAAAGTGAACATAAAAATACTGGAAAAATGTTGGCTTGAAAAAGTGCTTTCAGAATTTACTGTACACACGGTAACAATTTATTTTATAAGCTGCTTCGACATGCAGGCAAGATCTTACATTTGGTGTAAAATATTTATACACATTCTTTACAATTTGTACATATTTAAATGGCTGTACCACAACACTGCTCTATGGAATTTGGAAGAGAACTAAATTAGCAGGGAAAACAGTTTATAAAATAAGAAATAAACCTATGACAAGTATTTGGACTCAGATTTAGCTTTTTTTTTTTGGTTTTATATTAGACAGACCCAGATTTTTCTTTATTTTAAAGAAAAAAAGAAAAATGTAAAGACACAAAAACAGCAATGCACAATTAAGTAAGGCAACTATAGAATCAACATAATGTACCCGTCACTTAGAATGGCTTCGTGGGTAAAATGAACATAAACAATTTAAGGAATAATTTAAGGGATAATTTTAACAAAAGCTGTGTTTTGGCATCCTTGCTTGTTTGTGGCATTACGTGAATTACCATCTGGTGGTAACCACACCAAGCTGTTTTTCCTAAAGTCCAGACTTTTAGTAGCATTTTGGCAGTCAAGAAAAATGACTCCATGCCACCACTTCCATGCTCTGAACACGATACGTCATTTACAACTACAGTCCTATTTTTAATAAATTATTTGCCACACAAATTCCAATTTTATTCAACACCTCAAAGGTCACTTTTTAGTTTACACAAGAAACTCTTCCTTTTAGCTGCTACAGATTAAATTAGGTTTCCTTTTATTAAAGCTGAAATGGAGTGAGTAGCACTTCATGCTACTATGTGAAGACCTGAGTTGGCAGTAATTTTGGGCTGTCTACCACCTTGGGTCAGAAGTGATACTTTGCCGATACCCTTAGACTCCTGAGTGGGCAAAGAGGGAAGATAGCCATTACATGGCACTGAGAAGCACCAGTGTGTGGCTGCATAATATTTGAGGGGCTGTCAGAATGCTGGTATTAAAGAAGATTTTTCCAGCTTCCTGGAATGGCTCTTTCCTTAATTAAAGTTTTCTTGCACAGTGCGTGACCCGGAAGTGAGAAAGAGAGAGCATTAAACACTCTCAAACTCTGAAGCTTTGTGCCACAAGAACAGAATATTAAGTGATTATGGGAGAGGGAGTGAACTATCGTTTTGCCAGTTATGGAGACTGCATGTCACTGATTATATGCTGCACCTATGATTAAAAAGATCACTGAACAGAACATTCAAGAGGTTATCTTGAATGTGTAGCTGTAAAACATATATAGACTTTACTTAGTAGCTGGAAAAAAATACCAAAGGGCAGGTTCTTATTAGGTCACTTTTCAGCCTTATCTGCTTGCCTGTTTTTAAAATACCTAATCATCTGACACTGAGCAAGAATAAATTGGAAGACCTGCAAGTCTGAATGTAGTCCATGGCAACAGACTAGTTTGACAATATCAATTCCTAAACGTGACAGCACCTTCCAGCACAAGAAGGCTTTGACGGAAGGCATTCAAGGTAAAAATAACTTAAGCTTCAGATGCATTTAGGCTGCTGTAGTAAACATGTTAAAGTTTTCACTTTTTTGCAACTCAGATTGTTTGCTTGGGATGGCAAAGACTATCAAGCTTTTATTGGTGTTGCCCCCCAAAACCAGAAAAGCACTTCAGAAGGTTCTTCATCATTCACCCCTGCTTATTCCTACATCACTGGAAAACGGCTGAGTGCCTGCCTCAGCTTTTGTGCAATCTGCAAAGAAAAAATAAAAAAAGCACATCAGCAACATGACTATTTTACATATTTGACATTAAAAAAAAAAAAAGACTGTGAAAACCAGGTAAAGCTTTAAAGAATTCAACACATTCTTTAGTTACTAAAGTAACTATGAAAACTTTAGGTGGATGCAATGCTTTCACTCACCCCTCCATCAGAATCAATTTTTGTAATTAGCATTGATTTAATATGAATGACCTTGGAACCCACCACTAATGGGCAGTGGCAGTGCAAGCTTCCTATAATGCCATATCAACGCATCTCAATTTTGTGTTCAAGTAATGTTTCAGTTGCAAGAGATAATTCAATTTACAAGATACATTAGTGTTGTTCTGCCAAGAACACTACCCATTAGTTCTAGCTGAAGTGATGCTTCTGGAGATGCAGGTGTCCAGAGAAGGTAACTTAGTTGACATACTCCACAAAACCCACTGATTCTATCTAGATGGGAACAACCACTGGTCACTACCCACTAATGGTTACTAAAAGAGTCCATAACCCACTAATTCAGCTTCTCTTTCTTATCTTCCACATTTTTAATTTCTTAGATTCTAAAGAGTTTTAAACTTGATTTTACTATAACGATTCTGGGTCAGACTCACAGGGGCAGAATGAAAAAGTTCAATTTAAATGAAACTTCTTGAGACCTCTCTCCAAAGCACAGGAACTGCACATTTAATCTAAGTCAAAAGGCAGAGAAGAGATTGATCTCGGAAGTGTATGTTATCAGCTGATCTGAGCCTTCAAGAGGCCGAGAAGCGATCAACTTCTCATGGTCCCATCACCTCATTACTTAGAAAGTACACTCAGATGGGCTGCAAGATAGAAATGAACGAAGAGTATCAGAAGACAGTTAAGTATGCACTTTAAGTTATACCATCCTATGGCTCCCTTGATACCTAAAGCCTTATCAGCTTAAACAAAAAAAGGGCGGGGGTGTAGCACTTCATGTGAAGGAGACCTACATGTCCCTACAAGCTGAGGTTGGCATCTAGGGAAGACAATTGGAGACCCTTTGGGTTAGAATATGAGGGGAATGTGGCCAAGGGGATACAATGGTAGGAGTCAACTACAGATCTTCAAACCAGGAACAGGTGCTTGACCAACAATTCGCCAGGGAACTGGCCAAGGCTACATGTTCTTGGTGCATGGTCGTCATGGGAGGCTTCAACTACCCGGACATCTCATGGAATGAGCACCTGGCCAAATCTGATTGGTCACAAAGCTTCCTTACATGGGTGGATGAGTTCTACCTGTCCCAAGAAGTATACAGGCCGACAAGAGGCAAGGCACTGCTGGACCTGGTACTGGCCAAAGGGGATGATCTAATCAGCGACCTAAGAATCAAAGGGACGTTGGGTGATAGTGACCACAAGCTGATCACATTCGCTATCCATCGCAAAGCTGGCATGTTAGCCAGTAATGCAGTAGTCCTTGATTTTAGGAAAACTGACTTTCCTAAGCTCAAGAGGCTTGTTCTTGAGGCCAAGAGGTCATGATTTCACAGGAAGTGTAATTCATGATGAGTGGTTGCTCCTTAAGGAAGTGATCCTACGGGCACAAGGGGAATCCATCCCCCCCATAGGAAAGGTGGTAAAAAGGCTCAACAACATCCTTGACTCAACAGGGAACTCATGGACCTCCTACATCTAAAAAGAGAAGTGTATAATGGATGGAAGACAGGAAACACCACTAAGGCAGAGTATACTGCACTGGTTTGCACCTCTACGGAGCAAACTAGAAAAGCCAAGGCTGCAGCTGAACTCCATCTGGCTACATGAATCAAGGACAACACAAAGTCCTTCTTCAGATATGTGGGGAGTTGAAAGAAAAACAAAAGGTAACATTGGACGCCTGTTAAACCAGCTGGGCCAGCAAACTACTGACACCCAGGAAAAAAACTCATCTGCTTACTGATTATTGTGTCAGTTTTTCACCAGCCCAAAGGGACCACCCTGGTGAACATGATGCAGGATGACCAGGGGGGAAGATGAATATATGCCTATCATTAGCATGGATCTTGTAAGGGAGCATCTTGAGAGGCTGGGCCCCCATAAATCAGCTGGTCCAGATAGGTTGCACCCAAGAGTGTTAAAGAAACTGGCGAGGATATTTGAGAACTCATGGCACTCGGGCAAAGTACCCAAAGAGGGCCAATGTGGTGCCCATCTTCAAGAAAGGGAGGAAAGTCAACCTGGGAAACTACAGGCCACCCAGTTTGACCTCAAGCCCTGGGAAGATTTTGAAAAAAAAAAAATCTATCAAAGAAACCAGTCTTGACAGGCTAACAGAAAGCAACATTCTAAGGGATAGCCAACACGCATTTGTTGCAGGTATGCCTTGCCTGACCAATCTCATTTCCTTCTATGACCAGGTGACACATCACTTGGACAAGAGGGACAAGGTTGATGTCATATATTTGGACTTCTAAAAAGCCTTTGATCTGGTGTCCCATAACGTCCTCATAGAAAAATCGGTCAACTGCAGACTCAACTACTCCAGTCTGATGGCTGGGGAACTGGCTCTGAGGTCAGACTCAGAGAGTGGTAGTTGACAGAACCAAATCAACATGGCACTCGGTGACTAGTGGAGTCCCCCAAAGCTGTTCTTGGGCCTGTACTCTTTAATGTTTTGATAAACTATCTGGACACTGGTGTCAAAAGTGGACTGGTGAAGTTCAGTGATGACACCAAACTTTGGGTTAGAGTGTCCACACTTGAGGACAGGCTGGTGATCTGGGCTGACTGCCACAGGCTTGCAAGGTGGGCAGATGAAAGCCTGATGACATTCAATACAGAGAAATGCTAGGTGCGTCACCCACAGAAATAAAAACCTGCATCAAACTTATAGGCTCGGCAACGTTGCACTCATTAGCACCAGGACCGAAAGAGACTTGGGGGTCATGACTGACCACAAGATGAGTAAGTGCCACCTATGAGATACCACAGCTGGCAAAGCAAACAAAAAACTCTGGCTTGCATTGACTGATGCATTTCAAGCAAGATCCAGGATGTCATCCTCCTGCTGTACTCTGCCTTGGTGAGGCCACAGCTGGAGTACTGCATCCAATTCTGGGCTCCACAATTTAGGAAGGACATGGAGAAGCTTGAAAGAGTCCAGAGGAGAGCCACACACATGATCAAAGGGCAAAAGAACAGGCCTTATGAAGAGAGGCTGTAAGCTATGGAACGTCTTCAGCCTGAAGAAGTGCAGGCTCAAGGGTGAGTTGGTGGCAGCCTGTAAGTACATAAGAGGTGTGCACAAGGATCTGGGGAATGCCTATTCACCAGAGCACCCCAGGGGATGACAAGCCCTAATGGTCACAAACACCTGCAAGACCGCTGTAGGCTGGACATGAGGAAAAATGTCTTTACTGTCAGAGACCCAAAGGCCTGGAACAGACTCCCCTCAGAGGTGGTGCAAGCACCTTCTCTGGACACTTTCAAGAAACATTTGGACATTTATCTTACTGGGATCCTTTGACCCTAGCTGACTTCCTGCCCCTCAGGCAGGGGGCCGGACCTGATGATCTTACAAGGTTCCTTCCAACCCTAATGTCTATGAAATCTACAAACTAACTAAATCAGAGGTGCTACAACATGTCTAAAAGACTGAGACTAGAAGAAAACGGCTGGTAGAGACCAAACCTAACAGAGTTCTTCCCCTCAGTCAACAGAACCAAGCCAGTAGCAATATTCCTTTTCTGATGCTTTCTAGTATTCAACAGACTGTATGTACTGCAGAGGAGAACTGTAACACAGACACCCAAGACCTCTTTGGATATCCCCCCCCAAATCCAAGTGTGTCATATGGTACTGAGAATTTTCTTAAATTCATTAGCTTGTAAGCTTTCCACAATATCCTAATGCTTTATTTCTGCTCTGCAGGAAGGCTGACCTCCCACTCACTTCCTGTTTACAAATACTTAGATCTCTGTGTTGGCTTCAAATTTGCCTTTTAGATAATGAGAAAACCTAGAGAACTTCAGTGTTATTTGCAATTGTCTGCAAGAATTTTTTCTTAAAAATAACTTAAAACAGGAAGAAGGAATATCAAAGTGAGGCACACCACAAAAATAACTAATTTAAAGAAGATTTAGTGTTATTGAACTATGTGTTTTAATTTTATAAGTTCAGGCTGATCACCTAAAGAGCAGTTACAACCAGATTTTTTTCAAATGCTTTACAAACACATTCTGTAACTATATTTTTCTTTAGCATTTGGACAATTCTCAATTGCCTAGGGAGTGATACACCTTAAACTCCATCAAGGAAATTAAGTTTTACCATTTGAAGAAGTTTACTCTTTGGGCTAAGATAATCTTGGGTGCCAACTAACAAGTGTGGATTCTATTTGCATCAACACATGGTAAGATTAAGGTTCTTGAATGCTTCCTTATATCCAAGGGTTACATCAGTGCATGTTTATAGATATTGACATGTTTAAATGTACCTGGGTTTCATGAAGCAATCAACTCATTTGGGATAGTCTTCTAGACACAAACTGCTGCTCTGAGTTTAAGGTTAAAGGTTAGAAACAGTCACCTGCTTTTTAGAGGGCAGCAAGCACATATACAAAACATTACGCATTCAGCTGCCAGTTAAATTACATGTGTTATTGTATGATAACCAATGGGTTGACCACCTGCCACTAACCCTTGCAATCCAATTCTCATTTAAACAAAAGATTTTTCACCTCTCTTGGACTGAAAAGGGACCTTAAGGGAGATGAACATATACAAGAAAGATTTTCCAATGCTGTAGTCGAACTTGTGCACCCCTTAGAAGTATGTGACATTTAGTTCCCCATGTTTTTCTGTTAATTTGGTTTTCCAGTTTTGGCCAAATGCACAGATTTTGCTAATCACACAGCACTCTACACCCTATCACAGCTGTCCCAGTTAGAGTCAAATTGATAGAAGATGTGCAGCATTATAACTGGCACTTTCTCTGATAGAACCATGCAAAGGAGGGAAGCTGTAAAGTGGACATGCCAGAGGTTAAAATCAGTATATTTTCTGGTCAGGACAGCTCTACTGATTTTGAAGGCACAATGACCAGTTTTGGACACACCGAGACTTCAGGAAATCTGTGCACATCTTATTCTCAATAAAAATCTCCCATGACTCAGAACCTACAGCAAACCTTAATACGCATCTCTGGGGTTTACACTTCAGGATTAAGTTCACAGGATTCTCCTATGGTCCTACCTACACTTTTTCTTTTATATCCAACCTCCCAGTTCCTGCTTGTAAGTAGTGCTCTTAACCCCTGTTTATGAAGCAGAAACAGTACTACGAAGCTGCAACGGGCAGCAGGTGGAAGGAGCAGAGTTAAAGGGCTACAAAGTCCCAGCTTGCAAGCTGCAAACAGCTGAATGCCCAATTGCCAATTTAGATAATTAACACTGCCCAGGGCCAGATTAACCCTTTAGTAAACTGTAGGCAAACAAACATGTGGGCCCTGTGCCAGTTGAAACTCCCCTCCCAACTTCAGTGCTGCTGCCTGTGGGAAACAGGGCTCAGAGCCACTGCTAGGAATCAGCTGCTGCAGCAGCAAAGCCAGCAGAGGGGAGAAGGGAAGGGAGGCAGACACAGCCACTTGCACTGCTACTGCAGAGGGAAGGACCCTCGCCATGGGCTTACTTTGCCTATGTGTTAACCTGGCCCTGGTAACCACCTGTGCTGTGTTGAGTGAGAAGGGGTCAAGTGACTGGGTCTAAGTCTGGCTCCTAGGCTACAGATTCACTCTGGCTCCAATCATAGATTTACAGATGTAGGGTCAGAAGGGACCCAAGTAGATCTCCCAGTAAATCTTGGGAGAAGGAGCTCTGTGAGGAAGCAGGAATCTCACAAGAAGTTGGGCTTATGCTTGTTGTTGCCATGGGGGTATGGGAGTGGGTGAAGGGAGTAGGGAGGCCACTGTGTGTGCCCAGGGAAGGCACTGCGAGTAGTAGTTAACTGAAGACTGTTAAGAGCTGCAGGCCCTGAGTGAGCACAGACTGCAAGGACTATTAAAAAGGAGCCTAGAGGAAGGACCTAGCACTTGACTAAAGAGTAAGCTGGCCAACTATAGAGGGAAATGCCCTGCTTGAGGGTTAGAGCTGAAAGATTAAGTTAGCCTGGTGATGAACATGGCAATAGTGAAGCATCTCTAGGTCCACTCTGGTTTCTGAGGCTAGCCTCTCAAATACAAATTTATGGTCAAAAGGTGGGGCAGGCAGGGATAGGGCAGTTCCCTGGATACAGAGAGTGAGAAGCAGGACGAAAGTGACCACAGGGGGGCACCACAACCACATGTACAGGTGGGGTCCTGTTAAAATGCTGGTTTATTTTGTGCTTTCACTTTTTGTTTCCCTAGGTTCGAAGTCTTGCTAGTATTGCCCATTATTAGAACTACCCAAGTCTCTAATGTAGCACTTTTTTCTTTTTTTTTTAATTACATGCAACTTTGGCAAATTTTAACTGCTTGGGCTGAAATTTTCCATGTTGCCTTCTCAAGGCGATTTTTTTCTTGAACCTTGTGGCCAAAATGCTTTGTTCTTAGGAATGGCCTAAGACATACAAAATATTGCTCTGCCCATGCTTAATTCTGGCAACTGTTTCTTTTAAAAGCTTGCTTTGGCGAAAAGACTAGAAATTTGACCTCTGTGCATTCTGTCAACCTCAAGACAAGTTGTCCAAATGTGGCAAACTTGTGAACCTGTAAAAGGCTTATAACAATTTGCACATGCTCAGCAAAGAGAGAATTTAACAGCTAAAAGTTGCTAAAGATTTAGCCTTCTATGTACCTGTTCAAGCCTCTTACAGCTCCAGTAGCAGCTCCCATTAAGATGTACAAGCAGGATTAACACTTGCACTTATCCATTAGTGTGCTCAGACAACCTGGGGGAAAGAGCTGCTCCAACCAAAACTCAGACAGAGCAAAAGCTGGATGTGGGAGGGAAAGAAGTAAATCTGGGAGAGAAAGGAGAGGGAGACTGGAGGAGGGCTGACCTGGGAGGTGATGGAGACACTGGAGAAGTTCAGAGATTAAATGAGTAGATACAGGGAAAGGGAGCAGAGGCCAGAGATAAACAGTGGCTGAGAACCAGTGGTGAGGAAGGAACAGGAACAGGGGAAGAAGAGACAAATTTAACAAAAAAGATGGGGTGCAGGGACTGAAAACAGCTGGGCTGTTTTTAATTGAACTGGGAGGGGGCAGATAGAGATGAGGAGATTAGGACTGGTAGCCAATGGGGATGAAGGGATGTTGATAGAGACTGGACAAGCAGTCAGAGGAACTAGGGGTGCTGGGCAAAATGATTAAGATTGGGACAAGGAAACAAGGGAGTGGGAAGGACATGGCAGAAAGGGGGGAAAAACCCAAATAGGCAGAAGTGTGTCCACTGTACTCCAGGAACCCAAGCCTCATCATTCCCCAGCTGCTGTTCAAGGTATATTTGCAAAACCCACTGGCAGAAAGCATGTCACCCTTTAGTGCTGATCCTCATAGTGAATGGTAGCCTGCTACTACCAACTGACAGGCTTTGTCACTTGAACTAATGGAGTCCTGGTGTGGTGGAGATAAGAGTTCCCATCCTGCTGATAAACCCATGCAGACTGCACTACTACGACATCACGTGTTGTAATGTTTTTCAGCCTGCATCTCCAAACACATTGGAAATTCCAATCTCACCACAAAATCCATCAAAAGAATGGAGTCAAAGCACTCAGTTAGGAAATGCCTGAATTAAGATGCTTCTGAAACTGTAATTACTCCCTCCTGTGCATCACAGACACCCTTTAGCCACATATTTTCTCCCCCATATCCCCTCTGCCCCATTCAGTACAGAGGATATATGGATATTCAGTTAGTATTATGCTTACTTCAAGATGTGGCCCAGATTCATTTACTGCACAGTATTCAAACCCTGACTATTTAGTCAGTTGTTGTCTCTTTTCTGCTGCAACCATTGATATCCCATGTTTCAAATATTTGATTATTTTACAGGAGTTGTGTAGCTTAAGGGGTAATATTTCCCTCATTTTACCAATGGTGAACTGAAACACAAAGATATAAAGGTTAAAAAAAAGTATCCACTAATTTTGGGTGCTCAGGTGAGATACCTGGGAGCTGATTTTTCAGAGTATTTAGTACCATACAGGTACTCAAAGCACAGCCCCCATTTATTTCAGTTGAGTAACATAAAAGAGTGAGGAAACTGAGGATTTTATAACTGAAGTAGGGCTTGAGACATGTGCAATAAATAAGGAATGGTGCAACATATTGAACAAAACAATAGCTGCTTACTATGTTTTGTCTGTCCCATGCACTGAATGAAGCCTGTCTCTCATGGAACCAAATATGTTATTAATATAATTAAGGTCTGCATTATAATGAATATGCACCTAAGGAGAGTCAGACTAAGGTTGCAGTCAGCCTTAAATTCTTGCACTGCCCAAATATTTAATGCTTGACTTTGTGAGCAATATAATACTCTTATAATTATTTTGGGTCTAACTTTATAAAGTTTCAAATGCTATCTTTTCTTTGTAATGGTCTCTATAAGTAATGTTGTTTGAGTTTATCCTTCATTCTTGCATCTTTAACCAATATAAAATTCTCCTTCAAACATCTGCTTTTAAAAGGAGAAAAGTTGTGCACACAAAGGAGTACTAACCGCAGCTAGTCTTTCTTACCAATAAAAGCAGCAACACAGCATGTGTTGAGAAAATGCCATTGAAATGCTGCACCTTACCGTTTCATAAAACTGTGCCTGCTGCTCCAGGTAGAGGCGGATCACGCTATTGTAATCATAAATCCGGTTACTATGGAAGTGATTCATCTCAGCTGTAATCAAACCCAGGACACTAATTAGATCAGAAAAATATTCATTGACAAGAACAAGTTTCACTTCATTTGGATTACTAACTGTTTGACAAGTTCAGCACTCAACCCAATTGCTACCATTATTTTAGGGGTAATACCGCTTCCTACTCCTCTAGTGATTTTTCCAAAGTAGTTTTCCAAACATATTAAGCCTCTCACTAGGTAAAAAGCATACATAGGAGATCTTGCATTGAAATGCAGGCATCTCTGGGGAGCTGATGCTTCTGTAGCAGTACACAACAGCCCACCAGTTCAGTAAAGGAAGCAAAAAAAGTATCCATCTTAAAAATGCTATTCAAAATGCAACTGCTTGATTTGGAATTTGACCAGGATGTTAGCATTAATATCTAGTATCTTAAGAGTCAAAATTAGCCATTTTTGTTAATTAGTTCATATATTATACCACCACCAGAGTTACTCAATGCTCCACAGAAACACTAGTATGGGAGATCGGAAGAGCAGATCGGAAGAGCGTCG
>JAGPOW010003648.1:17845523-17860965 GCA_030014935.1 Caiman crocodilus | reverse complement strand
TTAGCATTAATATCTAGTATCTTAAGAGTCAAAATTAGCCATTTTTGATAATTAGTTCATATATTATACCACCACCAGAGTTACTCAATGCTCCACAGAAACACTAGTATGGGGGGGGGGGGTGTTTTTTTTGGGGGGGGGGAAGAGGAGGTCAGAGACTCAGAAGGAATAATGTCACCAACTCCTCCACACCTTTGCAGTATCTTAGTGTTTCTTGATCTCCCATTCAACTATAGACCATGGCTGACTATTATTTAGCTTGCAAAATCTTATTGGATCACAGAACAAGGAAATCTAACTTGTGTCCAAGTTGTTATATAGAAAACAGTTTCTTCAGAACACTGCTGGAAGAAGAGGGAAGATTTGGTATCCTAAGGTCCCCTTTTCTTTCCCCTACCCCTCATCACTTTTGTTATTTCTCAAAGCCCAACTGTGCATCATTTCCTTCTGGTCAACATACTAACAGAAGTTCCCTCTGTTAACTGTCAGTGATTACTCTCAGGCTTGGAGTTTGACACTGCCCTGGCCATGCACACACTTAACTCTAAGCACGAGTAATCCCAGTGAAGTCAAGGAGTGGTGCACAGCCCCAAGTGCCCGATACCTTGCTGGACTGGACCCTAAATGAACAAGTTAGCAATTCAAGGCTGGAAACTCCCTCCTATGCCTCTGGAGCCCAAACATTCAAAAAATAAAACAAGATGGAACCTCAGTTGATATGAAGGGTTGATCCAGGATGCATGTTTAAATACTTCCTGGAATCTGGGTCCTAATGCATCCTATTTTATAATCCTTCCCTTTCCTCTGCTTCAGTAAATGGATCTCCTCCATTTTATTTCCAGAGGTAAAACAGCAACTTTTCTAAAAGATATGGGTCAGAATGATACTAAGAAGCATCTTTGTCTAGCCTTGCCCAGAGTGGTGGTGGAGGAGGATGGGAAATCTGAAAGTTCTCCAGACAGAACTGAACTTTAACCTTCCATTAAGGGAGTGGATAATTTTTTAAAATACAAAATTGGTTGCATCATTAAGTCTTCTTAAGAATCCATACTCAGTTACTAGTATAATGGTATTCTAATACTGTAACTTAAGACTTATGTCTGTCCCCCCCTTCTCCCTTCGATAGGGAATTTCCCAAAATTCCTCTACACAAAAAGCCCCTACTATGTCTGTTCTTTGAAACTAAAAAGAGGGTTTGCCAAAACTGTACTATTTTGCTTATCCACACTTGTATTTCAGTATTAACTAAAGCGTCATTTGCTTTTTATCATACTCAAATTCTCACTGCTAGGCAGATAAGGAATGTTACTGAGGAGCACATTTTTCTAGCAAGAGCCTCAGAAAATTGCTCTGACCCTGTGGCTAGGGCATCCAGCTTGGGCTCAAGGGAGTTGGGTTCCATTTCTAGCTCAGCCTCTGCCCTGCAGTGACCCTAAAAAAATACCATTCCTTGACTGTGCTTCCATTTCCTTATCCTCCCTTTTATAGAGAGGGGAAACTCACCTCCTTTGTAAAAATGTTTTAATACTGAGGAAGAGTATTTTATGACTAGGTTTTTGGGGTAGTGCTTTTTTAATATAATAATGAATACAGCATAAGTATTTCCTTAAAAAAATCTTTGAAGATTATTTTAGTCTTTCAAAATCTGAAGTAAGGGGACAAATTTTACCTTGTAGTGCATAAGCCATGGTGCTTACACGCTTCACCATGTTCTGTTTGTCTTGTGGTGTGATTTTACTGGTTGCGACTAATTTGTCACTTTCCTTCACTTTTTCTATTACTCCCTGTTAAAATAAAAATGCAACTGCTGTGAAGTTCACATTAGTCAAAAAACACACACAAACGATGCTAGGAGGGAGCATAAGCTTGTTTGTCACGTAAAGACAGAGTGCTTTCCAATATATTTTCCCCCTCAAAATGGATTGTTTCATGTTTAATTATACCAACAGCTGACAGGGGGTGACATGAGCACAGACTGGTTTTGAAGCAGACAGCACAAACACACTAGAAATAGTTTTGATACAGATTTGAAAAGGCAAAGCTTAAGAAAAGAGAATTGTAAAGAGGAAGACATCTGAACGCCTCAAACTTCCAAATGCTTTTAGGACCTATAATTTGTGTTCTACAGCATTTGTTAAAAGGCCTGTGAAATTCAAACGATTTCAAGAAACATCTCTCAAGAGGACCATTTACCATGATATTTACATAGCCCTTGACTTTGATAAAAATAAAGGTCAAGTTTCACATCACAACATTTATAAGTTTGTTATAATTTTCCATGTATAGAATCTAATCATTGGAGGGTTGTCTTAAATTTGCATCCCCTCCCCCACTGCTGTGGCAGGGCACGGACCAGCAAGGGAGGGTGGCAGGGGAGTCTAGTGGCCTGCCCCCTTTCCCTCTGAACCCAACCATTACCACCCTTCTCCTGCCTGCTCCCCATCTCCAGTGCATGCCACTTAGCTTCTGCCTCTGGCCAGCACCAAGCTCACTCCAGACCAAAGCACCAAATACATGATTTTGCCTGTCCCAACCCAGCCATGCTAAAGCTGCTAACACTGCACTGTAGCCTGGACCAGAGGGTGATCAGGGGTCGGTGGGGGGATGGCAAGACAGTAGGGAGAGGGGGGTGGAGGGTAGAGGCCATTAGGGGGGTAGCAGCTGTACCTCTGCCCTTGCCTTGTACTCAAATCCAAGATGAGGGGCACCACACACCCCGCTGTCAAAATGGGAAACATCCCTTTGTCTTGGTTTTGAGTAAATTGGGTAATAGCCATTTTTCTAAGCTAAAAAATATTAAATTCTCCCCATCATAGGAGGATTGCATATTTAAAAGATTTTCTTGCTATCTGCATACAAAACTCCCAATATTACTGACAACATATATATTTGGTAAAATTATATTTTTGACAGAAGGAAAACGTACTGATTCTATACCCCTACCCTAATATCCTCTCAACTTCCTTTATTAAAAAAAAAAAAAGTACCTTGTGAGCTCCTATAATGTCAGGAAAGCAACCAAGAAACCCTTTGTATTCATGATTTGTTTCCATCAGAAAATGGAGATCCTTCCTTGGCTAATAGAGGAAATACAGTGTGTGTTAACAAAGAATCATACATTACCAACATAATTTAATAGAAATTTATGTGTATTGAATAAAAGTTGGTTTGTAAGGAGAATGTCACATGTAGAACAAAATGAAAAAGTTTCAACGATGTTTTTTCTATTTAAAAGCAAGTTATTGCTCAAAGGAAAGGTTGCTAGTTTAAGATAACAAAAAAGTAAGAGTTTGTTGATTTAAAAAAAAACCCACCATTAACATCACGTTTTTAGTGAAAATATTTATGTTAGTGTTAAGGTGAAGATCTTTCCATTTTAGATATGCAAGAATATCAGGGAACATAAGTACAGGTTTTTAATCAAATCTAGAGGGATCATCAGGATAACACATTGAATACAACATTTTAAATGCTTTTGGCTCCATAATTTTGCTTTGTATTAACTATTGCAGTTTTTTATTTCCAAGTCTCACTGAGAGGTTTTCAACTCCTGCAGTGACACAAGCAGCAGTCTAAATTTTTTGTTGCTCCTAAATTAGCGCAAAGGGTGATTTTTGTTTTGCAGATGCACACCAACCATGCAACACATCTGACCAGATACTCGCTACAAAAAGGTCAGGTTTTTAGAAAATGACTATTTTCTAATATAAGACATCTGGAAAAAAGACAAGGTTCTTTGGGTAAACGTGATATCTTCTGTAAGATGCACTGCAGTCTAGAAACCAAATATAATAGTCATCAGGTGCTAGCTAAACAAAACTAAATTTAAGCTTGAGCAATGACATTTTCAATGGGAGAGAGTGCACAGTGACATCAGAGAGCGATCTTTCAGAGAATTTGGAAAGCTTAGTTCGATCTCTTGATGGACAGCATGCAAACTGAGATTCAAAGGGAATTTCTTTCTATCACTATTTCTCTAGTCAATATATGGTAGGGAAGATATACCATTTAAAATATTATTTAATGACTTATACAATTAAGAAAAACAGTTACTGCAAACTACTTGTGTACATAAAATAATTCCACAAGAAAAAAAAATCATAAGGGAATAAAAATAAGTAAATTAACAGAGTATGCAGATCAATCCATGATACTACATTAGATTATTTATACCTGTTCTGCCACAAGATTGGCAATTTCTTCATATGTTTTTCCTGCTTCTGTTATTGCTTCGTTGAGATCAGATTCTCCTAAACATAAAATTTGAAGTATTCAGATTAAATTGAAGTCATAAGCTGATGAATCAAAAGCATCAACTAATTTAAAGTTTCACTGTTCTAAAATAATAAAAACCTGTGTGTTATAACTGGTTATTTGTAAATAGCTAATAATTATAGAAAAAAGGTAAAAGCATTACTGAACTCTGTTATACAACTCAGAAAAGGGGAAGTCTTCAAATAACTTGTAGAAGTGAATGCCTGTAGGATTAAGCACTGCTCTATATCACAGATAAGTAGCTACAATATCCAGTACTTTGGTTTAATATTTTTATTAACTCAAACACATTTTAAAAAGTAATTACTGCCCTTAAAAAGGAAAGACCAGGATTGTCAGAGGACTGGTTAAGGCAAGCTTACAGGAACAGGGAAAGATCTGAAGACAGGGAAGCTTAAAGCCAGGAGATTTTTTTTTTTTATGTGCATGTTATACTTCATGAATAATAACTTTTGATAGTCTTGATTACCAGTAGTGCAAGCCCAAAACATTCCAAGTCATAAAAGTTATACCCACCCTCAAAAATTCATTACGACACATTGGATTGTTTTATGCTTTGTCATCTGATTTCTAAGCATTTAGGGGCCACTTTAGTTGTATTTTAAAGTTTTCAATCATGAGGACTAGGAAACTTCTTTAAAAAATGTAAAATGAGTTTCTTGCAAGTCACATGCCTCCAGGAGGCTAAGTTTTAAGAGGAAAAAAAAAAGATGCTGAGAGAGCTGGTAACACTGACTACTAGCATTGTAGCACTAGACACTAGGGTCTACACATGTTTACATACATGCTCCAGGAGGTGGGTGGGAGAAGGGCTTTCATCAGAGTGGCTCTGAGAACTGTTCTAATTAAAGTGTCTGGAACATCACATGCATCAGTGTCCTTATGCAGAAAAATGGTGGCGGGGCACTTTAACTAAAGATTGTTGAATGAGTTTTAGTTACAGCACCCCAACTGCCATTTTTCAGTGCAGGGACACTGATATGCATGAAGCTGGAGTTTGATGGAACGTAGTGCAATTACCATGCTCTAGCAGACTCTATTAAATCAAGTCTGCTCCAATGCACTGGAATTCCAGCACATTGGAGCAGCCTCAATGCAGCTGTATAGGCGCCCTATAGCACTATGTTGTACACTGATGCAGAAAGCTGTAATCATGAAATTCTCTTCAGACATTTTAGGTTTGTTCCTGAAAAATGCTCACCAGCTTTTCATCCTGGAACTAGCTTCTTCAGGTTTTTTGACTAGCTGGAGAAATGATTTTATGGACCATGACATGGTAGGCTTCAAATATTGGAAACGGAAGGAAACAGGGACAGGGTATGTTTCTGATTAAAAAGACTTAACTGTTTTTTGTCCCCACAGAAGACCCTTGACAATATTGTTATAGGTATGATTAAGTCAGTAGGCTTACGTCTTCATAGATTTTATAATCTTAATCTTCTGAAGAGCCTATTTACTTGCTATCAGTCAAATTATTATGTATTTCAAGGAGTTTAATATCTGGCAACTGAAGAAATCTGTGTATAAATGATAACCAATTTAAAATGTAACAGTTACTGTTTCTCATTTGTGAGCTGCTCTGTGCCTGGGACAAAGGCTATGTCCAATGTGTGTGAACGTTTGGTTCCCTGGGGACATCTAGCACCAGTGCATCTTGCTCACCGCTAGCTGTCCCCTGTGCCATGTGCACACTGGTGCACAGCAAGTTACCCCAGGTGGGGTAGGAGAGGCTGGGGTCAGGACTGGGCTGGCACTAGTGGCCTTAACTGGGGGCCTCCCAGGGCTGCAGTAGCAGCAATGCTGCCATGCAGAGCCTGGCTGGCAGCAGAGTGTGGTTCCAGCCATCTGGACTCCAGCTTCAGGTGGTGCATGCTGCTGTCATGTGTGCTGCACCACTTTTTTTCTCCACAGGATATCCAGGGGTCCAAAAAGCCCCCATGCTGCTCCCTCACAGTATGGAGAACAATGAAACATGCAGTATGTGGTGCTGCAGACCTGTCTGCGGCGCCACATACCACACAGCCACGTTCATCTGAATGCAGCCAAAGAGATTAAGAAACGTATATTGAAATCAGGGTACATCTTAAAGAAAATAGGAATGTGACAGAGTAATTTTATTGCATTTCACTGGGAACGTGCAGACTTTTTCCAATTTTAGAAAACTGAAGAGCTCCTAGATACACTGCCAGAGTCAGAAGCAGAATAACATCTGAATGTCAACATTCAGCATGATGCTTTAAAAAAAAGTAGTTTTTTCTCCTAATTTTGAAGTCATTTACTACTGTATTTTCTGCCTGCCCAGTAATGGAATGAAAGTCTTTATGATGGTTTTCTTAACAAGTTAAAAGAAAAAGCCACACACAACCCACAAACAACAACAAAGTGCCTTAATTCAGAAATACTCGCAGGTATTGAAACCATTTCTCTATGGTTCAGGAGGGAAATTTCCTTTCTTTCCCATAAGAATTTTAGTTTTCCAGGGCGAGTCACTTGACTTTAAACAACTCACTATGGGACGAGATGGGGAACTGATGAATTAGAATAGGAAGTCTGCTACCATGGAAAAATCTAGTACAAGACAATCAATTTCCAGAATGCCTATAGCGCGCCTTCCCATTTTATCAGAGATGGGAGTTAATTCTCCACCAGTCCAGCACCTTCATGGACCGGAGCACACCAGATCTACAGGGCAGAGATGCACCATCCCAGCCTACTACCTCACTGGGGAAATCAGGCTATAAAAGAAGGACAGCACAAGTGTGGTCAGAAGAGAATGATCTGTACCATAACCATCATCACACCAATGCAGGCAGTTGAGGGTGAGGGGAACAAGGAGGCACATGACAAACTGATGCAGATATTGCTCCCAGTGACAGGATGGTATACACAAGCAACAAGAAGTATTTCTTTTTTTTCCATTTTTGGGGCAAAATTACATAAAGCAAAATGTAGAGAACATCCTCAGTAGTAAGCCACATTCTACTTTTCTACAGAGCACATGTAGGCTTCTCTTGAAAGAGTGGGCACTAGAGAGGGAGAAGATGTATAGGACACCACCCCGCCTTTAAGTTAAGCACAGTGAAGAGCCAACTGCCAACAGGAAGTACTAGGCAGATGTTTGTACAGGTATTTAAGTCCATACTGATAGGACAGTATTCACATTTGATATAAAAATCTGATGTCAGATTAGGGGTTGCACCATGTAGTTAAGGATGAGCTCCAATAGGGACTCGTAGTTCAGCACAGTGAGACAGCCTGAGGAGCTGCCCATGTGGTTTCATAGGATCCCATCAGCTGTATAGGTTTATTTTACTTTGTGTCCTCAGGCTCCAGTGAACACAGCATTAAACTTTGTTCTCAGTCTACTTCTCATTCAAGGAGGAGGTGGCCAGGCTAAAAGCATCTAGGATGTTTTGTTGGTAAGGTGCAGCGTATGTTCTTCCCCCAGGTAGATTCACCCCCATAGATCTGAGTTTTTAGTCTGAGGATTATTTTGATAAAGGGTATGTCCAAGGATTGCCCATGATCATGACATGCATGGCAAGGCAATCTATGAACACCTAGCATCTACTCTTGAGAACATTCAACTCTTATCCCTATCACTGTGACAAAGATGAGGGAAAATTTAGCGGTGGAGGAGGGAATTTTGAGGCAGTTCACAGAGGAGTTATTAGCAGTCCAACGGGAGATTCGGAAGTACGGTTATTTGTTATCTTTAAAAAAGCAGGTAACTGGCTATATTAAGAAGGAGAAAGAGTTCTCAAGTAGCCTAAGCTCTAATTTGAAATGAGCATATGTAATTTAAGCGGCAATTTGTAAGGTCAGTGCAAATAAGGGAGTATGCAAGAATCAGTGTTGCACTGCTATTAACTATCTTTTACCAAATATTTGTAGCACGGGTAGTCAGTCGTCTTCTGAAGTTTACTCTCTCTGGAAGGCAGACCCTGATAATGAATTATATTTGCCACTTACAACTGCTTACAAGTCGCTAACCATTTTCTATAAACACATGGATCCTGACAAGCCTAAAATTGGAAAAGTAGAGTCTTCTGTCAAGGACATTACAAATTTTCAAGGCATATTTCATCAAGATAATGGATGCAGAAAAAAGGCAGCTCTTATTTAGCCTGAGTTTCAGGTGGCAAGATAAGTGCTGTGACTAATAACTACAGGTTAGCAGCATCCAACATAAAACTAGTCACCTTTTGGCCTAGTTTATTTGGTGCCAGTTACCAGGATGTGTATGATTATGAGGGAGCTTTTATTCAAGGATTTCCTGGAAGATAGAAGACATGACCAGCAAACTCAGGTATATGGCCAGCCTCTACAGCCATTCAGATTTTCCAGGTGTAGATAGGAGCTTGCTCCACTTTTTTTTTTTTTTGGCAATGTCAAAAGACAATACTTTTTAAGGTTTCTGGTACTCCCTATACATTTGACAAGGAACAGCATCTCCAGGAGTACTCTGGGACCGCTTGGACAGAGGTTTGGGTGTTTAACGGAGAGATTCTTGAAGTGGATCAGGGAGTTTATAAGACCATAACTTTTTCAAAAAATATCTGGAATAAGTGTGTCCACTAAAAGCTAGAAGGTATTCTTTCTGGCCCCTGAAGACCTCCTGTACATGCTTGGAACTAACAGTTAATTGACAAGGCTTTCCTTCTCTAGTACTTAATCTAGTAAATTTGAGCACACAATCCTTCAGAACTGGCATAACCACGGTGGGAATGAGTTTCTGGACATTCTAGGCTAAAAGCTACTAGAAATCAGAATGTAAGACATCCTTACTGTAGTGTGAATACAGGCTATCACAGAAAGCAGGTGGTGTGGACTAACATTGGTTTACCATTTTCAGTGGGTGAAAGTGAAGAGACAACTGTTTGGACTTGTGGACACACAATGGTGCTCCAAGCTCGAAAGCAGGAGGCCAGTTCAGAAGGTTGTAAGCAGAACCAAAACTATCCTCATTATTCTGACAACAGTGACGGAATGTAGGACCACCTCATGACTTGCTTGCATTACTTAATGGATATTTCACACTGCACTTAGCAGGCTGGTAGTCCACTTAGGGGAGAAAGTATTTGTACCAGGCTTCATTTGAAATCAAACTTCTGGTAGAATTTAGGGTGGACTGTACGAATGAGGCCCTGAACCATAAAATGGGCCAACACCAAATTTACCTGAGTAGAAAACGTTAGAAGGACAGGTGACCTACATATTTAAATTGAGTTCTCTACCAAGTTTTCCCTTATCTTTAGTCAGCAGTGAGTCAAATTATGTATTGAGTCGTAGGGCAATGCAATCATTATCCTTTAATTCCACGGTCAGAAGCCATTTAACCTCACACTAAGCTCCAATTAAAGCTTGGTTGTTGGGCAGGGAAGGAGGCAAAACCACACGAAGGAGGAGTCAACACCCTCTTTCTAATATTAGAAAGTGAATACATTTGCAGGCGGTGGCTTTATATCCATTCATGTGTCTGTCTTGATTCTTCTGCAGGACCAGCTCCATAACTTGATTTCATCTGGTGGCTGCTAACAGCGGGCAAAACACCACAATCTGTAGTGATGAAGTTGTGCATGTTGATTGCTTTAAGTAACTTTTCTCTTTTCCTGGGAACCCGACTGTGAAGCAGAGAATCTCAGATTTCTTAATTAAAAAAAAAGTCTATTGTGCTAAGTGTATTTACAAGTGAAATATAGGGGAGCGAGGACACAGGATCTCCACTAGAAGGAAGCTATTTCTTTTAGCAAGATACCAGGGTGCAACCATGTCCAACTAGGAGAGCAAAGGGGGATAGCTCTGCCTAGTTGCTATTTACCATGGTCTATTTTTCATACCATTTGAAGATGTTGGAAATCAAATTGCAGGTTTCCTTCATAAGGTTGATCTGCAAGTTTGCATCCTAGCTTTCTAAGCCACATTGTTTTCAATTTACCCTGGTAAAAGAACATGCATGTTATAGTTACCGAAGTCAAATGTCAGTCCCTTCCCAAGAATTCTTGCTACTGGCTTTGTTTGGGTCCAAAAAGGATCTGTATGCTTCTAACCCTATACACAGCCCAAGGCTGCATTGTAATTTTTCTCTTCTTGGATCTCATACCAAATTCCAGGTTTTTAGACAGATCTCTTAAGAAGTATGATTGTTACTTATTTAAAAAGTATGATACACAAAGAAAAAACCTAAACCATGGGAACATCAATACAGAAAAAACAAGCTACCACACAACCTTATAGGAAGATACAATGCAAGGGACCAATTAGCAGTAAGTAAATTATAAATCCCAGCTGGAATAATATTACTAACAATTCAGCAAATATGAAACAGTCAATAAAAAGAATGGAGAAAAAAAGAACAGAAATTCTTTGAAAAGAAGTTCAGTGGGAAAACGTTCAAGGTATTAAAACATTCAGGTTCATTTTGAGATGAAGTCTTAAAAAAAAATTTCAACATTGGATTTAAGGATTCAGGGAAAAATAAAAAACAAGGAACAAACAGGTCTTTTGCCATACTGATGAATCTTTTCTATAAATCTTTGCTTAAGAAAACACTAGAAAAGTTAGTGTGGCCAATAATCCTGTTCAGCTCCCTTGAAAAGTGTGCGATACATCATTGTGCTAATGGTCCAATAGCATTAATAATACAGCATTATTATTATTATAATCATTATAATTATATTATAATCATTATAATTATAGCATGTATACTATTATTATTAATAATAATTAATAATAATTATTAATTAATTAACATATAATTATTATTAATAATAATTAATAATAATTATTAATTAATTAACATATAATTATAATATACTAAAAATACAGAGATTTGACTACTGATATCTTTAAGATGATAATCAATGTATGCATAAACAAGTAAATCTTGACCATGATAGCCAGCCTATTAGAAACACAGTAAAATGAAATTTAATTTGGTCTCAAATACTGACTTTTCAGGATAAACTATAAAAACCCACAAAAAGAAAACTGTTTCCAATTAATTCTTTCATGCATAGTCCCTTCTTTCTCATTCCCATGCTTAGACATGACGAATTCCATTTACAGATAGCTAGATAGGGCCCTTAAAATAATATCCTGAAATCAGGGAAACAGGGATCAGTAATTAACAAAATATTTTAAAAATGTCACTGCATTTTTCTGATGGGACAGGTTTTTACATCCATTCACTTTTAATGTGCCATACAAGTATGGGTCATACCAGAAAGGTTCCAATAGGCTATAAGGTCAATAATTAGGTTATATATTAATATTAAATCAGATTTCTGCCATAAAATACTTCACATTGAAAAAAGTAATTAAAAATATATTAGTTTGAAGTCTTGTTTCCATGCTTTACATTACATAATGCACCGTTTGAAATGAGAGATAGGTACTGTCTCAGAAATTAACCAAAAGGTTTAAAATGTCTTTTTAATTAAGAGCCCAAAATATTAATAAATAATAGTCTTTTGTATACTTAAGAGTTCTTTAGACATTTTATAACACCAAAGCAAAGTGCAAATGAAGGTAAAAATACCTTGATAGCCACTGGTGCTGAAAACCAGTGCCAGGCTCTGCAAGGCTTTTCCTATCTTCTGATATTCCTTAGGTAATGCTGAACAAAGGGAAAAAAGTAAATAAATAAAAGTTGCTCTAAGCTTCAGCCTAAGTGTAACATTCCCATTACATGATAACCATTCAAATCAAACATTTTGGGGGAAAAAAGTCTTTTAGCATCTGCCATCTGCAAATTTGATTATGTAGGCTGGTTTCAGCTACCAAACTAAAATGGTAACTATTTTAATATTTTTATCTTGCTGAGTTTTTAGTTAGTTTAGAAATGTTTCAGGTCTATCCACTAACAGCAGTAGTGCACATCCAGACGTAAATACAATCAATCAAAAAGTCAAGATAACCTTAAATCATGTTGTACATATGCAATTATACTTTAAAATGTGGCAATTGTATAAGACGACGCGCATACATATGTGCACAAGTGTGCACGCACACACACGTATGTAAAGAAAAAAATACTTGCGTCTACTGTGTCTTGGACTAATATCTGTATTGCACATTACCATAATTTTTTTAAAGCTTTTAATCATCCTAACCCCAGCAGGGTTTTTACATTTAAACTCTGAAAGTAGAAAATAATCCAAATATTCTGGGAAAACAAGCTATGAGGCAAATAAAGTGTACTTGCATCTGATTATACAGTTTGGTGACAGTATATAAAGCTCATCAAATAGTCACGCAGAAATTACCTCTTTATAATCAAGTTAAAAGCTGAGGTTTATTGTGGAAATTAAGTTTTGAACTGTACACATAATTCATATGTTAGACCCACACACTTGAAGTATTTTTTTTACAAATAATTTTTTTTATAGCAAAGGGGACAGAAGTGGATTTGTTTTTCATTTTTAAACATCTGCACTAGGGGAAATGTATTGTCTGGGCAGAAAAGAAATCAAGTGGTTGCTTTGGTAATTTACAGACAGTCCTGGGAAGAAGCCTTGTCTTCTGCCATCACACAATGGGTCTCTTAGTATCCTCAAGTTAACTTCTTTGGTAAAGTCCTTGACAATAAATTATTTATTTAATGCATTCTAGTTTGGGTTTTATTTATAGTGATTGGTATTTCTTATGTGATGGATACTATGTCAGACACTATGCCTCTGCTGTATCCCATTAATTCAAACATATCTTCTCTCAGTTTAGCACTGTAACCTCAGGGGCAGCTTCAATACAGAAAATTTCTTGTTCCTTCTTTCACTTGTATTTCCAGCATTTTTAATCACTGTCAAATATTATGAAAGTCAATACATCAAACACACATGCAAACAGAGCTCAGAAAATACATGAAAAGAAACTCCCAATTCCTGTGGTACTCAAAATCTCCAAGACCAAATTACACTACAAGCATGCAAAATGCCTTAATCTTAATTGCATTATTATTGCATGGTGTCACCGCAGGCAAATTTATTTGCATATGTCCAAATATTTGGATTTTTTTCTCCCGATTTTAGCCTCAGCCACTTGTTTTGAGGAATGGTGCAACATCTCTGTAATGTATCTGACCTTAAATTACTGATATGAACTCCCAGTATGAACAGATAGTGATTAAGGTTAACTTCAACCCAACTTCCTCAAATATTGCTCATGGACAAGATGTCCATATAGTTAACCTTTATGCACTTTTTGGAAGAATCTGTATTATTCTATGTTATGATCAATCAAAACAAAGAGAAAGATGCAAAATTCCCTAAAGGAAAATGGATTTTCCTGACTAATGGATTTACCTGAATTTTGAAAACTGTATTCTCCACCCCATAAGCATAAAGTGCTGTATATTTGGAGATAAGAAATTTAATTCCTGTTTTGCATGAAACAACCTTTTGCTTTAAAATGCAAATCATAATTTAGCCTTAATTATAATGGAGATGTTGATCACAACTCTGTTTTTATCAGACCAATGTTGTTTAGAAAAAGTCACTAAAGGGGCACAGGCCAACTTCTCCCTGCTCAACACTTTCCAATGTTATTTCCCATGGAATGAAAATGACCCTAAGATGCGAGATAAAGCATCTTATTTAGGCTTAGACCATTTCAATCTTACTGGCAAAGGGATGGTGTCCCCCTCTTTTATGTAAGAGGTGAAGAGGCATATTTGAGAGGCTGTTTTAATAACAGTAAGGATAGGACAGAAAGATTTTTTTTTTTTTTTAAATGGAGTGATTCTTGCTTAGGTATGGATATGAAAGTCCTGCACGATCACAACTACAGAGACTGAACTTGCATGCATTTAGATCAGAGGGGTTTTCCTGCCTAAAAGTGAAGAGTTATTAGATTAAGTTGAAATGGTAACCGACTAACACTCCATATTTGGATCAATAGGTTGGGTACCAAGGGCCCTGTGGGAGTGGAAAGCCAATGAAGTCAGTTAATAGTTTAAAAACTATTAACTGGAGGTTTATTCTTGGCTAATAGGTCTTTGGTATAAGGTAGGTGGGCAGTGCAGCCTGCACTAGGAGATCCTCATTACAGTGCTGAACTGTGGCAACGTTTCTTTTTAGCCAAATTTTGAGCGACCAGAATTCTTGATGCTAGAAATTCCTGTGTGCTAGAAATGTAAGGCCCAAGTAGAGACAAAGCACTGGCATGAAATTTTGCACCTCAAGTTATCTGTAGAGTGAACCTGGACAAGAAACATAACACAATTGAAGTAAGGCATAAATAAGGATCAAGACTTTAGTCTTGGCTCCTTATTTCAGCCTTAAATCAGTTTAATTGGTACACAAGCATCTTGATCTGCGATTAGTAAAGTGTCCATCTACAGACTTGATCAGTATTTTTTTTTCTTTGCTTATATTGCCAAAACCTGGTTGAAAGACAACTGCAACTGAGACAGATGGTCCAGCAATGACTCTGGTTGGTAGTTCAGAATAAAATAAAAGATATTGGTGGATGAAGACCAATTACTTTCTGAGTTGGGGTAAGAAAGCTGTTGGCCTTTTGGGGCACTGAATACTTAACTAAATAATGTTTCAGTATAGGTTAGAATTCTCTTAGACTCTGTAAACTTAAAATATGCTTATTTGATTTACAAACAGAAAAAAAACCCTCTTCCTGCAAAGGAAGGCGAATCTAAATCTGTAGAATTTTCAAATAATACTCACGTCCTGTACAACGCTTCCAGTGTTCTTGTCCCACCGTCAGCAACTCTTTAACTCCATCATCCATGGATTTGGTGAACCTACCAACTGCATCACATTTCTGTTCTCTGTGAAGTATAAATATACTTCTATTATAGACAAAGAGTGGTTCAAGTTCACTACAGTCAGGATTTAGTAATTCTCAGTCTCATTTTTTTTTAAACAAATGCCCAATTTCTTAGTTTTACAATGCTCTGCTACAAGTAAAACTTCACAGAAAAAAACTGGAGGGGGAAAAAATCCAGCCTCCATTGATATGAATAGGTCCAGAATTTCAATCCAGGTGCTCACCCAATCCTTCACACTGTAAAATCCTGCTACTTTCCTTCCTCTGACAAATGTCAGAAATTAGACAGCCCAGCCCCTGGCTTGTTTACTTTTCATTCCATCCAGGAAGAGCACACACCAACTGCTGCAGCTTCCTTAGCCTGACGAAGGGTTTTTGAACCCAA
>JAGPOW010003648.1:17790768-17845423 GCA_030014935.1 Caiman crocodilus | reverse complement strand
GGGGTCATCTGACCCCGGTGCTCTTTCCTGCCAAGGCAGGGGGTCGGACTAGATGATCTGCCCAGGTCCCTTCCGACTCTAGACACTATGAAACTATATCAAATTCACCCAAGGAACCTTGTCTGCCTGAAATTAGACTAGCATACTTGCTACATTAAGGGCATGTCTATACAAGATGCTTTACCATGCAGACTAATTTGCAGTGCAGTAAAATGTCACTATCTACACATACAATTAAGGTGCTGTAGACTAAATTTACTGCGCTGCCAGACAGTCCAGTCAGATACAAGTGGTACCAAACAGCACAGTAAATTACTATGCTTAAACTTGTGTAGATGATGACATCGGGATTAGTTTACTCTGGCTCAGTTGTATATCCAGTCACATTAGACTGCATGTGTAAATACACCCTAGAACAGGTAAAAGATTTAAGAAGCTAATGCATGGCATCATCTCTTTGACAACAATATTTTGTTAGAAAAGAATGCTATTCTCTGATGTGTTTTAAGTTTCATAAAAGAGGAACCCTCTGAGTACTAATTATACATTTTTTTTCCTTTTCAAAAAGTTAATCATAAATCAAAATTAGAATGCTGGGTTTTTGGCTGTAGCTGTGTTCGTCTAAGGACATAGGCAGGCAAGGTTCTTTGGGTAGATGTGATCTCTTTTATTAGACCAACTGAGTAGTTGGAAAAAAGTTCCATGGCATGGGGAGTCTCTGCTGTTCTAAGACTCCAAGGAATGAGAGAAGCTAAAAGTGTGATAGGATGCCAATGAGAATGTAAATAGGTAGAAATTTGGAAGACAAAAAGGTAAAGCAGGGAAATGGGGGGAGGTGGGCGGGGGAAGCAGGGGAGGAAAAAAAAAAGTCAAAAGGTGAGTCAGAAAGACTCTACAGTGGTAGTAATTGAAAGAATAAAAGAGGCCCTCAGTTGTGAAAAAGGAAATAGCTGGAAATTGGGAAGACAAAGGGGAGGGGAGGGGAGGAAAGTGGGGGCAGGAAGAGAAAATATATGAGGTCAGGTTAGGCAGGTACCTCATGAATCATACCAGGCAGGCTGTAGTGGGTCATAAATCAAATGTCTATATAGAGTCCATGATTTTTGTATCTGGTAGATTTACAAAGTGAAATTCGTAGGCTAGTCTACAAAAGGTGTTTTGTAAGTTCCCTTTGAGGATTAGAACTGAGAGATCAGAGAGGGAGCGATTGTCTTGGGAGAAATGTGCTCCCGCAAGTAGTTGAGTACTCTTGTCTTCAATAGATTTTCAGTGTGCATTCATTCTGCTAAGCAGCTGTTTGGTTTCTCCTACATATTGTCCATCAGGGCATTTGGTGCACTGGATGAGATGTATAACATTTCTGGAGGTGCAGGTACGAGATCTAGGAATGGTGATGGTTCTGTTGTGGGGTGTAGTTATTCTGTTGGGGGTGGTGAAGATGTATTGGCAGGTTTTGTATTTCTTGTCCCAGCATGGACTGGATCCATTAGGTGTGGTTTGGGTCATAGAATGCTTCTGGTAATGAGGTTAGCGAGGTTTCTGCCCTTTGTCTTCCTAATTTCCAGCTATTTCCTTTTCCACAGACAACCTCTTTTCTACCTTCAATTACTATTACTGTAGAGTCTCCTTGACTCCCTTTGGCTTTTTTCTCCACCCTTTGCTTTTTGCCCATTCCCTTCCCTGCTTTACCTTTTGTTTTCCAAATTTCTATCCATTTACATTCTCACTGATATCTTGTCATACTTTTACCATCTCTCATTCCTTGCAGTCCCAGAACAAAAGACTCCCTTATGCCTGAAGAAAGGTGACTGTGCCTGAAAGCTTGCCAAGAACTTTTTTCCAACTACTTAATTGGTCTAATAAAAGATATCACATCTACTCAAAGAACCTTGCCTAAAAATTAGAATTGCAGAAGTAGTCCAATTTCTTAAAATGGCAATACACACAAAAATAACAGCTGTTTCCTACATATAAAAACTCGCTTACAGGCAGCAAATTTGATAAGAAAATGTCAAAACTAGACCAGCTCTTCTGAGAGAATATACAACTTGAATCTCATTTCTGTCCGTTTCTCAATTTAAACATTCCTTTTTTACTACCAATACATACCAGTTGTACAGCACTGCAAACATTAATACACTGAGTATTTTATAGAACACTGATAGACACATCCAAATACAACTTATTTCAAGTTCTCCCAACTATATCACATTGCATTTAATATCCCCCAAAATCACTATGAAGTGTGCATTATCTCAACCTCCAGCTATCAGTAAAACGAAGCAATTTGGTCAAGGCAGTGTATCCATCAGAGAAATAGCTGAGGCTAGAATTCAAAATGGAAATAGAAATAGCTGAGTTTAGATCATAGGTCTTTCTCTGAAGAACTGAAAGCAATGCTTGGGCTTACTGATTTTAACGTAGGGAGACGTGGGGAAAAAAAAAAAAAAAAAAAAAAGGAAGAATTTTCTGTAACAAAAGCCGAGAAAACTCCTAAGAGGCCAAGATCCTATTGTCAGGCAAAATACCAAGAAACAGAGATAATTGCTCATGCTGTGTCCCATGCAAACACAGCTTTATAGCTTCTGGTTCTAGAGGTACAGTATCTATACCTAGTTTGGGCCATCTTTGCATGACTCTGCTTTGCACCCACGGGTGCCAAGAGATCTCTGAAGGATGTCTCAAGGTGTGGGGTGATAAGTAAGGTATGAAGAGATAAGTGCAAGCTCAGGCTTAGTCCCTGCCTGGCTGTTTTTCTGCCCCCACTGCCCAGTCCCTACGTAAGGAAGTAAAGATTCTAATAAATCAGTTAGGAATTGATTGCCACCCAATTTCAAGAATTAGAGTTATGGAGGGACACTGAGTCTAAAAATGTTGAGGTATGGGCAGGTGGGTAAATGTAGGGTTTGTGGAGACCAGTGGATGTGTGTGTATGAGGAGGTATTTGTGGGATGTGTGATTGTGTGTGGAGGAGGGTGTGGCTGTGGGGAATGTGGGCAGGGTTTGAGGGTATGTGGAGCGTACATGGGAGCACCTTGCACACTCCCCACTAAGCCAGTCAGCATCCGCCCCTGCTCTGCAATAGCCCAGAGCCTGAGCATGCTGGTGCAGCCACTTGCACCCAACTTTGGGGAACCCTCCCTGGACTTCCAGTGCCCCATGCGGGTTCACACCAGCTTGTGCTGCCTCGTGCCTTTGGCCACACCCCCACACTGTCCGCCAGACCAGCCAGACCCTTCCTAAATGGCCCCTGGTTTCCTGGCAGCAGCAAAAGCCTCTGGAATGCAAAAGCATCCACGAGGCTAATCATGCTCCTGACAGAGCTTCCCTGCCCATCCCAGGGCAAAGGGGTAAGCTGCCAGCAGGCCACCAGACCCCTGGTTTGTAGGGGGCAGCCCAGGCCTTCTCCCCTTGACTTGGCACTGAGCCCTGGGGCTGGCAGGAGGGGAGGGGGGTAGCTGGGCCCTCGCTGCTGAAACCTCACGGCCACATTTGCAGTTGAGCAATTCCTACCACCACCAGGAGGCTGGGTGGGGGAGTCACTGGGAAATGGCCTGTTAAGCCCGGGGGGCACCCAGAGCTGCTGGGAGCAGCACAGGCAGGGGTGGGGGGTGGCCCAGGGAGTGCAGGGAGGTGGCGCAGAAGTTACATTGTGCACCTGAGGCTTGAGGTGACAACGGCCCTGCCATAGACAGCCCCAGCAGGCACCGTCACCTGAGGGCACCCCCTTACCTGCAGAGACCCAGCGACCCACCAGCAACTCGTTCCCAGAGAGACTGTGCCAGGAGCTGAATCAGGCCCATGGCCGCTTTTCTGCTCTTGAAGCTCCTGCAGCCTCCCTGGGCATCTCATGCCCCAGGCCGGGTCCCTGCCAGCTCGTGGCAGCCTCATGTGCCCCCTGCACTGCCCCCAAGGCTGGCTAGGAGCTTCCCCGGGGCCCTTTGTGGCCAGAGGAGCTTCCAGAGCAGAAAAACGACTGTGGGCACTATTCAGCTCCTGGCACAGCCTCCCTGCCCATCCTGGTGCCAAGGTTGCAAGCTGCCAGGGAGCTGCCAGGCCCCTGGCTCCCCCCCACTCCAAGGAGGGGCAGCTGCAGGGGCCATCCATGGAGAGGACCACCTGGGCCAATACCGCCCCAGGCCCCAAGCACGCAAGGTAACTTCCATGTTGCCTCCCTGCACTTTCCATGAATCAGGCCATATTCCCACTAGCCTGTGCCACCCCCAGCTGCTCTGGACACCCTCTGCACTGCTGCCAGGGTCTGACAGGCTCTTCCTTGATGGCTCCTAGCCCCCTGGTGGTGGAAGCTACTGCTGGAGCACAAACCTGGCCACAGAGCAAGTCTCTGCCAGATGGGCAAACACAGGACAAGGGGTCAGGAGTGCACACACTGGTTCTCACCTGTACTGCAGGGCTGGGGGGGGAGGGGGTGGCAGCAGGGAGTCAGCAACAGCCTGGTAGTGGCCCTGGGCCCAGCACCGGTGGAGCCCAGAGAAGGATGACAGAAGCCTGGGCTGCAGCTGGCTGGAGTCTATGGAGCCAGGCTGTACTGCAGCAACAGGGAGGGAGGGGAGCTGCCTCGCTTTGGGCCCCGCAGATGCTGGCCCCAGGACACCAGCATTGGCTTCTGCTCGCTCCCAGGCCCCCACCCCAGCCCCAAGGTCAGGTGGGGACAAGTGCATGCAGCCTGACCCCATGCACTCTGTGCTCGCCTGCCTGGGTGAAAGAATCCTGGCTGTTGCTGGCTCCTATGCGTCCACTCACTCCCAGCTGCCCGTCTGGACCACAGGACTCAGCAGGAGCTGGCCCAGCCTCAAAGACTGGGGCAATCACCTGCAGTCCTCCCCTACCTCCTTATCTCCTTGCTCTTACCTGAATTTCCCACACTGGCGCAGTCACTAACTGCCCCACAGTCCCAGGCCAGAAGCCGCTACTAGACAGGGGCTTCTGGCTCAGAGGCTGGGGCAAGGCAGGTGGGCCCTGCTGTTGCAGGGTCATGCTGTGTCTTCCTTTGGGTCCTAATGCCCCTGACAGGAGCCAGGGGCAGATGGAGTATTAATTTTAAAATTTTTTAGGGGTCCCATGGGCTAGATTGAATGGCCTGGCAGGCTGGATCTGGCCTGTGGGCCATATTTTGCCCACCCCTGCACTAACTGCTTAAGAATATGCCTCATCCAAATATGGATGTAGTACACTACTGCTATTATAAAAACCACTCATGCAGGCTATGAATAGACATTGCATTTATCTCATTTTATCACAGGACAAAGTATGATTGTTCTGATATCCATGTCTGTTGTCTCAGGATAAATCCTAAAAACTTATGAGTACTAACAGTTTACCTAGGGACATTACAAAATGGCTATGCCAGGATTGAATCAATGGCAGAAAAGTGGCAGTTCATTCAGACACTCACTAACTCTTGATTAGAAGGGTGATGCATGTATATGCCAATCCCAGGATATTTTTGTTCTGGGACAAACAGGCACAACTGGCCTAAGACAACTGAAATGTTTACTCCTAGCCAGTCGCATCAATTCATTCACATACGTTTATCAATTCTAGAAAGTATCATGGGAAAACCTCATGTTCTCCAGAATGTAGCAGCATGTGGAAAAAGTCAGCCATTCCATATTATTCCTTCCTTTTAATTGGCATATTGTTTTAAAAGAAAGAACTGGGAAGCAAATCTGGTTAATCAACCTGTTAAGGACAAGAAATACCAGTGACGCACAGAAAAAGTGCAGTGTGTGCAGTATTCATTATTAGTTACTAACATTTTAATGATTTTTTAAAAATAGATCATCTAGGATCGGTCTTTCTTCATTTGTAAAAAAAAAAAAAAAAAAAAAAAAAAAATCTCATGGTGGCCCTGCCCTTCAGGATGACAACTTGAATTAAGCCCAATTTTTCTATCGTGACATACTTTTTTAAATAATTTCTGCACAGGATTATTTGTCATCTTTGACATGATCAAAAAAACAAACCAACTTTGGAATGATTCTGTATTGGCATATTGAAGAATATATTTTATTTAAAATATACTATTGGCAGGCTTTATCTCCACTACTCTGTCAATGCCCAACAACTCCAATTCAAGGTCACTGCAAGAGACAGATCTCTATGCACCATCCTCTGCAGACGGGATGTATAGCTTCCAGCTGTAGCTGAGAATGTTTTGCAGGAACTGTTCCAACTTGCAACGATACCCCGGACCAAACAGAAGTTCACTGTTGGTTCCAGGGGGGCAGAGAAATCTAGCTGCTAGCTTGCATTCAGTTTTTTTCCTAGCAACACCACTTTCTCCCTGTGAGGCTGCGAAGTTTTCAAAATGGGAAGAGGGAAAGGGAGTAGAGGGAGCTCATTCTAGGCATTCCCTAGCCCACGCTGGAGTGGGACGGGTGAACTGGAGCCCCCCACTTTAGGAGTATGGGGGCTTCCAATTTACCCACATCACCCTTTGGCTGAAAAACTTCCACACCAAACTCCCTCCACATTCTTTCCTACCTCTAAAAACAGCAACAGACTAGCAGGCATCATAGACAGAAGATGCTGTTTTGAAATGTCTTCATCTGACCCCTCTTGCAATAAGGGTTCAGACTTTCACCCAGCTGGTCATTTTTGAAGCTGTCTGAAGCTGTGCACTTGTTTCGTTATGGCTATAGACGACTTTCTGTAGCTAGATTGTGCAATAATTGTCACTTCAATCTGCATTCTTTGTGTCAAGTTCTAACACATTCTGAAAGGCCTCCACTTAATCATTTTCACCTAGTTCAAATTAAAATAGTTTTGTCATAACTCATTCAGGTGAAGCAACAAGTTTATCTCTGATGCCAGCAACATGCAATAGGTACTTATTTTATATAGAACTCAGTAGCTTTTCATTAAATAAAAATATTTTTTCAGTGTCACTGCTGACATGCAGTATCAATTTGAGAAAAGGGAACACCACCTTACATTTCTATCATGTCCAAGTCAGGAGCTTCTGGTTCCATAGTAGAGAATACCATAAGTCCTACAATCTCATCTTTTTCTGCTTTCCTCTTTCCGGTTTTCCATTCCTTGGGAAAAGAAAAAAAAGCATGCATGACAAAGCATTTTGTATAATCTTGTGTCTCTAGTGAAGTTTGATTGCATTCTATACTTAGAATATGTATGCTTGCAATGGCCCATATCCTAAACACCTCTGAATGAAAATCACCCCACTAATGTAAATCTGTGACTTTAATGAGGACAGGACTTTACAAAATGGTCATATATGATCTTCATTTTCTAGATGGTACTAACCTGAAAATAAAAAAAACCCTTTGTGTAATATAAACAAATAGATACAAAACAGAAATTAGTTTTCTTATTACGGTGTCAAATGATTTGCATATGTATATACTAGTATTTTTCTTTTAAAAATTACATTCCAATTTTATTACTTCTATTTGGTATCAGTGAATTGCCATAATAAAACTGGTTAAGAGATTCAAATAATGAAGTTAAAAAAATTCCCAGCTGATCATTTTAAGAAATAGAAATTGACTCATTTTCTGCTGCTATTTCCAAGCTAAAAAGTTTTAGCAAGTTAAAGGCCAAAAGTCACGAGAATGCCCATTCAGACTTTGGCACCGGAAATTAATGACCAGTTTGGATGCAAACTGCAAAACTGTTTTAGCTTTTCACCAACTGTAATAAATTACTTTTTACTTATGTACTCCATTAAGCTTTTATTTCTCATTTATATGTTCAATTTTGTTTGTTTTGTTTTTCGAAAGAGTGCCAGTTATATAGGGTTAATTGCAGTTTGTCTATCAAGAGATTGCCAGAATGATACCAGTCTAAGACTTCTGCAACAAATATGGCTGCCCTATTTGTTGGAGAGAAACGCTGTGTTAAAAGAAGAGTTCAGATTATAGTTACAAGAACTGTTAATTTTCCAATTCCAAACAAGTCTACATTGGGACACCACCATCTTTCTACTTAGGACAGATGGCAATAACATTTCATCTGACAAGCTTAATCCCAGGTAAAAGCAATGAACTAAATCTACCAAACCTATAACAATTTACAGCTCAACTACTGCCCACTGGAGGGCAGACAAATCAATACATTTTATGAGCAGGATACAAAATTTAGCCCCCGTCTACCATTATGCACAATAAACAGTTCCCCCCATATTTTGATTGTGTTTTCTACCTTCTCATCCCGAAAATTAAGGAACTGCTGAAAAACTTCGCTTTCTGAAACAACTGGATGACGACACATCCTACTCATCCAAGCCTGGAGCCTCTCCATGCGCATTTTGATAAATTCTTCTTCAAAACGCCCTGCAATAAACTGAATAATAACTACTATGTTGCCACTTTAGAAGTATCCAAAATTACCTTTAAAAATGAGAGACTTCTACCAAATGTGATGGAATATAAAATGGATGAAGTTACCTTTATGTAACAGCTATATCTTAGGAAATTAATAAACTTTGAAAGTAGGCGATATGAAGTACTAGTAGGTAAAATTACTAGTTTTAAATAATGACCAGATAGCATTTTTATTAAATCATTTTTGTATCACTCTGAAAAGTGACATGTTTAAAAATGAAAGATAGAGGCAAAAAGAAACATTACCAAAATACATTTTTAAGTGGAAGATATACACTAGAAAGAAGGAATATACAGGAATAGGAGTGTTTGATATTCACCAAGTGACAGCTTTTGTAATTATAGAAACTGAAATTATTATGTTTCAAAGCTGGTAATTGATGGAATGCTATTTATAAGAAACACTGTTTCCATCACTATGCATTAAAAGTGACCTCTTTTGTTAATACTAAAAGACAAGGTCTTATGTTCAAAATTGGAAAAAAAGCTTTCTTCATTATCAAATCTGATGACTCCAACACAGTACATAATGAAAAGGATATATTTGAAACGGACAATACATTGTGACAGCACATTAACCACTTCAGTTCTCATACAAGTGTAGATGGCAAGCAGACTTTGAAGGACTTAACACTTTTTAAAGTACACCTGCCCCACAATTACTGTAGTAGCAGCCTTGGAACCCACACAAAACTAAAACAAGCAATATGAAAAAAAACAAAGTAAAATAACTATACATACACAAATAAGAAATAGGAGAAGTGTCCATGCTACTAATTGACTAGAAGTCATGAAGACTTAAAGAGAGGTTTCGTGATTAGAATGCTTTTACCCTCAAGCCACACTAACATTTCAATAGCTTCTGAAAGATGGTAAAGAAACGTGGATGGCAATGCATTTGGAACCTGTGCACGTGCATGGTTCAGCACCCAGTTGCCAGCAACAACACGAGTCCTATTAATGTTCTTTTCCGAGCAAAGCAGTAATCAGTTGGCCCAATAGTAGGGTTTCCTCTCTAGTGCCTATAAAAGCCATTTTTCTACACAGCAGTCCTCTGAAAGAAGCCTCCTGAGCATGATGAAAGATGTCTATCATTTTCCAAGCGTTTCATTTAACTTCATCTCCAAGAAAGATACAAACACGCCTTTCTTACCATAAAAATCAAGCAAAATAGCCCTCCCTCACATAATACCAAACAACAAAAATCAAAAGACAAGAATTGATGGAGATGCCAGAGTCCCTTTTGAGTCTTTTATGGAGCCAATAATAAGGAAATCTAGAGACACACCATCAGGTCTCCTAGTTTATTTTTAGTTCATGTGTACACGTTTAAGAACAAACCCTGGTAGAATTCTAAGTAGGAGCCTAGCTAAGGAAAAAACAAGATCACTTCCTCACTTTTCAGTTTCCTCGGCACTTATCCCAGCATTTGTATCAATGCTCAACTTTCTTCACACACACACAGACACTGTTGCATTTTCAGTGGTACGAGCAGGCCACATGGTTGGCTAAATGCCTGCTTTTGTGCTTTTGTTTTTGAGCGGGTGCCTTAATGGCTACATAATGTTTTCATCGGAACACACAAATTATAGATTTTTCTCCTGGGTCAAGTCCCTACACTTGCTCAAAAATACATTACTGTTAGCCATAAAACACTATTAAAATGCAGACACACACTTAAAGTGTGATGAACTGAACAACTGACAGTACTAAGGACTCAATCCAAAGTTTTTTGAAATCAACAGAAAGGCTTCAAAAGTCTTTGATCAAATTACCTGATACTATAACAAGGTGCTGGATGTCTTGTAAATGGCATGCACTTTTATTTGGCTTCTTACAAACAAGTGACAATAAGCCATCAGAAAAACAGGAACTTCTGAAGAGAGAACTAACAGCACACTGCCTGGGCTTCTCTGTTCCCCTAGACAAGTTTCAGGTTTCCCCTTCTGCTCCAAGTTTTTAAAGCTTCTAAGTTATAGATCAGTCCGATCAAATGAAAATAAAACTTAAGTCACTTCCAAGACAGTCTGAGGGGCTGTTGCATAAGAAACTTTCCTACTAGGATTGAGCACACCTTCTCTGCAGAGTTCAAGATTTTTATGCTTCTGGCTTGGAAAGGATCAAAACTGAGTTTTGAATTGATAGTGACATGTCACCAATCAGATTATCGTTAGTCACATCCAAAAGAATTTTCAGTGTTTAAAGAGATGCTACAAAACAAAGAGGGCCTAATACACAAGTGCAGAAGTTGCTCCCATTGCATGCAATTGCCGCAGCTCCCATGTCTCCTGTATCAGCATCTCCAGACTTCAAAACGGGTGAATGGACTTTATCTAAAGTGCTCCCGCCATCATTTTGAAGCGTGAGGATGCTGATGCATGAGATGCTCTGGGCACCAGTTAGAGCAGCTCTTGGAATTGTTCTAATTAAAAGTGCCCTCCCACACCCAGCGCATGTAGATGCTCAAGATCACCATTGTGCATATGTTTCCTCCCCCTCCCCATCATTTTACAGCTCAGAACTTGTTTACCTGTTACTTGCTTGTCTGGAAGAGATGGGATTGGAATGGCTAATCCAAACTTAACTAGGAGACGCTCATATAACCAGTCAAAGTGTTTGTATCTGTGGTTGACTGATCGATTTGTGTTCTGTAAAACAGACAAAACAAAGAACTCTTGCTTTACATATCCTTAAAGAAAGACTTTAGTCTTATGGAAACTTTTAGGGCCACCAACTAGCTCGAGGGAAATGTTTGCAAGAAATCCAAAATACTTATTGTTTAAATATTAGGTTTAGTCTACCATGATGAAGACACTGATAATGTCCGAAATAAAAGAGCATTCCCTAAAATAGATTTTCCCTCTCAGCCCCATACCGACTTGCATACACAGTAAAGAACCAAGGTCAGACATACTTACAGTACACGTGAGCTGATATTCAATGTAGCTTTTCAACCCATACATTTTGGAACCTTTTTTGGGATCTGCCACCACACAGTCAAATGAGGAGGTAGGATAAACCCACATTGGGCCATAATCACCAACCTACAAGAAATCATAAGCATTAATACTATAAATGGGCATATACCATGACTGACTTTCATTAAACAAGAAAGCAACTAAGGTTTTCTCTTTTCTTTTTAGTTACATGCTATACATTTCAATTTTTTTGAAAGGTCAAGTCTTCCATTGACTTCAGTGAGAACTTGCACCTTAAATCAGAACACTAATGCCAGATCAGGGCCTTGTTTAAGGTCCAGCACAGAAAAGTATTAAAGTGATTCCAATGACTGGCATTAGGCACTCTCCACTCCCAGGGATTGGACCAAGAGTTGAGGGTATTTAACAGAAGCTTGCAGGGGGCACTCTGGGCTTTGTGCCTCTGCACTGTTAAGATTCTTTCATAGGCTACTGCCTCTAATTGATGAACTAATGAGGGGTACATAATGTAACTGAAATAACTTTTAGGAGAGCCATTTAAAACCTGAATATTTATCATAAGTTATTTTTTTTGTTACAGGCAATTTTCCTTTATTATCTACTGTTCTAATTAAGAAATATGACTGTTTTAAAAAGATGCTGCCCACTATGATTTTTTCCACTTGAAACTCTCTATATTAGTCCATTAATTATGGTTAAGTGATTTTTTTTGACACAATAACCAAATCTTGAACACCCTTATGTATGTAGTCCCATTGTATTTGGTGGAACTACATGTAGAAGTGAGGCTCTGTAGACACAGGCAAGAACAGACCCATGCTTATGCCTTTTTATTCCTTACCGCTTTAACTGTGCTTGCTAGTGTGTTAATGCTTCCTGCATAGCTAGCCTGCCTACATTTCTATATGTAAAAGTTTGATCCTAAAAGACACTCCTGGACTCTCACTAGTCTTGACTGGAGGAGTTAAAGATACTCTGCATTTGTCAGGAACAAGGCCTTAACTGCACAATTCCCATAAATATACACAAAGAAATGCCAAACCAACCCCCCCACAAACCTGCCCAACCACCCCCACACTATCTACTACATATCTGGTATTAGATTACCAAATTATGCTTTTAGTTCCATGCTGGGATTAATTGAAAAATATTTAGAAGACAATGAAGCTAAAGAAAAGTTATGAGGAACACAACTTACAATTATGGAAATTCTCTCTTTGGGTTTCACTAGCTGCTTTGCTAACAGATATTGTTCCATTCCAGGTTTTGCAAATCCAGGGAATCTGGTCAAAGAAATAAAGTAGTAACCAATTTCATTTTTCATAATTTCTCCTTTGACAGATTCAGTATTTCCTGCCTGAAAAAAACCCTAAGAAAAACAAACTTTAATGCGCTAAGGAAAAGTGATTGAGAAAATTTAAAATTACACCAAATTAAATTTGCATTAGTTATGGAGTGCTTTGATGATTAATTTTTATTTGAGAGAGAGTTTTAGCTCTTGAGCAGCCCAGCCCATAATTCATGAAAAGTGGAGAATGCCTTAAGACGTACCTTCAGGCAAGCCAGTCTCATGGACTGAGCCTCACAACTGGTCTGATGTGCAAAGCCAATCAGAATGAGCATGACTCTGGTACACTTAGTAACAAATGATTCTTTATTGCATCATTCATCACCAGTCAACTAGAGTTATTTGAATTCACAGGTATCATAGTAGAAAAAAACAAGTTACTATAAGCTACAATATTAATTTTATCTAGTGGTCCTGAAACCATGATATGCACAATTCATCCAAGCAGAATTTAAAGAAAAGACTGATAGTCCTATGTCCTTAAATCACAGTTTATCTTAAATATACCAGGTAGGTCCAATTTACTCTCTATTCAATGAGATGACTGGACTCACAGAAGTTAGCCCCCTGCTTGAAATGCTGCCAAGCAGCTGCTGTTTGTATGGAGCAACAACAGAAGTGAAGTATGACTTATAATCAATTTTAACGCCCTAAATCAGAGGAGTTTTAATGCTGGTTATTCTAAATAGATTCTACCTTTCAAATACAAAGTATATCACTGTAATAAGAATAGTTACAGGACTGAAACAGGACTTTATATAGCAGTAAGGACCATTTTCTATTCTACTGACATTCTCTCAACTAAAGTTTCTCAAAGTCAATGACAGACGGTAATCCAGTTCTAGCCTGTTTATTATTACAAAATATGATGCTATTTGTTGCTAGATGAGTCTACATCCTGTTTTACCACTTGAGACTTTCTGAAGAGGAAAAGCAAATAAAATTAGACTGTCTGTAGGAACCATGGGTTTGATTCTGTACCACATTCATGCAAGTATTTCCTCCCCCGCTAAAGAAGAATCAATTTCTCAGTGTACACTCACCCCCCTTGGAGCACAACAGAGGGAAAGTACACAGAAGGAGCATTCTGACAAACAGGACTTTTCACAAGAAAACCTGTTTTGGTAGCAGTTACTAGATTGGGGTCTTAGGCTATGTGAAGAGATTGGTTTCCACTGGGAGAAATTTCTCTTGTTAGAATCTTTTCAGGAGAGGGAGCAGTACAGCTGCTCAGTCTGCAGCCTTATGCACTCCACCATTTTCCATGCCTTCTTGAGACTGGGGAGATCTCAGTCTGGAGAAGACAAGGGGAACAAGGTGAAGGAGCAGCCTTCTCCACCCCTTTCCCTGTTTTCAAGGGCCAAGCAGACCAGAGGAAGCAAAGTCCCAAAACCCACCATAAACAGGGCAGCATCCAGCTCAGGGAAGAGACAAAGAACAATGTGGCTCCTCCTCTCCTCCCTCCCCAGTCCAAGAGGGGAAGAAAACAGCAAGACAGTCTTTAGCACCTTCCCAAAACCAGACACTTGCTCCCCTGGGGAAGGGGCAGTGCCTCATGTCTCCAGCAACTGAGCAGAGGGAGCAGTGCAACAAAAGGGACTCTGGTGAAAAAATTAGGAGGGAGCAACTAGCAGTTGCTATTCCCCTTCCTTCCCCCCAGGTCTACAAGATGGATGGTAGCAGCTGTCCCATGCTCTCTTAGGACTGGGGTGACTCCAGTCTTGGGAAGGCACAGGAGCCCTTCCTTCAGCTCCACTCCTGCCAATCCTCTGGAGAAACTCTCCCGGGACCAACTTAATCCCGGTTGTTCCACAGTGATTTTTCTTCCAGAGACCATTTTTGCTTTGGGAAAAACAGCCTGAAAGTCTGCAAACTTCTGCTGTCTACCAGGAGAAATCATTCATCTCCCTTTAGAAACTGAACATTTGTATATAGGCTTAGTTATCAAAAGTCTTGCGCTTTCACTGACTGACTTTAAATAAATACTCACTCAGGTTACACTTGGGTAAAATAAAGTAATAAATAAAACAAAGATAAATCACAACTTTAATATTAGCTCAGGAGGCAAATACTTAAATGCAATTGTATAGGTTAACTTGAAGCTAGTGTTTGGTCCTCAGACAAACCCACAGAGCTTTCTGATCTGAACAACCATGTACAAACACACCTACCTAAAACTACCAGTCTGTGAACAGAAGTCTTTGTACCCTTCATTCTTGAGAGTTCATGTTTCTATTTGGTCTATTAATTTTCTATAAAGTCTTGCTTATCTATGTAAGAGCTAGTCCTTGTTGCATTAAAACTAAAATAAAGACAATATCTCTACATGCACTGCTCAGTTGCAAAAACAGCTGTGTCTTGACAAAATGTACTATAAACCTAAGCCAGCAGTCAGCATCATTTTCTGGCAACATGCCGGAATGACCCAGCTCAGGTCCAACACAGGCTGATGTTATAACCTGGTTGCTACTGCTTCCTCCACCACCTGGCCATGGCATGGACAAAGCACCTTACTGTTAAAGTCCCATGGCTCTGTTGGCTGTCAGCTGCCAACCTCTGTCTTAACCAAACAAAAGCAATGGAAATTAGCACATACAAAAGTTTTTATAAAGGCCTATAAAATAAGCATAACATATGTTTGCCATCCAAGTATTTTCTGTGTCTCCTGATTTTACTTTACATAAGGCTTTGGAGATTTTTAAAGCAAAAACTAAACAATACACTAGATCATCAACCACAACCAACAACATATCAGGCATTAGTATTCAGTTAAGTAACTACTGTGAGGTGCTGCTGCACTGTCAAACAAGTCTGGACTACACACAAACAGCTTTTATACACATCAACTGCTATTAAAAAGCTGGAGAGTAAAAATTAGATGTTTCTCCAAATAAATCTGATATGCTTCTTTGACTGTACACATTGGGAGATCAGTAGACAATTGTATGTTATTTAAAGAGAGGAGAGATGTAGCATTCAAAGAGACATGGCATTACACAAAATTTATGATGGCTTTACTCCTGCTACTATTCCTAAGTAATAAATATCAGGATAAAGTCCTTAAAACTAATACAGTAGTTAAAAAAACAAAAAAAAGAAAAGAAAATTCCTTGTAGCAAACAAAAATTGGTTAAAGGACATTATCCCCAATTTGGAGTAAATGCAACATACATTTCTATAGAGGAGTGACAATTGAAAGGTCACAATTCAAGTGTTTTTTTTCCTTTTAGCTTCATCCCTGGCACCATATAGGTTTTCAAAACTGCAGCATGTTAACATCTTTCAGTCTAAAAATTAATTAAAAGACTGCTTAAAAAGACAGGACTTAGAAAAATAGAAAATGAGATTTGGAAGGGACTTCAGGAGGTCATCTAGTCCAATCCCTTGCTCAAAGCAGAACCATCCCCAACTAAATCATTCCAGCCAAGGTTTTGTCAAGCCAGGCCTTAAAAACCTCCAAGGGTGGAGATTCGCCCATCTCTGTAGGTAACCCGTTCTAGTGCTTCACCATTCTTCTAGTGAAAACAGTTTTCCTATTATTCAACCTTAACCTCCCTTAGTTGCAACTTGAGACCATAGCTCCTTGTTTTGTCATCTGTCATCACTGAGAACAGTCTAGATCCATCCTTCAGGTTGCTGAAGGCTGTTATCAAATCCCCCCCTCAGTCTTCTCTTCTCCAGACTAAATAATCCCAGTTTCTAAAGCCTCTCCTCATAAGTCATGTGCCCCAGCCCCTTCCACATTCTTGCTTACATTCTTTCTGTAGCAGGGGGTCCAAAACTAGACAGTGCTCCAGATGTGGCTTCACCGAGTGCTGAATAGAGTGATAGAGTGAAATAATCACTTCCCTCAATCTGTTTGCAACACTCCTGCTAACGCAACCCAGTACGCTAGTAGCCTTCTTGGCAACACCGGCACACTGTTGACCTACACCCAGCTTATTGTCCACTGTAATGCACAGGGCCTTTTCTGGAGAGCTGCTGCTTAGCCAGTTGGTCCCAAGCCTGTGCATGGGATTCTTCCATCCTAAGTGCAGGACTTTGCACTTGTCCTTGTTGGACTTCATAAGATTTCTTTTGGCCCAATCATCTATTTTGTCTAGGTCACTTTGAACCCTAGCTTTACCCTCCAGCATACATACTTGACACCCCAGCTTGGTGCGATTCACAAACATACTTAAGGTGCAATCCATCCTGTCTTCCAAATCATTAATGAGGGTATTAAACAAAACTGGCCCCAGGACTGACCCTGGGGCACTTCATCCAATACTGGCTAACAACTAGGACATTGAGCCATTGATCACTACCCGTTGAACCCAACAATCCAGCCAGCTTTCTATCCACTTTACAGTCCATTCATCTAGTCCATACTTCCTTAGCTTGCTTGCAAAAATGCTGTGAAAGACCATATCAAAAGCCTTGCTAAAGTCCAGGTATATCTCATCTTAGAAAACTATCAGGTTGGTCAGGCATGACTTGCCCTTGGTTAACCCATGTTGACTGTTTCTGATCATTTTCTTCTCTTCTAAGTCTTGGGGAATACTTGTGTATTCCTACAACACTTTATTTTCCTTCTACATTTAAAGCCATAAACACAAGAACACAGTTGTAGGGGCATATTAACATGCAACCTAAGGTAAAGAAAGGTAAGACCAGATTCTGCTACCAGTTATGCTGGTATAAAGTTTGTAGGGTACTACATAAGTGCATATATGGATGTTCCTGTTCCAAAGAAAATATTTAGAAGAACAGGACTGGATGCACAGCCTATTTTCAGAGGGGAGTAGAGTGTATGTGGGGGAGCTGATACTGTATAAGTTCCCTAGGTAATAAAGCTAGAATTCAATAGGTTTTCACAGCACACTTGAGTGGAAGGACAGATGGAAGGACAGATGACAAAATGGGTACAGGCCTTTACAATATGACTATTACATACAGCAATTTCATAATTCCCCCCCAATCTTTATACAGTGTTTTTTTCCTAGTTTGCTAATCATTACTTGTTAAGTGGTAGTTTCATGGCAGCTCCCCGAGTATTTCCACGCTGAGGGCCCCCTGCCTCAGAAGGCTCAGATTCCTTATAACCAAGATACTGTGGTGAAGTGGATTTGGGGTCATCCCAGTCATCATCCCAATCATCATCATCAGCAGCTGCTGAAGAGGGCAAAGAGAAAAATTAGTTACTATACAAGTCCAAAGGATCTCCTCTCAGCCAGCATGCTCGCAGACTCTCGAGAAAACAGACAAAAAATGCAGTAGAAGATATTGAGAAGTAATTCAGCCCAACTCTGGCTATGCATGCAGAATGTGTCAAAGCCCCACCAAAATAAACATGAGATGTTTGTAACCGGTTTTTAAACATGAAAGTGTATTACAGTAAGGATGCACTTAACCCACCCTGTAAAGTTAGTCTACCCCATATACAAATCCTTCCCTTCACCTCCACCTTCAGTGCTGCAAGGATTAGAAAGTCTTCTGAAACACTCCAGTTCTTAAGGTTAGAAAACCTGAAGTCACAGGCCAGTCCTAATGACAGAACCAGGCAGACCCAGATTTAAGACCACCTATTGTCAACAAAACTCCATTTATGTGAATAGTGTGTGTCAGGGATTAATCATCATGACTCTCACCTGATAATTCTTCAGGAGATTCTGAAAAGATGGATTGTTGTATGCCACTGAAACTTTCAAAAGGAAATATTTTGAGGGACCACAGTTGTACCTCATAGCAACCACTGCTCTTAGCCGCTCCCTCCCTCAGATTATCACTGTTCAGATAATCCTAACAAATGCCCATAACTCCTTTATTTGCTCAAAGAACATGTAAATATGGACCAATTATGGGAAGAGTTAGCTGACCTGGACCTTGATAAGCCTGTGGGTGACCAAATGCTCCTGCTGCCTCCCAGTTGTTTGAAGCACTGTTTTTCTGTCCAGCTGCACTTTCAGGTTTGGTTGCCCAGCTGTCACCAGAGTTTGCACTGTCCCAGTTTCCAGATCTCCCAGTGTTCCAGTTTGACCAGGGGTCATTGGCATTGGTAACCTACAATTAAGAAATAAAAGGACAAACTGCTGGGGAGGGGAAAAAAGACAGACACAGAGGAAATATATACTATATCATCAGTGGGAGAGAGAAATTTCTAGAGAGAAGCTACAAGTTCTGTGTTCAGTTCTTTGATATTAGCCCTAAAATTCACCAATGCCAATCTGTGACTGTGTACACACATTAATTTCACCTGGGGGAACTTGTCCTGGTTTGTTCTTCTGGCAGAGAGATGTACCCAGAGATGTGTGTACAGACAACAGAATGAGCATGCCCTGAAGAATGGAGAGCTTGCAGTGCTGACATTATGTACCTGCAGGAGGGAAAGGAGGGGGAGGAGGGGTGTCCTATGCATACATCACAGGGTACTCTACTTAATCTACCTGGCAACAGATGGTAGCAGTGCCCAGGACAGCCTCAACTGGCTGACCCAGACTGCCCCATGTCAACCTGTGTTTCCCTGCAGTACAATGATGGCAAAGGAGATTGCTGCTTCAGCAGGCAGCAGAACACATACGAGTCCAGTGAGTGATACACCATCTCTCCGGAGGGTAGGGGAGCACAGGGGAGATGGAGGGTAAAGGATACAGAAGGGCTGTTTTCTTCTGTGAGAAGCCACAGCTTATAGATATTAAACTCCCCCAGGTGAAACTCTTTGCAATGATTTAACCCTGGTTGTTCCAGAATTATATTTCTCCTGTACCAGCCATTTTTACCATGGCAGAAAAAACCTGAACATCTGCATCCACAGGGTTTCTCCTAGGAGAGCAGCAACTCTCCCAAGAGAAACTAAATGTCTGTATGAGGCTTAAGGTGCTCATATATCACAGTGATGACAGGCAGGTAAGTATGGTTATTAGTCTTCCATGGATATGGAACTGGGACATTACTGCACATACTACTTGTCCAGCTATTAATAGATAAATCAATAAATTACTCATCCTATCAGTTTCCTGAAGCACCCTTATCCATAGCAATCATCTCCAGTTGCAAGGAAAAGCATGGTGTAGATGAAATATACTGGGCACATGTACACATGATCTTAATGTGATGCAAAGAAACTCTGGCACAGTTTGTTCTGGAGTTCATTGTTCCTGGGCGCATTTACACATGCACCTGGGACAGCACAGCCCTGGCTGGCAGGGGCCCTTGGGGGTCAACCTGCCAGCCTAAAGCTGCTCTGCCCCAGTTGAATGTGCTGCAGAGAGGCTGGCTGGGGCAAAAGGGTGCTACAGTGAAAGGCTAGCTGGCAAGCAGCCCCTGTACTGTAGCACCCTCATGCCTCAGCAAGCCCTAGGCACCATCTACACATGCAGTGCAGCAAAGTAAATAATAACTCGGCTGTAAGACTACTTGTGTCAGGCAGTATTATCCTACACAGGAATTAATTTTTTTTATACCAGCCTAATAAGGGTGCACATGTAGATGGTGATGCTTTACTGCAGAGCTAATTAGTCAACCCCACAGTAAAGTGCCTCATGTAGATGCACCTACTATATACACTCATGAACTTCAAAAGAAAAACAAATCGAAGCCTACCTTTTAAAGATTTTTTTTCTACTAACTCCTACGTTTACCTTGAATTCAGAAAGTTAGCTTCACTAGAACATGATCTTAAATTATTTACTGGCTGAACATTTTCTTCAGTTAATTTTGCTTTTAGACCACATGGATGGCAGAATTTGGTTAAAAATGCACCCTGCCCCAGATATTTAAGATTTAAAATGACAAAAGACACCTGGCAGTCATGCTGGTTTTCTGTCAAAACAGAAGGCAAAGTTGTCAGTTTTGAGTGGAAATCTGTGTTTTGTAGAGACTCACTGACATGTTTCTCAAATGCCACTACTTCCATTGGACAATTCCAAACAACAAATTTATATGCATGATGGACAGCACTGGTTAGAACTGAAGATTTCATTAAGACCTTCATTACAAAACTACCAGCTACAAAGTTCTTCACATGATCAAATTCTCTTAAAAAGCCACCACTTTAGCAGCTCCAGTTTTCTGCACTTGCTTGACCTCTACTTGAAAGTAAACTTGCCTTTAAAATCTGAATAAAATTTGCATTGCCAGATTTTGAGAGATTAAACATTTTATTTTAAGGGTAGAATGAGTATATCACACTATTTTGAACAAAGATGCATTAAGAAAGCTGAAATCAATTGTTCAGACACCAAATCCTGATTACTTAATATCACTTGCAGTAATAACATTTAAGTTACCTATACAGTAGTGAGACTGCAGCTGTGGGGTTCTCTAGATTCCTCAATGATTCTGGGTGCCAAAATACCTATATGGTGGCAAAATGGTTCACTTCTCTCCACAGCCTGCTAAAGAGACTGCATCCCATCATATGAAATATGGATGTGGCTAGGCTGATGGCCCTCACATTCACATCTTAGCAATTCACTTGTTTAGCTGCAAGAACACACCTAGAGCTCCAATCTGCACCCAGTATAGGATCCAGTCAAGTCAACAGCACAAATTACTGTAAACATTTCAAGCCAGCACTGTGGCCTGGCCAACTTCAAGAGGGAAGCTCAAATATATGAATCCATACTGAGCTATACAGTACCTAGTAAATATTCCTCTTGCCATCTGGTGGAATAGTGGCTTTCCACAAGAAGAGCAGGACAATTTGCCTGGAGCACAAAACTCATGAGTGCATTGGGGGGTTGGGGGGGAGAGACTAACAAAAGAGAGACAAAACACACCACAGATTCACACTGTGAAACCTATTTTCACAGGAGGCAAGACTGACATTTATGCTTTAGAAAACCTTTAATATTTGGGAAGAGCCACACAGATCTACATTTCTTCCCCTCCTACCCTACATACATAAACTAAAATAAAATTCCAAGTGTTGGGTACTGAAAAGTATTATGATAAACAGTCATTCAAGCTGATTAGAGGTGTAAGTAGCCAGTTCTAGACCTTGATAGTTGGTGGCATACCATACAGCAGAAATAAGCAGTAACCACAGGTTCACTGTTGAGAGAAAGGGGAAAATCACATCCTTTTTTTTTTTTTTGCCACTGGCATGTCAAATGGCTTTTTAAATACTGATTTTTGGAAGCAAATAGGAGGCAACATCTCCCCCCTGCAACAGAAAGCCTCCAGCTACTGCTCCCTCTTCTATTTATTGGTGCTTTTATATTGACCTCCCAAGCTGCTGGAGCTGGAGCTAGAGCTGCTGCAGGGAAGGTACAGAGTGGTGGGGAAGAGGTACAGGAATGAGGTCACAGCCCCCTTCTTTAGGCAGCACCAGAGGGTGTTATGCTACTGAAGCTGATAAGTTTAGTCTCTAGCCTTGGGGAGCAATCTGGCCTCTTAGAAGGGAGGTTGATTCAATATTTGCAATCGTGTGAAAAAGGACCGTCTATCTGGGTTCACGCCAGGATGGTTTCATACTGAGACGGATCTAGGCTTCCTCTGAAATAAACTTTTTCTTGGTTAGTAACAACTTCTAAAACTAGAAGTTAATGAACCATAGAAGAACAGTATCTGGGAATCTGCTGCTAAATGACAAGGTTTTCCTATTCATGGGTGGCTAGATTGACAGATCAGTGCTCTGTTACCCTAAAGTCATCAAAAATTTGAGGAACCTGTGCATTTGTTTTTACAGGGTGTGTGGGTGACAGGGAAAAAGATATGCAGTAAGGCTTGCAGTGGAGTGCCCAAGATGTTGACCAAGTGCTCATCCTCAGAGCAAATCATGTGGGAAAGGCTTTTATGCATGCAGCACGTACAAAAGAACAGTTTACACAAGTCATAATTTGCATGCATTCTGCAATGTATGCTGCTCAACTAATTGGGAATCATAAGCTTGGCAGCGGGAAGACTGAAAAGGGGAGTGAAATTTTTCCTTCCATTGCAGTACGTGTAAAGCACAGCAATGCAAGTAGGTGGCAAAGGAAATCTGACCTCTGCTACAGAATAGTGAGGAGACTAAATAAATAAATGGACAAAGATCATCTTCACATTTTGAAAGACAGCAGGCAGAAGTAGATAGATTCAGGAGCATAAGGGGATAAAAGTCCACAGAGACTTTACTGCCGAAAAGGAATGATACAAGCTACTGAAGTTCTAATCTTTTTCCTGAGCTTTTCCTTCCCTCTTAGCTAAGCAAGGGGGAAGGAGGGGAGAAACTATTCTCTCACAGTATCAACTTTTGTTTCCTCTGGAAAAGGGATACATGCCATGTTTATATCTATGTCTATATTCCTATTCTTCGCATAGATTTTGTAAAGTTAAGTTACATCAGGATCTGGACAAACAATCAGTTTCTCCATAAGTAACAAGCTATATGATGCTGTTACAGTATCTCGCTAGGTGGTAGCAGGAAAGCAGACAACTTCAGCCAAGGCCTACCTAGATAGGTACAGAGAACCAAAGCTGCAGCCTCAACACAACTTAAGTTTCACCAGTGTATCATACAATTACTACTGTATTTTTGAGAAGCAAGTTTACACAAGGCAGAGTATCTTACACTGTACATAGTATGCTCACTCGTATGCTATGTACAGTGTAAGACGCTCTGCCCCATGTAAACTTGCTTCTCAAAAATACAGTAGTAACCGTACGACAGCTTAAGTTACACCAGTGTATGTGGTGAGGCTGCAGCTTTGGTCCTCTTTATCTATCCTAGGTAGGCCTTAGCTCAAGTTATTACCTGATCTCCTATAGATGAGTGGGTACACTATGTACAGTGACAGACAGACAGACAGACAGACAGCCTTTATAGTGGAGTATAAAAACATCCTATGGTATCTGTACCCCTAACTACATAAAACCTTTGGCAAATAAGGCAGTAAAATCTGGGTTATGATGTTCTTCTTCCCACTAGAAGCAGAATATGACTAATAGAAATGAACTGAGTTAATCTAGTGGAAGGCAGACTGAATGCTGTTTTTCCTCTGTACTACTCTTACTTCCCTTTCTTTAAGGCTGGAAGAGATATTACAGGAGGCCACATAGAGAATCACATAACAAGAGCACAAGTTCATTCATTTCTACTTCAACTCTAACAGCTGTGCTTGAACATATGTTTAAACAAAGTTTTGTTTGGGTGTTTTTCTAAAGGTCTCTACTGAAAGCGTATAACAAACCTTAAATAATGTGGATGATTTATCCTCCATGTTAAAAAGTCAGTTTATTTCTAGCCAAAAATTTGTCATCCTGCAAGTTTACTCTTTGATAAGGTTCCTTAAATCTTTCACTATAAAGGCCTGATTTTCCAGCCTTTTATCCATTCCTTTGCTATTTTGTATCAAACCCTCTGCAATTATTCTATGCCCCCTTAAACATAGATACTACAATTAAGGTTCTGTCATATTATGACAGCAGTCACACTGGTACCAAATACAGAGATAATGTAAACTCCCTAAATTCTCGGTATTTTCATGTCTATACACTTACGGATAACATTAAAGCATTTTGTATAGTAGTGAAAAAAGAAAAAACACTATCCTCTGGTAATTAAAATGCATCTGTTATTTTTGTTGCAGGCTGCTTTTGATTTGTTTTTTTTTTTATTACCTTTCTTGTAGTAGGAGTTAAAGGAGGTGACTGGCTAAGGCTTTCCTGATTACAAGTTGGAGTGGCAGGTGCCAAAGATTCCACCTTAAAATAAGAAATGTTTAGTGAAAGAGGAAAATGAAAGCAAGGAGTAAGAGAATACATGGCAACATTCAGCACAGTACAGCAAACTTTCCTGCAATGAGGCAGCTGCTGCAAGTCATGTATGCCAAATGCCATCTCACCAACATGCATGCAAGCAGAAACTCATACACAAAACTGATGGGATTGTTATCACAATAAGTTTGTTAACCTGATCAGTGCCAAAGTGCCAGAGCACAATATTATATTACAGAAAGCAAGACAGTAACTCACAATAATAGAAAGTATGCAAGCTTCCAACTGCTAAATTCATTCTTTGGGGAGAAGTCCAATTTTGTTTAGTCTAGGGCTGTTTTGCAAGTCTTCAACATACGAGAACAACCCTACCAACTCACATCATGGACAGCTCAACATTCCATGACTACCAGCAGCTTCCCCAAATGGTGGGTGTCACCCCTGCTCAAAGTAGAGTGCTGATGCCATTTGGCATTGTACACTGCTGATGTCCTTGTTCAAGAGGCGTTAATCATCCACTTTAGTTTCTCTCAATAATTAGGGTGCCATATCCAGACTCTGAAGGTAGCTGTTTATGTCCAAAGGTAAGAAAAATGTTGCAGAGTTCTACAATCCCTTGTAGAGGGAATTTGAAGATACCCATGATAAATGTAGCAGGCCAAAGTATAAGTGCTATTGAAGACCTAAAGAATCCAGACTTATCTGTGTTTCTTCACAAAGAGTCACCTCCAGAAAGTTCCTCTGACTTGCAATCAACAGCTCAGCTCTTTGGTTGACTTTGAGGAGCAATGGCTACCATGAAGAAGCACTCCCACTCCAGATCTCTTGGATCCTTCCTGACCTCATACCCACCATTTAAAATTTCCCCACTAAATTACACAGACTCTGACCATGTGGGCCTTTCCAACCTGAGAGGGCAGACTGAAGTATACCCAAAAGGAGTCTCCAGTCTTCTTATTCTGTGCTTGAGAACTCCGAAAACAAAGCACTGTGGGTAACTAACTGCTCTCAGAGTTTATACATCCAATCATGAGCAAGTGAGATGGAATGAAGAGTGGAAAAAGCATCCTTTGTATATTTATTTAGAAAATGAGTGATTCAGTTTAGTACTTCCAGAAATTCTAGCTGCATCATTCTCTCACAACTATTTAGTTAGTTGTACAATCCTTCTTTTTGTTGGTATTTTCCTACTTATGGAGCAATTACAATTTTAAACTATAATGCTGCATTACAGAATTATATGCACACACAAAGGTGTTATACACCTTCAAAGCTACTGTTTTATTACACAAGTGTATAAATCACATATATTCACATTAATATAAAGTTAATAAAGCAAGGATTAGTAAATTCCATAAGTTAGTTTCTGCTGTGATGTCATCGGATGTTGGGGAGGCTGCGAAGTGAGTAAATTAGTGTGGGATGCTTGACCCGCAATCTGCAGGCCAGATCTAGGTCATAGGGTCATCCAGGAGCTCATCTACACTAACTTCCTGCCTAAGGAAGGATCATCTCCATCTAAATCTCAGCCAAGTATTTAACCTGATCTTAAAAACTTCCAAGGATGGAGGTTCCACAACCTCTCTGTGTAATCGGTTTCAACACTCTCATAGTGAGCAAGCTCTTCTTAAGATCTAATCTAAAAAGTGCTTTGCTGCAATTTCAGACCATCTAGAAGCCTGCCATTTAAAAGGTTACAAAAACCTCTTAAACACCATATAACTTGGCACGTTTCAGCAGCTATACTAACTCCAAAAGCCTCTCTCATTGTTTGCATTCATTTATCAAACTATTTCAGAGAACTGCACTGGTATTGTTTTGTATTTTAACTTGGAGGCAAATCCTGCATTGCGGGAAGGTGCCAGTGCTCCACTGGCTCCAAATTTATGTTAGATTTTCATTTACTGCCTAGGTTTTTGTTTGTAGCTTTGCCGGTCTAAGGACATAGGCAGGCAAGGTACTTTAGGTAGATGCGATATCTTTTATTAGACCAACCAAGTAGCTGGAAAAAAGTTCTTCACAAGTTTTTTTGGCGCAATCACTCTTCTTCAAGCATAGGGAGTCTCTGCTGTTCAGAGACTCCAAAGAATGGAAGAAGCTAAATGTGACAGGAGGTCAGTAGGAAAACAAATAGGTGGAAATTAGGAAAACAAAAGGGTAGAAGTGGGGAGGGGAGAAATGTCAAAGATAAGTAAGGGTGGTCTTCAAAGGTAGAAAAGAGAATGTCTGTGAAAAAGTAAATAGGTAGAACTTATGAAGACAAAGGGTTATAAAAACATCCTATGGTAAATAGGATGGAACTTAGGATTGAACTTGTCAAAAGACAAGAATACCCAGCTACCTGTGGGGGCACACTTCTCACAGGACAATTGCTTCCCCTCCAATCTTTCAGGTCTAATTCTCAAAGGGAACTTAAAAAACACCTTCATAGACAAGCCTTCATAAATCTGGATACAAAAAAAATCATGGACCCAATGTAAACACTGGATGTATGACACATTACAACCTGCCTAACTTCTCATTCACCAGGTAGGTACCTTCCAGACCTGACCCCTTACACTTTTGTCCCCCAGCCTCCCTCCCCCTTTGTCTTCCCCATTTCCAGCTATTTACTTGTTCCACAGACAGCCTCTTTTCTACCTTGGGAAACTACTACAGTAGAGTTTCCCTTACTGTCTTTGGTTATTTTACCCACTCCCTTTTCTTTTCCTGATTTCTACCCATTTACATTCTCACTGACATCCTGTCCCACTAAGCTTCTTGGAGTCTCAGAACAGCAGAGAATCCCTATGCCTGAAGAAGGGTGATTGCACTGGAAAGCTTGCAAATAACTTTTTTCCAACTACTCGGTCTAAAAAGATATCACATCTACCCAAAGAACCTTGCCTGCCACCCACTGCCTAGACAATCTATGGATCTTGAAAGACTTTGTAGAAACCTGCATGTGGTACATTCCTCCCTTCTCAACCCGACCCTTACCTAAAAAGACTCTGCTTCCAGAACTTGGAGGGGGTAGAAGGTTGGAGAAGCAAGTTTTTGGAGACCACACATATACCTCAGTTGGTATAAATTTAAAGTTGCCATGGCTCCACTGGCTTTCCACAACTCAAGATTTGTCTCTCTGTGTTTAGGTTAGGATACAAAACATTACCAATGCAGTTCTCTGGAGTATGTTTAAACATTGGACCTTTCTTCATATGAAACCCTATTAGTATCTAAAAGGAACTACAAAATATTCTACACAGCATTCTTGTTATAATGCAAGTAAAGAAAAGGCATATTTAGTTTAGAAAGCCAATTGCTGTGAAAAGCAGGTAGAAGATCCCTGCAGCTCAGCAAGTCACTCTGTTAAACATATGAAGGGATCCAAGAGCTGTAAGACTTCTGTTATCATCACCCAAAGAGAGGTCAAAAGTTGATGAAATCCCTCTCTTCATTATATGGAAGAATCTGGGTTCCACCTGTCCCAACCTTCTCCCAAGAAGAAATAATGCACTCTCGCTATGCATATTTCAAATTAAACTAAATTAACAGTTATTCTTCCAAAGCAAATGAGTTTAAAATTACAGTGGTACCTCGGTACTCGACCGCCTTGAAACTCGTCGAATTTGGTACTCGATGCATTCTGATGCGAAAATTTTGTCCCTGTACTCGTCGTTTGCTTGGTACGCGACGCGCAAGCGAGAACTTGTCGGTGTCGCTTGCCTCATGACTCACTACCCTTTCCAGCGGAAACAAAGGGTTTGTTTGGTACTCGTCGCGCCTCCCGGAACCAATTAACGATGAGTACCAAGGTACCACTGTATCTGCTTACACCTACAAGCAAAACTTTAAAAGATACTGTACTAAATCTTTCCTTAAACTTGCCCTCCTCTGCATTCTTCTCTGGAGGTCTGTCATCAAGCCAGGTTTGATTCGTGACAAAATGCTACTCAAAGCGTAATAAGTTGGGGGATTTTTTTCCTACATATTTTCTCTTCTCCCTCCCCACCCCAGTTATAAACATCAGACAATACTATTTAAACTCAGTTCAAAAGGGTTTGGTTTTTTTTTGGGGGGGGGGTTGTTTTTGTTTGTTTGTTTGTTTTGAGAACTTGAAAATTACTTGATGTATTGCTCAGATAGGAAGACCATGTTTTTTTTATTTCACAATTTACTTCCATAAATACCTATTGCTTTGACAGGGCTTTATCTGTGAACCCTAGATACTTTGTAATGGCATGGAAGAATGGAAATAAAACACTTCACAGTTCACAGAAAGCTGAACTTGCAGAATACATATTTTTTTTTCCAGGAACTAATGTCGCAGTCACTTTCCTATAGAAATGAAACTATACCACTGATGAGAATGACGCACAAAAATGGAAGCAAACTCATCAACAGATTCTAAAAAATACTCATTACCATCATAGATTTGAATGTTTATAGCTGTAGACCACTTCCAGTCGCACAACTTTCCTAAGGCCAGTTAGTGATGTATTCATTTTACAGCAGGAAACAAGGCAAGGTAGCATTAGTCTCAATTCTCAGCACCGTAGGAACCAGGAATTTACTAGTTCCTTATTACAAGCAAAATGGTAGTAGCTACACATCATGCTATGGTTCAAGTTATACACAAAAAATTAAGAGATTCATGTACTGTTTTTTAAGATAAGCTTGTTCTTAACAGGCAATATGGCTTAACTTGCACAGCAAATGAGTATCTTGCTACGGAGGCTATATTTATTTCTTCAGAATGTAATTTTATGCACAGTAATAATTTTAAAACTTTGATTCTTTTTCAAAATACCAATGCAAACCCATGGGAACCCAATTACTTATAAAAAGACATGAAGATTTCAAATTCACATTTTCCTCCTAAATGTAGCTAGATGCAAAACTATTTCAGATACCCATTTGCCATCTAAATGAATTGCTGCTGCCCAAAACACCAATGTCTGAAACAGGAATGCATACAAAAGAATTGCCTACAGACTTCTGACTATAGTAGGTACTGCTGACCAAAGGAGCTCCATAGAGTACAAGGATGAAAGATATATTCCTAGCATGTATTCCAGAACTCTTGACCGCATTAACAGGATTCTGACAAAAGCAGGAAATATTTCTTGAGGGGTAAAAAAAAATAGGAAGGTTGTACTCATGCATCACTACTTGGATAGATCACACAGGCTGAAGCTTATGCAAAAAGGCCACATTTTAAAATTCTATTAACAGCTAGACATAACTGCACCTAGATCAGGTAACAGTTTCTTGCTAATAAATGAAACAGTATTAATTTAGTTGCATAGGAAAAAAAAAAGGATAAAAAACCCCTAATCTTACATAAAATACAGTAGTTGGATAACAGAAATCCATTGGAAGTGACCCAACAGGCAAAACTGAAGAAAGAACACAAAGACAATTCTACTGTTTTTGTTTCATTAGAGATGGAAAAACAGGACAGGCAGGAAGCTCCTAATCCAGGGGTGGGCAAAATGCAGCCCGCGAGCTGGATGCAGCCCGCCAGGCCATTTTATCCAGCCCATGGGGCCCCTAAAAATTTTAGAAAATTAATATTTATCGGCCCCTGGCTGCCTGTCACACAGCCCTTGATGGCTTGCCAAAACTCAGTAAGCCATCTTCAGCCTAAAATAATTGCCCACCCCTGTTAATCTCTCCATTTTTTCCAAACACAGGTCTGATTTAACATGCCCCTAATGACCCTTTTTATCTCATCACAAAGGCATTTCAAACACAAAGGACTGTGCATGGAAATTAGTGACAATTTTTGCAGTTAAGAAGTTTTTTCCAGACAGTTAGCACTCAAGGGTTGCTTGCAGGTAGCAAAGCAGTGCTTTACTTCAAAATGTCCTGCATCAAGCCCAGTGCATAACCAGAAGAAACACTGCAGCTGAATTCGGCTTTTGCAACGTCTATATACAATAGGCGCTTTAGTGGGGCTTTGTTGGTACTTTTATCTAATAGCTGATTGAATCAGCTATTAGATAAAAACTCTGCTGAAGCACCTGATCAATACAGATGCTGCAGAGCTGGCACAAGGTAATGTGCTGCTGCATCTGTACTCCCTCCTCCTGCCCCCCAAGATCTGTCTGTATCCAAGGTTTTTAATGGTCTGAGTAACGGTGAGATTGCCTGCTTTTTAGGTGGGCAGAAAAAGGAAAATCCCAGAGCAGTTTGACTTGGTGTCTCCCCCCTGTCAAAAGCAGGAGGAAGTGCTGGGCAGGCATGCACTGAAGTGCCATGCAGCATCCCACACTCTGGGCAATGGAAGCATTACCATAAGTCTACCATACGTCCAGGTTTTCCCATACATGTCCACTTGTTGGGTCCTTCCATCTCCATCCAGGCAGGTTTTTTTAAATAAATATCAACAAATTTCCAGGATTTGGGCTTTTGCTCTGCTTAGCATCAAAGTTTTCCCTGGTACTGGGCTACAGCAGGGTGGGAGAGGCTCCTGCTCCTCCAGCAGGTGAAGGGCCAGAGGAGGGCCAACAGGGGAAGTATGTGGTGCTGGCTGCTGCCAGTGCTCACAGGGGCAGGGCAGCAGGTTGGAAGCGAGGGGCACCAGCCAGGCTAGGGTGGAGGGTAAGAGCCACAGCAGCCACAGCGAGGGGGCTCCAGGAAGGCTGGAGGGCTGTGGATCAGGAGCACAGTAACAGGCAATGCCAGGGGACTGCAGGTCAGGAGTGAGGGGCAAGGGATGTGCATATCACTGCCTCCTCAATCCTATTACCCCTCACCTGAGAGGTCCTCTTTTTTGAAACTGGAAATATGGTAACCCTGTGTCTCATCAACTTGAAATCTAGTCAGTTAAAGGAAAACAAGTTAGAAGAAGTTTCAGATATTCTGCCCACAAGCCACCTGCGTATGTGTGCTTTCGCAATCATATTTTCCTACTTAAAGTACATGTTTCTTTTTTGCAGAGAAAAAAAGCCACACAAATGAGAAAAAAAAACCCTGACTGCTGTAGAGAAGAATGGAATGGACACTACAAAAAAAAAAAAAAGTGCTGTTCAGCATGCATGAGGTGTCAATTTCTCTAGTGAGTTTCAGTTACAATTTTAGGTTTTTGGTTCTATTGGCAGGAGGTGTAACCATTTCAGACACTGTCATTTGAACTGACAAAGTCCCTTTAAAGCAGCAGGGTAGCTGGGAGCCCTGCCCAACATCTTTATTGCTGGAAAGCTAGAGGGACTGGAGAAGGAAAAAGATGGGAGAATGGCCCGAGTCCTAGGCAGAAGTTCTCTCTTTAGTAAGGTCATTGGTATATAGTGTTATCATCAAGTCATGGCGTGCACTCTTGGGGCAGCTGTGATGCTCAGGTGCAGATGGTTGACCACATCATCTATGAATGCCCTTATGGCCCTCCTTCAGGTGCCCAAGGGCCTATTGACATCGACTATTCTACCTTGTTGCTGGCTTTCTGGTCCTCATGCTTCCCTACTACTGAGTGTGGTGACATTAACTTCAATACCACCACCAAGTCATGGCAAAGTCATACTTTGATCATGCATTGTTCAAACACCAAGTCCTCATAACAAAGTCACCCAGAAGCACTTTTCAATATCTCAAAGCAAATCACTGGATGAAAAGCTTAACAAATCCGCTTGCCTACTTATCTAAAAAGTGACCAGGCGGTGTTGAGTAGTCCCTACCTGAAAGCACTATTGCCTCTCTGAGCACTGCTCTATTACAAATTCCAGAAACACAAAGTTAGTAAAAACGGGCCTTAAAACTGACGATTTAAAACAAATTACGCATTTTGTTTTCCTTCCAGCATTTGTGACCTGACTGCACTGCCAAGGAACACTTTCGTTTTTTTTAAAGTTAGGGAGGCTAGCAACTCACTTTCTCTCTCTTTCTTTTTTCAAAGTCACATATAAATCAATTTACCCCCAGTACTGGAGCTTTGCCCGCCTGAAAGCCAAAATGTTCCTTTCCTGAAGAGTTGTTAGCACTTCAGGTGGACACAACCAAGTTTACTGCAGGAACCAAGATTACTTTTGAAGAGTCAAGGACTCCCAGGGATGCAGAAAGGGAAGAAAGCATCAGATTGTCCTTAAGCACTCCTCATTCTTTCAGAAGAGGTTCAGACTAGCCGAGGCATTCATTTTTACAGGATGTGAAAAGGACAGACATCAAGTATAGTAGTGGCCAAGTTACTGATCCTTTCTTATGACAGAAAGGGCACAGAGACCATGCAGAAAGAAACAGGGAAAACAAAGGCTTCACCCCACCTCTGTCAAGTGAACTAGAAGAGGAGACTTAATTTTTATTTTCAAAAGACTGGAAGACTGTGCACAGCACCAACAAAACAAATTTTCTCCAATCTGGGAGGACAGTTGACAATCATGAATTTAATCAGTGTTTCTTTGACTTCATGCTACCTGTATCTTATACGGAATCATGTTACTGTAAGTGACTTTTCTGTTTTCTTGAATACAGTAGTAATGATAAAGTATCATGCCCACTTAGCAACAGTCTTGTAAAAACAGCCATTACAAAAAAAAAAAAACCACACAGAAAATTGCCCCAAATGCCATAATTTAAAAATCTTGGGTTTTTTTGCTTTACAAATGCACCATCCATTTCAACTTTTACCAAGCTACATTTAAGACCCTATAGTGATCTCCAATTGTTGCTAATATCATCATCTTCAATTCTACGTTTCCTACAGCACCCCATGGATATAGCCAAATTATTCCACTTATGCATGAATGGTATCCTCTATTCAGATCCACCAAATCAAATTTATCAAACTGTTCACAATTCAACAACTTAATGGTATTCTGATCAGTCACTAAGCTTTTTTTTTTTTTTTTTTTTTTAAGTTTCATGTTCGTTTTACTAATATTGCAGTGCTTTCAAAGTCGAGACAAATTAGTGCATGTCCTGGATAAATGTACCAAATATTCTGGCTCTACTAACAAGCAATCTTCTAAACGTAGCATCTGTGCATCTTTATCTATATAACTAGATATATTCTTTTAAGTAGCAAGACATTAAGTCAAAGGAGCAATTGTCAGTTATTTCCCAGTTCAGTGCATCATTGGGTAAACAGCCTATATTAAGTTAATACAAGCAGTCCTATTTTGATTAAACAGGATTAAAAGTTAAACAGAGACACTTCGTTCTTCAGAATCCCTGCTCCTCCCCCCCAACTCCCATCCACCCTAAGACTCCTACAATTTTAAAAACAGGATGCAATTATTCTAGCAAAATAAAACAAACTTTGGTAGGACAGGCTATTATGGCAAGAGAATTCCCTCATCAGTACTTTGGGACAATTCCCTGGAGGACTTTGAAACTACCTACATATTGAATTAGAAAGACTAATTTCTGAGAAAGACTTTTCTGAGCAGAAAAGCAGAGTGTGTGGTCATCTGTGCTGCTAAGGCAATTGCATATTGCCATAATGGTTGTCTGGGCAGCCATTAATTAGCACTAAGAAGTCTAAAAGCCAGAAAACAGTCCCAAGCAAAGTGATGCAAAAGCCGATACAAGAATCCATCAACAAACAACTGAAAAACAAAAATAATTAACACCAGTCAGTGTGTTTTCTGGAAGACGGGTCTTTAAATAAAACCTGATTTAATCATTTAATTAAGTGAACAGCAATGACTTCCACAAGCCATTTGACTTAACACAACATGGTATTGCAATTAAAAATAGCACTACAGAATAATCAATAAAAACAAATGTTAAATGGATTAAAGAACTGATTAAAACCTCAAAAGTCAGTTGTCAATAGGGAAAAACAAAATGGGTAAGGAGGGACTTTTTGTGCAGTTCTGCAAAGATTAGCACTAGACTCTAAGATATTCAATACTTTCGTCAGCGATCTGAAAGTAAATACAAAGTCACTGCTGCTGACTAATGGAGTGATACTCATTACGACAGTGCCATTAGACCACTGTATTTGTAGGCAGGTAATAATTTTCCCATGTTAGCATTGGAGAGATCCTGCTGGATATGCAAGGATGCTTAAAAAAAAAAAAAAATCCATGTCAAAAACCAAGAGCCATCAGATTAATTCTCAGTTAAATCTCTAGGTACAGTTTTCTAAGAGATGTCATTCCATGTTAAAGTCCTTTAACAGAAATTAAAAAAAAGCAAAAACCCCTCTTTGAAGCTTCTCATGAATTATGCTCCTGGCTATCTATTTAGATAAGCAAAGTATTTGCTTTGGAATATGTAGGACCTTTGCACAGCTTCACTGGATATAGCAATTTTACCCTGCTGTTGACCTCTGGACTTTAAAGACTGGAACTGTTTCTAGGACTTGGACATGTGAAAGGTTCTCTCTACAAACCATATTAGCTTGTTATCTTCTAGACTTTGGGTTTGTTTTTTTCAGTATTAGAATTAAGATCTACTACTACTACTACTACTACTACTACAAGATTCACTACACACTTGTTAGCCAGAAACCTAAATGTACCAGCTAAAGACCAAGCAAATCATAAAGGAGGTATACTCCACCAGCGAAGCACAGCAATTCTAAACTGGTAAGATCAGCCCCTCCTCCACTCGAACCACTAAGATGACAGATCCCTGTCACCAGCACCTCCTTTTATGTCAACAAAGCAATTGACAAGTTTATTTGTTGTTAATTTATTTTTGTTTCTGTGAGTACCAACTTGCATGGCACTTTACAAAAAAAGTCAGAAAGAAGGTAGATTTCTTTCACGTGAGTCAGAACATCAGATTTTAATACTAATTCTACAAGCAACTGATGTTGCTTATATACAGTTACTATTTACACATGATTGAGGAAGGAAAAGGCAGCAGAGGGTTTTTTATTTTTATTATATTAAATAAAGGACTATATGGTTCTACTTTATTCAAGAAAACAACATTGCATATTTTTTCATTTCTAAAATGTTCGCCACAACGCTCATTGTTCCTGTGGAAGCCATTCTGAATTATGCAAGCTGAACAAATAAGCTGATTATTTAAATATTAAAAAAAAATGTTGCTTAATGCCATGCCTACCATACCAAGAGGAAACTGAAGGCTACCTGGTTATTGCTTTTATCAGCAGAGTTGACTTGAGCTGTGTTTGAGGAAAGGGAATCAAAAAAGGCTTGGTCAGCTGTTGAATTGCCACAAGTAAATCCATCTTTTCCACTTTCAAGAATCTGAAAATAGAGAAACCTGTTTTAAAGTATTTGTCCCTCTTACACGAGTTAAATTACATGCAATCACCTTATTTGTTCAAATAGACTTGAAGGATTTTAAATGCACTGATACAATCTAATCTTTAAAAGAACACACTAAAGAAGAGTCAAGCCAACACATTCAGGGTATTGTATACACTTCCCAAATTCAGTGATGCATGAAATTCAGATACTGATGAGAAGTATGGTCCATTGTTTTGAATGGCTTTGGAGAGGATCTCCATGTGACATGAAATGAATCTAGAGCACTTAGCTGTATAATTTGCAAAATTTGGTTGATAGTATGAAAACTGATGCATCACCGAATACCGGTATATCAGGCAGTAACTCATCGTGGGCTGCCAGGGCTAGGTCATATTTCCTGCGTCATCAGGAACAAGTTAGAATTCAACCATCATGTTTTCAGGGTAAGCCGCTTGGGACAGTTTGCGAAACTCAGACCAGCATCTAGAGATTAAAAAGTTCTTGAATCCAGGTGACAAAAGAAGACAGGAAGATTCACAGCAGGCAAAAGACCCACACAGTGGGAAGGGGTATTTGGGCAGGGAGGCAGAGAGATGCACAGGCTTTTGCAGCAGGAAGAGCCCATCTTAGCTACTAAACTGATCAAGGTCTGAGTATACAAGTCTCGAGTTTGCCCAAAGACCCAAAGGACAGAGCACAGCATTCTAAACTTTGGAGTTTACCAGGCGGTCTGTATTTTATATTTCCTTTTAAACAAGAGAATGAGGTGTTCAGACACTATGCAAAAAAAAGTACATCTATATCTATATGCTTCTGGACTTCAAGGCAACATGGGGTTCAAGAACTGTAAACACAAAGGCTCATATTTGGTGTGATTCTGGGGTGCAGAATGTGTTTAGGCTATGGAAGCCAGTAGCACAAGGTCTGAGAAGTCAGCAGCAATTCTTTGGAATTGAGTTGGAATATGGGTTTCAGCTCCCAGGAGGGGGATGCTAGACAGAGGATTTACAACAGGAAGAGAATACCTAACCTAAGGACCCCAAGACGGGGTCAGTGCCAGAATACTGCTCAGAAGTAAAAGCCTCGTTTTAAGGAACTATCAGCATTTATTTTAGTGGAACTGAAGTGCTGCCATCTTTAAATCAGGTCTCCAGTCTAGAAAGTTAGATTAAAAAAAGGTCCAATATTAATGAATCAAAGCATGAAGAAAGTTCAGTTTTAACAGGGTTTATGTATTGTTATTTAGTTTTTACTTACTTCAACATAATCTGTTGGTACAAGTCCTCTCTCTCCTTGGCTATTTTTTGCTTCCAGCCAGCCTCCACCTACATCCTGAAGGAAAAAAAAAATAAAAGCAACATAAGAAAGCTTTTGCTAAATGAATTTTATAGCACCGTTTAATACAAACTGAGACAGAAAGGTCTCGTGGTCACTATTTGCTAATAGGATTCAAGATGCAACCGTGTGACTTTGGACAAATTGAGACTCAAAAAAATCCATATTAATTTCTTTATTAAAAATGGAGGATAGAGTATTAACTATGCCCATCTCACAGGGCTGTTGTGAGGTTTTACGGTCTTCAAAACTGTAAAGTTAGATAAAAACTTAGAGCAAAACAAAAAAAATCCCTAAAACAATCAATTAAACTTTTTCAGGTGCTGAAAAACTCAGTTGCTTTTTCAGCTTTAATTCAACTCCCTTTCACACATACATCTTAACTGTCCAATTATAGGATCATATCGTGTTTCTCCAGGAATCCCCCCTTATTCAGTACACCGGATGGGCAGCACTCAGGGAATGAATTAGGGATACAGGCAATGATATTATTTGTAGAATCTCTCCTCCTTGTGTTGAAGTTGGAAAGATGTTCAGCAAATGAAGCTAGTTGCAGGACAACATTATGGCTAAAAAGAAAAGGCTTCCTTTATTTCCTTGTCTGCTTGTTTAGGGCAGAGGCTGTTGTAGGTAGAAAGTACTATCTGTTTGTACAGTGTCTAAACACAATGGGACATAGAACTCACTCTTAATTGGAAGATACACTTGTACAAGACACTAAATAATAGAACACTTAAAGGCTTTGCAGGCCTTTACCAAAGTTGGTTAAGACAAATACCAGGATAAAATGACCTGGAATAAACTGATTTAAATTTTAACATATCTCAAATACCCAGATGTGTAATGAGATAATTAACATTGGGCAATTAGTCTGGTGTATGCAGACCACCACCTGTTAAAGTTCTGAACTTCAAAACATACTTATTCATTTATTTATGAACAAACAGAAGTTTATTCATTTTCAGTAATTTCCCCTGCCCTTAAAACAAAGTTCTCAGATAAACTGGACTTTGCATGTCAAAAGACAAATCAGCAAACACTTCTAGGATCTGATATAAGCAAAAGTCTAATCAATAATCCTTTAAACAATTTTTGAAGGCAGCTTGATTTTAACTTGTGCTCACTGACACTTAAGCATAAGTCACATATTCCAATGGTTTTCAATCTTTTTAGATCCAAGACCCCTAACTTGAAAATTTAACAGCATCCCATTCAAAAAATGTTTGCTTCATTTTTTTACTTCTTTTTTTTAAAACAGAAAAACATCAATTATTCTGATGCAAAAGCAACCACACCAGATCAGAATGTTTTTGATACAAACTATAATTCACAAGATTAACCCAGATTTCAAATAACATCTAGATATTGACGTACCTAACAGTGCTAACATTGCATGCCACTCTTGTTAAAAAACTACTGACAATTCAATGTGAACTAATTAAACAGTTTTCAGAAAGTTCCCAGAATCTGCACATGCTACAGTTCGGGCCATATTAATAAAACTAGTCAGCCTGGCAAAAAGTTTGAGTTGCTTGCCCACAGTTTCATGTAATGATTTTTTTTTTTCAAGGAAGTGGTCAATTACTTGTAGCGTTACTGCTGCTCATGAACACCCCGTTCTTTACCAAGGAGCTGATTCCATGAAGTGCTTGAAGTTAAATACATACTTAAGTTCCATACTATTCTTAATGAGATACTTAAGGTCCAACAGGACTTACACTCGCTTTAATGCTTTACTCAATCAGGGTATGAAGCCATAAGACCCCTTTTGTCAAAAAAACAAGATAGGCACTCAGAGCACTTATGCAAGCTACCTTTTTTGCATTATTAGGCCCCTGAAAGCACTCTACAGCTGTGACAAGATGTGCACTGCCACAGAGTGCTTTTAAAATAGTCAATCGTACAAAAAGTTAAGACTCATCACATCAGGTATTAAATAAATGCGCTCTAAAGCAGAGTGTGCCTTAGGGAACTTGGGCTTCCTAGACAATTAATTTTTTCCTACAGGGACAGGGCTGAGCTGGTGCTGTAGTAGAGCACCAACCCAGCCCTGCCCACCTAGTTGTCAGCAGGGGAGGGGGGAAAAAGAGCAGCAAGGAACTATTGACTGAGCTTTGCCTGGCTGGAGATGGGGAGAGTGGGAACAGGGGTGGAATGGAGCTCTTTCACCTCTTCCCCCCCACTCCCCCAATAACCCAGCTGGGGTACTGGGCGCTTGGGCAGGCCCACAAAGCGAGGGGGCTGTTCCAACCTGCCCCCCACTCCACCAGGCCTCCTGAGAATGGCAGCAGCAGCTACTGGAAGTTTTGCCCTGGCCTGAACTGGAGGGGGGCTTGGAGGGGTGGAACACAGACTCCTTGCCTCAAGTGGTTCAGCTGGCTCCCCCAATACCCCAGCAGGGTAGCTTGGGGTAGGGCATGAGGTGAGGGGGTTCTGTTTCACCCTGCCCTCCTCCATCTTTCGCCAAGCAAAGGCCAGTCCACACCAGATGTGCTGCACCCTTCTCTCCCTCCCCTGCTGACAGTCCCTGAGCTGGGGGGTAGGGAAGCGGCAGCTGAGCAGTTTTCCTGGAAGCTGCTGACATGCCCCAGCCCCAGGCAAATGAGGTGGGGGGAAGGGGAGAGGGTGCTTTATAAAATGCCATGGGTTAGAGCACAGCCCCTATCTGCCTGTAGGCACCCCTATACAAATGAAACTATATTTCCATATGAGAACCAAAAGTATCACAGATTAAGAGCAAAAGGAAGAGTTTTTTTGACTAAGATGAGTGAATACAATATTAAAATATCAATTCACTCAGCTACTTGTTAGGTGCATTTTATTAATTTATTTTTGTATGTTTTTCTAGCTAGGAAGATTTTTGAAGAGTCTGATGAGTTCCTGATTAGAATTTAAGCCATTCAAATCTCTAATCATTCCAAAATAAAGCTGTAATTGCAACCAAGGACAAAGTTATGAACATCTAAGGAAATATTCACAGGGTGAATTAGATTCTCTTTCCATCTTCTTCAGCTTTATATACATTGCCCTAACTAGCACAAGGTTAATTAAAAAGCAGAAGTTTAAAATTTCCGTGTAAACTGTTGTTTTTGCATTTTTAACACAGTAATATTTGAACATGAACATATTACATTTAGATCTAAAAATCATCATTAGTCAACTGCAGAGCTGACAGCAAAAAAAAAAAAAAAAAAAAAATGAATACCTTCAGGTTAAAAAGGATGTCAATATCATTAGCATGTTTTTGAGACACAACCACCACCACAGAATGCTTAATAGCACGAAGCTGATCAGAGAACACAAAAGTCTGGTCACCATGTAGTAATGTTGCAGCCTATTATCTTCTGATCTTGCTTTCATTACTATGAATTATATCCATAACATCATTGAAAGAGCCTCTCAAATTCAATTAATTTGCCATTACCCTAGGGGAGAAAGGGAAAGCAAACTAACACATTCTTACTGGATGTCACATAGCCCCTCTTCAAATCTCTAAAAGTAGGTCAAGTGCATGGCAGCCTGATTTCCACTTGCTCCATCTTACCGGGTTTGTAATAACAACAATATCCCCTTCATTAACTGTCAGCTCATTGTTTCCAGGTTCAGCAGCAAAGTCATACAGAACTCGAGCCTGTGAATAGGAAAAAAAGGTATCAGTCATCATTTTACAACATGAATTCTGAATATTTATTTAAATATCAACACAGGACTGATCTACAAAAGTTAACCAACACAGTTGGGTAGAGGGAAGAGTGGCAGGCAAAACAAAATTTAACATTTAAATCCTGCAGTCCAAAAATGATGCTGTCATAATCCACTTCTGGCAAAAAGTTGAGAAGCATCAAAAAACCCCCATACAAATAAGACTTATCTATGGCTGTCTGCATAAGACAGCAAATATTAATGGCTAAAGGATTATAGTTTAAGATTTTTATTTTTTGGAGAGTTATGGAAACTGCTGGAAGAAGTTAAAAAAAGAGTCCACATTCTGACTGAACAGATCTTCCATTTCTAGAACAAGATTAAAAGGTCCCCCGATATGCTCTTTTGTAGGAAACAGCTCTACTCTGATTCAGGTAGGACTTAGGAAGCAACCATTTCAAAAAACAACAAAAAGGTATTTAAGTCAGACCTGAGGGCATTACCCCCAGTGCTTCCCAAACTTTTCCTCAGCATGACCCCATTTATGATCCCATTTTCTCAGCATGGCCCCTCACTCCCAGCCTGCAGCCCACCCAACCCCAGGTGTCCTTCTCTCCCCACTCATGGCCCTTTGACCCTGTCAGTGATTCTGTGGCCAGAGCAGAGTGCAGAGCCTGGCTCCCATTCCCACCACCGTGGGCAGCACTGCTGGAGCAAAGTTGGGAGGAGGGGCAGAAGAGGATGCAGGCTGCCTGCTGCAGGCTTGGGGCTCCTTGCCCTGCTGCCCTCCCCCCAGGGGCTCTGTGGCCAGGACCCAGTGCAGGAGAGAAGCAGGGAGTACCATGCCACTCCACCCTGACTGCCAAGCTGAGGCGTCTCCTGTTCACCAGGCAGCAGCAGGAGCACAACTGCACCACTTTCTCACTTCACCTTGGCAGCTATGGTGATGCAGCAGCTCCCTCCCACAATGGGTCCCACCTGCTGGGCCACAAAGGCAGTTCCTGCCTGGAGCTGGTCCAGCCCAACTTCAGCCTTGTACCCCGCTGTGGGTGCAGAAATCGTAGGGGGCACATTTATCTCTTCTGCTGATGTTGTGACCCCATATGGGGTTGTGACCCACAGTTTGGGAAGACTGCATTACTTAATCAAGTAGCCACTGTTATTCTTAAAACATTTAATTGGACTATTTTATGCTAGAAACAATTTAAATACTGAAAAGCTTAAAAACAGCTCAATTAAAATAAAAATCCCTAACATGTAGTTGCAGTAGATCCATTAAAAAAAACAAACAAACCCTGGACTTATGCAACAATGTAACCTAGAGCCTAATTACACAAAGATTTTATTGTTTCCCAGTTAAGGCTTTTCTGTACATAAACATTTCTAAGTTTCTGTGGAGGTGCGCTGTATGAAAATCAAGTATTACACACTGTCTACGCAGAGAAGCACATCTCTTCAGTACAGCAACTACCATACCTCAAATGTGTATTACAATCTTAACTGTAGCCCACCAGGAATACTAGCTTACAGGCAACTCTTGAATTTACCAAGTGTGCCACCAACTGAAACAACCTCAACCACTCACCAAAACCCTCTCCATATGTTCATTTCAGGCCTTATAAATTCAAATGAGCAAGTGAGCGAGGCTCAGAAGATCAATTTTTCATTGTTTAGGACTCGGACGCTGACTGACAGAACCCAATAACTTCAGTAAAGGTAAAATTCTGAGGATGACACTCCAGCAGATCATTTTGGGGGTTTGTGGGGGTTTTCTGTATAATACTATACAAATCTAAGCTATTTTGGTGCAAAACAGAAACCAATATTAATTATAATATTATGGGAGAACCAATATAAACTTGCATAAAGAAAGTGACATATTCTAAAATGCTTCACATTAGGTGAAGAATTATGAAGCAACATGTTTCAGGATTGTTGGTTATAACCGTGTTGGTCTAAGGACACAGGCAGACAAAACTCTTTGGGTAGAGGCAATATGCAACACATGCACATTCAACATTAGCTTTATTTCATTATAGCAGTATAACTTCCCCTATGTTGTTATAGCCCATGGATGTTTGTTTTCTTCCCTCAAATCTTCATTCCTGAAATCTTCCTATAGTTAAACCAAATCAAGAATCAGTCTCTTTCACTTTGATTTTTTTTATCAGATGCTCGCATGTTTCACTCTCACTCTATAACCATACAGGAAATTTCAGAAACAAAAAATTATTCTGTATTAACATTTCCCATGCAATTGGCAGACAACAGATTTTTAAGCTTTACCTCAGACCTGTGAATATGTATTTATACCCTAAACTTTCCCAATCCCCCTCCCACAGTAAAAAAGAAAAACAAACAAACAAAAAATCCCCAAACAGACCACATCCCAAGCTGAAAAAAAAAAGTAGCGGTCACTCAGAAAATACCCCCTCTGCAACATGTTCACTGCTGCAATGCAACTAAAACACAATTTATTTAAAAAAAAAAAAAAAAGTTGCACATACTACAGAAGTGGCAAGAGGCTCTAATCAAGAAGGCCTCAACTGTCCTAGGCATCAAACCCACCGCTTCCTCCCCTTTGCCCCCCCACCAAAAGTCCCTGTCCAAAGAGCTCATGATAGAGACTGTAAATATCACAAATTACTGTATAATCTGCTTCTAGAAAAAGACAGCAGAGAAAAAGAACGTGTGTGCTGGTTTCTTTAAGCTACCATCCCACTTTGTGATCGCTGAGATACACACAAGGCTGTGATAATTTCCATTTTAAATCCCTCCCTAATCTACTGTATTGCCACACATGGAGGCTGCCAGCAAAAATTGTGGCACGTGCCATGAATTGGTTGCTACTGTGGTAGTGAACAGCAGAAAGATAGGATTTTTTCCAGAAAGTCTCAAAGAGTGATGTTTTCAGTAGTGACATTTAAACAGTAGCTAAAAAGGGATGAAAAATAGCACATCACGATTTGTAACTGAACCTAAAGCAATACATGAGTAACAGCACCAGAATCAATTAAACACCGAGTCCTTCAATAGTCAAGTACCACTTGAAAAAAATATGGATTCTGGGCACCTTGAATGTTCCTTATACAATATGGTGAAAATTTTCAACACATCTAGATTATACTATGAAAAACTAAAGGGTACAAAAGCAGAAAAGGTTTTGAATAAAACACCTTCCTTCTAGTAAAATTCCAGCACCCTCTCAACAACACAGAATAAGTACATTTGCTTTTAATTTTCATTACAGCAAATAAAATGTTTTGTATTTCAGAAGGTATGCTCATTCAGGTTGGTATGAAATAAAGTTAGCATTCATTAATAATCTTCTCTTCCTTACAGAGAAAGCAGCATTAAAGAAAAATCAGTAACAGGACATGTAGGCACTTAACTCTGGATGTTGAAGGCCAGCAGTACTAGCCTTCATGCCAGGGTTGCCTAGAGTTTTGCTCAGCAAATCATCCTACAAGTCAACTACATACTGGAGTTCAGACATTACAGCACCTGAGCTATGGTTGAGCCATTAATCTTGAATAAGAAAGGAGAAAAAACAACCAACAAAACCAGTATGTATAAGTGTTGTGTTTCTGTTAATTTCCCAAATACTAGACAGCAGTACTTGTCTATGAGCAGATATTACTTTTTAATTTGTTAAAGAGCCAGTAAATAATCCCACAGGAATGACAGATTGATTTAAGAGGGTTTCCCCCCTCTACCTCTTGTAGTTTAACAATTCAAAGGTCATCTGTAAACAACTACCCGTTTAGAAAAAGTTCTTCAGAAAGCCTAAAAATACATCCTAGCGTTCAAATATGGAACGGTTATCATCTTTATATACGTTAATCCTTAGAACAGAGTAGCCACACATTAGTTCCAAATCCCACCTTTTAAAGCCTGTTACAAATTGGAAGACAAACGCTGAAAAACAACATTTAATCAGTGTCAGAGGATGAAGTTGGGAAGAAAATAAAAAAGGAACATACTATGCAAAAGAGTTTGCAGACAAGCCATTTCAAATCTTCAGTATGGAACATCACACCTAGGAGATATGGCACAGAAATATCTACAGTACTGGTTCTCAACTAATGTGTTATGGCACCCTAGGGTGACGAACCGTTGGTGTAGCCTCCCTCACAGCCAGGTAAAATTGCCCCACATGCAGAGCTGCGGTATGTGCATGCTCCTGCTTTAGTCTGATCAGAGAAAACTAATGCAGGAGAAGAGCAGATGCAAGGGCCACACTTTGTAGTCTGGTGTGCAGCAAGGGCACAAGGCAATTTTATTTGGCAGAGCGTAGCCCTGGTTGAGAACCATTGTCGTGCTCAACTTCACTTCTGTGGTTCTCAATCATAGATGCTACCTCATTCAAAACAGTTGTGGAGGGGTGCCCTAACTCTGAAGAGGTTGAGAGCCACTGATCTACATCCTGAATCTTATTTTGAACCCTCTAAATACTCAGGCAAAACAAGTTTTAAAATGCAGAAGCCAAACTCTGAGACTTAAGTGCAGATATGTGATAAGCCATCCTGATAAGAGTGTGCTTGATGGACTAAGGTATTATAAGCATTTTTCTTTTTCAGTAATTGTGTATCAATGAACAATCAAGGAAAACATGTTCATGCAGACTTTGTTCAGCAGTTGACACAGGTCATCACCCCTAATTTGCTGACAAACAATTCCAAGAATACCATTCAAACAAGTAGAACAGTTCTGTTACTATTTAGTTATCAGTTCCCCACATGCATTAGTGGCTAAATAGTATTACATTACATTAAAACAGCAGCGTTGGCAGAGACACAGACTTCTGTTTACTCCTTTGGCTGGACACTGTGCTTCCTATACACTTAGGCACCGAGCATTTCAGACCTAAAGGGCTGTAAACTGCTGACATGAGCCTCTTCTTTAGACCTTAAATGTTCATTTTGTTAGGGAGGGGCTGGTTTAGAGGACATGTGGACCTCTAGCCACTTAAGAACAGATACTATGACTGATACAAAGAGTCAATGGTTTCCATAAGGCATCTTTACAAGCAATACGACTCATTAAAAAGCCACACACTAGATCAGCGGTTCCCAAAGTGTGGCGTGTGGGCCAAATGTTGCCACAAGCCCCTTCCAATGCAGCCTGCCACCCAGGGCTGCTCCCCTAAGATGGACTTTCAGGAGCAAAACTTTAAAAGTCTCTGTATTAAACAGTATTAGACAGATATACTGCCTATTATTTCACTTTCTGTTTCATAACAATTCAAATGTCATAAAACAGAGGTTCCCAAACCCCAGGCTGCAGCCTGATACCAGGCCATGAAAGTTTGGCTGCTGGACTGGAAGTGACCAGCATACTGCAGACCAGCAGCCAGCCCTTTTTTTAATACTCAATAGGTCAGGCAAGAATTTTTGTGGGTGATATCTTTTACTGGACCAACTACATGGCTAAGATCAGACTTACCCAAGTTTTCATAAGGCCTGAAGAATGAAAAGGCAAACAGGACTCATAGTAGACATAACATCTTTCCTTAGACCCATATGATTTTTGCAAAAGAATTTATTTTCTTTATAATTTTTTTGTAAAAATTGTGTTGTTTTAATAAAAGATATCATCTCTACTATGAGCCCTGATTGCTTTTTTCTCTAGACTGATACCTGGATACCCAAAGAATGAAATGCATTTCAGATAGACTTTAATAAGCTTTTTACCATGCAGTTGGTCCACAAAAATCCCTCTTGCATATTATTAACATCAGTGGTACCTTGTTAGACTCAAAGGGACCCTTAGTGTAAAAACACAATAGGATCTGATGCACAAACTACACAATCACACCTCCTGCCATGCCACACGTGCACAGCAGGAGGCATGGCTGTGGGATCCAGCATCAGATCCTAATCATGCCTTACTGCCAGTGCAGAAGGAGCCCAAGATTGCTACCTAGTAGCAAGCTCCAGTGGCTGAGCCCCACAGTTGATGAGAGGGTCAACCATGGCAGGCCAGAGGGAGTCCCATCAGCTGATAGCACTGACAGCCACAACAGCAGATGATGTACCCCCATGGCTGGAACCCTGCCAGGGCTCCCAACCACAGGGACGTAACTACACTACACATGCAAATTAAAGCTAGATAGAAACCAACTATAAAGTTATTACACATTTTCTAGCTCTAACTTTGAAGTCCAACCAGCTATAAGACATGATGGTTAATTTGGACATATAGCCAATCTAAAATTAACTGCACAACTAACCACGTAATGGCATAACACATGAAACATGTAGAGGGCCTGTCCTACTGCTGGGCTACCATGCCACGGCAAGGTGTTTCAGCTCCAAACTCCCTCCATCCTTCTGTTGGGGTTGGGGAAAGGGAGGAAGAGGAAGAATTCTGGCTATCTGGAGTGAAATTCCTGCAGCAGGAACCCTGCACTACCACCATTGGTCTCCACTACCTCCCCCACCCTCAAGGAAGCTATCAGCTCAAGGATCACTCCTTATGCACTGCCGCTGGAGCCAGGGTATCCAGCTACTGGTCTCCATGACAGAATGGGAGAGGTTTGGGGCACGGGAAGCTGGAGAATCAGATATCCCAGCAGTGTGGCTTCCGTAAAACCACTGCAGAGTGCAGACCCTTATAACCACCCCTTCCTCTTACAGCTGCAGCAATTCTGAAACTTTTTAGTCAGGGGGCATGCCAAAGCTATACTTACATCTCCAGCTGAAATGTTTCAAAGGTTTCCAGTCTCTATCCATAGTAAACTGCCTGTCCTCTTACAGCAGGGGTGGGCAAAATGCAGCCCAACAGGCCATTCTATCCAGCCTGCAGGGCCCCTAAAAAATTTAGAAAATGAATATACATCTGCCCCTGGCTGCCTGTCATGCAGCCTTCGATGGCTTGCCAAAACTCAGTAAGCGGTCTTCTGCCTGAAATAATTACCTGCTCCTGTGTTACAGGGTATCAGAGGAGGGTGCCCTGGCTGAGTAGGGGGGCAACATTATCATTTGTAAAATATTATATTCTAAATGTCCAATAAACAAACTTGACAAAAAACCCCACAGAATTGTGGATTTTCAGATGAACAGCTAAGCAGAGCTCTAATAATATATAACTAAGATTTTTCACTTGCTATTCATCATCCTAAATAAAAACAGCGCTCTCAAAATGTGTAGCACTTGTACATTCAAGGTTACTTCAGCCAACTTCTTCAGCTTCCTTTTATGCCTTACTTCTCCCTCCCCTCTTCATTATCTTGATTAAACCACCTGGTAAGAAGACTTGGCCAACAGACTGAAATTCCATTTTAAAAAGGATTTTAAGAAATTATTAGTTTTAATTGGGGAGGGAAGGGCTGGCATTTGACTAGAATCTTGACTAAAAAAAACTCACTTCAAAACTTTTTGATTTCATTATAAAAAGGAGTAATTTCAAAATGAAAACTGAAATGTTTTATTCTGCATCTTGGAATATTCAGTATCTTCAATAGATACATGAGCCTAATTTTTTCAATGAGCTAGTTGACTTCCCTGATGTAGGCATAGTTCGTAGCACAATAAAGCCCAACCCAGATTTGTAGTTTTGGGATAACAACAATTTACAAAATAGTTCACAAACAATAACCATAATGATAATGTACCATCACTACATTCTGTGTTTTAAAAGAAATCACAGGTCAATTCGAACTATAATTTGAACTGTGATCAATTTGAACTGTGAAAAATATGAAGGACCATCATCTCCCAATTTACATGTCACACAGGCTTTTGGTATGAAATTGCTGTGCTGGCTTTTACTCAGCCCTGAGGAAGAATGTCTTGCATTTGAAAGGTTAACTGTATCCTGACTATGCAGTTGGTCCAATAAAAATCACACTAAGAAATCTTTGCTGCTGTGACTTTCAGAAATTCTTAATATTATGATAACCAATTTTCTTTGCTTTAACTATCCTTTAGCTGGATAGTTCACTCATGCACTTATGGGTGTCCAAGTATATTTAATCAGTTAAAAATCTTCAAAACAGAGAAGTGATATAAAGAAATAATTATACCTCTGCATATGAACAGTAAAAGCACTGACCTCTACCCAAGCTGAGTTTTGCATACCATTGAGTTTTTAGAACAAGACGAACTTTTTAGTGAAAAATTCTAGAGCATGAAAGATACAAGAATAGCTTGAAATCAATACAGACAGACCAATTGGAGACCACAAAAATCAGTCACTGAGAATCTCAAGTACACCAATTGTTAGGGAAAAGTAACAATTATTTATTTTTTTATTACAAGCATCTTAATAGTCTCCATTTCTTCTTTGTCTCAGGTTATTGACTTTTAATGGATAATGGAGACAGAGCATAGCTACATACTTTAAATCTTTTGCACAGAACTCTGGGTGAGAGTATTTTGACAAAACATGATGTATGTGACAATGAAGAACACAGAGCTGATATTATTTTCACTTCTCATCTAGAAACAGGTTTTGCAGCGGTATAAGATTAGGAACAAAGGCATTCAATTGAATGTATCACTATACACACAGCTTCTACCAAAACTATTTCAAATAACATATATTAAAAAAACTAGTCGTCAAGTTAGTCCATTGTAACTTACACTACTTAAGTGTAAAGAATTAAGATGGGTCAACAATGAACAAATTCTACAATCATCGCATTAAGTAAAATTGTAGAGGTATAAACCTAAACACTGGTTTGTATTCTCAAAAAAAGTATGGTCTCACGCAATGACTCACTAATGAAAAGCAAACTACACAATCATAGCAAAAAGGTATGCTTTTATAAACAACCAAGTACAGTAGGACAAAGCTGGTAGTCACCACCCAAGACTAACATATACTGGAAAAAGAACATTTTTTTTTTGAAGGCTCTGTTGCTTCAAAGGCAGTTAAAGGAGACCTGTTATGCTACAGATTCATCTGCTTCAACCAGTTTTTTAAAATTTAGTAAATAGATACAGCCAAGATGACTGCTATTACTCTAGGAGCTGGCAATATAAAAACTTAAGGTCTTATGAAGTATTACTTTGAACTCCAACAGCATATTACTATTAACATGAATAGTCAGTATTCAATACTGGCTTTTCTTCAGGCAATAAGTCTCAAACAAAGTCTGAACTTTACAACTAAGCCCTTCCCAGCAACACCTGTAGACAGCCTTTAAGGTTCTTTTACCATGAGTAACTAGTGTAAATCCCAATTCAGTTTAAAACCAGAATATCAGATGCACAAATGTAGATGAATATTAACACCAATTTTCTATCTTGTTACCAATAGCCGTCCGTTCAAATAGATTGGCATTCTTTGATATACATTTGTTATTTTGAAAGGCTGCTTTGTGAGCTTTAAAGTATTTTTATAACTAAGTTTATTTAGGATGCAAGCCAGGAAAATCAGAGCCAATACATTCCCATCAAGGGCCAAGAAAGTAACATGAAGTTTGTGTTAAAGGTTTTTACCTCCCCTGATCAACAGTTTTCACTGATATCAAAAGCTTTAAAGTAACTAATGCACTACTTTGGCTATAATATGTAGGAAATAAGTTTATATTAAAATAGGCAATTTTTCAGTTCCAGAGACACTGCAAAATAAGTTTCCTTTTATTATATAAAAGGCCACATTATAGATGCATGAAAAGTAATAAATATAATCTAAAATTAAAGCAAATAAATTAAAAAGTTAAAGCAATCCCCACCCTCCCCCCAAGATGCACACCGCACATCCAGTCATAGAATTCAAGTGTGATTTAAGCAAAGGCAGGGGCCCCATTGCAGTATCACATAGGAATGGAAGAAATTTGGCTGTCTAGCTTACTTGAGAAATAGGCAGTATATTTTGACCATGATTGACCAAATCTTTGAAGGTGACAAGCTCAGTTTTCACACAGTTCTTGAAATGCAAGCTACTACAAAATCAAAGTACTGATAATTTTGTAAAACCTGTTAATCTGAAAAAAAGATTATAGATGATACTGATGTACATCAGACTAATTTTGCGGTGAACTATTAAAGCAGAAAATAAAGAAAAAGAGAATACTCGCTTCAAGAAGCACAAAGTCAGCCTAGAAAACTGTCTCTGCAGCCCTGCATTCTGTCACTATACCAAAAAGTCTCCTTTTAGGGCTGGATACTTAGCTGATGCAAAAACTGAAAGTCATGGAGCAATGCCAGTAATTGCAGCAACCTACATAAACAGGCATCAACTCCAGCATTTTTCTTCAAGTTCCCCAGTATTGCAGCTCTCCCAGGGGCAAATTTGAGACGGGGAGGGCAGCAGTGCGAGCACAGCCCACTTCTGCCACTGCTGTCCTTGGCTGGCCGAGGTACAGGGGCAGACCCAAAGCTGCTCCTGCCCCACTCCAGACATGGGCTGAAGCTGTGCAACATGCCAGGCTTGGCAGGGAACAACAGCAGCTGTAAAAAGGTTTCCTTTTCCCGAGCCTGCTCCCTGCTGCCCTGCCCCCATGTCTGCCACTGGGCAAGAGCAGATTCCTGGCAACTCCAGCTACCCCCAACTGATAGAGACACAGGGAAAGACTTAAAGTCACTTCTGCCCCACTCGCAGCTACAGGGGATGCCAGGCTCACCTAAGGACAGTAGCACCATGAACGCTCCCTCCTTCCAGACCCTACTCCCAGCTGGGGAAGATGAAGGCCCAACTTGGTGGGAGGGAGGGCAGGCGGGGAACAAGAGCTAGAAGGAGGAACCAGTGTTGCCCTACTGCCATCTTCAGCCAAGCCCAGAACTCCATACAGCCCTCAGCTAGAGCAAGGTAGGAGCAACTCTAAGTCTCCCCCTGCCCCCCACCAACTCCCATCAGCCAGGGACAGAAGCAGCTGTCCGACCCCCTCCAAGCCCCATGCACCTGCTCAGCTCTCTGGTGTTCCCTGCCTACGCAGTGACTCCATGCCTCACCACCATCCCACCCATGGTCTGAGGGGACAGTGTCCTACCCACCCCTTCTAGTAAATCTTAGATCTGCCCAGGAGCTCCCCAGTAATAAAAATGGCAGAAGCAATGCTGTGGACAAGCCAGTGCTTGAATGACTTTTCTCCTCAGTGTTGGTCTGGGCAACACAGCTAATAGAACAGTTAAGATCCCATCTGCTGGTATTTTAACTTCCACTGTTGACTGTGCTAGAGGGGTGATGTTTGAAGAAAATTAGCATTAGTGGAACTAAAGTGAACATGGTACAGATCAAAGATCTCGATCTAAATTTATGCAGAAATGGCAAAAAGGAGGTTTTACATATTAAAAGAGCACGTTTAGAAAATAACAGATACATCAACCAGATGCTTGTGAGCTTCTTCAGGCTCTGGAGGGGCAAGTGGTAGAGCTCCAGGCCAAGGTGAGCATGCTGCAGGGGATCGGAACAGCAGAGGATGAAATTGACCTGTATTTCCATTCTCTACAGAGACAGGAATCCACCAGAAAAACCCTGCGTGCACAGCGCCCAACTAATCGGTGGCAGCAGATACCTGTCAAGGCTAGGGCAGCCCGAACAACTGCTGTGCCTGCTCCCTAGACACCCCTCAGGAACAGATATGCAGCCCTGACCCCCCCTGGAAAAGGCAGCAGAAGAACTGGTCCCCAGAGGAACTGAAGCCGCTCGACCTACATCACCAGCTCAGAAGAGGCATACCCTAAGAAGAAAACGCAAAGTTCTGGTCACCGGCCACCCTGAGGGGAACCGATGGTCCGATCTGTTGCCCAGAGCCCTAGACACAGCAGATCTGCTGCATGCCTGGAGCGAGGATTCACAATGTCACAGAGACCATTCCTAAAATCATCAAGCCCTCTGACTACTACCCACTGGTTGTGGTCCACGTGGGTACAATGATGCATCCAAGGGCAAGCTGGATAACATCATGGAGGACTACAAGGCCTTGGGACACCAACTAAAGAGGATGGGAGCTCAGGTGGTATTTTTCTCCATTTTCCTGGTAAGTGGACGGTGTAGGCGTCATGAGTCCTGCATTGACATGGTTAATCGGCGGCTTCGGAGCTGGTACCATGAGGCAGGCTTTGGGTTTTTTAACAGCAACACAGGTTTTTTTGTACGGAGGGCATGCTGAGGTGGGATGGGCTTCACCTCTCCCCTAATGGCAGACTTATCTTTTCCTCTAGGTTGGCTAATTTCGTATGGCGGGCTTTAAACTAGCTTCGCCGGGGGAAGGGGCCACTTCGTGTGGAGAGGATGCTTCACCAGCACGCAGGGTGACAAGAGGAAGGGAAGCACAGGTAAGTATAAACATCCAAGGAGCAGGTGGCCACAACTGTCCTGGGAGTGAGAGGAAGGCATGAGCACCCTCAGGAGGCCCCAGGTGCCTCTACAATAATGCTCAGAGTACGGGGAATAAACAGGAGGAACTCACCCTCAGAATAGCCAGTTCAAGCCCAGACATAGCAGGGATTAGAAACGTGGTGGGATTCATCCCATGACTGGGCAGTTAGCATCAGGGGCTACAGGTTCTACAGGAGGGATAGAGAAGGAAGGGAAGGGGTGTGGCGCTCTTTGTCAAAGAGAAATTCACATCCTTTGCCAGCAAAATGGGGTCACAGGAAGGGCAAGCAGAAGTGCTTTGGGTCAAGATACATGGGGGTTGTGGGGAGAGGGATGTAACAGAGGGGGTCTACTATAGACCCTCCAACCAAGGGGAGGAGCTGAACCGGGAATTTTTGGGCCAGCTTACAGAGGCACTTAAGGCAAGGGATGTAGTTGTCATGGGTGATCCAAATTACCTGGATATCTGCTGGGAAGGGCAGTCAGTCAAGTCAGACCGATCCAGGAGATTCCTGGCTGAGATACAGGACTTCCACTTACCCCAGGAGGTGCGCAGTCCCACCACAGGAAATGCCCTGTTGGACCTGGTCCTGGCCACAGGCGATGATCTGATAAGGGGCTTCCAGATCCTTGATCACCTGGGCGATAGCAATCATCACTTGCTGGAATTCATCATCCAGCACAGGGTGACAAGAGCCTGCAGCAAGGCGGTAACCCCAGACTTCAAGGAGGGCCAACTTCAAGGAGTTGAGGAGATTGGTGGGAGAGGCGCTGGAGTTCTCGAGGGTAGGGGAACTCAGTGCTCAAGATGAGTGGTTGTTCCTTAAGGAGATGATACTCAGGGCCCATGAGGTGACGATCCCAACTAGAAGCAAGAAGGGCCAAGAATGCCCAAAAGCCTCCCTGGCTCACCAAGGGCATCCGGGAATGCCTGGTTGCCAAAAAGGCAGTGTACACCCAGTGGAAGGGGGGGTGATCTCCAAAGAAGAGTATAGCTCCACTGCTCAGGCCTGTAGGGGGGCTGTTAGGAAAGCTAAGGCAGACATAGAGCTAGGACTAGTGTCCAAGATCATAAGTCCTTTTTCAAATATTTAGGGAGGATGAAAAAGGCGCCGGGAAATGTGGGGCCCCTGCAAGATACGCTGGGCAATCTGGTGGTCACGCCAGGGGGGGGGCAGGCCTCTTTAACAAATTCTTCACCCCCGTTTTCTTGTGCAGGGACAGGGACTCCCCCACCATGATTCAAGATGAACTCAAGGGGAACACCTCAAGACCTAAGGTTGAGGAGGACCGGGTTAGAGTTCTACTGGAGGGGCTGGACGTGTTCAAATCAGCAGGTCCAGATGCTCTCCACCCCAGAGTGTTGAGGGAGCTAGCAGAAGTTATTGCAGGGACCTTGGCATGGCTTAACGAGCACTCGTGGTGCTCAGGCCAGGTGTTAGACGATTGGAAGATGGCCAATGTGGTCCTCATCTTTAAAAAAGGGAGGAAGGAGGACCCGGGCAACTACAGGCCTGTCAGTCTTACCTCAATCCTGGGGAAACTCTTTGAGAAGATCATTAAAGAGCACATCTGTGACAGGCCAGCATTGGGGATGATGCTCAAGGGCAACCAGCACGGTTTCATTAAGGGCAGGTCATGTCAGACCAACCTGACTGCCTTTTACAATCAGGTCACAAAAGCACTGGATGCAGGTGTCACCGTGGATGTAGTCTTTCTGGACTTCAGCAAGGCCTTTGCCACTGTCAACCACCTCATCCTGTTTGAAAAACTAGGTGACTGTGGAATCAAAGCCTACACAGTCAGATGGATTGCATATTGGCTGAATGGTCATACTCAGAGGGTGGTGGTGGATGGGTCATATTCGACCTGGGGGGAAGTGGGCAGCAGAGTCCCCCAGGGCTCGGTCCTTGGGCCCGCACTGTTCAATTT
>JAGPOW010003648.1:17739978-17787671 GCA_030014935.1 Caiman crocodilus | reverse complement strand
GGGTGAGAGACCGTGTCAAAAGCCTTCCTGAAGTCCAAAAAGACTATGTCAACAGGGACCCCCGCATCCATGGCTTTGGTCACCTGGTCATAGAAGGCGTATACAGGCACACTAAACCTTGGACTCCTATTTGCCAGACAATCATAATACAGTACTGACCACTAAACAAATCTACATAGTATGGTCTCCTTTCAGAGTGGAAGTTTGATCCAGTCAAAGACAGTGTTCAGGAGTAATTTTTTATATTAATTCAGAAAAACAGTTGAATTAAGGGTATTCACGTACAAGGTAAAGATAGCACATAAAGATAGCACGTACAAGGACAGCCCAGCCTGAAGAAGGAGAACATCAGGAACCTGCAATCCATGGGGCGGCCAGCAGTACAGCACAGGTAAGCAATAAGGGGCCCTTTGGGCATCAGAGCCAGGGGACAAAGGCACCAGTCACAAGGCTCAAGTGCCTATACATTAATGCTAGGAGCATGAGGAGCAAGCAGGATGAACTAGCACTCCTGCTTGCAGAAAATACCTACGGCTCAGTAGGGCTAAAAGAAACTTAGTGGGATTCTTCCCATGAATGGACAGTACACATTGAGGGTTATAAGCTGCACAGAAAGGACAGAGTGGGGAAGAGAGGGGGAGGGGTTGCGCTCTATGTCAATGAGCGATATACATTGACGCTTATCAAAACAGTCAGAGGGGGAGAAAGTAGGATTGTGGGTCAGGTTACATAGAGGTCAAGGAGAAAGGGATTTGGTGGTAGCGATCTGCTACAGACCCCCACACCAAGGGGAAGAACTAGATTTGGGGCTCCTGAGGAAGCTCTCAAAGCCCATAAAAACTAGGGAGGCAGTAGTCATGGGGGACCTAAACTACCCAGACACCTGCTGGGAGACACAGACAGCAAAGTCCCACCATTCACGCAGGTTCCTATCCTGTGTACAGGACCTCCATCTGATGCAGGAGGTACACAGTCCCACTAAGGGGGAATGGCTTACTGGACCTGGTATTGGCAACAGTACTATAGGAGACCTACAGATCAGTGGTGACCCGGGGAACAATGATCACCAAATAATAGAATTCACTATAAGACATCAAGTCAGTAAGGTAATTAGTAGGGTGAAAGTGCTAGACTTTAAGAAAGCTGATTTCAATTAACTTATCAAGGCTCACATTTGCGAGAGCCCAGCAGGAAAAATTATGCTGAGGGGAAGCCAGCACGGGTTCGTAGCAGGTAGATCATGCCCGACTAATCTAGTCTCTTTTTATGACCTGGTTACAAAATGCCTGGACACAGGAGTAGGGGTGGATGTTGCATACTTAGACTTCAGGAAGGCCTTCAATACGGTACCCCACCCCATGCTGGTGAACAAGTTAAGAGGCTGTGACTTGGACGACTACACAGTCCAGTGGGTGGCAAAATGGCTAGAGGGTCATACCCAGGGAGTCGTAGTGGATGGGTCAGTATCAACCTGGAAGGGTGTGGGCAGTGGGGTCCCTTAGGGCTTGGGAAAATTCCAAATGCTATAATGCTAGTAGGAAAACAAGCACTAAACCTTATGTTGACTGTATGGCTAAGGGAAAACCTGCAGTCTCAGAGTTAGTTCCAACATGTTTTTCAAAATCTCTTGATCTCAGAGCTAGACCTACTTGATTTTCTGGAGACTTACTGAGGAGCAGCCTACCACAAATGTTCCATTAAAAAGTTTAAATAGTCTCCCCCCAAAAGTGTTAAATATTGATTATCTTTCAGAAAGTTTGAAACATTTTACTTTGAACAGATTGTAAGAACTGGTGATGTTATTACACCAACACAGAGATGCCAATTTGTTGATATGTCTTTATAAGATTATTACAAATGCCTAGCAAAACCAATTGCTCAAATTAAAATCTTTTTACTAAAAAAGACAACAGAACAGATACCATTTAAACTGTATGGGTTATATAAATAGGAGCCACAGTTATTTGATTTTAAGAGCTTCTTTTGAAAATTGCAATTTATCCTCTTATAATTTCCTACAGGGTATTCACCTTAAAATTCCAGTTAAGCTCAGCTGTTAGACTTAACCTAAAACATCTAACAATTGAACATGACCCAAAAGCAACCTTAAAATTTGAGCCTGCAGGGCACACTGCTTCAAAAGGATCCAGTCACTGTTTCAGTCTCTACCCAAGAGTCAAACTCTATATATTTAGAATCAACAAGACTGTGTGCATATGCTAGCATGCATTCAATTTTAATGTGACAGATACTCCACTTTGGAGTAACTAGCTCTTTATAAGCCTCAAGAGCACCAATTAGCTTTAATACTAGTAAAACATTGCCTTATTGCAAACTCCACTTCACTGATACCGTTTTCACTTAATAATAGTATGGTCTTTGACTAGCTCATCATCCTCAAGAACAGAACATAAGATGTCTTATTGCATAGTAAAAGCTTTTGTCTTTCAATAAGAAAATTTAACCCAATATAGGTGTCAATGTCTAATGGGAACACTCTCCCCGCACAGTTGAGTTTGAAATGTGTTGCATTGCACCCTTAAACAAAAACAGAGATACAATACTAATGTGTTTTGATCTTCCAGTTGTCACCCCTCTGCTGCTTTAAAAAAGGGGAAAAAAACCAATCAAATGTTACTAAATTAGTTAAATTTTAAGGAAGCTCCTATATATTTTGGATATAAAAAACTTTTAAAACAATTTAATATTTAAATGTGGTAGCATATTACAACAAGTTACTTAGTTTCTAAGTGGCTCCAGTTACTGAAAAACTGCAAGCCTAAGGGTGACTCACCATTTAATTTTTGAGAAAAGTACAGTAGTATATGTTTTAGGAATCTTCCCAAGATCTCCAGCTGGTACACAAGCAAGATTCAAGTTATACAGCTAGTGTTGTCAGTAGTTATTTTATCCCATCAATGAACAGGAATCAACTGTCTACATTATTTTTTCCTTCTGTTCTTAAACCCAGCACCATAAACTGAAATATGCCTGAAAATGAGTGTTTGTGCCCAAAAGCTTGCAAAGAACAATTTTTTTCCCAACCATTTAGTTGGGTGGAGGTGGTATTTTTTGTTCAAGAACCTTGTCTGAAATATCCCTATTACACTTTTTTCCTAATCAGATTAGCCATCAAATCCCAAAAGAAGTATCTTAAAAACCAAGAAAAATAAAAAGAAATTCAGCTTTCCTGGCCCTTCATCATTCAGTTGTTCAATAAAAAAAACCTCTCATGCAGTATTGAAAGTTCTAAATAAGTGCATGTATCGTTCATTTATCTTCCACTATCTATGTTAAATGTTCACCTCTACACTTAAAACAACCAAGCAACCAACAGGAACCCTACTTTTCCTAAAATAATTTACAGTAAATGAGCAGAGGAAGAAACAAGTAAAATGGATTAAAAAAATCCCTTCCCTGTGGAATTAGAGATTAAAAAACCCCTTCAAACAAACCCATTTCCAAGTTTATAGTAAAAGTATTTGCAGTCGTAGCAAGAGAAGTGAAAAGGGAGCCAGATATATTAGAGATGTTTGGCCTTGTTGATTCTCATCTAGGTTAGAGTAGTTTTAACTTCAGCATGGTTGTTTCAGTACCCTCAGTTTATGGTAACAGCCTAGTCATGTGTGATCAGAAAAAACTTGCACAAACTATCATAAATGTGGTCATATTTTCAAAAAAGCAAGCTGAAGTTGTTAAAAATAAAGATATTTTCATAAAGTTTTCAACTACTTAATACACTAGAGATTATATATTACCATAATCTTTGATTATGCAGTGCAATCTTAAATCAAGAGAAATGTTATATACAAGAATGTAAAATTTAAACTTGAAATTTTCAAACCTGAAGAAGCTTAAAAGAAAACAGCTGTCACACCAATCATTAATTGTGATCTCCCCATTAAGTGTACCTTTATGCCTGGACAGGTTGTTACTGAAGTTAAAAGAACTTTACCCTAGTAAGAACTAACAAGAATACAACACTGTTTAATAACTTTCCTTAAAATCATTTTTAAGTGAGAATAGGAGGGTTATTAAATAAGCTGGGTGGTACCTTTTCTACCAACATAACAAAAAGCTAAATACTTAGGGGAAAAAAAACCCCTTGGTTTTCTGGACTGAAACACACACTTCATGATTAAGATAAGGAAAGGCAAATACTGGAACAGTTTCTTCCCTGGTTCCATAAACTAAGTCTATGGCTGGAAAAGTAGTCAAACAATCTGGGAGAGTTCTCCCAGATTTGTTTTCCTGATAGAAAAGCTTACCTGGAGACACCTGAACAGACATTCAAGTGCTGAGCCTTTGAACAGCAGACAATTCACAGTTTGGACACCATGCAGCACAAATCACAGCATGCTCTGCAGACTCCCTCAGTCAGTTTAGAAACAGATGCCAGGACTGCCTAAGGGAGCCCTGATTAGTTGACCCAGACTGCTGATGGTGAGCCTGTCACCCCTTTCATAATCCCACACTGTGCATCAGGGAATGTTCTGCTTATGGTCAGAAGGAACAGTAGAGTCCAGCAAGTGATACATCATCTCCTAGAGGAAGGACAGAGCAAAGCACCCTGGGATGCTGGAGGGCTGTCCTATGGCTTTACATGAAGAGTTGCAGCAAAACAAAAAGAAAATCCCCACATACCATCCTGCCCTGGAGTCTACCTGGAAAATCCTTAAACAATTGCAACCCATACTAGAAGACAACCTCATTCTGAAAGAGATCCGTCTAGAACCACCCACCCTAGACTTTAAACAAGCACCAAACCTTGCTAACTTCATCACCAAAACCAAACTCCCTATGACCCAAACCACACCTGGTCTGGATCCAGACCATGCTGGAAAAAGAAATATAAAATATGCCAACACACCTTTACCACCTCTACAATAACTACAGCCCACAACAGAACCATCACCGTTCCTGGATCTTACACCTGAACCTCCATAAGCATTACACATCTCATCTAGTGCACCAAATGCCCCAATGGAAAATATGTAGGAGAAACAAAACAATTGCTCAGCAGAATGAACACACACCAAAAATCTATCAAAGACAAGAGTATTCAACTATCCGTAGGGGCACATTTCTTACAAGACAATCACTCCCTCTCTACTCTTTCAGTTTCAATCCTCAAAGGGAACTTTTAAAACACCTTTCACAGACAGGCCTACAAACTGTACTTCATAAATCTACCAGATGTAAAAAAAAAAAAATCATGGACTCAATATAGAAATTTGATTTGACACATTACAACCCGCCTGACATCTGATTCGCTGGGTACCTGCCAGACCTAACCTCTTCCACTTTTCTTCCCCCACTCTCTCTTACTCCCCTTACTTCCCCTACTTTTCTGCCCTGTCTTCCTAATTTCCAGCTGTTTCCTTTTTCACAGCCTCTTTTCTACCTTGAATTACTACTACTAGACAGTCTGCCTTACCCACCTTTGGCTCCCCCCTCCTGCTTTTTCTCCCCCTTCCTTCCCTGCTTTACCTTTTGTTTTCCTAATTTCTACCTATTTAGAATGACATCCTGTCATATTTTTTAGCTTGTCTCATTCCTTGGAGTCTCAGAACAGCAGAGACTCCCTATGCCTAAAGAAGGGCAATTACACCTGAAAGCCTGCTAAGAACTGTTTTCCAACTCCTCAGTTGGTCTAATAGAAGATATCACACATACCCAAAGAACCTTACCTGCCTATGTCCTTATACCAGAGGTTGGCATCCCCTGACACACGTGCTGAGCATGGCACGTGAGGCCATTTTGATCAGCACACCACCACCGGGCCCAGCTCTGGGTAGCTGCTGCCAGCCACAGAGCCTGGGCTGCTCCCAGCAGGCAGCTGGGAGGCTGCAAACCCTGCTGCAAGCAGCTCGGATTCCGTGGTTAGCAGCAGCTACCCGGAGACGAGGTTGGCTGAAGCCGGGAGGTTGCAAACAGCTGCACTGGGCTCCAGCACCAGCTCTGTATTGGCACATACAAATGCCTTGGAACAGATGATGGGGAAGGGGCCTGTGGCAGCGCAAGGCTGGTCTCTCCCCCCACTTCTGGCACAGGAGTTGATGACTGGGCTCTGGAGCCCAGAACAGCTGTTTGTAGCCAGCCTGGGCTCTGGGCAGCTGCAGCAAGCAGCCTTCAAACCAGGCTCCACAGCTCCAGCACCAGGTCCATGCTGGCACCGACTGCACACACACCTCAGAGCAGACAGCGGGAGTGCTGCACTGCCTCAGAGCCAGGCCCTATCCCCACTGTCTGCTCTGAGGTGCGTGTGCAGTTGCTGCCAGCATGGAGCTGATGCCAGAGCTGTGGAGACCAGCGCAGCTGTTTGCAGCATGCCTGCTACTATTGCCCAGAGCCCAGGCTGGCTATAAGCAGCTGAGCTAGGCTCTGGAGACCAGTCATCAGCTCGGTGCTGGCAGCAGGGGAGAGACTGGGGTTGCACTGCCTCAGGCCCCCTCCACCCGCACCATCTACTCTTGAGGCACTCATGCAGCTGTTTGCAGCCTCCTGGCTGCAGCCAGCCCCAGCTCTGGGTAGCTGCTGCCAACCACAAAGCTCAGGCTGCTTGCAGCAGGGCTTGCAGCTGAGCCCACCTGACTCCCACCTGCTCCAAGCCCAGTGCTGGCCCAGCCTCCCAGCCCCCACACTGGGATGAGGCTGGCACTGCCCCTTGCCAGGAGCATTGCACCTTTGTGGGCTTAGCTGTGTGGAGTGGGTGGGTGATTGGGCTGATGGGCAGGCTCTGGGCTGGGGCCTTGGCTGGCTGCACTGGGGAAGTACAGGGGCTTCAGCATGCCCAGGGCATTGTTGGGTCGGGGCCAAGCAGCCCAGCTCTGTGCTCCCACGCATCTGGTTCTGGTTTTTTGTCTGCCTCTTGTTCTGTGTATAAGAGAGAGAGAGAACCAGACGTGTTTATTTTTCTTTCACTGCAACATGCTTAACAAAAAAGGAATACACAACAACAGTGGCAACACTTATGATTATTAGATATACCGATATGCAGTACGTCCTGCCATGTATGCTCTCCCCACCCTCATTTTGTTTTTCTGGTATGCTGGCACTCTGGCACCTTCCAAGGTAGACATTGCATTTTTTTCGGCGCTCTGGTCAAAAAATGTTGCCTACCCCTGCCTTAGACCTACACAGCTACAACCAGAAACCCAGCATACTAACTGGGAAGCAACAAATCTCTACAATTAGACAAGTCACTTGACTAAATATTTCTAGCTTTCTAGACATCATTGCATTTTATTCAGCAATTTGACCAGCTTCTCAAGTCACCCCTATTATTTTATAACATTATAGCCTCCTGTATGAACTGGTTACAAGACACTAATTCTGGTAACACTGATGTTGAAATCACTTATAAATACAATGCATGAAGGAAACAATATACTTAACAACAATGTTCACGGGTTCTTTTCAGCCCTTTGTAAACTTTTGCTTCCGAGATCTGAGAGCTTAGATTACAGCATTTTAGAACAAAATTGTTTGCAACCAAGCAGATGTCAAGGAAAATGTTTTGCATATACCGATTATCATTTCTTCAAGTCTTTTAAAAAGATTTAATGAGAGGGTTTATAAACTAGAAGACAATTCATAGAAATATTATTTAACAACATTAAAATATATTATTTTAATAAAAATATACTTTTTTGGTCATGGTACTGATAAAATACTAACAAGTTAAACTGTGGAGTTTTTCCTGGGGAGAAATTCAATCAGTATGTAGAAAAAAATGCAAATAGATTTTACCTGATTACATACACTTACTTGAAAATTCCATTTATCTCATTAAGATCATATTTATACATGGTTACAATAACTAAAGAGAAAGAGAAGTGTACCTTTTGTACCAAGTTTTGTTTTTTTCTGAATGATGACATGCTCTGGTAATGATGTTCCTATGACTCAATCTTTAGACGTTTAAAATAACATAGAAAAAATGAGTCACACACACATCCTTACCTAAACATGCCCATCATATAAGATCCAGTCTTTTTGCAAATAAAGACAAAACCTCAATTTACTGCCAATTTTAGAGACATTCCACAAAAAAGAAAAGAAAAAAAACAATTTTATATTGGCAATTGGTTAGATGTACAAGAACCAACCTAAGGAAGTCCTTAAATGTGACTTCAGAAAATCAGAAACAGAAGTAAAGATGAGGGAGCAGTGGGCCATGCATTTCAGGAAGAACTGATACCAGACTGATGCCTATTTTACTACACTGTTTAAACCCACACTTACTCTCTCATTGCATGGGTGGGTGGATGGGTTGATTTTTTTTTTTTTTTTATGGTAAGTTTATACTACAAGCATTACTATCCACTAGGTCTTGCTCCTGCCTGATACTTCTGTAGCATTTTAACATAATCCTGCAAGCCCTTATTCACATGAGTAAGCCTGCCGATTTCAAGAGAACCACTTGTGTGAATAAGGATATGCAGAAGTCAGCTATTTATTTGTAAATATAGCTTGCAATGTTGTGATCTCATTTCTCATGTTAGGTCCTGCTTCACTAAATTCCCTAAGGGTAAGACAGTGCTAATAGGATCAGGAAGTGGTCTGCACAGTATGTGTCCCCCAACTCACTGTAGTACTTGAGGCTGTTAGCATTTTGTTAAATACTCCTCCTTCAGAAATCAATTTCACATTAATATTATACCTGCAAATAAAAATTTAGAAGCAGAAGACATTTCTTGAATGTTAGGTATTTAATTTGTTGATGCATATTTTTCAATTTTGGATTGCATCCATCTCAATAAACCAGAAAACTAACTCTGCCTTCTGTAGGGCAAGCAGACATCAATACAGCAGAGCACAGCTGAGAACACTGCAAAACCTTTTTATGTCATTTGGGAACCTTTGCAAGTAGGTGAAAAACTAGTCAGTGCCTCAATGGTAGATGACTCTACTGCTGCAATTGGCATGGCAAGGGCCCATACTGCCCTGGGCACCTCACAACTGCCTCAGGCTTAGAGCTCCCCATCTGGCTGGGCCCCTAGATGGCAATTAAGCACCTGACTGCAGAATTTTATTAACAGGTGTTAATGCAACTAGTTTCACTGATTTCAGTGGGACTATTCATATGCATGAACACTTGAAGGATTGGCTCCTGATACTAGTCTTAACTTTCAATTTAGTGTCCAATGTAGGATCAAGCTATATATGCAGCAGCTAAATAAACAGCCTTGAATATCAGTGTACTTGACCCACAGGCTCCTATTATAGGTTTTATTTCTGTTGAAAGACTGACTTAAACTAAAAATAAGGTTCCTCCTAAGAAACAGGATTATCTTCTTTATTAAATAATAGATCTCTACATTTAAGCTGAGCTAAAGCTCCCTTTATTTAAGGGTCATCATACTGTTTCCAGGTATTTGCAGCACTTCCTCCCCCAACTCAAAGCTTAAAAGGTAACAAATGGCACAATACAAATTAAATCAAAACCTTGCAAGCTACTGTGGTGATGGAGGTAAATGATAAGCCATTTTTTCTCTAAGAAATCTACTCGTAAACTGAAGAAATTCTGTGAAGCAAACAGCATTTTTCTATCGAAAAGCTTTACAAGGTTTACTAAAGCCTCTCTGTGAACTTGCAAATCAGAGAAGCATTCACTTTTTCACAAATAGGAAAACAAAGCAACAGGGAAATGAATGGTAACATTTTCTGAAGCATATGGTACTTCTGGATACCTCATCATTAGGTATCCAACATGATGCATGCAATAGGAATTTCTGGAGTACCAAGCAGTCCTCAATTCAACTGACACAGATAAAGCTGAGGGCCTTCAGAACCTCTAAATAAAAAAAAACCCAAGATCTAAATGTCTGGAATAAGATTCTCAGACACACCCATGTCCCTCCACTGACAACAAGGCTAAAAGGCACTGGGAGGGGGGGGCAGGAAAACAATTGGAGAGAGTCCAGAAAGCTCTTCAATTTACTTGACAATAGTACAGCAAGAGCTGGAAGCTTAAAGCTAAACAATACCAAATTCAAAATACAGTGCATTTATGAACAGTGAGTTAGTTAACTGCTGGAAGTCTTGACTGAGAGTTGTGACTGAGTTTCCATTTTTTAACGTTAAAATTAGCTACTTTTTCAAAAATACAACATTCAAATACAGAAAGTTGTTTGGGGAAGTCCTGTGTTTTTGCATGTCAGATTAAGATTAGTTGTTCTCAGTGTTTTAGGCACCCCTTGGAAAATGCTAACTTTGCTCTCATTCAATTTTGAGTGCAGAAAAACAACAGAGGAACTCTTCTGTTGCAAAGAATGCAAACACCACATGTCTGAATGTTTCTGATGCTCTAGAATCTTATTGGAAGCCTCTGGGTTTGCCAATCACATGTCAGTCTTCGTGCTAATAGTAGTAATATTGTGTGGCACCCTTAGAACTTTCTGCTTGAGAATCAATGAACTAGACGATCACAGCAGTCTTCTGGCTTAATTATCCATTAAATCACTGTATATAGAGTATTAAAATGTGGTCTTCTCTCAAAAAAACCCCCAAACCAACCCTCTCCCACCAAGTCATGTTAACACAAATCCGAAACAAGATTTGGTAACATTTTTGCAAGTACCTCCCCAACATTTAGCAGGATCTAACAGAAGTTAGCAAGTTTGAAAGGGGAAGAGGACCACTTGGGGTAAAGATAACCGTGACAACTAAAATCCTACTTCATATAAATAAAAAAATAGCTAGCTATGATTCTGAATGCTGTGTACTGAAGTTGCATGGACCATCAACAATTAAAAGTAGAACCTACTGTTGATAATCTAAAGCATGACAGATAAAGCTTTCTTAAACGTATTGAACACTAAAGCCAAGGTAACAGGCTACTCTCTTATCAGTATATCAAAACAAAAAGCCAAGTAGGTATTTACACCTGAAAGAAAACCCAGTTTCTCCTCAAAATTAAGGAGATGAAGCTGAAAACTGTTGCAGCTCTACTGCCCACCAGGTAATTGTAGTGAAGAGAGTACTCTTCTCTACACAAGTTACAAACTACCATAAAAGTGGGAAGAAAGATAGAGCACACACTGCTGACCCAGAGTACATTATTGCAAATCTTTATAAAGTACTGTAGTATATAAACTCCAAGATTAAACCGTGCCACAGTCAGATACCAGTAGCAGAGGTATATTTAAATGTCACAATAAGGTAAGAAAAACCCTGAACGAGGTGGTGTTTATGTAGCCCACACCTTTCACTCAAAGTCACATTCCCTCTCCAACAAGTATTCAACTGATTCTAGAAAGTCAATGGCTGAGTGACAGGGACAAGTTTCAGAGGTCATGGATGAAAACCCAATTACAGTCTTCGTTTCTGTGACACCTACAGCAACAAAGCACTGATTTCTTACACTCTTTGCTCAACGCATCCAAAAGGGCCCCCAAGACCACCACAACTCTCCACTTCCTTGCTGCAAGACAGCTCAGCAATGGCAAAACGATCACTTTAGGTGATTTCCTGTCTGAGAGGGCCCTTACTTCAACAGCTGGTATCAAGAAATACCCATCGCCTCTCTGAAAGGATAACTGTGGCCTATGTGTGGCCTGCAGCTCCACACAGAACAGCCCTGGCTCCTGCCTGGTCCAGAAGAGCACAAAACAACTGCAGTCGCTGCCTCTGCCTGAAGAAGGGTGCTCCTATCCGAAAGCTTGCAAAAAACACCTTTTCCAACTATTTTCTAATAAAAGAGATCGGGTTTACCCTAAGAACCTCGTCTGCCCCGCGCCCTTAGACCAACGGGGCTACAACCAACCCCACGAGTTTCTTCCCTGGCAATCAAGCCAATTAAGTGGACAGAGCGTGGAAATAAAAAGCAGTACTTCTCCAGACAGCGCTTCCACCAGCTCCTCCCCAAAACCAAGCCAGCCCTGGCACTCGGGCAGCTCCAGGAGGGGAGCGGGGCGGGGCGGCAGACTGAGGCTACCAGCGGGTGGGTGCCACGGGAAAGGGGTCGGGCCGGGGGGCACCCCAGCGGCTGCCCGCCCCGGGCTCTGCGTCCTGGGGGCACGGCCCGGACCGCAGGGAGCCGGGCCCGGGCCCGGGCCCGGGCCCTGCCCGAGGGAGACAGGACCCCAAGCCCGCCGCGGGGTGAAGAGGGGGTCCCGGGGCTGCGGCCTCGGCCTGGTGCTCACCTTAGCAGCCATGGCGGCGGTGCGGGGCCTCCCTTCGCCCGCCCCTGCTCCTGCTCCTGCTCCTGGTCTTCCGCCCGCTCCCGCCCGCTGGCGCGGAGGCGGCTCCTACCCGGGCCTCGGCGACCGGGGCGGTGGGGGGTGGGGCCTGGCCTCTGCCCTATCCGCGCCCGTCCCGCCCCCCGCCACAGGCAGCACGGGACCGGGCCGAGGGCGGGATAGGAGCGGGGCTGGTGCCGCGCGCGCGGTGGGGAGAGCAGCGGTCCGGGGCTGCCTGGGAGCCGCCTCAGCCACGTGTGTGTGCGCGACACAGACAGACAGCTAGTGCGTGCATGCGTGCGTGTGAGAGAAGAGGAAGAGTCCGTCCCGTGTGTGAGATACGCGTGTATTGGTGTGTGCACGTGTGTGTTGGTTCGGGCGGGGGAGGAGGACTAGTCCGTCCCGTATGTGTTCATGTGCAGGAGGAGGAAGAGTCCCGCCCCACGTGTGTCTTGGGGGAGGGGGGGAGGAGGAGGAGGAGGAATAGGCTGTCGTCTGTGTGTGTGTGCGCGTGTGTGTTCACGTGGGGCACAAGTGTATGCATGTGTTTTCATGTGGGGAAGAAATAGCCTGTTGCACGCGTGCATGCATGTATGCATCTTGGAAAGGAAGAATAGTCCATACCATTTGTGCGTGTGTGCTGTGTTTGGAAGGAGGACTAGTGCGTCCTGTGTGTGTGCACATGTGTGGAAAGACAAATAGTCTGTCCCACGTGTGTCCTGTGTTGGGTGTGTTTTTGTGTGGGGGGGAAGAATAGTTTGTCTCATCTGTGGAGGGAAAAGCTGCTGGCCCACCAGCCATTAGCCTTGAAACAGGAGTTTCAGAAAACTGCATCTGGAGGAAATTAATCTTCCATGACATCAAGTTCCTTCCACAGCTTTTTTTTTTTTGTTTTGGTCTGTACTTCACTCGTCATCAGCATGTGTCATGTGGGTGGGCCCTGGCAGGCATTGATAATTATGCAGAGTACTACAGTATCACCTGAGGAACCAAGCAGACCAGAGCCCTATTGTATGAGGTGCTGTACACAGACATAGAATAAAGGTTATTCTTAAGCCTGCTTAATTTACAGCCTTTGAAAATGAGGTAATGGGTAGATTAAAATGGGGAGGTAGGGAATACAGGGACAGCAATACAACCATCTGCATACAGTCACTGTGTGCATAGTTTGTAAATGCAGTGGTAGTGGGAGAGGGTAGGCTTTGGTTGGCAGCTTTAGCCACATCTTCAATGTCAAAGAAATAGGGTAATTATACAGTTGTCCTCAAGAAGTTAGAGAGCAACAAAAAAGATAAAGGGCAAGCCATATGAGATGTTGAAGGAAATAGGCATGTTCAGCTTGCAGAAAAGGTGCTTAAGAGGGGACATGATAATAGACTTCAAATATCTGAAGGGCTGCCATCAAGATGAGGGAAAAGACTTTTTCTGTCTTGCTACAAACAGCAGGACTCAGATTTGAAGTTGCAGCAACGTAGGTTTAGACTGGAGATCAGGAAAAACTGAACTGTTGAGGAAGGACAGGCAGAGAAGAAGAGGAGGAGTTGCATTTTGTGTAAAAGAGCTGTGTGATTGCTCATAGCTCCAGTATGAAATGAGACAGGCCCACTGAAAACCTCTGTCTTAGGGTCAGAGGAGAGAGCAACAGGGGTGATGTCGTGGTGGGGGTCTGCTATAGGACCATCAGACCAGGAGGAGGAGGAGGTGGACAAGGCTTTCTTCAAACAGCTAGTGGAAATTTCCTGATTGCAGGCCCTGATTTTTATGGGGGACTTCAATCACCCTGACATCTGCTGGGAGCGCAATACAGCAGTGTGCAGGCAATCCAGGGAGTTTTTGGAGAGTGCTGGGAACAACTTCCTGGTACAAGTGAAGGAGTGACCAACTAAGGGCCATGCTCTTCTTGACTTGCTGCTCACAAACAGGGAAGAATTGGTAGGAAATATAGAAGTGGATGGGAACTTGGGTAGCAGCAACGAAAAGGTGACTGAGTTCCGGATCCTGAGGAAAAGGCAGGATGGAGAACTGCTGAGTAAAGACCCTGGACTTAAGAAAATCACCTTGTCACTCGGGGAACTGTTGGGCAGGATCCTCTGGGAGGCCAGTCTGATGGGGAAAAGAAGCCAGGAAGACTGGTTATGCTTTAAAGAAACTACTTAATGGTGCAGGAATGACCCATCCCAATGTACAGGAAGACATTAATAAGTATGGCAGAAGAGTAGCTTAGCAGGAAACTTAAATGAGCTACAACACAAAAAGGAAGCTTATAAGAAATGGAAATTTGGACAAAAGACTAGGAAGGGGAGTATAAGAGAACTTCATGGGCATGCAGGAATGACACTAAGGTCAAAGCACGGCTAGAGTTGTAGCTAGCAAGGGACATGAAGGGTAACAAGAAGGGTTTCTACAAGTATGTCAGTAACAAGAGGAAGATCAGGGAAAGTGTGGGTCCCTTACTGAATGGGGAGGCAGCCTAGTGACAGGATGTGGAAAAGGTTGAAGTACACAATGCCTTTTTCAGCTCAGTCGTTACAGGCAAGGTCAGCCCCAAACTACTGCACTGGGCAGCACAATTTGGGGAGGAGGTGAGCAGTTGGCAGTGGTGAAAGAACAGGTTAAGGACTAATTAGAAAAGGTGGATGTATAAAAGTCCACAGGACTGAATGGGATGCACCCAAGAGTGCTGAGGGAGGTGGCCAGTGTGATTGCAGAGCCTCTGGCCATGATCTTTGAAAACTCATGGTGGTCAGGGGAGGTCCTAGATGATTGGAAAAGGGCAAATATAGTACCCATCTTTAAGAAAGGGAACAAAGAGGATCTAGGGAACTACAGACTAATCAGCCTCGTCTCAGTCTCTGAATAATAGAATCATAGAAAATTAGTTTGGAAGGGACCTTATGAGATCATCTAGCCCAAACCCCTGCTCACAGCAGAATGGTCCCCAACTAGATCATCCCAACCAAGGCTTTGTCTAGCCAAGTCTTAAAAACCTCCAAGAATGGAGGTTCCATAACCTCTCTGGATAACCTGTTCTAATGCTTTACTGCCCTGCTAGTGAGAGTTTTTCCCAATACCTAACCTAAACTTCCCTTGCTGCAACTTGAGACCATTGGTCCTTGTTCTGCCATCACTGAGAACAGTCCAGCTCCATTCTCTTTGGAACCCCTCATCAGGTAGTTGAAGGCTTATCCAATTCCCCTCAGTCTTCTTTCTCCTCTCCAAACTAAATAAGGGCAGATTCCTCACACTTTCTTCATAAGTCATGTGCCCCAGCCCCTTCACCATTGTTGTTGCCTTCTGCTGAACTCTCCCATTTGTCTACATCCTTTCTGTAGTGGGAGCCCCAGAACTGGACACAGTACTCCAGATGTGGCCTCACCAGTGCCAAATAGAAGGAACGAATCACTTCCACTGATCTGGCAACACTCCTACTAATCCAGCCCAGTATACTCTTAGCCTTCTTGGCAACAAGAGCACACTGTTGGCTCATATTCAGCTTATTGTTCCCCAGGTCATTTTCTGCAGAGCTGCTGCCCAGCCAGTCAGCCCCCAATGTGTGCTGGGACATGGGATTGCTCTGTCCTAAGTGCAGGACTTTGCACTCATCCTTATTGAACCTCATAAGATTTCTTTTGGTCCAATCCTTCAATTTGTTGAGGTCTCGCTCTCTGAATCCTAACTCTACCCTCCAGCATGTTGCTGTGGACCAGAGCCTAATTTCTGGCAGGCCCCGGATGCGAATTGGGTTGGACTCTAGCTTATTCTGTGCTAGCTTCTGGTTTCCCCTTATTTGGCTGCTAGACCGATCAGATTTCGCAAGATCACTGGAAACGAGGGTACTTACGCAGCTTGTTGTTAGTGGTTGTTTATTGAAGATCGCGTTGCAGCAGTAATTAATCACCGAAGGGGGGGGGGAGGTTCTGGGGGTGTCGGGTATTGCTATAGTCTCTCACTATGGCTTAGTGAGCGATTTCTAGCAAAACCCCCGTGTCCGGCCTCTACAATGACCTCCATCTGCGGGTCGTGAGAGGGAGAGCTCTGCCTGAGCTGACCACAGGGGAAGGGTTTATAGCTGGCTTTAACCTATGGGGATCTAGTTTCTCATCCCATTCCTTTTTTGGCATAGAGCTGGCCTGAGATACTACAAGGGGTTTGGCTTGTCAGGTGGTGTCATGGGTTACTGCTTGCAACATAGCTTGCACACGTCTACTACTCCCCCCATCTTGGTGTCATCTGCAAACTTGCAGTGGGTGCGCTCTATGCCATCTTCCAGGTTACTAATGAAGATATTGAACAAAATTAGTCCCAGGGCTGACTCCTGAGGCACTCCACTTGATACTAGCTGCCAAGTAGACATCAAGCCATTGACTACTATCCTCTGAGCCCGATGATCCAGACAGTTTTCTATCCACTGTATAGTCCATTCATCTAGCCCATACTTCCTTAGCTTGCTTGCAAGAATGTTGTGGGAAACCATATCAAAAGCCTTGCTAAAGTCAAGGTGTACCACATCCACAGAACCAGTCATCACATCATAGGAAGCAGTCAGGTTGGTCAGGCATGACTTGCCTTTGGTGAATCCATGCTGACTGTTCCTAATTATCTTCTTCTCCAGGTGTTTAGAGTGTTTGTCAATACCCCCCACCCTCAGCTTATCAAAACTCCCTAAGTGGCTCTGCCTCAGGCTTGGCCAGGTGGGGAGCAGCATCCGGGAGTGGGGCAAGTAGGCAGGGTTAAGGCAGAGCACTGGCTTATGGGCAAGGACATATGGGGAACAGATTGTGACTCTTCCCCGGGCTCCAGCCCCATGTTGACTCCAGCAATCCCAGGTTCTCCCTGAAGACCAGCCAAGGTCCGTGTGGGCAGGGTACATCACTGGGCAGATGGGATGGGGTCATGGGCAAGCAGAGAGCAGTGTCTGGCAGTGGGATGGGTGGGCAGGAACTTATGGGCAGTGAATTGTGGCTCTCCCCTTGGCCCCAGCCCTGCACAGTCACCACTCAGCAATCCTGATCTCATCCCTGGCCCTGCCAGTCCGCGGCCCTATCTGGGCCAGTTTCCATAGTGACCCTGCCCACGTGATCCATCCACAGTGCCTGACAGTGGGTACAGGGCAGATGGGCCTAGATGCCCAGTCAGCAGAGCTGAGTCCAGCAGTGGGGAGTGGCAGCAACAGCTGGAAGGAGCTGCCACCACCAGGACTGCCAGGAAGCAAGATCAGCCACTGTGTCACCCCAGCCTCACTGTGTGCCTGAGAGCAGTAGGCCTGGCTGCACACGCCATGGCCCATGCTGCCCCCCACACCTGGGCCAGGCAGGACTGAGGACAAAATCCTTTGACAAGTCAGATCTAGCCCACAGGATATATTTTGCCCATCCCTACTTCAAGGGCTGAGCACCTCATTGCATACTGCATCAGTAAATAAGCAAGCCAATTGTTCTCACAGCTACTCCTTTTAGAGGAAAGGAGACCAAAAACATTCCTAAACCTTGTTTTTTACTTTCTGACTCTAAGATTTAATAGTTTAGCAGTTCTAATGAGCCTTTTAGTCTTTTGCTGACTTTAATTTGTTGAACTATTCAGATCACCAGCCCAGCACTTTATCCATGAATTCTGATTCCCCTACCAGATGTCAGCTGCATAGCACAGTCAACTGTGAAAGCAAAGAACAAAGAGGAGAAAAAGGTTTAAACACCAGTTCTATGAGTGTAATCCCTGGTTGGAAATGACAGCACCTTTGGTGTCTTGATATAGATTCTGGAAGATTTATGTAGCTTTACAATGGAAAGTATAGGTTTGCAGCACCTATTGTAAACACGCTCTCTCTGCACTGTCAATTTTTAATTAAGGTCAGTGAAATTTCAGATGAGCAGTACCTACCATTCGTTGCTTTTTTCAAAAGTATTGCATAGCCAGAGGATTTGATCAATACACGGATGGGGGGGATGAAAACCAGAGTTTTTTTTAATCTGCTCTTGATAGTATTTTGTTTTCTGTTCTAAATAACAGAAAAAAGTTCCCTGAGACTGCCAGCCACATGTTCCCATTTCAGTTATTGAAGTTGTTTAAATCTCCTTTCTCAATTTTATGGTGATTCCTTTTTTCCATTCTTCTGAGGCGGATGATATCTCTCATACTTAGCATCAGCATTTCTTAGCAACATTTTTTTAACAACGTTTTCCAGCTCTCTTTGCCACTTACAGTTATTGTATTCTGGCCTGTGGTTTTGTAGTTCTTTAGTATCTTGAAAGCTGTTTTATATTTCCCAAAGGTGATTACTTTGTAGCTAACATCAAGTCCTTACCTGTGTTATTAAAATTGATTTTTTTTTCAGGTGAAAGACTGTTTAATGTAGCATGCGAGTGCCCAAAGCAGCCTTCTTTTTGGTGGTGGTGCTCTTCAGGGATGGTGAGAAAATATTCCCGTTTATCTTGTACTGGTCCATGGTAGCTGTAACTGAAGCTGCTTTGTGCACCGTTTTGTAGTTTGGTGTGGAATTGTCATATGCCTGTTTTTGGCTGTCACTTCACTGGCCTATCAATATATGAAATTCTAAGAAATTCTTGCCTCTTGTAATCAATATATGAGTCACTTGATGTAGTTAACAAAAAATGTTGCACATGTATGCCTTCCTAATTGCTAGGATTGTTTCTTCTTGACACCCACTTTACTGCAGCTGACATCCTCCTTCCTCTACCACAGCAAAAATTAAAATAAATTGCATATAGTCAGCACTAACGACTGAAAAGGATGGAGTAGTAGGGTCAGCACTTATGGTGGGAGATCTCTTCTGCTCTGCAAAGAGCAGAAGTGAAAGAACTTATTTTGCTTTAGAAAATAGAGATGTTGTTTTTAATGCTACTTTTACTAAACTGTGTTAGTTTTTTATTAGAGCCTAGTCCAGAGCTAGTTGAAATCAGTGGGCCTTGGAAGGGACTCTGAATTAATTACAAATATCAATATAAAAGTAAAATGTAAAGTACATAGAATATATTTGCATACATACACACACAATTGAGCAATTTTTAATACACTTTCAATGCCAATAACAGTTTGAAGATAACAACCTGTATGCCTGTTGTTTAACAAAAACATACCCTTGATAGCACATGCCAGAGCCATGGGAGTAAGGAAGGACAAACTATAACCTATTAATGAGATTATCCAAAGAAGTAGTAGATGATCAGCATTAAGTAAACAAAATATGGTTGTAGTGAGAGACTGCATCTTTAAAGTCTGCAATGGTCCCATGAGTTTAATTCATGTAGATCTCTGAAGTGATGCCAGATTTGCTCAGAAATTGAGGCTTGCAATCAGCCTCTATAAGATGCCCTCTAAAAACTTGACAGTTTCCAAAAGTGTGCTGCAATGACATTTACTTCTGGGACAGACACTTCTTTCTACACATCTTTTGCACATTTTGAATGTTTACTAATTGTATTTTTACAGGACAGATTTCTGAAATAAAAAAAATAAGCTTACTGTGTTTAGTGAGACTAAACAGAACTGTTTGCTTTGCCTCAGAAAGGGGGCAAAATGTCATAGTACAAATAATTTTTTCAAGAGTGTAAAGAAATAAGAACTTATTATACTACATGCAAAAATAATGCTGACTGAATAATAAAGTATGGCTAAATCAAACATCTTCAAACAGAACTGAACTGAAAAAAATACAATGTAGTATTCCATAGCATAGATAAGAAGTAGCAGAGATCAGTAATCAGCTGCATGAACTGATAACCGAAGACAGAAAGAAAATAAATTACAAGGCTCTTTTTAAAAATTGTTCTCTCTCAAGTCCTCAGACTGAAAAACTATATGAAATTTAAGGATAATGTTCTGTTTAGACTAGACAGTCTTCTAGAATTTCAAAGTTAGCTGGCCCAACCAGTTTGATGGTAGGTATGTGATCTGCTGTATCCTCATAGTTGCAAGGTATGAAATAAGATTTAAAAACATATCCATATCACACTGAATACTTTTCCTGAGTCAGGTGCTATAATGAGTAAGAATGAGAAGAAACTGATGCTGAGCAGAATATTAACAATCCCAGACCTTCCTGACCAAAACCTAAATTTCATCAGCTCCAATTTGGTCCCAACGTAGCAAACGTAGCAAGAGAATCATTTGTATGTTCCCTGAAAGTTAATGTATTTTTGCTGGTACTACTTCCTTGCCCTGTTTTCTATTATTCTGATTCTATGAAGTGCCTGCTTCCCCACACTGCCGCAGAAGAAGGGGAAACCCCCTTAACCTATACCAATCTGATCATGGAGTAAAATTTCTTCCTGACCTCATGAGTGATGAATGGCCTGACCCTGAACAGAGGGGCAAGACACTTTAGCCAGGAACCTCTGGGTTTTATTCCCAGCAGCACTGGGAATGACCCAATCAAAATCCCCAGCCTTGGCTTCAGTTAAAACCCAATGTTCCTGAGGAATAAAAAAACCCAAACAAACACACAGAAAAACAACTCTGACACATGTAGCAACAGGAGATGAAATACAATTCCTTCCTGACCCCATATAACAACCAGCAAAGCCCAGAAGTGCAGGAAATACACTTAAAAGTGCTTAGACATAGATAACCAAAGTTTATCCAACTTCTTAAATACTTCCAATGGTGGAAATTACATAACTTCCTTAAGCAGTCTATTTCATTGCTTCACAATTTTAACAGTGAAGAAGTTTGCATAGAATAATAGAACCATAGAAAAGTTGGTTGAAAGAGACTGCAGGAGGCAATCCAGTCCAACCCCCTTACTAAAAGCAGGACCACCCCCAATTAGATCGTCTCAGCAAAGGCTCTGTCTAGTCAGGACTTAAAAACCTCTAAGAATGGAGGTTCTACCACCTCTCTGGGTTATTCATTCCAGTCCTTTATTACCCTGCTAATGAGAGAGTTTTTCCTAATATCTGAACCTAAATGACAGTTCACGAAGTAGTCCTCCAGCCCAAATAATTGTCCACGCCTTCCTTAAAGGCTCAGAACTCAGCTGCAGATATTCAACAGCTGATAGTCTGCCCAGCTGGGAAACTGGGAGCCAGAAGAGTTGATACTAGCTAATGAGAGAGGAGCCATGTAGAGGGTTTAAAAATGCAAGAGGCTGTGGTGTGGAGAGAGACGCTTAGGGCATTTATACACATATCTTTGTGTCCCGCAAGGCGCTGGAGATCCAGCAGTCAGAGTAGATTTAATTAATCAAGTCTGCTGATGCACACTGCTGATAGGCACTGCTTCATGTGCAGTTGTGTAAGTGGTGAAATGCACATCAGTTTGCAGAAAGTGCTTTTGAACTAAGACACCTCCAATGTGTTTTAGTTCAGAAGTGCACCACTGCCATTTTCTCAGTGCTGATGAGCATTTCACCGCTTATACAACTGGGTGTGCTGCACCACAAGCATGTATACGAATTCCCACAGAGACTAGGTTGCCTTGTTCAAGATCTGAAGATACTAGGTTTTGGTTGTGTTTTGTCTGATTGTTGTTTGCTGTTTACATGCTTCCTTAGTCTGTTATTTTTCCTGCTTACTGTGGGTACAAAGTTGCCTCATGTAAAATAAACTGGCTAGAAACCCTGAATAAGAGCTGACAGGCCCTAAATGAAAACTAGTGGAGTGAATGACCTGCTTATGCAGCACCTCTCATTTCCCTGATGACAGTATCTATAACAAAATGAGTCAGCTGAGCACCACTTTGGATGCTCAGCTCCATGTCTAGACCAGGAAGTATAACACTAGGACTTCAGCACTAAGCTGAGTATCTTCAGTCATCATGTGCTAAGACTATTCTATGGATCCAAGTCATGATGGAGCAACAAGTCTGTCCAAGAAAGCAAACTGTTTTCAGTGTGGATACCTCTGCCAGATATTCAAAGTAAAGGAGTCAAATGAAATAAAGAATTGAATGGTTTGGAGAGGTCACAGTTACCAAGAGCCAGAGGCAGACCTTTTGGGGTGCAGTGGTGCAATTGCACCTGCTTTGATTCTGGCTTCACCCAAACTTTAAGCCAGGTGCCTAGGAGGGGCAACAGCATTTCTATTCAGACAGGGCTGAGGGAGTCAATTGACTTCATGGCTCAATATAATTTATCTGTCTCCTGCTAGCAATATAATTTATCTGACTCCTGCTAATCACTCTTCACCCCACAGATGTTAGTAACCCTCTCTTCTTTTAAATGGTTTTGATGTTCCACTATTCAAACTATTCTTTCTTCTGTAATTTTGCTAGTATCCTTTCCTGGTAATTTTCCCCTTCCCTTCTAGTTCACAGCCCTGCAGATTATTTTAGCTCTAGTTAAAAACCTTAACTCAGGTGTGGTAATATTAACACAGGTGTAGAAATGACTGAGCGTGAAGTATTGGAGATGCTTTCAAGATGATCAAGAAGACTAGGTTTTGTTTTACAAATCTAAATAAAAGATGTGTACTTAACTATAATGACTAGAGGAACAATGAAACCATATCTTTTGACAATTTTTACCTTTTTTGCCTGGTTTGTTGTGTCTTTTAAATATAATATATTATATAGCAAATTAGTTCATCTTTCAGTGAAGTTATATTTATTTTTGCTTTGATCTTAAATTGAATCCTATGACTCCTAGCATATTAATAAAGCATATAGTTTTTCTTTAACTAGAGAAAAATGTGTTGTTGTTGTCATGGGCCAGAACATACTGTTGGAAGTATGTTCTGACCCATGACAACATATCCATCACCTTCAGTAGGCCAAAGATTTCACTTGAGGTGTTTGCCAGCACCTATATTCCAACATACAGCTATTGGGTAGTACAAAAGATTATACCAGTTGTGAAGATATTTTTAGAACCATAGGAGGCTGCCTGCAGGGTTCTAGATAGCATTCCTTTTCTTCATTATATTACCTTATGTCTAAAAGTTTTTCAACCTCCTGAGTAGTTCTGAAGATAATTGCATCAAGGGTGAATTTTATGTCCAGATATAAGGCTAAATCAAAGCTAAAAGAGTAGTCCCCAGTTGCTCCTGTTTTTGAAACTTAGCAGAAGAAAGGCACTGTAACTCTACCAGTAGACTAGCAAGATAGATTTGTCTTTTGCTAACATGGCTTTAGGTTTGGATTTTCAAAGTTATACATGCCAACCCCATTTACTTTCAGTTTAATTTGAACGCTCAGCTCGCTTAGGTTCCTTTGAAAATATGAATAGACTTACCAACTATTGTCAGAGCAGAGTGGTTATTCCATTCTGATGACAACAAAGGCCTTCCAAGTGCTTTTTTAGCCAATTGTGTTTTTCTAGACAAAGACATTCATTATTATGCTGGTGATGTGTTTTCATGTTAGCACTACCATATGATAGAGCCAGGGCCTAGTACATCCTGCTCCTTGTTAACTTTATTACAAGCTACTATCTCCTTTTGAACAGTTCACAATGAAATGAGCCAAGAGAAATTTCTGCAGGAATTTTCTGATAAACATATCATTAATAAAGTTCAGGCATTAATCTTCTTGAGACTGTTTTTCATTGGACTCAGAAAAAAGGTGGGGGTGGGAGTTATACCCTTAAAACTGTCCCCAGCAGAAGTATAGTAGATGTATCCAATTCCTTCTGGTAAATGATGTTCACGTATGGTTTTGTCTAGTAGGTCAGAGTGTATCTATCAAGAAAATGAATTTCAAAACCTCCTTTTAACATGAGTATTTGTTGATGCTCATGTCAACCTCTGTTTGCTCTCATGACACAATCTTTTAGTCCAAAAAAATCTTGCATATGAGAGAAGAGAACAATTTTAATCAAACTTAATTAAACAATGACAAAGCAGCCATCTCTATACCATAAAAAATATAATTTATTTAAGTTACAGCAGGGGCATTATTGTATGGCAGAAGAAAGAATAATGCCTGTGCCTAACAAGGGCTCTAGTAGGCAAACTTTCTAGGCTGTATACCTTGAATTGCTGATGAGCTGTTATGCAACCTTAAACAAGTCACTTAAAAAAAAATCTATGGTATGAATTCTCTGTCTCTAAAGGTTATAATAACCTTTAGTGTGCAAAAGCAAATGTTTATCTTTGGTTGCAAGGCATGGTATAAGGACAATATAAGTACTATTCCTAAATATATTATCTGGGTGCATATGTATTTCCCCAGAGACAAATAGCAGTGGCACATAGTTGTGCTGCTGTTGCTGCTTGTCCCCAGGGAATGTTCATGCATGTGTGCTGTGGTATGTGGCAAGTTGCCCCAGGTAGGGTAGGGGAGGCTGAGGTCAGCACCTGGATCCCAGTAGCCTTACCTGGGGTTCTAGGGACTTTCTGGGGCTCCAGCAGTGGTGGTCTGGTGTGCAGAGCCTGACTGGCAGCCAGAGCGTGGCTCCAGCCAGCTAGGTTCTGGTATCAGGTGGGGCATACTGCCGTCACATGTGCCACCCTGCTTTTTTCAGGAATGGGTTTTTCTGACACTGGGATCTCCCAATGTCAAAAATCATGTCACACTGCAAAACAGTGCAGCAAACACCTGCATGTATGGTGCATGAGATTTGTGGCACCACAGATGGGTCTGCAGCACCACATAGTGCATGTGTGCGCTCATCTGGACCCACCCTCTGGGATTTTTGAGAGCCTAGTAAAATAGGTGCCCAACTCACTATGAAAGTTCCAGCTAATGCTACTAGTAAGCCTGTAAGTGCAACACACACAATTAACCTGTAAGTAGATTCATCATAAAAATGACATTCATGCATTAGCAGGTACATGACAAACAGGTCCATAGAGGTGATACTTCCCCTCTATGGTCAGGCTGCAGTTGGAGTACTGCATCCAGTTTTCGGTGCCATGCTTCGAGAGGGATGTGGACAAGCTTGAGAGGATTCAGAGGAGGGCCATATGTATGGCTAGGGGCCTGCAGGCAAAACCCTATAAGGAGAAATTGAGGGCCCTGGATCTCTTCAGCTTCCACTAGAGAAGGCTGAGAGGTGATCTTGTAGCCACCTGCAAATTCATCGAGGTGGACAGCAAGGAATAGGAAATGCTCTGTTAACCAGGGCACCCCTTGGAGTAACTAGGAACAATTGCCACAAAGTGACAGAGAGCAGATTTAGGTTAGAAATCAGGAAGAACTTCCTCATGGTAAGGGTTGCCAAAATCTGGGATGGACTTCAAAGGGAGGTGGTGCTCTCCCCCATCTTGGGGGTCTTTAAGAGGAAGCTAGACAAGCACCTGGCTGAGGGCATCTGACTGGAGTGCCCTGTCCTGCCCAGGGCAGGCGGTCAGACTTGATCTGCTAAGGTTCCTACCTCCAAACATCTGTGAATTTTAGATATCCAAGTTTTTCAATGTTTGTGTCAAGATGGAAAAGGCAAGGAGACAGGGATGAGTTGACTTTTACTGCACTTCTTTAAAGGGCACATCGCTTCTCATATTTTGATAATGAAATGAGTATCAGAGTTTAAAACTGATTCTCATGAAGACCTTGAAAACTGATTCTGCAAATTAAAAGTAGCCTCTCCTTTAACAGAGTAAACTCATCCATACTTTTTGAATTTCTGGGGACAGATGCAACAGTCTCAGACAATATTTGTGGTTAACCACAATGGAATCAACTTTTGAATGTAGAGCTACAACTTATTTGAAGAAATAAGACTGAACACATCTGTACTTTACATCAAAAGTAGTCACACCAGTAAAAATGCAGGATGCTTTCCAACAATTAGATAAAAGATAGATCCTAGTGAAGTGATTAATACACTTAAGGAATGCGAGGAATTGGAAATAACCAGATGGACCAACAAGTCATCTTGGTCAATTTGAATTCCACCTTTCATTTTTCACTAGAACCTCTTTTGTCTTCAGAAGCACATTTATCAAAAAGGATCCTTTTTCAGGATCTTGCTACATGTCCTCCTTTTGTAAATTAGTTCAAAAGTAAAAGTTATTACTCTTATAGATAATATAGTCCTAGTAGACTACAAATACAAAGCAGGTTACTTCAACTTTGAAATAACAGATGAAACAGGAACTAAGAGATAAACATATAGCCCCAAAGAACTTTAACATGAGAGCCAACCCCTCTCAACAAACTGATCATCTGGACACTTGGTTCCACACATTTTCTTTTGCTTTTTTCAAGGTTTGTTTTCCTGAGTAAGCAGGCAGCATTCAGACTTTACCATGGTTCAGGCAGACATGTTGGAACTAGGGTGCACTTTTAGATTTCCTGGATAAAAATCAAGCAGTCTATGTCACCTTCCATTCTAGGATACAGGAGAAATGCTGCTTCCAGTACAACTGATTCTTGTCATCAAATCTCAGCATTTTCACCATGGCACTTATTTGGATTTCCAATTTGTGTAAGGCATTTTTCTCACCACATTACTTCAGTTGGTTTCATATCTAATCACCACTGTACATTGTTTCCTCTGCAATATCCATTATTCTTTAACTGGAACCTTGCAATCTATTTTCCAGAACTTCAAGTTCACTGCACCTACTCTGCAGTCTTTCTGAATGTTCTGAATGCCTCTGCAGGCAGAGGCCTTAACATTCCTTACACATGAGGCTCTTTTAGCAGTCTTTACAATCCTTGCAATACATTTTTCTAGTATAGTTTTTAGCTGTAATTGTTGTCTAGGCTATTTTTTTAATTCTTTGTATTGTGGTAGCACTTAGGGACCCCAGTCAGGGATTAGGGCCTCATTGACCTGGACAATGTGCACATGATGAATATTTGGCCTACTTTTTAGATATCTCATGCTGCCATGTCTGTTTCTCTCTCACTAGCTGAATAGTTCCTAGAGTGATAGAACAGTTAGAAGTTTGACCCTTCAATCTAAGCAACTTGTCTTCTCCTCTGAGTCTCAACCAAAGTATAAGGGGAAAAAAAAGTCTTCCAGCTCCCTTTCCAGTTCAGAGACCCCTTCTTAACCCTCTCTGCTCAATAGTCTTTTTTTACCCCTTGATTGTGGCAGTATCAACTTGTCCCAAAGTGGTACAAATGAAACAGACAGGAAAACTCTGCCCTACCACTCTACTCAACTCCAGCCCAAGGACACTGCACCGAGTATTAGTTGTCCTCTCCTCTCAACATTAATTTCCCCTGCCCCCTTCCTATTAGCATTAATAAGTCAGTTCCTACATAGTTTTTCTTCTTGGCCACTCATGCACAGTCATCCTGTTGAACCTCCATTCCCTCACTCTTTCCCAAAGAGAAACATTTTTTGTCCTTCTCCAAGCCATGATTGCTCACAAGTCTCCATCTATCTCTCATGTCTTATCTCTTAGCACAACTCTCTTTCAGTCCCATGTTCTCCAAAATCTTAGCCCATCGAACCTGAGACATAACCAGGCATAGGTGGAGCAGAACTCCTCTAAATAGGCTACACAACCTAAAGAGATGCTCCCTGCTCCAAGGAATGCAAATATAACTGATACTAACAGTGGCTGGAAAATAAATACAAAAGCAAAGATCTTATTGTTGCTTTTGAGCAAGTATATTGGGTCAGGCAATAGAAAGTTGGAATCCAGAGGTCCTACATTTGATTCTTGTAGATGACTAGGTATGAGGCCTACTGTTAAGCAATTACCAGGGTACTTTCCAGAAACTTTTATGCAGTCAAATCAGCACTGGTCTTTGTTGGCTACTCTGTGTTTAGTGAAGAGCACTTGGCTGTGCTAAACTATTGGACTTGTATTTTAAAGTAAATTTCCCTTTCATTTCTTTCCTGGTAAATTATTTTGTCCTCAACAGTACAGTTTCATGCATAGTTTGAAGTAGAAATCTTTGTTGCTATTTAAGATTTTAGTAAATGTGAAAAGAGGAATGTGTATCTAAGCTCTGCTAGCATGCATTTCTGGCAGCAGTGAGCTGACAACAAGTGAGGTTTCTTATTTGCTAATAGTCTTAGTTTCAATCGTGTTCCATAAACCTTATTTCACACACTTGCTATCTTTCTCCAGTCATTTTCCAGTGCCTGATAAAAACTAAACACATGGCTACAGTTTTGGGGCTACTAAATATTGTTTATTATTTTTCTACTCATTTAATAGTGTCTGTGTTTTGTAATGCATGAATAATCTGAAGGCTGTTGCCCCTGAAAGCAATAGCCACCAGATTCTGCATTACATTCAAGTCCTTGGTGTACCACCCAGGTGACACAAGAGAAAGTGCTATAACAAGGTGAGGCAAGTGGGGTGACCACCCCAGGAGTCAAAGTGAAGGGGCAGCTACAGTTGCTGCCCAGCTGGGGTGGGGCATGAGATGGAGCCACAAGTGGCTTAGTTGAGGGAGCGCAGGGATGGGGGGAGGGTGGCTCCCACCACTACATGCACTCCTGGGCAGCATGGGGGGGGGGGCACATGCCACCCAGATCTGTGCACAGGGTAAGGGCAGGCTGTTGCTGTTGGCTTTGCCCCAGGCACCAAACTTCATTGCCATGGCACAGACAAGATTTTGGTTCTCAGTCACCAGGGCAGAAGTCTGCTTTTGATAGGGAAATCCCTGCTGCATCAGTTACTCCTGGTGCTTGCTCGGAGGAGATGAAGAGTGTGAGACTCAAGAAGGAAAAAAAGAGACAGCAGGATGGAGTTCTGGTTTGCTCCACTAGTTACCCCTCCACACCAGAAACATAAATTAGAACACCTTCTTGGTGCCTTTTGCTAACAGATACATTTCCTGAAGATTATTCCATAATTAACGTTGGAAAGGTAATTTCCTTTCTATTTGTGCTGAGAACTCAGATTTCACCTTTGTATTTATGGTGCTATCATTTGGCCATTGTTAGCATTCCTTTTCTGCAGACAGTTTTCCCCACTAGGAAATTATAGGCACTGATCAGGCTTATTACTATTGAAGAGGAAAAGTGTCTTAGAGACTAACCATAAAAAGAAATTGCAAAACTTTGCCCTGCAGCTCTGATATCAGAACTCTCATGAGTCCCCCTCTAATTCCAACAGAATTAGAGCACTTTTATAAGTTTATACTTCAGATACTGCATAGTTACAAAACCCCCTGACACCAGAGCATTCATAGATGTGCATAGAACCTCAATTAACATGGAATATATCTGTACCAACAACAGCAAAACAAGAAGAGTCTGCTATATTATATTCTCTTTCCCTTAGTGCATGAAGGCTTTCCACTTGCACAGCATTTGTAAAACCAAAATGAACTAGAACTGGGGTAGAACAATATGTGGATGAGAGACCTCCAGTGAAAACAGAGAGCAATATTGGAGGGTAAACTCTCTTTTCAAGTCTGCATTAACTGAATGGCCATACATACCACTTATACTGCAAGAGGTTCCATCTTTGGATGAGAGGTACAACTAAAACCTTAATTATTTACAATTTCAAATTTTATAACATTTTTGCAGGAATACAGGTGAAAGGCCTCATTTTTCTGACCATTTTCCACCTGAGTAACTGCATTTTTGATTATTTAAATGACTGAACAAGTTTCTTTAAATATTTCCTTCCTGTCTTAACTTTAGGTGTTAAATTACTTTTCATCATGAAACAGTTGCCTAAGTGGCTGTTTTTCAGCCCTGGCTAAAGCAAACCCTTTTGGTATGACATCATGAGGACCATTCTAGCCCTCATTGCCTATGATTCTCTGGTATGTGACACCAGCAACAAAGAAATCTTTACATGGGCTTCCTTGACTTGACTACGGTCGATCAACAGAAAGGCTGCATGGAAGATCCTGATGAGATTTGGATGCTGAACAAAATTTGTCACCACCATCAGACTTTTTCGTGATGACATGATTACAACTGTGCTAAGCAATGGTTCAGAAATGGACCCCTTCACCATTAGAACTGGAGTCAATTAAGACTGCATGATTTCACCAACGCTTTTCTCCATCTGTATATATATTTTGCATTTCATTGCTGATAGATTTCCATCGGGAGTCAGCATCCAGGATTGTGTGGATGAGAATCTCTTTAACATCTATCTATTACATTCCAAGTCCATGATAAGCAACACCTTCATAACTGATCTTCAGTATATTGCCAATTGTGTCATGTGTGCCCATTTAACTGAAGAGCTCCAGGTCACTCTTGACTGCTTCTGTGAAGCTTATGAAATGCTTGAACTAGCTGTCAACTTCACAAAAACTAAGAAACTTTACCAACCTACCCCAAACCAATCAGCTGATCCTCTATGTATTACAATTAGACGGCAGTCCTTGGAGAACATTGAGCATTTCCCCTGAGTAGTCATCTTTCCCAAAACATAAACATAGATGATGATAGTCAACACAAAATAAAATCTGCCAGTGTAACTTTTGTATGTTTCTGAAATCATATTTTCAATGATAATGACATCAGGACACAAACCAAACTTCCCATCTACCACCTGGTTGTCATCCCTACCCTGTTGTATGGGTGTGAAATTTGAATGACACATTAGAAAAACCTGAAAGCATTGGAATATTACCATCAGTGATATCTTTGGAAATTCTGCATATCAATTGGAAGGACAGAAAAATAAAACACCACTAGCATTGAATTCATGTTAATATGGTACCAGCTGTGTTGGACAAGACATGTTATAAGGAAGCCTGACAACTAGCTCCCAAAACAGGGCCAATACTCCCAAATCACCAGTGGTCACCACTCTAGAAGTAAGCAAAAGAAGAGCTGCAAGGACATCTTGAAGGCTAAAGGCAATATTAACATCAATACCTGAGAGACATGAGTACTGAATCTTCACCAATGGTGCCATGAAATACAAGGCAACTCATCTTACTATGAAGTGAGAGAGAAAGGGAAAGAGTCATAACCCAACATCACCAGAATATACTCATTCTTTCTTCTACTACTCTACTCCTCCACTTCCTTCTGGAACATGGGCTGCAGTGAAACTTTAGCAAGTCTGCACATAGCACCAAGTTGAGGAGAGTAGTATATACACTGGAGAATAGGGTAGGATTCAGAGTGAGACCTCTACAAGTTGGAGGATTGGACCAAAAGAAATCTCATCAGATTCAATAAGGACAAATGCAAAGTCCTGCCTGAGGACGGAACAATCCCATGCACTGGTACAGGCTGGGGACTGACTTGCTAAGCAGCAGCTCTGCAGAAAAGGACCTGGGGGTTACAGTGGACAATATGCTGAATGAGCCAATAGTGTGCCCTTGCTGTGAAGAAGGCTAATAACATACTGGGCTGCATTAGTAGGCTTATTGCCCACAGATCGAAGGAAGTGATTATTCCCCTCTATTTGGCACTGGTGAGGCCACATCTGGAGTACGATGTCCAGTTTTGGGCCCCCACTACAGAAAGGATGTGGACAAATTGGAGGGAGTTTAGCGAAGGGCAACAAAATTGGTTAGAGGGCTGGGGGACATGACTTCTGAGGAGAGGCCAAGGGAACTGGGCTTATTTAGTCTGGAGAAGAGAAAACTGAGGAGGAATTTGATAGTAGCCTTCAACTACCTGAAGGGTGGTTCCAAAGAGGATAAAGCTAGATTGTTCTTAGTAGTGGCAGATGACAGAACTAAGAGTGATGATCTCAAGTTGCAGCAAGGGAAGTTTAGGTTAGATATTAGGAAAAACTCTGTCACTAAGAGGGTAGTAAAACACTGGAACAGGCTACCTAGAGAGGTTGTGGAATCTCCATCCTTGGAGGTTTTTAAGACCTGGCTAGACAAAGCCTTGGCTGGGATGATCTAGTTGGGGATGGTTCTACTTTGAGCAGGAGGTTGGACTAGATGACCTTTTGAGGCCATTTCCAACACTAATTTTTTATGATTGTGTGTGTCTTCCTGGGGCTGTCTACATTTTATCGTGTAGATCTTGGATTGATGTCTTCAATCATCTGTAGACTCACTGATGACTTCCCTATTCACTGGGAGATTGTCACCCTCATATTGAGGGACTGCGGAGAACCATAAGGTATGTAAAACATTTAAAGTGCTTTAGGATTATTTGAATATGCCCTGTAAGTGCATAAATCATACCTGTACTTTAAAATAAAACCAAAGTCTGTTCTGTAGACTATGGGAAGAAATGTATCATGAAAGCTCTAGAATTTGCTTCTAAGGCCTAGTTTCCAGTATCATTAGAAGATAGCATTAGTGATTTTTGCTTTGGGTTAAATAAAACCATGACCATTTGCAATAGTCTGAAGTATATTTATTTGGTTCTGTTAAGCTAAAACAGCACCAATGGTAGTTCTTAATCAGTCTGTATCAGTGATGCCCATCTCAACAGGCCCTGAAGGTCAGAAAAGTGGCACAAGGCTGATCTGTGGGCCCGATCATCCGTTCTATGTGTTTGAAATTTATTCTAACTAGAATGTGACAGATCTAGAGATAAAGTAGGTTCTCCTTTCCATTACTTTTCCACTTGCTTCAGGAGGAGGAGCGAAGTGTCAGCAAGTCAATTATGGGTCCATAATTTTCTGCCTAATCCAGCCATGGTGCAAGTCAGACCAGCCAGGGAGAAGCTGTAACACAGGGGTTGGCAATTTACATGCAGCCTGCAGAGCCTGGGGGCTTCAGCAGCATGTCTGAGGTAGGGAGCTTTGGTGCCAGGGAGCTTTGGCAGTATGGGGCTTTGGGGGTGAGGGGAATATATTCATGTGGCACTGCAGAATGGAGTAATGACTGAGGCAGTGGCAACAGTAGGAGCATAGGCTGGGTTACAAGTGATTCATGTTTGAAGCTAAGCTCTATTAAAATGAACCCCTGCTCCAAAACTTTGCCACCCCTGCTGGATCACCCCCATGGGTCTATCTAGTCCAATGCCCATCTCTGACGGTGGCCAGTTTCAGATACTTCAGAGCAAGGCATGAGAGGCCTGCAGAAGACAAATGGAAGATAACCTGTCGTTACATATGTCTTTATATATATCAGTAGACAAAGGTTGGCTTAATCCTAAAGTACCAAGCATAATATCGCTTTCATAAAGTTTGAAGTTGTTAATTCTAACTCCGGATAGTCTATAAGTAGAAATGTCTGTGCCTTTTTAAATACAAATTAAACTGCATATACTGAGTTCATTAAGTGCTTGATCAGAACATTTCTTGACATGGGTTAGGTACTTAATCCAGTGCTGTGCTATATGTTGTTCTGAAATTGAGGAGGGCTTCTCAGTTTCAAAGGCAAGGTGCTCTGCATAACAAGCTAAGGAGCCTTAATAAGGTGCAAAGAGCTGAGTACAGGGTTTGAAACATAATAGGAAATGCTGAGAACAGGCTGTTCCTGCATGAAATACAGGGCACTTCTAATTGGTTTAAACAGTATCTTTAATCGTGTAGATTTGGCAAACGGCTGCTGCCTTTTGCATGATTTAACCAGGCAGAAGGCATGTGGCTTAACCATGGGAGAGTTAAGTAACTTATACTGCATTTGTTAAGTTTTTGGTCTCAGTGAGCTCCTGTAGCAACACATTTCACAGTCCAAATAGATGTTGTGTGAAAAAATATTTCTTTTTCCTTTTGAATTTCCCCCCTTTTAATTCCAGTGAATGTCCTCTTATCCTTTTGTTAGGAAATGAGCCAGATCTGTACTCTGTTCAAACTGAGAAGGAAAAAATCCTTATATTAAGTTGTGAAGAGTACTTAAAAGGAAACAATTCATACTCCCATTAGAAATACAAGTTGAATATCCCTATATACAGTGTTCAGGATTGGGAATGGAGAGGAGCTACAGCACTGAGTTACTGGAAGATGGTAGACACTGAGCAAGACTGTAAAAAGGAATACTGGAAGTCTTAAAGTGACTATGAATTGGAACAACATAATTCATGATTTGTCTTGAGATAAATTGTGTTAGGTGCCTAAACTGCATTGACAGTAAACTCCTATGTCATCAAATCACCTTTGAAAATAGTACTAGCTAAGGCTGGTCAAAATTTTTCCAAGGAAACTGGTTTTCAGTGGAAAATTAGCTTTTTGACAGAGCACATGAGATTTTCACACAAAGCATCTGACTTCCATGGAAAACACTGATACTTCATCAAAAAAACAAACCTAGTTATAGCTAAAATCCATCAAGTGTTGATATTTTGCTAGAAAACTAAAACATTTCTTGTGGAAAAAGACACTTTTTAACACGCTCTAGTCCCAAAATACTTTAAGAGCACATTTACTTGAGCACTTTTGAGAATCCTGTGCCTGGACTAGTCTTAGATCTAGAGCTTCAGTTGATTATTTCCAACCATTTCTCATGGAAATTCACTTTTACTAAGAAAGAGGTGTATTTCCTACCAGTAAGTATGGATTTTAAAATGGTTACAGTTTGGCAGTGTTATTAGGAACTGCTGTGCAATTTTATTTAAAGTATCTTGATAGCTTGGTTTTTTTTCTCTTTAAAGTGACAGGATGAATCAGAAGGGAATAATATTGCATTGAAGGACTTTCCTTCTCAATTTATTTTCAAACCTATCATAGCTCAGTAGATAGTAGCGTACTTGTCAAAGCCTATGTAAAAGTTAGAAAATGACATTTTGAAGTGATCTCTCCCCTTAGTAATAAATCACAAAGGAATGTTAAATAATTAGGACACTCAAATTTTAGAGGCATTATGCCTCTCTCTTTCAAGCATTATGAGTCAATGAGTTGCAAACATATCCACATAATATTGTTTTTCAATCATTTCCTCATCATGTTGAACTTTGAAGCCTGATTAACTGAGGAGAGGAAATCTTAAAAGTTGAAACAATTTATTTTAACTAAGTTCCTGAAGAAGCAGAGGCCTTACCTTTCGTCTGAAGGAAGTTTCAAAATACTGAAATTAATCTCGATACATGAATTGTGATACATGTAATATTTAAATTGATCTTTAAATTAAACCTTCTGTGTTGATAAGATGTGGTTTTGCTTTGTGCACAAATTTATACCCAAAAAGGCTTTTTTAAAAAGAAAATGATCCTTTTTAACATTGATTAAAACCTTTGGCAATCTGTAAATGATTTCAGATCTTGCTGAGATTCTAAAAAGACATCACAATAATATTCATTAAAATGAGGAAGAAAACAATATCTTTCAAGAAATAAGCAGGTCACATATTTCAGGTAACAGAACATTGTTAAAGAATATTTGGGGAAAATATATAACTGTCTAATGTTACACCGGATTCACTTCTGGGCTTTATTGAGCAAAGAACTGGTATTCCTGTTAACTCGTCCTTTGATATATCACACAAAGCACGGAGGGTTTTAAAGGCCTGGAAGAAAGCCAGCATAATACCAACTTTAAACAAAGGAAAAAGAGATAAAGCAACTAATTATAGACTAAGCAGCAGGAAAGTGAACCCATTCATAGCCATGTGGGAAGAGACTGGGAAGCAAAGCAACAGTCAAAATGGGTTTGCAAAGACTTGGCTCCAACAGACAAAGAGTGTGTGTGTCTCTAAACTAGGAAAAAAAAATGTGTAAAAGCATCTCAGGTAAGATAGAGCCTAAGGCTGTTGCTGATCTTTTAAAGATGTTCAAGTGATGTTCAAAGGTATGTCAGTGGGAATGTTAGCCAACATGCCTTTAAACATGACCTGTTTCCCAAACTAGACAGGGCCAAAATGGTAGAATTATTTTAAAAGGAAACTAAAAAATACTGAGGGAAATAGACATGATCTAATCAGAGTCAGGCTTTTGGTAACGTAATTGGAATAGAAAATCAACAGTAAAGGTTGGGAATATGGATATTAATGTTTGAATGGCATCCTTGTTAAGAAGCTGGCTGCGAGGAAATGCTCTTGGGGAAGTATAATAATAATGAATGTACTACATGACATTTCAGCAGAGATATGCAGACCTGGAGCCTTGTGCAGTTGATTGAATGACTCCCATTGACTATAGCAGGGTTTAGATCAGCTCTGGGAACCTGCGGAGAACAAAATTACCACAGAACATCAGGACTAACCACATACCAAGAGAGGCAAGTTCACACTTCTGTAACCTTCATTCTGAATATTTTATGGCTTTTAACCTCACATCGCTTAACAATTAAGGAATCTTTCCAATTTACGCTTTATGTATGTGTCTCTGCAACCTTTCCTCATATTGGCAAACATTTATTTATGCAGGTTGCCTCACTGAAGTCTGTGGAACATTTTATATGAGTCACTGCTCACTTGTGAGTAAGGACAATGCCATCTAGCCCTTCGTGACCTGTCCAAGGTTACACAGGATGTGTGTGACAGAGCCAGCAGTAGAACCTAACTCCCTTGACTCCTGAACTGTATCTTACCCATATATAATCTTTCAAACTACTGGTGGGAGCAATTATCTTGGTTTTGAAAGTGAAGATTTTGCTAAGAAAAGCACAGACCAAAATTAGAAAAAAATGACATTTACACAATAGCCAGGGACACACAATAGCGGTCTGAGTCAATTACCAGAGACACCGGCAAATGAGTGAGCTCATATTCACATCTTCCAGAGCGTTACAGCTGACCTAGAAGTAACACTGAGAAAAAGCCATGCGGGAAACTCATGATGTATCCCAGATCTTGAGGCAAACCTTAGCCCACGCTAAAAGAAGAATGGAAGAAAAAAGGCACAGCAAAACAGGAAAGCTGCTGAGATGGTACCCAAAGATGATACTTCCCAAGAGAGGGAAAAATAGACCAGCATTAAATTGCTCTTTGCGTGAGTTATGTATCAGGCTAGAAAACTGGAGTTTAACTCCTAGTTCTACCATGTTCCCTAGATTGGAGCAGTGACTGGGGGCATAGAGGGGTCTGGGAGGTAGAGCAGTAGCTCCTGTCTTTCCAAAACTGGTCGCAATGATGGAACAGCTGATCTTGCAAGACCAGACTAGATAGTGGAAGAGGTGACTCTACCTGAGGACAGAGCAGCAGCAGCTCTGCCTGATGACGGACCTAACCTCATGGAATCAGACTGTGCGGAGAGTCAGCCAGTCCATCCAGATTCATGAGAAAGTGCTTAAGTGAATGAGCATGGTCTGGTGCATAAAAGTTCTGGGCATTGACAAGTTAAACAATTAATACATGCGCCTCTTGGATGACCGTAGCCTGACAGGCCGTTTGGATGTTGTTAATTTTCATGTAAATCTTATATTTCCAAACAAAATGTGGATGGATGACTGCTTATCTCAAAGAACTCTTAGGTGCTTATGATGGCAGGGACACACTAAAGATGACCAGGGCACTTAGATTAAAAACTAGGAGAAGAGATCAGGTTTTAGGTGGAAGCTGGCACTTCATTTTCATTGCTTGTGAGTTGTCCCTGGTTGCTGCCTTCTGTCCCCTGGTGAAAGGGCTACACACTTTAAGTAATATCAAAGACCATATCCTATACCCCAGTTCAATACCCCTGTGTCACTAAAGCAGCAAAGCAGAATGTGTCAGTCAGCATCCCTCCAGCTGAGGACCCCTCCAGTGAGGGGGAGTCACCCAAGGGCAGAGAAGCAGCACAGAGCTCGATTCCATTTTTCTGCTCTAAAACAAGGGGTGTTTTCAAGTGTACAGTAATGATTTCTTGACTAGACTTTTAAACCTCAGATTCTCTTCTGTTCTGTATGAGGCCTGAACAAAGCAAGATTATTTGTCAAATAAACACTAATCATTCATGAAGAGAATTGGCTGCCAAGTTGCCTACCCTTTTGGCTTTTGCCCGCCTTGTGGAATGTGTTAGTTTTGATTTATTAATCAGATGATCACTGGCTAAGGGAAATTTCTTTCTGTGCTTAACCAGCAAATTCAAGACCCATTAAAACTCCCCTTCTGTTCTTTCAAATCTCAGAAAATAATGAACTGTCCGTTTGTTTCATTTCTTGTTTCTCAACTTTTCATAAGAGCTCCTCTCATCTAAAACCAAAACATTAAGCCTTTCTCTGGTTATACTTTTGATCCTTCTAAGCAAAGGAGATATCTTGAACTCAGTCAATTCACCAGCAAACTGGCACTGACATTGCACAAACACTTTTAAACCACACACTGCTCAGGCAGTCTGTGCTCCTCAGGACAGTTCCCAAGACTGAGATGTTAATGTGGCTCTTTCTGCAGCCAAATGGACTTAGCAACATTTTACATATCATACTTCAGAAGACCTCAGTCTTTGCACAGCCTTCTTTTCAAGCAGAGACTATACCATCCTGTGCACTCTACAGAGACAGCAATTCATACATTTCTTCAGGCACAGGAATAAACTTTTTTTTTAATTAAACTTTGCTTTAGCTACAATGGTGATTAAAATTACTTTGGGGTGTTGCACTTCACTCTCAGATATAAGCACAGTGATCTTGACAGAAACCCCCTTGCCTTTAAGACATCAGTTTTGGATTAGGCCATATAAAAGCCGGAAGAACAGAACTGTGGGCAGAATTGCCATTGAATTAACCCCCTCCACTAAGTGGGTGTCATTGTTGGTCAGCGTTTAGTGATCAAACGTGGCTGACTTTTTAAACATTTGAAATTGGCTATCCTCAAAAGCAACTCATTTGAAGGGTGCTTGGTATGCATGAGTCCTACTGGTGGCTTAGTAGATGCGAAAAGAGTGATAGGACCTAATGGCAGAGAGAATTCTTGAATTGTTTTTAAAATTGTTGCTCTATGTATTGCATAGAACAGAGTAGTTATATCAAAACCTTGTTACAGGTTTATACACAGCAGTTATATCAAAACTAAAATCAAATATTTTTTCCATTGTTCTCCCCCAGTATTGGCTGGCTTTCTAAGCACTGCTGAAAGAATGCACTATGTTAACAGAGCCTCTACACCAGCTAAGGGCAACCAAAGCCTTAGGGAGGGTGTCTGATGGCAAGCGCTTCCTTAAGAGATGTGATTATGGAAGCTCAAAACAGTTGCAATCTTGCTTGCAGTGATGAGGCCAGGTGTGCATATTTTTGGACATTTTTAGAAAAGAGATGTATCCAAAGGACCTTTTTATTCATGGATTCCTGAGACAATCTCCCAGCATTGGAGCTCTGGTGGGAAATAAAGGTCTTAGAGTGAGGACAGCATCTCAGCTGCTGTCTTTTCTGGGAAGCCAAGAGCACCGTTCAGGCAGAGTCAAGTATATATACCTTCCAGTGCAAGCTTTTCTACATTTGCCTCAGTGTCTATATTCTTCAGTAACTTTTTGTTGAATGACTTTCAAATTTACAGTGTAATTACCTAACAAAGATGTCATAAAGACCTATTATTTCTGTATTTAACTATATATCAATGACAAAATATCATATTCCTTCAAACACCATCATGGTGACCACCCTTTTCCTCCTAGTAATAAACTTTTTAGTCGGATATGAAATGCTTAGAAAGAAAGACACATTATTCTGTGATTATAAAACAATGGTTCAAATTAATTCCTGATTATCTCCACTGATTTCTGCAGTGTTACAATCTGTATGAATTTTAACAAAGAATTTTAAGACTAAAATGTTAGTGTTTCATAAACAACATTCCAGTGCCTTGGAATGCTGTACTTTGCTAGACAGTAATACTGTTTCCTATGCAGCCAATGTTGCCTTTTAATGTGCTTAGTATCTATTTTCATTCATATTCTGTTTAAGGCATCTATGTAATTATAGTTTGATATACTGTGCTAGCATTGACTTAGACTTTAGTCTGTACCTCTAAATTCTGACAAATGGTCATTTAATCCCTTACTTCCAGCCACAATTAAGTCATAGCCAACCTTTATAAACATATTTCCGGGTACATACTTCCTCAGCTTATTGTGTGCTCACTTGCATTCAGTGTCAGCAGGCTTTCTTCCATCATCTTTGTCACCTGACGTTTCACACCCACGTAAACAAATGGTGATTCATTCCTATGGCTTGGAGAAGCTTAAAATTATCTGCTCAAGAAGTCCCAGGTTAATGAATCATCAATATTGCATTCTGAGTTGTTATGAAACCTCTGTTGTCATTGGTAATTCCCTTCCTGCATCCTCAAATCTTTACCCGTACAGCATTCATTTAATGCATTTTCTATTACTCATCATCATTCCCTATATATTTGTTTTTTGGAGAGGTTAGGTTTTTCTTTTAAACTGTATTGGCCAAACTGCTTGATGTTTACTGCATTACTGTTCCGCTGGATTGCTTTCACCATTGTTATAAGGCAAATGTTCTATTCATTCTCTTGAGGCAAAATACCTAGATATAAATGACATTAAAAGTACATTAGAGATGTGACAAAATAGAAGAAAGCTGAAAAACATGGTGAAAACTTACACCTGTCAAAGAGTAACATATACCAGGAAGAAACAACTTCCAAAAGGAATGGCTCACTGTCTCTAGGTCCTTACTGTATAATATTACAAGAAATATCCAGCTTTTTCAGAATGGGGTTGGGTGAACTGAGTGGTCTTGAAAAAGACCAGCTTTCCACCCTTGGAAAGTGCAAGTATGGCCAGGCAGGAGACGTGAACCTTGTCCACACTGCCTGTCTAATGTACATCAGCCTAACCCTTGCCTATGGGTAATAGTGTTATTTGTAGATTCAGCAGACGAGCTATAGTTAACTTTGAGTAAGTTTGGACTTAATCAGCATACAAAACTAAAGGAGATGGATCTTCTTTGATTGCAGAAGTGGCAGTCCCCCAGCCTTGGGGTTTCCTGTGCCTCAGAGCTGTAGAAATTACAGCAGCGTGATCCCCAGAGCCAGAGTGTGATTGCCAGTTGTGGCAAAAACTCCCCTGTAGTTGGAGCCCTATCAGCTGACCAGGCTCCCAACCACATGGGACACTTTGCTACACTTGCAAATTAAAGCTTGATATAGAAACTTTGATAGCAAAGCTAGCACATATTTTTGAGGTCTAAGTTTATAGCTGATTGGAGCTTTTTATTGTGTAATAGCTAATGGGGCTGTGCGAAGCTTTGGTTGCTGATTTGATTTGGTGGAGATTTGTTCCGATTTGGTGGCCAAATTTCCACATCCAAATTGGATCAGGAGACCCTTAAATCTCTCTGAATCGGAATCCTCTGAATCGATTTGGAGAGATTTGACGATTTGAACATAGATGCAGCTTTAACCGTTTTTTCTACATACCTCAAGGTACTAGGCAGCTTGTGAACGCTGAGATGCTGGGGCAGATGGAGCATCCCACAGGAACATGGGGGGTGGGCCCCAGCACGCTCGGCAGTGGACATGGAAGTGGACCAGAAGCACTTCCAATCCACTTCCAGGTTTCACAGAATCATAGAAGTCGGGTTAGAAGGGATCTTGTAAATCTTCAGGTTCAACCCCCTTACCTGGGCAGGAAGAAAACTGGGCTCAAATGACCCCAGCCAGGTAGGCATCAAGCCGCTTCTTAAAGACCCCAAGGGTAGGAGCCAGCACCACTTCCCTTGGAAGTCAGTTCCAGATCCTAGCCGCCATAACTGTGAAGTAGTTCTTACGGATGTCTAATCTAAGCCCACTCTCCAACAACTTGTGGCCATTATTCCTTGTTATCCTGGGGGGCACTAGGGGAAACAAGGTCTCCCCCAAACCCTTCTGGTCCCCCCTAGTGACTTTATAGATGGTCACCAGGTCCTCCCTCAGCCTCCTCTTGTGAAAGCTGAACAGGTTCAGGTCCCATAGCCTCTCATTGTAGGGTCTGCCCTGCTGTTCCCCGGATCATGCGGGTGGCCCTCCTCTGGACCCTCTCAGTGTTGTCCACATCCCTCTTGAAATGGGGTGCCCAGAACTGGACACAGTACTCCAGCTATGGCCTGACCAGTGTTGCGTAGAGGGAGAGGATCACCTCCTTGGACCTACTTGAGAAGCACCTGCGGATACACGATAAGGTCCGGTTAGCCCTGCCAACTGTGACCTCACATTGTCGGCCCATGTTCATCTTGGAGTCAATGATGACTCCAAGATCCCTTTCTGCCTCCATGCTCTGAAGAAGGGAGTTTCCCATCTTATAAGTGTGCTTCTGGTTACTACTGCCCAAGTGCAGCACCCTGCACTTGTCAGTATTAAAACACTGGGGAGTGTGCAGGGAATCCCACCCCCATCACTCCCACCCCCACCAGCTCAACAACTGGTGCCTCCTGGGTCTGGAGGGATACCAGGAGTGGCAGAACCAGAAGTGGATCTGAAGTACTTCTGATCCACTTCCAGGTCCGCTGCATAGCACATGTGGACCCACCCCATGATCCTGTGGGATGCTCCATTCACTCCACCATCTGTGTTCATGAGCTGCACTGGTACCTCAGGGTACGTAGAAAAAACTTTTAAAGCTGTGTCTATGGCTGAATCGCTTATTCTCTGATTCAGCATTGAATCTTCAGATTTGGCTGAATCAAATCAGAACAGTAATCCAAATCAATTAATTGAATCACTGTACCCAATTTGGGCCAAATCTGAATTGAATATGGTCCATTTCACACACTCCTAATAGCTAATTTGCACATGTAGCTGATTTCAAGGGCTAAGTACAGACATTTGGAGGTGTTAGGAGGAGGTTAAATAAATTAAAAATGGCTTCCTGATATCAGGTAAGCCAGGGTGAGGGGGCTAGCAGGGGGAGTTGAGGGTCCAACAGGCTGGAGAGGATTGGGGATCTGTCAGGGGAGGGGAGGCATGACCCATGGGTGGGTCACAGGGAGCAAGCATGACCTGTGTGTGGGAGGAGGGGCAGGCACAACCTGCAAAAGGGAAAGGGAGGCAGGCATGAGCTTCGGGGGGCAGGTGTGACCTGTGACTAGGGTAGGGTGTCCCCCAACAAACTTATACCTGGTTTAGGGGTTTCTCCCTGCTGGCTACTTAGACAAAAGGTTGTAAGTTCAAGACTAGGTGAGGTACCTGCACAGGGGCACGTAAGAAATTATTTTTGTCTTCAGTAGGAGGCTAGATAGTTACCTGGCTGGAATCATCTGACCTCAGTCCTCTTTCCTGCCAGGGGTAGGGGGTTGGACACGATGATCCATTGTGGTCCCTTTTGACTCTACAATCTATGACTCTATGAATCTACACACCCATCCCTCCTGCCCCTCCCCACCACCAGGACTTACTTGGTCAGCTCTGGCAGTGGTGAATGCTGATAAATGTGGCTGCATTTGGAGCAGCTTGTGGGACGGTGGTACAGAGCAGTTTTTGGGGGTGGATCAAGGGGCTGGGGGGAGGGAGGGGAGACAAAAATAGACCAGTATAGGGGAGGTGGGAAGTGAAAAGAGCTGCCCTAGGGCAGGAGTCAGTGGTTGGATTTGTCAGTCTGGGGCTGTGCAGGAGAAAGTGGACAGAAGCTTCACACATCAGTTTGACCTAAATCAAATGAGTCTGATATTCCATAGATACAGTTTTATCTTAAATCAGATTCTGCAATTTTTAGACCAGTTTGTGTGCATGGAACTTCTGTTCAGTTACAGATTTAGATTAATTGCCAGCCACTAAGACTAGGTCTGTAACTATAAGGTTGGCATCAGAACAAGCTAAGTTTAAATTGCACGGCCGTTTTGAACCTGATTTAACCTCCTGAATGTCTGTACTTAGCCAAGGTAATTATGCAATTAGCCATACCAGAAATGTGTAGAGGGGGCACAATTTTCACACTTGTTTATTTTGGCTGTTTGCATTGTTTGTTGTGGGGACAGGGATAGACATGTAAAAACAAACTGACTGTAAACTTCAACTGGAGTGCGTGGGGTCTCAGCTATGGGAGCTTGCTTCTTCCTGGTGTAGGGAAAGCCTAGGACTGAACTCCCCCTGCACTGGCAGTAAGGTGTGATGGGATCTAATGTGCGATCCCACAACTGCACCTCCTGTCAGACGTGTGTGGCATAGTGGTAGACCCAATTGTGTGAATTGCATATGAAATCGCATCATGTCTTTACCCGCATGTGTAGAGGGGGCCTAAGAAACAACCCTCAAACTTCTGGTCTTTCTCCAGACCTTGACAGGGATGCTTCTTTCACCCCACCAGCTTCCTCTCTCTTCTTTGTTTGCTGCTTCTGGAGCTTTTTAAACTCTCTTTGTAGCTCCACTCCCTTTTACTAGTTCTTATTTGCAACCGAGTCCTCACCTTCCAGGTTGGCAGACTGTTAGCCATGAACTATATGCAGTCAAGGTTCAGCCCCAGAAGACTGAGAACCTCCTAACAGTAGGTTTGAATCCTGTCAGGCTGAAGATGGACTAGAACCTAGGCCTTTCTTTTTCTGTTTGAGTGCTCAGATTACTAGGCTGTCTTAGAGGAACAAGCAAGACAATCATCTTTTTCCAAAGGGATGACTTAGATGCCTAAGTGTCAGACTGACTCCCAGTTTTAATTAGGAGCCGAAGTCCTGGAGAGAGGCGGGATTCTAGACCCATCCTGCTCTTCCAACATTTCTTATTGGCTGGCTTTTAGGCATTGTCACCACCCAGCAACCCAGCCTGGCCAGCATGCTGGCTGTTGTGCATTCTGTTCCTAGATGCCTAAAATTTTCTCTTGCACTGTATATAAGAAACTTAGTCGCCTATATCAGGTTTGTGAATTCAGTTGCTTAAGCTGGCACCAGGAGTTAGACACAGGTATGATAAAATGAGCATTGCCTAAATGCTTCATGAATCTGTCTCTACCTAACTACAGAGCCACAGGCCCTAACAAGTTCCATCCAAAGTCTATCAGAGTCAATGGGAGACTTGCCATTAACTTCAAGGGCTTTGAATCAGGCCTTCCTTTTCTGCTCACCTTGTTTCAGTCTTAATAAAGATGCTGCTGTGGTATAGCTGATCTTGAAAGTTTTTACTGAATGTCTTCTTCAAACTTGAGTTCCAAAAATAACATCAAAATTAAGCTTTTATGAGGCTGTCACAAAATGGCCTTTATCAGAGCATTTCATTATTAGACCAAAATAACAGCTGAATTCAGGAAGTCTGGTAAAATATCTCCTTTTTGCAGGTCACTGAAGGAAATTCTATGTTTCACACATCCTGATGAGATGGATAGTATCCTGTGCTCAAGAGACCTCTGTCCCACAAGGAAGGCATTTCTTTCTCTCAGAACTGCATGCTGAGCCAGGGCCAGCGCACTGGTTTGGGAACAATCTTTGAAAGTGCTAGGTTATTTTTTTAACTAACAGCATGTTGTCATAGGATCTACTCCATGAACATTGTCTAACCTGGCATTCTGCTGTAGGGTGCCAAGCTGATCCTTATCAGTTTCAGGGATGAATTATTGCTTTTACAATGTTGCACATTGCCTTTGTGCCTTTGTGCCTTATAGAAAGAATAGAATTGATACTGGCCATGTTATTGTTGTCCTCTGAACCATCAGGGCCTATTTTACCACTGTCTTGTGCTTTGTGCTCCTATCCTTCTTCCACAGAAAACAAATGAGGGTAAAGGCCTGTGAAGGTTACTTCACTGAGTCAGCAGCCTTTGTTGCTGTACAACAACTGTGAAGCAGCTCTGTGCTGAGCTATAGTCAGGAAGCAAATTTTCTACCTTGTTTCCAGAATGTCTCCACCCAACACCAACTCCTCAAGGCAAGAACAGGACTTTGCCTTCATGCTCACAGAGTCTTTTTGTGTATAACATCTCCCCCAGTTCTGGCTGCCTAAGACCTTAGTTCAAGCCTGTAGATGGAGACTGCCCATCTCAGAATTTGTTCCACAACATACCTTCTGCAAAAAAACAGCATGGCATCTGCATCCTGTGCTTCCTTCTTCAGTAAAACTGACCCTTATGGTATCATGTGCCTGGTATCTTACTAACATATGCTGGAGTTTGGAAAGTTAATTTAACATGAAGCTCTGATCATGAGAAATATGTTACTGAGGTTGCATTCAGTGACCTTGTGAAATCAGTGTGCTGACTTCTGCTGAGTCTTTTACTGCCACATTCACCACCACTGTTACTGCCTCCATTAAATTCATCCCTATATTGATTCATTTGTTTGTAGGTATTGGTGGATATACAGGTGCAAACAAAGAAACCTTATTAAATACATTGGTTATCATTAAACTGTTTCCAAAAGCAATATATGCTCAGTAATGGAAACCATCTATGAAGTTAATCAAATGCAACCATCAATAAGCATGACTATAAAATACATATTGGGAAAACATGCTGATCTATCACAAGCATAAATTACTGCAGCCCATCTGAATAAGGTAGTGTCCATTAAGCATAGTTCCACTCAATGTCAAATCTTTTTAAAGTCATGGTGAGCCACTACACTGCATACATTTTTACTTTCTCTTCACTCCCACAGCTAAGCTGTGCCTTTGTTTCCAATTTTCAGTGTCTCCTGTTTCTTCACCAGCATCAAATGCTTAGCAAAAATCAAACAGGTACCAAACAGTTCACTCAGAGTTCCCCTCCCCCACTCCCAGCCTCAGCCTGTCATATATAATGTGTGGCCATGCCCTCCATGACATGGAACTGGACCAGGTTGCTCTGCTCCTCATCTGCATATCACTTTTTGGAGCATTGCAGGACTTGTGACAAAAAAACCCAACCCTTCCAGTGCGGGCTAATTAGCACATGGCTCCTCGGTGGCAGGTATCTGAAGTACACACGTACATACTGAGCAGTGCCGAGCTGTGGGACCATCACAGCTTGTAATGCTGTTGATTCTGCTGGGCCCAGCACAATGAACCATGCAGTAAATCATAAGGTTTTTGAGTAATATCGTGCATAGATTGTACTGTGCTCAGTTGACAGAATTCAGAACTAACATGAACTGAGACACGAAATTTAAAAAAAAAAGTTTGTACTACATATAAGTAGATGCCAAAGTACTGCTTAAAAGTGTGTTTATGGGGTACCTATGTTAAAACTTGCACCAGTTTCATAAAAGGTAAACTGCATCAATTCTGGATGAACTAAGCATATGGGTACTATGTGCAAATTACTGCAGCTATCATTGAATCATAGACTCGCATAAAATTAGGGTTCATAGATTCATAGATGTTAGGGTCAGAAGGGACCTCAATAGATCATCAAGTCCAACCCCCTGCATAGGCAGGAAAGAGTGCTGGGTTTAGATGACGCCAGCTAGATGCATATCCAACCTCCTCTTGAAGACCCCCAGGGTAGGGGAGAGCACCACCTCCCTTGGCAGCCCGTTCCAGACCTTGGCCCCTCTAACTGTGAAGAAGTTCTTCATAATGCCCAGTCTGAATCTGCTCTCTGCTAGCTTGTGGCCATTATTTCTTGTAACCCCCAGGGGCGCCTTGGTGAATAAAACTTCACCAATTCCCTTCTGTGTCCCTGTGATGAACATATAGGCAGCCACAAGGTCACCGCTCAACCTTCTCTTGGGGAGGCTGAAAAGGTCCAGGTTCTCTAGTCTCCTCTTGTAGGGCTTGGCCTGCAAGCTCTTAACCATATGAGTGGCCCTTCTCTGGACCCTCTCCAAGTTATCCAAATCCCTCTTGAAGTGCGGTGCCCAGAATTGCATGCAGTACTCCAATTGCGGTCTGACCAGCACTTGATAGAGGGGAAATATCACTTTTTGGATCTATTTGTCATGCATCTGCTGATGCATGATAAAGTACCATTAGCTTTTCTGATAGCTTTGTCACACTGCCGACTCATGTTCATCTTGGAGCTCACTAGGACTCCAAGATCCCTTTCCACTTCCATGCCACCCAGCAGGTCATTCCCTAGGCAGTAGGTGTGCTGGACATTTTTCCTCCCTAGGTGCAGCAC